>CM030369.1:36163472-36763472 GCA_003604175.2 Clonorchis sinensis | reverse complement strand
TTGACAAGAGGTCGCACACGTGATCAACACCCAAGATATCGAGGTCGAACAAATGCACTCATATTAACACGGTTGGATTAGAACGGGAGCATCAGCTGTATTCGTAGATTTCTGAAAGATGTGCAGCGCCATATCATGTCTAATTGCGATTTGATCACACCGCTCGTCAGCCATCCGTGAGCAAAAGGTTATGTGTTCAGACTGCCAGTCGGGAGTCACCTTCGAGATCCGTCACATACACGCTGCTGCTGATTAACTATAACGGGGAAACTGGTAGATATTTCTTCTCGGCTTTTCTGCGCACTATAATTTCACCTGCAGGAACGAACCGCCATTGAAATGTTCTACTGAGATGCCAAAAAGCAATGCTATCAACCAAGTCAACCATGTCCGCAATTTTCCGGCTAACTGAATGGCTGAGCTAGTGGGCAAGGCACTGAATGAATTGAACTCTCATTGGGGGGATAATGTTTGCCACACTATGAACAACAAGAAGGAAAGACCGGTGACTAAAGGACAATGCTTCACAGGTTTTCTGAAGAAAAAACTAAGATGTCGTGTCGAATCGGTTGAAAAACTTGATTTTACAACCAAAGAAGAATCGCTAAATTGTGGTATATGAAGCCATCCGATTTAAAAGACTCGGGCTTAACCGGTAAAGTTGTTATTCCTGAGTGTCTGTGATCCGTAAATGTTGAAGTTGAACATTTTCTTGGTTTATGTTGGATGGAGTTCAGCTGTAACCCCCTTTCGGTGCCTAGCTGCCATACCACTCGAAGGAAGCACGAGGGCTGGGATACTGCCAGCTTGCCCAAGCCTAGACTGGGGAAGTCGAGAGGCAGAGGTCGGATTCGAACCACGGACCTTCCAGTCAGTAAATTCACGCTCTAACCACTGAGCCATCTCGATGGAATTAGGACGAAGTTTGTTACTCTGGAGTCTCGAACAAACGTGCGCATTCGGTTATTCGCCTGATAACCGTTTCTTTACCAACTGTTGTTCCCCTCGATTTGATTCAGTCAGGGAATAATTTACGCGAGAAAAAGAAGCCATCGCATGTGTGTGGATCCACGAAAATTTGTACTCATTCTGACGGTCATTTACTCCGCGTACGGATCAGTCAGCCTGTACGATGTTACTCAGCACAGGAAACGAATGAGAACGATTGCTTTGTTGCAGCCGACCACACTCATGCTTACTGGATCAGTATGTGCCAGGAACAGGTAATCAGGAGGCTAATTCGCCCTCTGAACAACTGCAGTGAAAATCAAGACATTGATGCAGTGAAACTGATGACAAACCTTGGTGTTGATTGGCTATCAGCAATCCTACAGTCCAGAATTCAAATGAGATGAAGTTCTCTCCAAACAGTTGCTGCAATCTCTTCGACAGCAGTCTTCTGAGTAGTTTCCTCTAGGAAAACAGACTACGATGTCTCGACTATCGTATCAACTTAAACATGAGGCGGCATTTGTGCAGCACATTCATTTGGAGGATATCATGAACGAGAGACCAAGTGTAATCTCCCGTGAAAACCAAACTGATATGCGAAGGAGTGTACCTGTCGAGATGAAGTTCTATCTGCGGCTTGTGAATACTTACGCACTGGTTGGACAACATATCCCTCTTCAGACAGATTACCTTTTTAAAGTATATGAGGTTTTGCAAAGAAATTTCTTATGCGTGTGTGTCGATCTGTAGTTCGTACGAGTCTTCAGTTGCTTCAGATACCACTTTTATCCATAAATACAAATAGCAGAGTTTGTACGCATGAAAAACCGTGTTTGACAGTATCACTAGCGGCAACTATTGAACCCTTTTATAGAATCCGGGACTGTACATCTTGGACGAGAATGTTTGACCATTTCCCTCTTCAGTTCCGTCCACGAAATCCCCTATTCGGTCGTGGCCAAAGATTTCAGCAGAAATTATGGGACATTTTGCACGAGTTTCAGGCCTAGAGACTAATATACTACTTGCCACTTCCTTTTTTTTATCAAGGTAGTCCTTAACATTGGTTGAATAGTTGGTTGGTAGATTTGGGGACTTTCCATTCCACACTTTTTCCTGTGAGTGAAGTCCATTTATTGAGGATTTATTCCGTGATTGAAAGATGTGCAGCGCCATATCATGTCTAATTGCGATTTGATCACACCGTTCGTCAGCCATACGAGAGCAAAAGGTTAAGTGTTCAGACTACTTGTCTTGAGGTCGCTGGTCCGAGTCACCCTCGAGATCCGTCACATCCTTACTGCCTTCACACTCCTGTCGCAGAGGACAGTACGACTTTACCCCCAGACCGCCTCGTAGCACGATTACTCGTAGTACGGGGTCTCGCTGCTCTTGGTCTGACTGCTCCCCTTTGGCCTTCCTGGCATGGTTGCACCTTGTGGAACGACGTTCCAGCCAGTGTAGCCCGCGGGATCATTGCAGCACTCAAGCCCGACCACCACGTCAAGGTGGCAGCTTTAGGTCGGGGAGGCGATCACCAATCAGGGAGAAACTTAGGATCCCGTTACTACTGCCCTGACAAACTACAAAACGATACCTCATTCTGCTACTGAAAAAACGCCGGCCAAATTCATATTTGAACGACCGTTTAGAACACAACTTAGTTTCCAAATGCCACTGAGCTACCGAAAGAGCTCAGGAAGAGGGGTACAAATCAGCGGAAAAAATCTGGTGAAAAACCTTTAAGACATGTGGACATGTCCCGTTACTGTCCCAAAGGGTTCAAATACCTCAAAAACTCCAATGAGGATTTTCGAAACTGCCTCCGAGTGCATAACTCCTCGAGGCTGGGTGCCAAATGGATGCAACATAGCCATGGCTTATGCTGAGTAGACACCGCTGTTGGAGCACTGTCGACGAACTGCCAAGTTTAACGCTGTGTTCGACTTTCTTTAACACTGTGTAACTCAGAATCCTGTAGAATTAATCCGCCATGATACACGGCAGCTGAGGTCGACTTATTGAAACTGTATAATGCTGCTCCAAAATTATGATGAGCGGGAGACGATAAAGACATGTTCTTAATAGAACACTTTACCGTCCCTCGACAAGATCCTAAAAACGATAGCATCCTGATTCTGAGAGGCTTCAGTGCACTAGCCAATAGAGATCATCCTTTGCAACCGGGCATCCGCGGATGTCCCGGTATTGGAACTCCGAGCGCAAATGATGACTGAATTCCAAGTCTATGCGCTATCCGCTCGCTTGCCATCCCTAAATCAGATCTTGCCTTAAAGAGCAAGGATACAACCACGCAGCCGCTACTCGATCGCGCTATTTTGTGTCACTTAGGTCTTCCAGAACTGTGCATCAGACGAGCGAGTGTGGAACGAACCACCAGCATCTCCGAATGCAGCACAGGATCCTAATTCGCACACACTACGCCGACTCCACCAATGAAAGCGCAATATCTCACCTAAAGAATCTGAAAGATCAGAAAACGAGACTGGCTTCCCCACAGACAGACTCCAATCCATTCAGTGCGCTGAGCCAATCGACATATCTGTATTCGTACAATTCGACTGAATAGTTAATTTTAATCAGTTTACTTGAAATTCTTCGACAGCAGCAACCTTATGAGTAGTGCATTGCGAATATACACATATCGCGATATCTTGATGACATAACAACTGGAACATGGGGCGGCCTGGTGCAGCACATTCAGTTGCCTGGAAATATCACAAACGGGGGATTCAGCTGGGTTCCAGGTGAGTCTCTCGCAAAAGCAAATTGATTTGCAAATGAGTGTATTTATCGAAATCAGTTTACTTGGGCATTCATCCAGAAGTAGTTGCAGACAAGCATCGCTAGAATCGAGTTTGAGGAAAACTGCGAAACAAACGAATGTGCAAGTACTGTTCCTCGTCAGTCGTTTGTGCAAGCTTCTTGGAATAGTCCAGAATGACGCAATAGTCAGTACGGACATGAAGAGTTTTCACACTTCGTCTGACACATGTTACGATTGGAGTTTTCCATCGAGAAGATGACTGAGGTAATAGGACGCCGCTCACACACAAGGAATCCAAAACTCCAACTGGCCTTCAGAGTTTATAAAGCATAGGTCATCTGCTAACTCCTAACCCTGCGGGAATGATATTCATCCAACCAGTGGATGCAAAGGAGTCACTTACTTAACGTCCTATTGCATTGCCATTATCAAAACTGGACTCAAACGTAACAGTGAATTGGAATGGTTCCAAGGTCTTTAAGCCCAGGATGGAAAGCTCTTTAGAAGTAACGAGAATTTTACAGTCAGCTCGCTACTCAACACGGGAAGAACGGAAACCCAACGTTTCGAGTGGACGTCGAGTTATATCTTTAATCATAAGAGGATCTGGTTAGATTTTGTTAATGAAGAATAACCTCAAAAAACAGCACCTGAAACCAATGACCAAACATATCGGCACGTTCCCCCCCCCTGCACGTTTCCGTGACATACATCATCATCATCATCATCATCATCATCATCATCATCATCATCATCATCATCATCATCATCATCATCATCATCATCATCATCATCATCATCATCATCATCATCATCATCATCATCATCATCATCATCATCATCATCATCATCATCATCATCATCATCATCATCATCATCATCATCATCATCATCATCATCATCATCATCATCATCATCATCATCATCATCATCATCATCATCATCATCGACAGCATATTAGTGTTCAACACCGATGCTTCGCCGCTGTACAACCATGATTTAGTTGAAAGCCCTATTGTAAAGAAAAGAATAAAGGTGAAGGGGAAGGCACTTAATGCTAGTTTACTACAAGCATTCCGAGGTCCTACACCTCCAAGCACTCATTCAGGCAATCTGGATAGAAACCGACAACAAGATCGCCACTGGCATCGGCTGGCCGCCATATCTTGTAGTGTCTCCAACCAAACACAATGGGGATCACGCGGTCCCCGTCCTGGAAGGCAAGTGGCACCGACAACACAATTGTTTCTTAATCTCCTTCACACCCCTTTGCCAGGTCAAGGGTTGGCCACCTCTGCTTACGCCACTCTGAACTGGGCACGAAAAACAGCACTCTCTTCGCAATCGATGGTTGGGCATACGCAACACATGTCCCAACCAACGCAGCTTCTGGTGCTGGACACATTCTTCAATGGAAGTACCCGTTGCACAACCCAAAACTCGCCCTGTACTTGCCTCGATAAGGATTCACCGACACCAACCCACACGAGCTATGGTTCTGAGACAACGAGTGCCAAACACCTGAAGACATGTCAGTTCCGCTGCTCGAACAGGCCAAGTCTCACAATCATACAACAAAACAGCTCGCACTGTATTGATACGTACGTCCCTTGGCATTCAGGTGTACACAACTTTGATGCCATAAATGTCTCATATTAGCAAACGCGACTCGGGCCTTGCAGACTGGTGCATTTACCTCATCTGTCACACTACAATGAGAACTAATACAACTTCCAATGTAAAACGCTCCACAACTTCCAGTACCTCTCTTTGGATTGTAAGTGGCGTGTTCAGTGACTGCATGTCCAGGAGCATGACCTTACACTTTTTGGGTGCAAAGTGCATACCAAAGGAAACTTTGGTCAGTTCATCCAAAATCACTTGCGCCCTCCTCTTCAAAGATCAGAACGACGTCGTCTGCATATTTCAGACCGACAAGGTTTTCGTCTCAGCTACTTGAACACCGGGGTTTTGGAGACCTACCAATGTTCGTCTCACGATTTCCTCGATCACGAAGTTACGCAGGAATGTGGAGAGTGGGCATCTCTGACGGACACCGCTAGGGAGACTTTTGGAGAGCTCATCGTATACTCTCACAAGTCCGGAAGTTTTGGAATACAAACAGCTTATTATGTTCACGAACTTCCGTGGCATTCCTTGGTGGGCCAGCGTGTCCAGAAGAACAATGCGGTCAACCGAGTCGAATGCGCCTTGGAAATCCAAGAATACTAGAATTGTGGGTCGCTTATACCCGTAGCATACATAAGACTGTACGTTCCGGAAGCCCGACAAATACCTTGGATATATCTGACTAGATCACATTGAAAAGCTTGAATTCCGGTTGGTAAATATGGATACAACACGGATACAACCCGCCACGACACCCATTGAATTAGCTCTGTAACGTTCTGAAAATGTGTTAATTCACCGCTAGTGCGGTTGATTGAATGCTACGTTGTTTCTAGTTCATCCGGACTTTTTTGCCTGATAAAGAATTTGAAATGATGCATATATTTGAAAATGGCTCTAAAGGTCTTTCGCCATTACTTTTGGTGATACTGAAGACCAATACCTGCTGCTGTTATAAATCGAGTATGGTAATTTCGAAGATTTTTCTTCGATTTATCTCCAAAGGAACGTCTAAAAGCCTGGATTTGGAGCTGAACCGTAGAGTTGCGAACAGATGCTTTTGGTCCGCCTCGAAGGATATTGAACTTGGCCGCTCCAGCCATTTTGAGGTAGTTCGGTATGACACGAATTCTCTTTAACATGTCGTATGTTTGTCTGGCTCGTGTATTGGGACACGACGGACTTTTCTTGACAGCATTCGTGTCTCTCCTATGTCCGTGGGAAAGTGTGCGGTTGTGACTTACTTGTTAGTGAACTTGGTTCAAAACATTCAAAACATTTCCTACTTTATCTAGAGCACAAATTCAAATTCAGGAAATCAATGTTTCACGTGCCGATAATTTGACTGCCCGCGACGCCGTCGTCAGAGATTCTGTTGGGTTTCAGGTGAGTCTCCTGTCAAAACCAAACTGTTATGCAAATCATTGTATTTGTCGTAATCAGTCTAATTTGGGTTCAATTAGAACATGAAGTTGACGAGAACTCGAGGACCGCGTCTACCTGATAAGCCCGAAGAAACCGGTCGTGGGCTGTTGGAAAGTTTTCAGCAACCTTATGAGTGCTTGTAGCGATTCAGCAAACCTAGCAACTACCCACACTAATTTATTGGGGTATATATGTAGTGGATGAAGGTGGAACGGTTCTCGGAGAATGTGGTTCTAACCCCTTTCTCTCTCGACAGTGACTTCAAAGAGGGCATGCCTCCAAGAATATATGGAAGTGGCCTGGTCTCGAATTTATGTGCATTACCAGATGCAGGAGAGTTACTTTCAAGAATAAATCAACCTTTTCCTCCATGTTGAAAATTAACTTCTGTGTGAATGTCTGCTCGTACTCAGAACTGTCAGTACCGCCGCTCAGTCAGGATGAAAATAATTAGTGTCCATTCAAAACTCGTCGAATGAATGTCGAAATCATTGACGGATGTCATTTGATTTGATGCAAGAGTGTCCTTCAAGATAGGGCTACTATGGCAGGAATCATCGGGTCCAAAGAACTGTCCATACAGGATACCATCCCACCAAGGAATACGCGTGATTGAAAGTTGATTTTCTTCAGGGTTACAACAACCCTACCGGAAGAAGATGTCAACGCGATGCTCACATGTCTACTTCTAGATAATATAAACCTTCAACTACAGACAAGTTTCAGTGTCTTTCAGAAGACCCTCTGACAAGCCCAGCTGTCCAACAAGGGGGACAAGCAGAATGTAAGCCAACGAAGAACTGGATATCTTAAGAGAAGCATAGGGTCAAGAGACGCCTATCAGATAAATCACAACCAACCGACCGAAAGCACACAGTTAAGGCCCACTGATTATATTAACTTGCGTGACTGTATAAATCCAGAATTAACTCACCAAACTATTCAATAGCAAAGGCACTATCTTCGACTAATACACTCATTTGCATATCAACCGGGTTTTGACGGGAGACTTAACTGAATCTCTCGTTTATGATGTTCTTCAACTGAACGCGCAGCACAAAGGGCGACTCATGTTCCAGTTAGTACACTATTCGAGATATCTCAGTATATATTCATAAAGGGGACTACTCACAAGGTTATTGCGCATTGACACCCACTGAAATGGAAGACGAATCCCGGACGACTACTTTCACGAATTCATTAGCTCCAACCTGGTCACAGGTGAGGCGTCCCACTGAACTGTTTCCACATTCTATCCTGACTGTTTGGATGATACAGGAGACAAACAGGTCGCTAGACTTCTGGAAAAAACCGCAGATCAGAATAACTTGTAGACATTCAAGAGTAAAAGAGGCTCAGTTAGCGTGAAAAAGTGGCTGTTTGATGTTATCCGTAGATGGCCCGTCCAGCTGTCAATTATTTTACACGTCACATCACAGAAAACATCCTAGAACTTTTTTGTCTTGGAAGAAAAGACGAAATCAGTCCGGTAGAAAGAAATGACTTCCTCTCTAGGATTAAAAGTATCTTTTGTGTGATAGCCCAAACATAAATTTCCTACACAGTCCCATCTCACCGACGAGTTCCCGTGACCTTCCCTTCCCGGACAGTTGTGTTTAGGTTCATCATTTCCTGATTAGTCTTTGTTGTGATTTGTACGTGAGTTGTACACATCACGAGTCGACAGCTTGTTATTACAACAGCTTTTCCGTGAGCAAGAGAAAAGGGCCTGTCAAATGTCCACATGAGTCAAGAACCAGAATCGATGCAGCAAGAACTCGCGGACTGCACAGTCGACCTGCCAGTCGCACGCTTACTGTCGATCTTCAGTGAGAGTCGTAACGCTTCAGTTCGCCCTTTGCCCCACGAAACAGTGATATTATGTAATTCGTCGACGGTAAAATGCCACTGAGTCTTTCTCAGTTGTGCTCAAACATGGACCCAAATATCACTCCGTAGAGCACAAAATCGTGTACGAGCAAAGCAAACGTATGGTAGAGAAAACGTAAACTAAGGTAGCTAAATCAAGTTTCTCCATCTTGGGTCAAACTGGCCGAAAATACCGTGAAAGTTCTCATCTTTTGTGGAAACAGCTATGGTCACCTAAAATGCTTGGTTTAAATCTTATAAATTCTTTTACCAACTGTCTAGGATGTCAGAAGGTTTCATTCAAGCCAAAGAATGTAAGACCATTTACAAATCAATTTGGTTTTGCGAGGGACTCAGCTGGAAACCAGATGACTCTCCCATTTTTGATGAGGCGGCCTGTGTGCAGCACATTCAACTGAAGAACATCATAAACGAAAGATTCACTTGATTCCCTCATGAAAACCAAATTGATTTGCAAATGAGTGTATTTATCGAAATCTATCAATCAATCCAATTTGGGTTCAAACGGAACATGAGGTTGACGGAAAGTCGAAGACTGCGCCTACCTGATGGGCTCCAAGAAGGGCGAAACCGGTCGTGGGCTGTCGAAGAATTTTCAGCAGCCTTATGAGTAGTGCATTACGTATATAAATGTAAGACCACCTTTCAGACACGTCGAACTCCAAAAGGGCCCCAAAAGAGGCAAACTGGTAGGAACATCGAATCGGTGGTAAGTACTCGTATAGCTCCACGAAGGAAGGGGGAATTACGACCCGAAGCCTGTGTACTCAGCAGTTTTTGTTTTGTCCACAACTGCTTGAGTGAGGGACAGTTACTTCTCATCAGTTCTGACGAGCTGTTTTTATAACTTCAAACTAAATAAATGTTTTTTGTTCACTTATTACTCCTAAGGTGTATTCCCATTGTAAACACGTCTAAGCACCAGAAGTGTTTCTTCCTTATGGGCATTGTTGCTTGAGGCACCGTATCAGAGCACCAACATAGTATGATTTCCAGTCAGCCGTTGATGGATATCACCAGGTAGTTCACAGGAATATGCACACGAGTTACTGAAGTGAAAACAGCGAAAACAGGAGAATGACCTTGACGAAATTAAACACACTACAACAATATTCTGTCGGCAGAATGCGCTTTGATTAGATATTTTGATTTTGTCCGCCACGCATTGTCTTCGGGTTCTTCCGTCACACCGAACTACGTCAACGTGTCCCCCTATAGAAGAGATGGTGCTATCGATTCCTGGCACAAATCGGTGTGTGGATCCACCTAAATATTCTTTATCAGCGATGAACTCGAAGGAATAAGACCAAAAGTTCATAACAAGTGGGTGGGATTAAAACCACTAACATACCCAACTGGTAGCTCTAACGGGGATAAAAAAATAGCTGAAATTCACAATATTTTTTGGAAAATGGCCCGTCGGCGGCCTAGAGCCAGTCATTTAGTGGTAATCAATAATCAATGATGCCCACAAAAAATTTATTCTATCACCCTTCTAGGCTATACACACTGATTTGTATCAATGCGAATCAAGCGCACACCCAATTGCGAGCCACACAACGGCCAAACCCATAGTTGTCATCTTCCGATTCGTTACTGCCGTACCTAGGCGATAAGCCGCACCCGGATCTTACACGCAAGGTGTTGCATAACTGGTCGTGGAATGATTTGTGATTGTGGTAATTTTATCATTGAAGGCTCCGCATTTTCAAACATGTCGCTCACAGGTTCATGAGGAAGCAGCTAAACAGGCGAACACAATGACCCGAACTGCTGCGGTATCAAACTTAGGTCACTCCCTGACTATGGCTTTTCACTGTTCAGTCTGTTTTGGTCTATAGGAAAGTTATCACGGAAGGCGGTCACCGTCACAAGTTTAGCAAAATCAATTCAATTCAATTTATCAGCTATAAACCGTGTACCATAGGCACATTGGTTCCAGCTGCTACAGTTTCGATCACCGGAAATGTGGAACGTAAAAAGAAGCCTTGGAGGCGAAGGTATGTTCGGAAATTGAGTAGCTACGCATTGAAGGCGACAGCTTTGATGCACGAGCGCCACTGACTGCGCGATTGGGCCATTTCTGCCAGTGTCGTTAACCACTGGTGATTTGAGTCCCGGGGTCCCCATCCAGGGAGGCGGCAGTTGCCCGTCCGACTAAGTTTACTGGTTAGTGCTTTCGTACTTCGTTGCCAGGTCATACATTGTCCACCTCTCGGTCGCTTCCACTCAGCACAGGGCTGGGCGAAAAGAGCTATGCGGGGTAGACGGTCTTCTGGCATGCGGAGTACATGTCCCAACCAGCGCAACCTATGAGGCGTGAGTAATTCATCTATCGCGGAAGAGTTCTTTCTTCCTAAGGCCAACTGACGTACCTCGGCATTACTAATCCGATGTTCCCACCAGACCCGAACAATGCTGCGAAAACAAACACCGACATCTTCCGTATGTCCTCTGCGCGTAGGGGCCACTTGTCTGATCCATAAAGCAGTATGGATCGAACCACCGCACTGTAAACTCTTCCTTTGACAGACAAGCTCACGTCACGTCGGCGCCACAGGTGTCGGAGGTTGGCAAGAGCTGCCCTGGCCTTTCTGATTCGAGAAATGATCTCATCTCCGGCCAGTCCACCGGAACTTATACAGCTGCCCAGGTAAACAAATTTATCTACCACGTCGATTGGCTCACCTGCAAGCATGAGGTGCGGGTTTGATCCCGCCCAGTCTTGTAGCAGCACTTTACACTTTGCGGGTGTGAAGCGCATGCCAAACCGTGCGGCAGAGTTAGTTAGGTTATTTAAGATCATTTGCATTTCGGAAGGGTCTGAACCAAGGAGAGCAATATCGTCCGCGTACTCAATGTCTCACACATTCCAAGACGACCCGCTCAAACAGGTCCACGTACGCTATAGACCCGGCAGACCCATTAGCTTCGATGTCCCACTTGTGTTTTTTAACAGCTGTCAAACTCACATCTGTCAACCGTTGAATGGGTGAACAGCATCTAGAACCACATCTATCCATGTCATCGCTTTTCGTGTTTTAGGTTTCACGAGTTCCAAATCCTTAGGTTTCAGACTTTTGACGAAAATGTCTGGAGATCGCCGCTTCTGCACGTCAAGGTCCAAGGTCAAGGCCAACCAAGTAATAACAGCTCCAGGACCCGACTTTCTTCAATTTGGCAAATAATTCGTAACCACCACAGACTCTTGTGCAAAAGTATGTATTCGATCCCTTCATAAAGTGCGCAACGGAGAAAGTCCAACAGAAATCAGTTATCTGCTTCAGGTATTGCACATGAATGCTTCTCAACCGTATAACTCCGGGACATAGTCTGCATTACAGTACTTTACAAGAAAGCAGATAAGACCGATATCTTGTGAACACGTAACGGATCTTCAGTCTTAAGCCGTGATTTTTCTGTACTAATTGACCGAGTTTACCGAAGGCCATACTAGCTTTGGCAGCCAAAGATATCGATTGGCAATCAACAGTCATGTCGGCAGATGGAAGGCTACTGAGACAGTAGAAGCATGTCCAATAGTGCTCAAAAACCCGCCTGCATTCTGATGCGCCTGAATAGTGCTACTCATTTCCAGTTTCAGGACAACCGCTACATTCGAGAGTATCGGATTTTTGCAGCTTTGTACATTCGGCTCGTTATGTTGACCCAGAATTTCTCCGCTGGGTTAATATATCCTCAAGCGACAGAACAGAAGCCAGCTCTCCATGATGAGTATGGAAGCTGAACCGTTGGGTTATCATTTTATATCCCCCCTTTCTTATCGCTGACATGCATCCTCATCTGGTTTGAACGAGAGACTCAAACGAACTCCGAATGAAAATCGCTTTCACGGTGTTCATCAACTGAATATGTAGCACAAAAACGGTCTCGGGGCCGATATTCATGATCCTTATCAAAACTTTACACGCAACCTTCACAGATACTTAAGATGATAGATGACAGTGCGTTGTTAGAGTCTCTTGGCCAAAACTCTTGACAAAACCGCAAACATGGATGCGCTCGTATGGTATGGATGTGCGCTCCACTCCAACGGAACCACGAGAGAAGTTTTACGAAGAAAAAGCCGGTTAGTAAACTGGATGAGATGTTCTTTTTCAAGCGACTTTAAACATGAACGCGAGACCATACGCTAACAGTAAACTTCTCCGTTTTTACTCCATCAGCTACCGGCACATGCGGCATGATTCCAGCTCGCCAAACTGATTTGAGGTTACCAATTTGATCATCTTGATTGTCGGAAGCAGGTTGAAACTCTGGACAAGATTATGGAAGGTCCATATCCGACCACTGTTCTCTGGGGAGAGATTTCCAGGCATCTAACAGACACCTGACACCGCACACAGGACAAAATTTGTCTACAATTCACGTCAGACTAACATTCCAGTCAGTTGGTGTTGTGCCTACCCATCAATCTATCTGCCGGCATAAAATGCACGCTTCGACTGCTGGGTGCACGCGCATTGATTCTCATGCACAGTCGTATCGATCATTCGCTGCTTGAATCCACGTTCTAATCATCTTAATGCCACCCGTGAAATGAGGCCGCATACAAACACTGTTTTTTCTCTCATTAGGTTAAAAGGTGAAGGCTTTAGACATGCACAAAATCGACTATCACACTATCGTTTATCATCTTGTCGTGAATGTGAGCAGAATCCCAGTGAAAGATCAAATCCTTAACTTGAAATAAAAAGTCAGGGGCGTACGGGGACGAACAGCTTTCGAGTGTAGATGCTCCGCCTATACTAAAGCGGATTTCACAGGAGAACAGTACACTAATAGTTACCATATCCGGCGAACTAATTCATGTCCCAACCACATTACTCCGCAACATTCCATCGATAAAGACAACCACAATGCGATGCGCATTCTCCCAGCCTCGTTCTCCTTCGCTACCGAATGGATTCTGATAAATGATTATTGAATCTTAGGGGTATTTTTCCGTCTCTTCCCTTCACAGCGGACCTATCAATCATAGGGGTCAAGAAGGAAGTTGGTTCACCAAGAATACGCTTAAACGATCGACAACCGAACCGAATAAATTAACGTGACTTGTTGCCTCTCGTAAATGTTTGTTACGGTATCGGGTTCATTTGGGGATCTTTAAATTCTGCACCCAGGTTCTGGCTACTGGGAAGTCTAGATCCACCATACTGACCATTACAAAACTGTCTTTCCCAACCCCCCGTACCACTAGGAGCACACGATTTTGAAACGGTACCCTTCGGAATGAAGTACGCGCCAGCCATCTTTCGAAGACACTGACGGAACTGGTTTCTAAATCATGTTTCATCTACGCCGGCTGCCTCACTCTTCATAATCAGGCAGTTGAACAAGGGAAGTCACCAATCTTCTGAAACAAGCGGATCTCACGCCGCGGCGCCGAAAAAATGAAAACATTTGGGGCTGTTGATGAATCGTATTCGCCCCCATGAGACTAAGCATAACAATGAATGGTTGATGCCTACCACTACTGACAGCTTAAGCAATTTCCTCAGGCTTGGGGAATTAAAAAAGGCTTTGTATCCCTCAGCGCGCCAATTCAGGGTTTTTATGGCCTACCTAATTTGACTAAGCTTACAACCACTGTGAGCACCAGCACCTCCGGCTAGTTTAGAACAGTCCGATCTCTCACTTAATCTCTCCCTCTCTCTCAAATGTTGAAAAAAGGTAGCGCCAGGGGTGGTCTCTGCTGTACGCTGTTGTTGCATGGTTCTTCTGACGCTGTTTCTTATTTGTGAAAATCAAACCGCACATCACTTTGCTAACAGCATCTCAATTTTTTTGGGCCCAAGTACCAAGTCAGTGAGCAGGTTCTAAAATTATCAAGTCCGTACCAGAGACCAGACATGTGAGACCACGCTAACAGAGCAGCAGAGTGCCTGGAAAATCGATACTCATTTCCTGATGGATTCGGTATTGTGGAGCAACGATCATTGCACACTTTAATCAGGGTCCCGCTTTTGAGGGTTGGTCTTTGCGGAAAATTTACACACGTCCTTGCGATCCATAAGATAAGGATCTGAAACTGTTAACAATAGGGTCAGGTGTTCAATTCACGCACAATAGCCTGCCTGGTCCCATCAAGGACAAAAGTGTTTGTGTGACCAAGCTTTTCGCGATCCCATTCACATCTCCACTACGAAACAACCGGTTCATGGCCTAGCAATTAGCAGGTAATATGGAAATATCAATTACTATCCCGATGAAATAGTCTGATTATTTACTACTAGTCAGATGAGTGTTTCATCAATTGGTTGAAGCCAAACCTTACAGACATATTCGGCCACAACCTAGAATCCAGGAGATGGATTGGGGTGGCGTGCCAATCAAATCGTAGGGACAATAACGACCACCGTTGTAGAGCACTATTAAAAGGAGTTCGTTCGTGCATATTAGCCCATCGCACAGCACTACGAGAATCAGCTGACTGTGAGTCAGCCTCCCTACAACTTGGCCATGATCTGTGAGCACCATCAGACCCGGACACGTCTGTCTATCGCAGCTCACTGCAACGAGTACGTTGGATCACCGCGCGGACTTTTGCCTACGGTGGTGAGGACCGTCCCCTGAAAATGCATTCAAAAGCATAAGAAAACTGTCTACTATCACAAATTGCACGACTCTGTGTGCGAAATGACTGATGGCTTGTTCTTTCGTTAACTTAAAGCGTCACGTGGTGTGCCCGAACTCCGCCGTGCATTGCCTGCATGCTATTTAACTGTCATTAGGTAACTAAATAATACCTGTTACTTTGAGCCTCTTGCGGTTACACAACAATGTCATCTATGATCAAATCGGGACCTTCCCAACCCATCGGTCTCTCAAGATATTTCAGAAGTTTGCCACACAGTCGATATAAGTTGACCTGGCGTGAGCTATTTTCTTATAAATACAGTTCAAACTCAGGATGGAACGTATGCATGTAGACCTCCCTCTCCACGAGAGATCCGTTCGGCAAACCTCAAAGAACCGCGGACAGGAGGCAATAACCCACACAGTGTATCCGAGTATTTTTTGTAACTTGTGTCACTTGCACACCATTTCAGATACAGTGTGTTTATTTCAAGCCGGACTCCCCTACCATATCGTCCATTCGGTCCGATTATCTATTCTGCTGGTCCCGTGTGTTCCACTATGTATGACACCACTGATTCCGAATCCTGAATGTGTGCCCTTCAACATCAACTTGGCTCATCCGCAAACATGCGTGCATGATGAAATTTGTTGCTATTCTCTGACTACTCATGCCACATAGCATAGCTACTGGACTAGCGAGACTTGCGTGGGCGAACTGAAACGGGGTGGGTTTTAGACAGCGCTTGTGCTCTCTCACTCTCCTAATGTGAATCGCTGCACGTAGGCTACAAAACTGAATGTGTACAGAGGTCACATTGTTTTTTAAACACTTTTGTTTCTGGTGTGGGGCTGTTTGGCAAGACCGCACACTCTCTCAGATGTCGAAATACGCTACCTGCACGGATACTTTCACTCATATTGTAATATAAATGGCATAAACTGAAAGGACGTGCTTCCGTCTGTTTACATCCTAGTGATGATCATTACTCGACGAAGCATCATCATGGGGGCACCCAGATGTCAATATCCTTGGGTGCGTTAACGTAATACACTACTCATAAGGTTGCTGAAAATTCTTCGACAGCCCACGACCGGTTTCACGCTTCTTCGGGTTCATCAGGTAGGCGCATTCCCCGAGTTTCTGTCAAACTCGAGTTCTACTTGAACCCAAATTGCACGAAATTAGCGAAATACACGCATCTGCAAACAAATTTGGTTTTGCGAGTGACTCACCTTGAATCCAGCTAAATCTCTCGTTTCTGATGCTTCTAAGCAACTGAATGTGCTGCACCAGGCAGCCTCATGTTTCAGTTGGTGCGATATTCGAGATATCGTGATACATGCGAAACCACAAAATTCCCTAAACTTTCTCTGGGATCACGGCAAATCTGTGTAAATTTATTTCGCCCGACTTTGGGAATTCTCATTTTAATGAAATTACAAAATCCAGTTTCAAATGTGTCCCCAGAATTTCATTTTAGTGGCTTGCATAATTTGTGCAACTTCGCAGTAAGCCACTTAATTCCTAACTTAATTATGGGGGACAGGCCGTGAAATCTACCGCAGCCTGTGTGCTCATTAACCGACGCGCCGACAACCCGTCCTATGTTGATCTTGCGCACAGGCTTATGAGCTCAGGCGCAATGAACGCGACTGACCTCCGTGCACCTGAACGCGTGCACAACCTATCGAAGATTTTGCTTTGCCTCGGATCTCAGTAGGCGAAGGCACGCCTGACTTTTCATCAGCAGGTGAGGAGGTTTAGAATACAGTACAAGGAACATCATAAACGAAAGACTCAGCTGGGTTCCGGGTGAGTCGTCTGTCAAAACCAAATCGGTATGCAAATAAGCGTAGTTCGACAATACAAAGATGTTTAGGTGTGCTCTAGTGAGGGAAATCCGAACACACCGATCGGATGTGTATCCATATTGCACGTTTTTAAAACGGTTCTGGGTTGAAAAACAACACACCAACAGAATACGCACTACGATGGACGAGTTCACCGCATTCAGTGACAATATTTTACCCTTTATCGTGCATCTGGCCGTGTCAGTAGTCGAATCGATGGCACTCAGACGGAGGGTACGGGAGTATCGCTCTGTTCATCCCTTGTGGAGTGACGAGATTGGTGCACCGATTTTTCAGGATTAGGGTTTTTTATCCGTTCGACAATAACAATAGATATTCTTGATCGGCCTTTCCATGAACCTTGAGGTATTGAAATTTTTACGGTAAACTGTTGATCTGTTTATTGAGATGACTTCCGTTTGACTCTTATGCAAGTCAGACTGTCCTATCATCACGTGTGCGCCGAATTAACCGGATAAAATTGACATCCGGTTTTGAGTGTTGCTTGACACATAGTATAGTATGGTTTCCTATCTCCGTGCCAGTGAAAAAGAGTAAGGGGGTGGCCTCTATGGTGGGTGGAATTTTCAATAAGGGCTGTAACGTAGAGAGACCTATTCCATTCCCTCTTCAAGATGTACTAGACCAGTACTCGAAAGATAAGAGACGGAAGAAGCACTTGAAAAACCTACAGCAGCAAGACGAGTATGATTTAGTCTCCCTCTACAACGTTCGTCTCCGAAGAAGTTTGCTTGAAGCAAGCCCCGAATATCCGGATATTTCAACGAACGCAATCTTCCGAACTATCATGGCCATCTCAATAGATGTAATTTCTCAAGAGCTATTTGTGTTTCCTGAAGTGAAGAAAACTGGAATGTCTTCAGGAGTCGTCGCACACTGCAGTGGCTCGCTTTTTTACGGAGTTATCATATTTGTGCTCTAAAATGATTTTATTCTTTTCATCTGGACCGATCTAAAGGTCTTTTGAAACTAGTCCGTTCGTGTTCCAAAGCTTTAATCATCCACTTTGAAGGTCGATCATCCTGTTGGTAATCTCTTCAGAAACATTCTTCTATTGAAAGCAAATGGTTGGCTTTCCACGTAATATAATATAGGCGAGTCTTATCTCTGCCGAAAGATGTTCTTATAGCATCAGACGGTGCACAGTTGAGGTAACTGAGTTCGAGCCCGAGTCCCCGTTTCTTGAAGACTCTGACCAACAACTTATGCTCATGATGGGGTTGAGCTGCCCTTGTCTTCAGTATCAGCTTGTTCTTTTCCCTGCTGTCAAAGTTACCAGACCAAGACGGCTGATACGGTCCCCTTGTTGTTAGTTGGGAGCTCTCGCGATAAGAAATTACAGAAATTACAGCTAACAATGCTTGAGTAGACCATACTGGTAGATAACAACCCAAGAATATGAGTGCGAATGTGAACGACACGTTCGCTAATCTGAGGAAGAGCGAACTGGCACGAGCAAACCAACCGCAGAACAACGTGTTCCTCGACATTTCCTCCACAATGGAAACGGAGGGGAACAGCTAGTTGGTGTTTCTGGGTATGCTTGTTACTAAGATAGTTGGTGGACAACTACAAACCGGAACATACAGGAGGGGGCACACTCGGACCAGGTTCTGAACTATTTCAGCAACCCCTCATACTGTCACCACTCCCTCTCCGAACATTGTTCAGCCGAACTAGGGTGTCCTGAAACCCAACATAGTCGAAGACGAAAAAGAAAGACGATATCATCCTAACAAAGCCACAGCCAGACACTTTGTCAACACAAACAAAAACGCAGAAGGATCACCTATCCCTGCAAAAAGTTGTTTCAAAGAAGTTCGCCAAAACCCTCTGAAATGGTGACTACTCAATCGGTCCCGAACGTGACTGACTGGAAGATATGATAACACGAAATACGATTTGCTCTCACAATCGCAGATTCTCTGATGAAAACTCTCTCGAAACCACACAGAAGGTTTGATACACAGAAGTAAACCTAATTCTCCTGCAAACTTCATCGTAACGGCTGAGATAATCAATATGTTGGTCAGATTGGAGGAAAATTGACCTCCAGAATGCATTAACACAAGCATGTCGACAGAATATATCCTCACTACAATTTGTCACAAGTCATGAAGGCAGAGAAGGACACAAGTTCGGTTAGGATGACATCCATATACCTGTCCACGCGAGTACTGAGGAGGGGGGAGGATGTACGTCAAGGTGTGATCTTCCAATGAAAAAAAAACCGATCAATAAACACATCAACACCGACCCAGTCCATCATTCCTCATGAACAAAAGGAAAACACAAGAGCTAGATTTTGAACCGCATGGGCAATCAAACAAAGAAACAACGGCGAATGGGTCAACTGAATCGAAGGAAGAATGCTACTAAAAATTTGAGGTTTCCCAGTCAGCCAATCAAAACCAGACTACAACGTGGAACCGAAGAACAGAAATGCTGGAACGACGGTATCCAACGTACCAACGAAATGCGAGGATATGAGGTCATAACGCATCTCAAAATCCAAACTGTTCAATCAAGTTATCCGAGAGCCAGCTTACAATCGAGCCCTCAGAATGGGGTTACCAGCCCTATGCACCTGAAGTTTCGAAAAAATGTGAAATCGTCTACTTATTGAATTAGTATTTGTTAAGTGACTGAAATAGTTCTCAAGCCTCACATTTACAGCTTAATGCAATGTTTATCAGCTTGAAATAATCGTCGGCTTCATCGGTACAAAAACACGTATCATATGAGCATCCTAGAGATGGTCACTCACCCCCAGACCAAAGTTTTCCGTATGCTCTCTTCTTCTACCGGAGTTGCAGCTTTCGTTTTTTTCTCGGACGACCGATTTGAGCACACTCAGTGCGGGATATGCCACCGGTTGCCCGTGCATAAGTCTCAGTCCGGGGGTAGGCCACTCTGATCGCATGACTGTCACGACCCGCAGTGCGTTCCGATGACCTATAATTGGCATGAAATACTGTGAGCAGCTGAACCACGGCAACTAAGGTACAGCAGGCAGATGGCAACCTGGTACCTAGTTGTCCTTGGCGTCGAAAGAATTAAATTCAAGAAGTGAGGAGTCTGACGAAAGTGAAAATGTTGTCAGCAGAAGTGGTGGAACCCGCAGAGCTCAACTAGGAATGATGGTGGGCAATAGCATGTTCATTGTGCGCACTGGCTAGAGGAAAACATGCTCAGATATCTTATTCTGAGTTGGGTTTGTGGCGGATGTCTGCGGAGAATAACATTGAATATTAAGGCACGTACAAAAGAACCATAGTATCTAGTACATTAGGAGTCTGCCTTACACGTTTGGTGTGAATTATCAAACAACATAACGAAAGAGCTGCGAGCCCAGGCCCCAGCATTTTGAGACGAGGATGAAATAAGCTGTTTTCATAAAGGAAATTTCGCTCAAGGTTTCGGAAAACCCTTCGACAGCCCACGACCGGTTTCGCCCTTATTGGGGCTCATCAGGTAGGCGCAGTCCTCGATTTGCCGTCAACCTTATGTTCTACTTGAACCCAAATTGGACAGATTTCGACAACTGCTCTGATGAGACCCAAGAAGGACGAAACCGGTCGTGAACTGGCGAAGAGTTTTCAGCAACCTTATGAGTAGCGCTTTAATTCTCCTATCAGAATGTTTGAGCTGAATGTTGAGCTTTCTAGTTGGCGAACTCAATTGCACTTTGAATACTATGATGAAGACCGCTGCACATAGGCCTAGGAGTCAAACTAGCGCAACGGGAAGTTAACACAAGTCGAATGTCTACGGTGAACAACGAAATGCACAGAACTGCACAGCTTAACTACTACAGAGAGTGGGGCATGAACGGAGTGAGAGAGTTGCCTGGAAAATATGGGCCATTGACTAGCTGACTTCCAAAAAGCGATCACGATACAAAAAAGATTGATTCAACTTATTCGTTATCTCCGTTTATGCGTTAACCATATCACCAGTGGGTGTCGTATTTCGACCATGTTTAACCCTCCGTCAACGCTGATTACTACAATCGGATTTAATCTATCAATAGTCTGGCATTCAGTTTATCAGTTTATCTCTATTCCGAGCTTCATATCTTCGGAAGGTCAAAGTATACCAGCCAATCAGGACGGTCTAATCGAGAGTTTGTACACTTAGGATAACACTTTTGCTCTGCTTCCGCTGGTGCATGAATTTTGGTGAGGGCCTAACGTTTTAATCTTGCGCAGAAAAGGAAAGAAGGGCTTTTTCACTGGCTTATCCAAAGGACATAACGAGTGACGGGAAGATTGGATGAACCACGTTTGATGTATGGCGGACGTTTATTTATTCTTATCTTGCATGAGCTGTTAGCGATCGATGGAAGTTTCAAACACAGCAATGATGAAATAGTTACGAAATTTTCGAACCAGAACATTCCGGTCGAGGAGTAAGTTACGGTGACAAATTTAGATGCTCTGTTGGTCAGAAGATATTGATTTATCAATGAAACAGAACTACAAGTTGCGGGCGAAGTCCTCGTCAATTTCGCAGCAGATGTTGACGACAAACAACTGGGTCGCAATCCCACAGGCAGAAAGCTGCGGTTGTTTCATGACCATTGATATAACCCGACGGTTGGGATCAGCCCAGAGATGGGGGTACTGGAAAGATTCCACGTAGGTTCACACCTGAGGCAAAGCGAAAACTGAAGATGGAATAGTTTTCCAAAAGTATACGTAAATAACGCATCCCTGGTAGACACACGATGTTGATAGTCTTTTCTCAGGTAGATTCAAGACAATCCTCCAGTAAACCACTTCACTGAGTCCTGACTATTCTGCAACCTTCTCAAGTCCCTCCAGACACATCATAGTTGGTGATCAACCCTACCCAAGTTGCTGTGGCCATTTTCATCGTGCTGTCTAGCTGAACTTTTCAAAATTGTGTAAGTGCGGACGGCTCCGCAGTGCAATGGAACGGGACAACGTGGTGCGGGAGAGAAACGTGGCTGTTGTATGTTACCATGTCACACCACTTTTGATGTGGAACAAATTTACGTCGTCAAAGTGCACGCGACATTTAAGCATAATAAGGCGCACAGTCAGACGGCTCACATCCCTGAAATAGTAAGCGTGCCTTTTTAGGGAATAATGGTATAAGCGAACGGTAATCTGAGTTTGAACTACCGACTGAGCCACACGATGGAACTTCCTCAACAGTAAACGTGCAAAGTGTCTTTCAACAGAGCATCCCAAGAACATTGAAAAACTTCTCCAACCTGTGAACAATGCTGACTGATTGGAATCAGCCCAAACACTAAATTATATCCCCAAATTAATCGTGTCTTTGCACGGTTACCAGAAGAACGCTACTACTGAATATATTCAGTGGGACATGTGTGGAGAAACGAACAAAACAAAATTTTTTACCATAAGCCCAACAGTCCATCCAGCAACTATATTTCTGTAAGTATCAGGCTCCAAAAATCGGTTTTAATCAGTGACGTTAACCATGAACTACACAAAATAATTACGTATGAATCCGTGGATTCCACAGAAGTCACTGCATGCAACCGTCACAACCAATTCAGTGTTAGCAGACTTTCTAAGGAGATTTCGTTCTGTAAGTCGAATCAATCTATGATGAGAATCCAAGAAGCACTGCACAGGTGTTTTGCCTTACTGGGTGTAGCCATTAGCGAGCGCCTCACGCAACTCCAGAGAGCCTCGAACCCGTGACCGTGCGGTTAGTAATTTGACCGTTTAACTGTTTGGCCATGAGTGCTTAGACAGGAAAGTATATCTGCACTTTATTATCGGGTCACCATAACCGTTTGAAACGGTCCAGCTACATACAATCCTAGGTTCAAACATGTTGAAAAACGCTGCCTGATTCACTGAGATGCAAAGAACAAAGGATACAAAGAACAAAGTCGTACGAGGTTGCTGGATTTTTAGAATTCACGTCCACATCACCCTTGCTTGAACAACCCTCATGTTCTAGCGCAAATATTCTGGTGAGTCCGCATGAAAGGAGTGAAGCAGTGGACTCGAGTTTCGCTCATCAGTGGTGTATCTCTCTGATCGTGCAGTAGTTTAAACTCCGAATATCTGTCGTGTGAGGCAAGCGTGTTATCGCTACTCTACCAGCGTGCTCTCCTCATTTCTGGGCATATTCACGTGAACACGTTCACGTGCTCTCCGATATGAGAGAAACTCTACTTTAGTTCATCTGTTGTGGACTCATCAGGATAATTACGTCATAACAGGAGTAAGACTGTTCAAACGACAGTGACGTGAATGTCGATACCTGGACAGTTAAGTACAACATGCACTTGGCATGTAACGTTCATCTGTACATGTCAAAATCAATGAACCATACTTTTGAATTTGAATTTTTTGCACATGATTACCAGTATTTCAAGCAAATACGTATTCCCGATGTTGGGTTTTAACGTCGTTTGTCTGGGATAAGCATCATGTGAATCGGTGCCGTGACATTAGGCCATGGAACGCGCGCAGCGTCTTTTGGTCCAACCAAACCGCGACGACGGCAGTCCACAGGTCCCAAAATTTCCCCAGCTAGCATCTGATATTGATGTCAAGGAAATGAAGTCTATTTATTCCAGAGAAACACCTGAATGTCTTAAGAGTGCAGATTTTAACCTCGGAATTCAAAGCGAATGACTACATTCCACCGATCACAGTTTTGACCCCTGTTTAGGGGGTTCGTGGTGTTACCTAAATCTATCTACCGGCTAGATAAAGACACACTTGACCAAACTGTTTATCCTCTTGAAATCCTCTCATTCTCTCTCTCTATTCAGTATGTATCAGCACACGGATTATCTCTGACTAGATGAAAAGAGTCACTAACTCGACAAATCTTTGTGGAACAAATTCCAGCCTTCATTAGTTTAAACAAGATCATCGGTCAGGTGTAAAACTGATAGATTCTGCATAGTATGTTCAGGCTAAATTCTGAAGCGTTTTGCTCTCAGGATCAATCTCAGTTAGTTCTGTTGATGCAACTCCTTTCGGTTCGCTATCGACCCTGCAGACTGTGATGGAGGTAAGTAAACATCTAACAGTGAAAAATCGCAAAATATTTTAGGCACCATTCGTATGGTCTTAAAGATATAAGCTTTGCGGTACAGTCTGGGATTGAAAATGACCTCACAGTGGTTCTGAGAATTGCACCTAAAAGCCCGCAGTGTTTGCGGCAAGCTCCCAACAAAGAGATCAAGCAAGGTTTGCCATCAGTGGCCACGAATTTGAATCGGTTCAAAGCTTGCTTGAACGTGTAGATCACCTTCCGGTGCCTATCAGTGGTCGGGTACGTGAATGCCGCAATCGATATGCATTGAAAATACCTTTATCTGTGAAGCACCGTGGGACGCCTTTGTTTTTGGGATAGAAAACCTATCAGGGAGTTTGCTGTGTTGCTTCCTGAGCGACCGAAAGACCATGACGTCGGCTCCCCTTTACTGTCACTGGACACTGACACTGGCTCCTCTCCAGAGATGTGTAAGCCAGCCGACAAATTTGCCGAACATCCTCATTCAAGTAACCAACCAAAGAGTCACTAATTAGACGTTACGAAGAAAGGCGGTGACGGCAGTGACGCGCTTAGAGGCCTAATGATGCGTTCAAAAACTTTCACACCAACTAGACACTATGTATATACGTAATGCACTACCCATAAGGTTGCTGAGAATCCTTCGACAGCCCACGACCGGTTTCGTCCTTCTTGGGGCTCATCAGGTAGGCGCAGTCCCCGAGTGTCCGTCAACCTTATGTTCTACTTGAACCTAAATTGGACTGATTTCGATAAATACACTATGTAGTCCTCGAGCTTGTGACTAGAAAACGAGTCTAAACATGCAAAACTAATCTTGTTTGCATAGCCAAAAAAGGGCAGTCATAAATGGCCATTTATGCGGACGTTGTAAAAGGCTTAGAGAAGACGCACGGGAGTTCATGTGAGCGAAAGCTAACCAGTAATGGCTTGTCTGTCTGCACCCATATCTGATGTCGGTTTAGACCCTAAAAATAGCGTCATAAAACCTGAAAATCCCCCAGATACGCACACTGGTTACTCCTGGCAGCAAGCGCAGTCACCAAGGCAATTTCGCGGATATTTTTCAGACGTTTTTTTCTCACGACCAAATTCATTAACTTTTCACTCAGTAAGTCATTTCCAAAAGCTTTTATCTTCGAAACCGAAAAGCGGACAGTTGGAAATGACGTCACGTGCAACTCATGAACAGGGTGGGGACTGTTCACCAGGAGAGTTTTTCAACTACAGAAACGCATTAGGAAGGCAAAAGTGTTCCCAAACCTTTTTTGCTATATGATCTCATGTCCCATGACAGTCACTGTATTTAAACCTGCACAAATACTTAGGAAAGTAATTCATCGATTTCTGATGAAATCAAGCATACGGTTCAAATGGATACTCGAGACGCTTTCAATCAATTGGAAAAATTTGGAACCGATTGGGAAGTCATCGTTTCAGAAGGGCTTGGTAAACAATTGGTAGTTTTTATTTGGGCAAAGTTTCGCTTTTGAAACAAAAGCTTCATCAGGCCAAGTGAACAGGTCACCAAGTTGGCCAGGTTATAAAATAGACGAAGAACCAATCAAGTTCTCTTCAGATTAACACACTAGGTCAGTGTTGAGTGTCAGTCAATGGCTCTTGTCGGCTATTGTGGTTGCCAAAATCTTGAATTGATGGGTTGGAGGAGTTTCAAATTAGTTCCGATCAGTTCTTGTTCCTTAATCTTCCACTTCAGGGTGCTTCAGTTGATTATTCACTTCGGGCGCAACTGGTAGATTTTTCTTGGTCTCGTGGGCTTGTCATTGCTGCGACAATTTAGTTGGGGGGGTGTGGAGGTCAAGTGGAATTTAGACCGCACACCAACACGTGTCAGCTCGACTCATCCAAGACCGTTCTCCACACTCTTGCCAGTTCCACGCCTTCTATTCTATTAACACTAGGATGCTTGACGATTTCTACCGCCTCGGCCATCAGTCTCTGTGATATGGACCGTAGTCCTCGCCTCAAAACCTCAACATTTTCTAAATCTATTTTGTGCCCCGTGTCCAGTGCATGTTCTGCAATTGCCGAGTCTTTTAATAACGCTCGATAGTCATCTGCGTTTCTCGGCGGCCTGTTTATTTTCCTCTTATGTTCTCCGATTCTGGTGTGAAGTTCCCTGGCCGTCTGTCCTATATAGACCTTAATGCAGTCGTTACACTTGATTTTGTGGACACAGTCCCTAGTTCTTTGCCGGGAGGCGATCCTTCAATTGCACCAGTGCAGAGCGCAGAGTGTTTTCCTCTGGAGACCTACTCTTATGTTGGCCGTGTCTAGAATCCTTCGAATGATCTCCGATGCCCCTGGTTTATATGGAATAACAGCCCTCCCAAGCCATTCTCGTTGGGGTTTCGCCATCGGTACCAGCACTCTTCGCAATTGACGCCTAATCAAGTTAGCTTGATATCCACTAACCCGAAGTTTGTTCTTTCCTTCAATTTGGGTCGCTGTCCGATCAACTTCTTCTGTGCACAGGGCCCTTACACGCTTAAAAATTGATGAGGCAATACTAGCGAATACCAGCGACTTCGGATGTGCAGACGAGTAGTTCAAAACTGCCCCAGTGTCAGTTGGTTTCTCATATACTATGGTCTTTAGTTTCCTCCCGACCTTGTGTGTCATGCAGTCTAAAAAGGCCAGTGTACCAGATGTGGACTCTATCTCCATACTAAATTTGATGTGTGGACTCAATTCATTCAGGTAGTTGTAGAACTCACTAACCTTGTTTCGTCTCATAACGACGAAAGTATCATCCACATAAAGCCAAAACACCTTGAGTGGGTGTGGGAATCCGCCTAGAGCTCTGTTCAAATTCTTCCATAAATATATTTGCCAAAAACGGGGATATTGGAGATCCCATTGCTAGACCTTGCTCTTGAGTGCAAACCACATATGCACATATACAATAGGAAACGGCCTACAGATCTCCATATTTGAGCTTTCCTAGTTGTCTCCTACTTATTGTAACCGTCTTTGTGCTCTATTGAGGAACATTTTTCCAAAGATTCCCTCTTCCTAACTAGTGACCGGCAGCAAAATCAGAACCACTGTTTTTCAGTCGAGTCACTCGTCAGGTGGATTGATTTACAGCTTTAGCTCTAAACAATCCGGTGTGCGTAGGTGACGACCGGCTGAGCTGATGATTCATCATACAATAACATTGATTTTCGGTTTAAAGGGAGGTCAAAGTTGAATGGTACTACATTCTCGCTATCTGTCGAATATCCTATGGAGGGATTCAAGAATGTCCTTTAAACACCGGATATTTTTTTTAGTTTCAGGCCTTTACTCAAGGAGGACAGTTTGTCCTTCTTGTACTTCCGATTTCGGCCCTGATTCTGAACCTCATTGGGACACTGAAGAGTCGACCGATGCAGTTCAGGCGGACATTGGGACCTTCATCTTTGGTTATATACGTGTCAGCTCTTAGTGTTCTGACGTGCTCAGACTTCCTGAATCATCCCCTGGGTTCAAGAACCGGTGCATATAAGTACGGTCATGTATGAGATCCGAGATTGTAAAAAGTATAGAATGGGATTCAGGAGTTACATCAAACGCAAAGGTCAAATGAACTTGAGTTCGATTTTATTTAGCTGTTCATCGTCCAAAAGAAGAGGACACACCGTCCACGAGTCCTCACGGATCAAGTAGGTCCCTGTAAGTTGTTTTCTGGCCCATTATCAAGAAAGCATTTTTGAAGGTTCAAAGTGGTTTGACCACAAGTTTGACTTACTCATGATAACTATAATCCGGAAAATTTGGTCCCGGACATTCCGCCCAATGGGTACGCCGGAATTGGGACACTGCGACTCAGGATGTGTCCACCCTGGTGCAGTTCAAAAGACCCATATGTACGGACACCTCAAATCAGACCAAGTGCGGATCATTCTTCAACTTAAAGTGAGGTCCTATCAGTTGCTTGTTGTTTATTCATTGTAAATGGGACGGCTGATACAAATAATCCCAATTTTTTCATAAATTATATGCATGTAATGAGTAGATTGTCCTCGTAAATTGAAATTTCAGCAAACATCATAAAATTCGGGAAAGGCAGTTGTAAGTGAAGATGCTGCATGTGCTTTGGCTCCTAGAAAACCAAAAGTGACAGCTTAATTTTCCACAAAAACATTGTGGTGTTGGTGACCTTTCACGAAAGCATTTCGTTTAAAGACTGTCACTGCACCTAATCTCCGCTTCAGTTGGTCGGTTATGCTTTCTAAACTTCGATCAACCGTCATTCAGAAAGGTTTCAATAATCTAGAAAGTCAACTATTACTGTGGACAATCTCGAGAACAGCGGTGCTAGACACACAGTTAGTCCCGTCGTTTGTTGCCTATTGTCTCACAGTTTCATCAGAGGAACTGATTTAGGGTCAGTGAGAATCGCCAGGAACAATACCTCAGTTGTTTGCACTGCATTCGGAAGTGTTCCACCCAACTGGCCAACAGTTGGGTGGCCAACAGTAAACAAAGCACCACAATATTCCGCAATATGGCCAACAGGCTGTAACATTGCTCCTTGTCACAATTTATGTAAAATTTCGGCAGGTTTTTACCGCATTCATTCTCAGTTTGGTCAGAATATCCAAATTGTCCCAAACTAATATGCCGCATTCTTTGTCTCTAGTCCAAGGTGAGTTGGCGAATTAGCAAAACCCAGTTTTTTACCCTCAGTTTCCCTCAGAGTCGGCTCTACTGACTGTTGCTCACAGATCCGAGGGTATATCAGACAGTTCATCTTAAAGCAACACTCGTGGACCTTAGGTCCTCAGACCCCAACCAGTAAGCGGAAAGGCCTGGATAAGTTCAAAGGGATTGGAAAGTGTCAGTTGCGATCCTCGCGTTTTTGCTTTGAAAATAGTGATACAAATCAGCGATCAATCTCCCTGGTTCTCATATCACCGGTCGCAAGTATATAGTTGGTACGACAAAACCGACCAGTGGGTCAGTTCTCTGGACTGTATATCGTTCGTATTCATCCGGCAGGTGGACCCTATCCATCGGCTTGTCGAAACCTTCCACAGCTCACAGTCTATCTGATATCTTCCTTGCAACGATCCTTCCGTGATACGACGGTGAGTATATACACAACATTAAAAAATCTTAGGCTGTTCGTCCCTCTGTCCAGTGCGACTAAGCTTGCATGTTTTCCGAGACCGTTGTTTGTTCGTTCAGTTGTGACACCTTTTCGGTACCTAACTGCCATGCCACCAGAAGGAAACACGGGGGCTGGGCTACTGCAAGGTTACCCGAGCCTAGACAGGGGAAGTTGAGAAGCGGAGGTCGGATTCGAACCACGGACCTTCCGGTAGCAAATTCGTTCTCTAAACACTGAGCCATCTCGCCATCTTTCGAGACCACAGAAGATTGTTTCGACGAACAACAGTGAATGATCCTTGTTGAACCAAACTTATTTGCTAGCAGGCTGGTGAAAAATACCCTAATTCCGTGTAATTTTAAAGGTTAATCTTTATTTCTAGGTCCAATTCAACGTTGTGATCCGAACGCAAGGTAGCCTGAGTATCCCCCATTTGTGTTACGTTGTGCACTCTCGGGTGCTCATTTTTTCCGGAGAGTGCTTTGAAACCTGGATTATGAAGATTCGTTTGTTCAAGACGCCATACAACTTAGTGACTAACAATTGAAAAACTCCAACTGTAAATCTGTCCAAGCAAATGATTCACATCAAAGCTTCTGTAACTGACGGCGTGTTCAAAAGCCATCTTATTTCGATAAGGTAATCCAGCTGTCTTACTTTTTTGCGTTTACTTGAAAATTTTGTATAGTACAACTTGGATGTCCGCAAATAAAGCTATTTGTGGAAATTGGCGACGAAGATGCGCAGATACCAAGGAAAACAGTCATTTCGTTACTGCCAAATATCACGAGCAAACTCCACCAAACAGTAAATAACCAATAGAAAAATGAGGCTGTGATTGAGAGCATTCACAAGATGCAGTTGCAAAGTGTGTGATGTAAGTACTTCTGAGTTCTCTACACTGTTTTCTAGGCAACAAGGTGCGGTTGAATTCGCGGAAGAAGCCGGAGACAAAAGTGTGCTTTTGTCGCGATTTCCTCTGCGTCACAGGTCTTTAAAAAAGGCTTGTAAACTTTAGTTCCGACAGACACTCATTCTGAACGTCAGGCTATGGTAGCTTTCATTTTGATCCGGGTTCCCTTTTAGATAGCAATTGAAAAAGTCCAACTTAATTTTCGGCACACCTTACCAGCAGGGTACAGCTGACGCGGACAGACTTGGCACCTGCTGCCATGGTGGTTGAAGGGATCGGATGAAATGGGCCTTTTCTGGAAGGAGCCCACGGTTGGACAAACATTGCAGCAACCAAACAAATATGGTTCTTTGTGTGTGTGTGGGGGGGGCTGATACTGATCGGGTTCTCCGCGAGAATCGTAAATGGTTAGAAGTGATCATTTGTCCACTAGCTGGCGAGAAGGAAGAAGGCCTTCATCGCGAGTTGTTCGTTAGAGACAGGGGAGCAAAACTCTCACATGCATCTTGGTTACAAAACTGAATATCCACCTTCTCCTTGAACGCGTTTTCCTGAAATTTCCTGGATATTCATTGACTGTTACTCAAATGCAAGCAAATGCTACAAAGCGACTCCACAAATTCCGTAATCGACCTCACTTTTCAAGAGACGCGCAGGGGGTTTACGAGAAGACATACTACTCACCTGCCTCATCAGTAGTACCCACCGTTACACTGGTAGTTCGACTCCTGAAGAATTTCAGCACCTCTGATGAGCCAAAATTAGATATCTAAAAACCCTCGAAATTTCCTTGGACGTTCGGCTGAGTCACCTGAGAGCCCTGATGGCCACAAGGGCTCAGAGAAGCCGAAATCACCTACGAGGGGATATTTCATCCCCACAATGAACATTTCTTCATCTGATGACGTCCAACATTGCTTCGTCAACTATTTGGTAAGTGAATTCGGATTGTTGCGCGGGAAACATTGCTTGAAACATCAGGTTTTCCTTGAATTGCTTTAGCACCTTACTAAATAGGAAATTGAAGCCTGAAATGCTGACAACCAAGCCCGTAAACGTAGAATGTACTCAGGTTTAGCGGCTTAACTCGAGCAGAATTATTCATCTCGAGAGGTGAGAATTCCTGACTTGACTACTCTGAACAGGTAGTCAAAATAACTGTATCATCACCAAACGACAATCCTTATCGGTTATGATTATTCAAGCAGAATTTTTCTCTACTTTTCTGTAATTCCGACTCAAGATTTTGCTCACTCTTCTAGGACCTCAGTTTATACTGTGCATGGAAGACATATCTATCCACGTACATCAGTTTCATCAGTAGATCCCAGGTTTTTCGATCGGATCTCAATCCCGACTGTGAGCGAGCGACTCAGTAGTCTACAGTTTACGAAGTAATGGCCAAATCTTGATCAGACAGGCTGGGTGCATCGCTACACTACTATACTGCCGGATCAGCCTGTTTTCTGGAATCGAAGAAGGCAAAAGGTCGACAAATCAATTTGGTTTTCACAGAAGACTCAAGTAAATCTCTCGTTTATGATGTTCCTCAATTAAATGTGCTGTACAAAGGCCACCTCATATTTCAGTTGGTGCGAGATTTGGCATATGGCAGTATATTTTCATACAGGAAACTAATCGCAAGGTCGCTAAAAACTCTTCGACGGCCCACGACCGGCTTCGTCCTTCTTGGGGCTCATCAGGTAGGCGCAGTTCCCGAGTTTCCGTCAACCTTATGTTCTACTTGAACCCAAATTGGACTGATTGCGACAAATACACCCCTTTGCAAATCAAGTTGGTTTTCATGGGAGACTCAAATAAATCTCTCGTTTATGATGTTCCTCAATTAAATGTGCTGTACAAAGGCCACCTCATATTTCAGTTGGTGCGAGATTTGGCATATGGCAGTATATTTTCATACAGGAAACTAATCGCAAGGTCGCTAAAAACTCTTGCCCAGCAATAAATCTACCGATTGTTACCAAACCTTTCCGAAAAAGGCAAAAAGTCCTTTAGTGTCCCTTCCTATCAGAGTCTATCAGGGTCATTCAGACTAAACTACTTTGGTCGCTGAGGATCCCAGCATTCCATTCAAAAATTCAGGACCATCATTTGGCTGCTAACAGTCTGAATTTGGATCGGTTCGGCGGACTACTATCGTGACGAGTATACGCAGGCGGTCCCATCTCGCATACATCGCATAAGATGTGGCCTACTGGCATTCCGGAATGGACAACTTTTGAGCTCGAAATGCCACAGAATTCTACCCGCAGCCAATAAAGTCTATTGCATTTCTGACCACATGGGTGTTTTGATAATCTGCCCAGCATGGTTCTGATGCCGTTTCGCACCTTTTGGGCACAAATTTTGCGATAAGTTGAGTCCCACCTGAAACTGAGGTTGCGTTCAACGAAGCAAATATCATCTTCCAAATTAATTGAGTTATCATATAAATCCAGGAAAAAACATGCGATTGTTTATAGCTTTCGTGCGCTACACGCAATATGCAAAGCTGCAACAGTACAGCACGTCGTTTCGATAAAACCATGTGGACCAGCTACTGGGTGGTAAACACCAAATGGGCTTTAAACCAACCCGCCGATTCTCAGACCGGTGTTGTTGTGTCGTCACACCAGGATTTGTTTCCAACGCAAAACCCCAGCTAAACTGTAACAGGCCACGTGTGTGTGTGTGTGTGTTCGCCAGACTGCAACATGTGTTCATGATTTATTGGTTTGCTTTTAACCTAAGCTTTGTTAGCTGAGATACAACGGACTCCTACAACTGGGTAAACAGAAGTATGATCATTTTTCATTCTTTTACGTGTGGTAGATCAGGTGGGTCGGTTAGATGGAAAAGGCCTGGTTATATCAAAAGCCTAATCGATGGCTGCATTTGCCCATTTCGGCCTTTTGGGTAGAGTTGTTTGATAATGCTATGAGCAGACTTGAAACTTTTTCGACGGGATTCATCCTGTAAGCAAGGTCGGTCAATGCTGAAAAGCTGAGAAGCATTGTATAGCTGTTTCATTCTTATTGAGCATCATCCCCAGTGCCCACCTGACTAGCTTTTGTGGCGATTCGAACCCGTGACCTCCCAATTATCGGTTGTAAACTAGAAAGTTGAGCCACAAGCGCCCGATAGGTTGTGCGGTCAACTCACATCCGAACAGGATGTAGCGTCACTCAACTCTCGGTCACACACGACCAAGTGGTCACGTGTCGACTGGTTGCTCGAGCAACGACTCCCCTGGTAGCAGACTCACTCAACTTGTGAGATATCTTACTTTGTGAGTAGTTTGGCGGTAGTATAGAGAAATTCCGAAATTTTCAATAGATTTAAGAACATCATGAACGAGAGATTCAGCTGGGTTCCGGGTGACCCACCCGTCAAAACTAAACTTATATGCAAATGAGTGTAGTTGTCGAGATCCGTCCAGTTTGAGTTCAAGCAAAACATAAAGTTGACGGAAATTCGGGGACTGCTCCTACAAACCTGAAGGTAATCTGATCAGGAAGGAGCGCATTACTTGAGCATTAGCTTTCCACTTGAGAACTCTTTACCAGACGAAGTACAAGGAGGATAGTTGCTAAATTCACTCAAGCCATGGCAAACAGCTGATGACTGAAATCACACAAACAAAAAAATCTATGCGCTTTCAACGTTCTTTTGTACTATCCAATAGTGGGAAGTTCCATAACACTGCTGACTATTCCAAAAGCCATAACAACTGATATGGATTTCAATCGTGAAGAAGGCTCGTTTTTACTCCGTTCAGTTTAAAATGGAGCGAACATTGGAAACGAGGCGCAATATTGCACTCTGCAGGACAACCGTTGGTAATGTAGTAGTATGTCTTCGGATATAAACCTCACAAATGAATGGATGCGTAAATTTAACCTCTTCTAATGGTATGGACTAGCCCCGAAGAAAACACACTGATAGACTGAAGCATATATATGTACATTATATATCTATATATATATATATATAGATATGTATATAAACACAGTAATCCAGTAGATGGGACATCCTGAAGTTTGGTGCTCCCTGTGGGCATCCATTAATGGGCTGCCAGCTACAGCGCATTCGGCTTCCTTTCCAAATTGCATTTAAAAGTGAACCGATTCGTCGGGATCGTGAAACGTCCAGTCGGTTGCAGCAGGTCAAAGTGGAGGAGAAAACACAGTATATGTCGGAACAAAAATGGTCGCCTGTCTGTCAGCGGATAATAACAGTAATAACATAAGCGAACTCGCCAGAGCACTTCCTTGACTCCGTAGTCATACGTGCAGCATAGGTTTTCCATTCTGGTCTGACCGGCAAAAAAAACGCGCTTCTCGTCATCAGTTACCTTCTGATTCTGATGCCCACCGACGCGTTCCACTGGTCACCTGGCAATACAACATCCTTATTGGGAAGTTACACCGTTCTGTGAAGGAGACAGACCAAAACAACCTTTCAGGATGTGTGCTTGGCTGTCTTCCAGACAGTCTGTTTGCAGAGTTTGTCAACTGTTTTGCGAACGCTTCGCCATCATACATGGGTCTATTGTCAGGTTACTGTTGAGTGTGTGCTTGCTTGCTTTCTCCAACCATGAGCAAAGAGAACCTGTAGACAAATGTGGCAAAAATCCTCCTCTTGCAACCGTGTGAATAAACCCGTCAAAATGGAACGTGTCTGAGTGGTGGAAGGTTAGCGAGGTGGTTCTGTTGATGGTCATCAATATTTCTAACTACACAGTCAATACTTTCCGAAACGAACTTTGTGAGGACATAGTTCACTTTACCTTGGCGAAATTCACCTGAGGTGCATGTCAAAAGACCAATTAATAGCGTCTGGTATAAAACGAATCAAAGGAGCTCTCCCAAGCAGCGCATCGTTGTCTCTACAATACGATCACTTGCTTCCAGAACCGAGTGTTTGTTCTGCCCTAAAACTGGAGAAGCTGTTCCCTGGGCTCAAATCTAAATGGGCCAGATTCACAATGTAAGATACCTTGCACATGGACACTTCCGTCACAGCTTGACCATCACTCCTGTGTTGTTACATACGTTATTATCGGAAATGGCGCACTCGCATTTCGCGTCACGTGACTGGGGAAGCTTAAAAACTCCCGGCAGTCGTTGTCTCAAGGAAAGTCAAGCGCATTGCGCCGGAGTGATACAAGCTGGGAAATTTACACAAAGGAAGCTGAGTGTAATATGAGATGGGATTAGACAAAACAAGGCGCAAACGACCAATACGCTCATTTGCTTGTTAATTTGGTTTTCACGGGAGACTCAGCTCAAACCCCAGTGAATATCTCGTTCATGATGTTATTCTTCTCGAATATCGCAACAGCCGAAACATGAGGCGGCCTGGTGCAGCACATTCAGTTGCTTAGACACATCATAAACGAGAGATTCAGCTGAGTTCCAGGTGAGTCTCTCGCGAAAAAAAAACAAATTGATTTGCAACTTAGTGTATTTATCGAAATCAGTCCAATTTGGGTTCAAGTAGGACATAAGGTTGACGGAAACTCTGGGATTGCGCCTACCTGATGAGCCCCAAGAAGGGGGAAGTCGGGCGTGGGCCGTTGAAGAGTTTTCAGCAACTTTACGAGTAGTGTATTTCGTCTATAGGATACAACCGAGTTGGCTAGTGGGTAAGAAAAATGCAGGTAGAAAAATCCCAGGGAAAAAGTGACTTTACTAACCAGTTGTTTTTGTCTGCACAAAAGAGGGATAGAAAAGGATTGAAAAAGCCCGAACAATTTTTAGAATGTAAGTGCAGTTGAATGTAAAAAAAATTTTTCTCCCCACCCCCCACACACGCAAAAGTAGATAGTTTGCATCTTATAAGCCATGCATACAAGACCGTTCATTGAAGCTTTCTCACTACCGCACGACGCATGTCAAAAAGGCAGATTTGACGTGTGATGTACTCAGACATGGAATGCTCCCCTAACAGTGCAACCGGCACATCCACAGCCCGCTACTTTTAAACCTGAGAGACCATCGGAGACTACTGTGGTTATTCCTATAACGACAGGTGAACGCTGTTCCGGGCAGTTACAAGTTTATTTTCCAGATACTTGGTCTATTCTTACCTGTTCACCGATTCAAAGTTCAGTAGGCTGGGGGGGGGTCTTTCCATTCCGCAGGCGCACATTCTATCCAAGCGTCAAACTAGTCGGTACAGTGGTCCTCGCGATAGCGAATTAGTCAGCCTGCCTTTTGGTCGATTGTAAGTAATATACTACTTATTAGGTTGGTGAAGGCTCGTCGAAAACCTACCATCGGTTCCTTCATGGCGGAGTTCATGGGGTAGGCTTGTTCCCCAATTTCCTTCAGTCTTAATTCTTACAGCTAAGTGGACGTATCTGACGATGTGGTTCAGCTGTGGCACCCTTTTTGTGCCTAACTGCCATGCCACCAGAAGGTTGCATGAGGGCTGGGATACTGCCAGGTTGCCCAAGCCTAGACAGGGGAAGTCCAGAGGTTCGAACTACGGACCTCACGGTCAGTAAATTCGCGTTCTAACCGATTGAGCCATCTCGCCCTTGACGATGCATTATTATATGTAAAATACAGTTTCATATATGTAGTACTGCATGCTGTATTCGGTTGGAGGGAAGCACGAACTAGTGACGCATTTGAAACACTCAATCCCACCATTTTCGTCTTCGGCTGGATGCCTAGTCCCGCGAATGTCCAAAAGGTATAGATGGAGATTCAAAGTCAACCAGCGCCAGACCGAACGAAACCGCCAGTGGTCATGGACACTACAATTAGTACGACACATCAGAAAGAATGTTCGTCTTTTGACCAAATGTTGAAGTACTTGTTATCCGAATAGGGTTTGGGAAATGATGAGGTCATGTAGGTTTGTCGTGGCAACGTGAAAACAATAGCGTATATACTACTGTCAAAAAGTAAAACAGACTTGGCAAATCGAGTCGTGTCTGACAAACAGTAGAACTTGGTCGTAAGATGAGTTATCATCTTCAGCGAGGCTCCTTTTGCATAACTGCTTGTGCCGTATAGGATCAGTTTCAGAACTTAGGTCATTTGGTAGGGAACATCGCAGTCTCCGGTACGCACATCCGCGGTCTTCTTCGATTGAATAGAATGAGCAAGTGACGCGGTTACAAGCTGCGAAATGGCCCTGATAATACAACGCACGATCCACTTTACGTTGCATATCCGGATCACGTGCTTTCTCGCTCGCATGTAGTAGGGACCAACCTGCTGATCCCTTAGATCACGTGACCACGTCAAACACCCACGCAACACCCTTGGCGCTCGTTAGTTTCATGACTCCAGTTTGTGCCGTCAAAAGCATTTCATCCGTGCATCAGTTCCGTTCGTTTTCAGTTTTGCTCCCACTCGTTCGTTTCAAATCAAAATCAAATGGCAAGACAATGAGGCGTAGGCGTTTGATGTGGTCATGTGATCCAACGTTCCGCGGACCGCTGACGATACGCACGAGTGGAGAACGGCTGCCTGTTGTGGACTCAAACAGATAGGGTGGTCATTTTGTACTTTTGACCGCGTGCCGGTGATACTGGTGCTTAATTGCCTGACCAAACCGTGGAAGTCTCAGGCTGACAACTCGGACCTTGCCGGACAATGGTGAGGAATGTTCCATGTCATGGACAATTGTTAGGTATAGCAGGTTTCATCACCAATATCTGTTAATTCGTACATCGTTCTGTGCAACGCAAACCAATTCGACATAATATCGGAATTTGGAGAGGTGGCAATTGGACGATTATCTAGGCGGGCAGGAGGAAGACCATTCAAGTGAGACTGATGTCAATGTTAATTACATAACTCCCGCAATCACCTAAAACGAATTGGAGGTCGATTTAGAAAATCCAAGAAATGCTGGCAATGCTTCTATTGCTCTGCAAATCCGTGTACTCCGGACGCCAACCTAGTATTCCTCAAACAATTAGTCTGTGGTGCTTCCGTTGCATCTGCCGCTCTCAGACCATTCACTTTATTGACGTTTTGTCGTTCACTTTCATACTTCCGATCAGAAGCGTCGGAGCCTCAGGGAGAAACCTATCTCTTGAACGCCTAATTCAATTATTTCCTTGGGCAATGATGTTGGTGTTGAGATGACCAGCTCAAAGAAAGAACCAATGATCATATAGAGAAGTGGTTGAAGAAGCGGTGCGGCTAAATTTCAGGATTTCATACGATCCTACTACCGTCTGCATACAAATGGCTACCATCTGAATGGAATTTATTGTTCAACAGTGGTCGAAACAATGGACGCCCGCAAATCGTTTGTGGGCCGTAGAGAGCTTGCACTGAGTCGAATGTGGTGCCGCATGCAAGTCCTTAGCGCGGATGTAGACGTGAGGGAATAAGATATGCTACTGTGCACATCAGGGACCTTCCGACAAGCACACGATTTCTTTTCACAGGCAGCTCGACAATATTGGGTAGTATGCCATCGGTGACATCATTATTTGAGCAATCGGAGTAATTCCATCCGTTTTTTTCCTCGTCCTCCGGGGGAGGCTTCGTCTCTGCTTTCATAAAGATGAAAATGTAGGTTGCCTGTAGGAAAAAGTTCAAGGACTTCACACTCTTATCTTGGAAGACAATAGTACTTTACCCCCAGACTACTGTGCAATACGATTGCTCATAGTATGCGGACTCTCTGTCTCTGATCAGACTACTCCTCTTTGGTCCTTCTCGCAGAGTGAAAAAAGACCTAAGGAAGTGAATTCTAGCCAATGCGGTTCGCAGGTTCATCATATGACTCCCGTCACGAGTTGACAGCTTTGGGTCAGTTCGGCAACATATTGCGGTTCCTGATGTAGGCAGTTGGCAGTGACATGTGGAAAAAGCATACTAAACGCCACATAAATTCCGCTACAGGATGTAAGCAAACACAGAAACTAAAGCCCTCATGATATCATAGTTCGAGTGTGGACCGACATGGAACTTTCGAAGAAACCTGATGAAAGTGTGGTTCACAAAATCAGTCGTCGTATACATTACTCAATGCGAAGTTTGAATTTTTGAAGGACACCTTAATTTTCACATGTATTCTATGTTTGTTAGCAGGCGAAGACTTGAGGAAGGGGTTTGCGTGTAGCATGAAATCCCCGTTTACCAGGCTTATTAGAAATCTGCGGCGATAAGTGTATTTCTGGTACTTTTTTCAGATCTATCGATTTCATACTTTATTTCATTGTATAATCCATAAGCCTCTGTTTTTCATTTGCTTCAGAACCCTTATGCATATCTTCGCATCGATCAGTGGATGTTTCACATAGAATTCTTGCAGTCCAATGCAATCATATTGCCACATGAGGACGCTGAAATCCTTCTTCTGGATTTCGAATTTCAAACACGTACACATTTCCAAATTCGGTCCTGGATAAGCTCACTGCTCCCAAAAATAGATTGTCTGTGGACCACACGAATTTTATTGGAAATCGTTGCTTAGAGTAGAAGCAACAATCCGAAAATTGTGAAACTCTGTGCAAAACTGGAACAGCAAAAATTCGCTGTGATTTTTTTCGGACATCCACAGCAGAATAACTTTTCAGGTTGTATGCCGAACCAGACACAGGTGGACTGATGTCACAAAGCAGAATGATGAAAACCTGGCAGGTTGTCGTCCAGTTGATCGACACTGAACCAGGTCCTGCTGCAGCCCCTGGTTCCAATAAGCTCCATCAACTTATCGGCCCTAAGCTCTCTTAGCTGATGACTGTAGCCGAGTGGATTTGACACTGCCTTTTGTTAAAAGCATTACAGGACTCTTGTGAGTCCAACCTAGGAACTCCAGTGTTCCTGCATCATCGGGCTACATTGAGCAAAAGTATGGCAGCGACAGTTGACTGTACATATGACAGTCAAGTCAAGCATCATAATTTTCTGTTTTGATTGACCAACGAAATTCAATTGCACTGGGGCTTCAACAGCGATCACGTCGACATGATCAGCCAACTGGCTTCGACCAGGTCACACAATTCAGTGTTGAACATCCATCCAACGGGGCACCGAAGCTCAATCAATACACATCTTCCGGTTGACATCTCTGAACACGCGCCCAACGATACAGCCGTGGTTTCACAGTGCCAGCGAACTCGGTGAACGAACGCATTTGTGCGCCAAGCATTCCACCATTGTCGAAAATTGAGTGTAGTCTCACTGGGCAGCAATGTCAAATTTCGTGATACGTACTGTCTTGAGGATACTCAGAAGGTCCTCATCGATTTACGCCAAAACTGTGGTAAGACGAAGCAGTTCAACAGATAGCTTCGCGTACATTATTCAGTGAAAGTTAAACGACTTTTCTCCTCCCCATGATCCACAACATTTTTCAGCGGCAGGGTCGCTGAAATTTGTTGAAAAAAGCTGCGCTTCTCTCTTTTCAGTTTCGCTTCCTCGAAAAAGCAATTGTTTAGTTTGTTTCACAAAGATTTTGAATGAAATTCCCTTCACTTTGGGAAGTCTGTAGTCGCAATCGTGATATTGTTCGATAAAAAAAATTAGGCTTCGCAGAATCGTTTTTCTCTGCTGTCCTTGTGCTAATGTGAATGGTTGAAATAATCCATTACTGCTCATCGAATAGACTACCAATTAAGGAAATTCCCATTTTTAAACATGAATCCTTCGATCAGATTAAATTCTCCATTTTGCTCGAATAATGCCAAATTGCACAGAACCTCAGTCATTTAAGACAAAGTATCTTACAGCTATAACACCCTTTCCGTGTCCAGCTGCCATGCTACCCGAAGGAAGTATGAGGGCTGAGATAATGCTAGGTGGTCGTTGGCTTGTTCGCTGAGCTAGGCAATTTGATTGCAAACGTTTCATCACCAGTCGAGGTGACATCATCAGCGCGTTATTGGGGAGCATAGTGGTACGTAGCGATGGGTTGGTGGTTGTGCGTTGAGTGGTATTACGTGTGTGTATTATTATTACGTGTGTATTACGTGCTGCTAACCGGGACTGACCTTTGATCACGATTAATTGTTCGGTAGGGCGGTTCCGTTGGTTGCTCTGTTATCCTGTGTCCCCATTCGTCGACGTCCATATGATCTTTGAGCTTGGAATCCCCTGTCGTCGTACTCTGCTAGGTTTCGCGAACCTAGACAAGAGCAGCCGAACCAAGGACCTTTCGGTCAATAACTTGGTGCCTTAACCACTAAGCTCTCTCGAGATCTTGAGTTAGCTGTCATTATGCACGTGAAAATTGGATGCACTTTCAGACCGGACTTTGTGCCTACATCTGGTCTACTAATTCGATTTACTACATAACTGACAATTTATAAACTTGTCGTGCCAGACAACGTGCACTCTTCAGATTTGGGACACCAAAACATGTCAACCAAACGGTTTACTTGATCACCTCAATTCAGGCTACAGAATGCCTTCGTGGCATACCAACAAACTGAAAATTCTCATTTTAAGCCGCATCATGGAAAGACATAACGGGTATGATCTATGGAAAAAACAGATCCATCTGATTTACCGCTCGTGACAAATGTATTCTTTGATCTTTAAGTAATGGCATGAATATTGAGTAGCTCATCTGCTGAAATGAATCAGCGAGTATCCGCCTAAGACCTTCTCAAGGTCATACATACTTCCAGGTTTTCTTTCGTGAGTACTTACTGATTAAAGCATACGTAGTCGTCGGTCCACGATCTAATGAATTCCATGACGTCACAAGACAAGTGAAAGTTTCATTTGAAAAGTTGTCACTCAAAAAATGACGACGTGATGTAAATTCCGTGATTGAAGGATGAATGGCGCCATATTTTGACTAAGTTCGAGCTAATCACAATGCTGATCAGCAGCTCGTAGCCGGAAGATCGTGCGTTTGAAACTCCTCAGATTTTCGTGTAACAGCTGTACCATACCTCTCAGTTTTTCAACATAGGTTGACTTCACTTATACGTGAACGATTCCATGTCAGTCGACTAAATTTCAATAACGAACCCAACCTCTGAACAGAAGCCTGATCAATACGGCTCTCACGTTCCATACTGCAGATGGCTGCACCTCACTTTACACCGCATTGATACGATTCCCAACCATGAAGTGCAGCTAGGCGACATGACCGGAATTCGCATAGTAAGACTGACTGAAAAACATAGCGGTATCGGTAAAGGTTTTAAGCTTAAAGTTGCAAGTAAACTGACGTGGCACGGTCCCAGAGTACCTTCAGTGGACCACCTAAATCACTGTAAGAACCTGCAACCTAATTGCTTTGGCGAAGAGTGGAGGGACTCATCGTGTATTGCTCGCGGTTTCCACTTGAACGATTAACTACCTCACCCACCGTCTACCGGCCAACAGATTCATCACTGCGATCCACACCTGTGGGACTATTCGAACTGCTTCGATTGAGTGAATGGCGTTACAGTGCAATCAACAGTATAGTCTGCGCGGACTCAATAAGCTGTTGGTAACCTCGAACGACGGAAGCCAGCTTCCCCACCGCTGATCGCACGGTCAAAACCCTACTGTGCTCCAGCTATTTTGCAATCTAATGTGTCGCTTGTCTCTGCTGCAACTCGAAAAAGTATTCTGATGTGAATGCCAAAACAAAGCCCGTATGAAGTTTGTATCACATCAGTTTTCTAACAAGCCGTTGAGCAAAACTTCAAACTATCGGCTCCGATAAATGCCCGTTGAGCAAAACTTCAAACTATCGGCTCTGATAAATGTCAACTAACAAACGGTCTCTCGTGTGATTCCTACGGTCTATAGAGACTCAGTTTTCAGGAGAACCCGACTGGTTTAGGACAGCTGACAACAGAGTTCGGAAAAATTAAAGGTATTTGACGTTCGAACTTCGAGAAAAAAAAGATTGACATTTACATTCTGGTGTTAGATTGTTTGGAGTCCCACCAGTGGATGATATGGCATTATGCAACAACAAGGAACCTATGTATACATAAAAAATGTTATTAAGGTCACCTCATTTCTGGTCTGAATCTCAGCAGACCCTGCTAAAATTTGACAAAGTAAATTGCTAGGACAATTTGGTATCCGATTTTCTAGTTAATTTTTCCACACAACACTAAACACAAGGCAGTTCAACATCATCATCGGCAGCATAGCAGCAGTGTTCAAACACTGACGCTTCACTGCCGTAGTTGGTGGTTGCGAAATTCCGATACAGTCACAACTGATAAAGAGTAAAATGCATACCTGGTTAGAAAATACATCTAATCTAGGTCTTAACAACAAATTTAAAATCCTCACTTCCGAAAGGCGTGCCAGTGAAATGAACAACAACATTCTGATGTCCACAGAATATGATTTAAGCAGAGCACCCGCATGTTGTTTCCATGAGAAACCCTGCTGGCTGTCCCCCCTGTCCCCTACCAACGGATTTTAGACTCACTCCGGCCAGTCGATAGCTCCCTTGATTTGTGGACAACAGTCGCAACTTTTTTGAAGTAAACCGGATCTGTTGATAGGCCATAATTCGTTCATTGGACGAGGGAGAGAGAAGCAAATAGTCTCACGAGGTTTTCACCCTGACGGCGTTTTTTGGCCAAGAATGTCAGACATCACCTAAGTATCTGTGCATTGCCCGTTTTGTCAGCTTGATGTGGTTGTGACATTTATACGTGGGTAACAGGGGAAGCTGAAACTGGTCTTCCGCGGATGCATCTGTGACAAAAAGAATGTAAACTGGCGTGAAGAGAAGTTGAATATATGCAAAGTAGTACAACTGAAAAGGTCAGACAGTGCCAATATCCAGCCATACTCGGTTACCCTTGTCATTTCCACTGCACTAGTGTTCGCCACAAACCAAACGTTGATCCACACCCATCACATAAGGTTACTGAGAAATTAGCGAAATACATTCATTTGCAAACACCTTTGGTTTTACGAGAAACTCACTTGGAACACAGCTGAATCGCTCGTTTGTGATGTGTCCAGGCAACTGAATGTGCTGCACCAGGCCGATTCAGCTGGGTTCCAGGTGAGTCTCTTGCAAAACCAAATTTGTTTACAGATGAGTGTATTGCGCTAATTTCGTGCTATTTGGTTCCAAGTAGAACATAAGGTTGACGGAAACTCGGGGACTGCGCCTACCTGATGAGTCCCAAGAAGGGCGAAGCCGGTCGTGGGTTTTCAGAGAATTTTCAGCAACCTTATGAGTAGTGCATTACGGACGTTACTGAGAAATCTTTAGCTAAGTTTCTCGTCAGAACCGAATGAGTACGCAAATTGAAGTAGCTGGCAAAAAGAAATCCGAATAGAATAGAATAGAATAGAATAGAATAGAATAGAATAGAATAGAATAGAATAGAATAGAATAGAATAGAATAGAATAGAATAGAATAGAATAGAATAGAATAGAATAGAATAGAATAGAATAGAATAGAATAGAATAGAATAGAATAGAATAGAATAGAATAGAATAGAATAGAATAGAATAGAATAGAATAGAATAGAATAGAATAGAATAGAATAGAATAGAATAGAATAGAATAGAATAGAATAGAATAGAATAGAATAGAATAGAATAGAATAGAATAGAATAGGAGGGTATACAGTTGGCAAAACGGAGAAAACAAACTTTCAGTTTACAAGATAATTTGTTAGCAAAATGGATTTGGAGGCAGTCCTCCTAAAAATTTACAAGAGTGGTAGGAAACTCAACTCGACCGTATTTGGAAATTCATCCGAGGGGGGAATTTTTCTAGTAAGGTAGATGGATCAGCTGGGTGAAATGAAGCCCCTGCAAGCACTTTCCTTGGGGAATCATCGGATTCTTCTGTTAATTCAGCAACGTCAGAAACGGCTTGACATAATGCACCCAAGAGACAAAATGAATTTCACCAAACGGCGAAAACAGCGCACACGAGAATCACACCAGAACTTGAATTGTCAATCTACTGGAATTATGGGTTTTAGAAGTTGAGATTCTGGTAACCCGATTATGAAACACCGATCCACTTCGTTAACTTCAGATTGTCTTACCCGTTCCTCTTTCAGTGTATACGCTGACAAATGCAGACTTACGCCTTTGCAATATTTAAGAAGTACTGCATGCAAGGGACTGTCCAAACATCAGAATGATGTAGATAATGAACATTAAGCTCTCCATCCTTAGTCGGAAATGAACGATCGAGTGCATAACTCATCAGGATGCCCAAAGATCCACTTTTGCTCATCCCAAAATTTGGTTAGTGGTAAGCAGCTTCTGGCCTTTTTTGGGATATTGTCTTGATTGACCAGTGTGCTCACTTTCAAGGGCATCAAACTGATCGTTGGTACTCACGCGCGGCAAGATGACTCAGTGGTTAGAGCGCGAACTTACTGACCGGAAGGTCCGTGGTTCGAACCCGACCTCCACTTTTCGACTTCCCCTGTCTAGGCTTGGGCAACCTGGTATCACCGCCCTCGTGCTTCTCTCAGGTGGCATGGCAGCCAGGCACCGAAAGAGTATTACAGCCGAACGATTTTCCTTTTATTTACTCACGCGCGACTGATGAAACAATGAAGAATTGAGCTACCTCCCGGTTGGAAACTATCATAGATGATAGCAGTTTTAGTAAAGGTAGTTTGCTCACTTAGGTGGACACAAAAGACAAAAACCACCGTAAGGGTAAAGGGATCCAGTGTTTTAGTTAATCATTTGTAATTATTTGAAATTCAGATGACATCTGGCCATGGAATCATCAGTGAAAGCTTGACGGAAGGGGCTTTCCAACTTAGACTTTCCGGGCTGTGCTGAGTTGCATCCCAAACTGCTGATGCCATCAACAGTCAGTAAGTATAGTTTACAATGGTGTTTGCAATACCCAGTTTGGATGCGTTCACTTGCTGTTGAAGAGACCAAGCCATCAACAGTCAGTAAGTATAGTTTACAGTGGTGTTTGCAATACCCAGTTTGGACGCGTTTACTTGCTGTTGAAGAGACCAGCAACACACAACGACGCTTATGTGCATACCACAAATCTATCGACTATTGGCATCTAGCCCGAGCCTTCAAAAGGTAGCATTTCAATGAGGCACACTCAGGTCTCTACTCTCTTCTCTCTTCTTTCTCTTCTCAACGGACTGCTCCTTCTCGGTAGGATAAATCCTCCTATTATCCTAGCACCATCATCGAGCAAACCAACATGTGAAAAACTCCATCAGCCTTTGCCGCCTCCAATTGCAGGCCATTCCGCCGGGCTTAAATTTCAAGACACACTTCCGTCAAATTGTTTACTCACACAACACGACTGCATTCGAGGAATTATTCAACCAGACTTGTATTATCACACTGACTTATCCCGAAGCTGACTAGTGAGTTACGTCGTGCTTGTTACCATCAGTTGTTAGTTTGCCGCCTAACCCATGAAATAAGTATCTTCTGATAAAAGCGCGAACGACGTATGACAAGGCAAAACCCTGAAACCAGACGGGATAAACTGCAGGCTATTCTGTTTCACACCAAGTGTAAATGAGTCGCAAATTTTGAAATTGCACGGTTTTTATGTCAGATTCACGACACTACTGTCTGAAGCCCCTGGATTTAAGTACACTTTAGCCGTATGGTATGTCAAAGCCTCGTAAACATGGGGTACCACCAGGTCCTATTTTAGCTGTGGTCGGCTCAACAATCACACACTAGCTCGGTTGGCTTTTCAAGATACCAAAGCCCGGAAGAAAAGAGTTTCAAGAATGCACCTGAATTTTTGTGTTCCACTCGACTGCCATGTCTTATCCAGTTGTGTGTTATGTCGACGTTCAGTCCTTATTTACAAACATTCCTCTGGAGAAAACATTTGTCTTTATTTGTGACTGACTTAATGGCTTATCCTGCTCTCCTTCCAGTCCCCGTCCTAGCTATTAAGGACCTCCTCATGTTACTCTGTTTGAGAAAAATGTGAGGGTCCAGGTTGACGACGTGGCGTTGGTCAAATTCAATTGTACATGTGCCGCTTAGATAACATTTTCGTCGTTGTACATTAGCACTCTCAGTTCAGTTCAGCCCAGTTTTGAGGTAGCTGTGTCCTTAGGACGCGAAGGTACTAACAGGAAGGCCTGTGTTTCGAACCCGTCCTCAGCGTCTCGACTGCTCCTGCCAAAGTTTGGGCAACCGTGCAACATCTCACTCCTCGCACGTCGTTCGGTTGGCATGGCTGCTAGGCGCTGAAAGGGCGTTGCAGTCGAACGAACTGATTTTATTTTTTGTCTAGTCCATCAGAACTGACGATTCACTTATGAATTCGAGGACAACAAGTTCTTCCTCCATCATCTTTGAAACCAGGCCACTAGATGGGACAACAAGTCATCTTGAGCTGAAAATAATCGGAACTTTCACTGTTTTGTTGTCCAATGCAGTACGAACGCTCCTTCATTCGTGCCTTGACTCAGACACGCGACACACCGGACAGAAAACTGAGCATTCTCTCACGGAATAACAAATATCCCGGAGATTTTGTACTGCAGAGTAGTACATGCTCCCGAACCGATAGAAAACTGACTGAAGGACAGAAATAGTTGTTTCTTCATCCACCTACAGGGTAGACGTTCAGCCAATGAAGTGAATCAAACCATGAACCCAGCACTCAACGGAACGTATAGTACTGCACAAGGAACACACCACCATCTTCTATCAATACACCTCAAATATGTCGGACTGTATTAGCTACTACAATTGCGGTCCTGGTGAACTGGATAAAGACTTGAGACGTTGATAGAAGGGCACTTTTTCAAGTACAGTTTGATCAGTTGAAACCAATCGGTTGATTGTTATCCTACGTTTGACCGTTATCCCGCTTTATCTATGCCCAAACCCGTTGTCAACTGTGGCCATCGGTTTGAAATTTCTTCACTCGTCATCATAGCTGTGAGACTCCGTTTGTTAACCGTTTGTTGGGGTCAAATTTATTACACGATGCAGGCCAAGCTTTGTTAAAAACTCCTGAGCCAAACGCTGAGTCTACCCTCATCCATGCGAGAAGACTACATTGCTTTTCTTTTAGTCAGATTCTGAATTTCGGATTGCCAGCATTGATTTGTTTGCTTTTTTATTATTCCTTTGTAATGTGAGGCTTAAAGTGCTTGACAACCGCATTCTGTTGTCATTCGGGTAGTTATGGTGAATTTTATTCGTGATCTTATTCCAAGTATTAACGTTAACTGATGCAACCACACCGTGCTATTCTATACACTGACTGGCTGAGGACCCGTAGTCATTCCATTATGCCTTTCCTACAATCACGTTCAATCATGATAGTTCCCTCACACTTTATCTACTGTATACTGTGTATACCAAGTGGACAGAGTCAATTAGACAACCAGTCAAATTGTCTTCAGCATCAGTCCACTAGCCGGCCTCGTCGTGTACCTACGTTATTATTCGACCGAGAGGCATTAGGACCGTTCTAACGATGACAAGTCAGTGTTCATCCAAACCAACGCTAACCAGAACGACATCAGTGAAAACACACTCCAATTTGTGCTACTCGAACTATCCAAATGAGGCCAAGCATGCATACCCAGTGTCTCCACCTTGTCTAGCACACAAGTGCACGCTTTCCACCGATATGGACTTACAGTCCTTGTTGGTATGAGCACAGATCAGCAAAATACAGATACACTGTGTCTAGCATACAAGTGCACGCTTTCCATTGATATGGACTTACAGTCCTTGTTGGTGTGAGCACAGATCAGTAAAATACAGATACACTAGTCCAACCCTTCGTTTTGACCCAGCTACCAAGCTCTCTCTTGTACTCTCTCTCTCTCATTCTTTCTAGCACAGCTGACTGTTCCTCAATAATGACCAACGCTTGAGTACTATTCAAGCGCATTGGGATGGTGCAGGCCAACCGGTGTAACCGTGTAGTCGTGTATTGGCTTTCGGTCCCACTGTCTTCATTGGCCTCATTCGAGTATGCTGTGTGTACCACGATGGGAGAGAAAACCAGAACCTCAGCCTATCGGTCATTTCTTTATGATGGGAACCAGCCAGTAACACCAGCGTAATTGTCTTTCCTGTGCTTGCAGTTACAATGCCTTTTGAATAATTTTGAATTTATAATTGTTCCAGTTGAATTTGAAATGGTGTAGTTGTGCAACACGCTAACCTTGCTGTTAATTACCTTTCCTTAATGTGGGACTCGTTCCAATCCCCTGATTTCTTTTCTGCTTTTTTAATGGTCGATTCCCTGTCTGCCTCGGCTGTCTTGTCCAATCATGTGACGCCGGAGCAATTGTCCATCCAGGGTTTACCCGAACGGTGCTTTACTCTGAAATTTCCATTTGGCTAAAGAGGGCTGTAGTCAAATCGTCGCATTCCGTCCGCAAGTGACTGGCTTATTGCAAACGCATTGATTCTTGGCTCGTTCTGGTCAGAGTCCGGTTCCGCGGACCATTTGACTATTCTGTTCCATAGTAGTGTGGGGAGGCTTAGTAATTTCCACTCGAGATTTTGTCCTGAAGCCAATCTATGCCGGAAGGCCGAAAAGTGCTCTACAAGTGTTTTACCCTTTTTGGGAATCATACGCATTGCATATCTCATGAAACTTCAGAGTTTCGAACCCGTGACTTCCCACCTAGTAGCTTGAATACTTAGCCGTTTGGCTACGAACGGTTGATCAGAGGTGTGATTCACTCGCTTTAGACAAGATAGTGCACCATTCAACCCTCAATCACAGAATCCACATCATGTATTCATTACTGACTGGCTGTTTGAGTGACGACATCTCACGAGGAAGTTACACCCGTATATACGTAATGCTGAAAATACTTCGACAGCCCACGACCGGTCTCGCCCTTCTTGGTGCTCATCAGGTAGGCACAGTCCCCGAGTTTCCGTCAACATTATGCTCTTGGGAACATCACAAACGAGCGATTCAGCTGGGTTCCAGGTGAGTCTCTTGCAAAACCAAATTGATTTGCAAATGAGTGTATTTATCGAAGTTACACCCGTCTTGTGAAGCTAATCTTTATTCGAACTGCTTACTTGATTGAGGGTAGTGTGAGAGGATTTGGTAAGGTGGAGAACGATTGCGATTTGTTATTCTCAATTTGATTTTTTCCTCTTCGCCTCGATACTCAGAGTTGGCTATTTACACGCAGCTCAGCGTTTTGCTCATATAAATTCACCATTTACCCACAGTTCCGATAGGAGCATACTCACTTTCACGTCACATTGTTAATGTGCCAGCCCGAAACATCGAAGTGCGCCCAGTTTCTACATACACCAGTGAATCCGAGTTCACAAAAATCTTTCGTATAGTTGACGGATCACTGGATGCCGACCTTGTCCCGTTAAGTGGCATGTGTAACCGAGAACAGAGCTCAGTGCAAGCGCTACGCAGATCCTCTCTCAATCGATCCCCTTTTGTTCTTTTTCCATTGTTACTGACAGCGAGTAGCGTACATCCCAGTACTGATGTCGCCTAAATTCGGCGGTGAGAATTTTCCTCCATGTACGTAGGACATACCTTCGCATAATCGAAACAGCCTGTGTGGCTCAGGCTAATGGTCAACTAGAGTTAGTCCACTAAATTCAGAATAGAGAGACAACCACATGTCAGGAACCTAGTTATAGGTAAATCAATAAAACACACTTATGGATTTTCCGATAGACACTTGCTTGGGAAGGTTGTTGACCGCAGAACTCTGTCAATCCACCGGTACTGGTATCATTCGACGTGCAGCCGACCGGAATATTCAAGCGTGTAAAATCGATGAATCACGCACACAAATCACCCACCCACACAAGCCCACACACTGGTTTGGTTTATCTTGAAAGATCGAATCGAACATCCAGTGTGAGAAAGTTCAACGGAGTGGGTACCTGTTTACAAACAGGATCAAATTGTTCACGTCGTTGTTATATTCCGAATATGAACAAACAGACCTCCACACACTTGTTTGTTCGGCATTCGGGTACAAACTGTCAATTGCTTCGATTGAGTTCGATTGATGGGTACGAAACAGTCATTTGATAAACGGCTTGGAAACCGTCAACTTAACATTCAAGTTGCAGTTTTTTTACCCTGCTAGTGATGAGCGCCCCCTAGATTTTTGAAAGGCTGTAAAGGTCCACTAATCAAAGTGCATGGAGTATCAAAATGCACTACGCGTTTTGTCGGTAGGCACATCGTTACGATGATAACGGAAGGTAACGCATGAGCCATGACCAATTCTGGGAGTATAACCCCTAGGTAAACCGAAGTCAACTGGTCGCTGTAGTGGACAGAACCAAAGGAATCGGAACCCATAGAATCCAAAATAGAGTATAAAATACTGGTGTAACGATCGATACTACTGATGAGGCATGCGAGTAGTACGTTTTCTCGTAAATCCGCTTCGCGTCTCCTGAAAAGTGAGATCTATTACGGAATTTGTGGAGTCGCTTTGTAGCATTTGCTTGCAGTTGAGTAACAGTCAATGAATATCCAGAAAAGTTCAGGAAAACGCGTTCAAGGAGAAGGTGGATATTCAGTTTTGTAAACGAGATGCATATGAGAGTTTTGCTCCCCTGTTCAATAGTCCGTAACTGTTCAGTTGGCGTTCTCAAATAAACAACTCCACAGCGAAGGCCTTTTTCACTGGTATGCGCATTTATACGGATTCCTTGATTGGTGTATTATAACCACATCGCTCAGTTTGCCGCATCGCTCAATACCGGACAAAATGAACAGTCTGTAGGGTGTACCAAAACGGGTTCAGCGTTTCGGTCATTTCGTCCTGTCGGTGGGTATTATTGTAGTGCCGTGTAACTGCGCTTTCCTAGAGCTGAAGCCATATCGTATCAAGAGACCACGGGTCGGTACAATCTTAAGCGAAATGTGGCCGCTTGTATTGCAAACTGTGAAAACCTTATCACTCAGTGCCTCCCAACGCGGGTCGAGTGCATCAGTAATAAAGCCTGTAATTCAGTGAATGCGGATCAGCAGCCACGAGCTGAAGAACTTGTAGAGCTAACGTCCAAGGTGACACATATTAAGCAAGAACATGCAGACCCAACAGATTCAGCATAGCAGCAAAGAGGATCAGCGCATCTGTGGGTACTCGAACTCCATACCAGGGCAGGTGTGTTCGGACAGTTACCCCGAACAAAAGCTTTCTTACAACGGTTGCCTCCCTCGCGGCCAGCCGCCCGTCGACTGACCAGCCCAGTTTAAACCCAATAAAGCGAAACTGAGCTCAACCTGGCCATTCCGACACCCTCCGTTTTCGGGGAACGTTGTTGATAACCGAGGTTGCGGCTTAAACATCATCCGAAACACGAGACGGATAGCTTGCTGTCATGTAACAGGGAAACACATTGTTCAAGTAGCTATTCAACATAAAAAAAACACTACCAAATTGATATGCAAACGAGTGTATTTGTCAAAATCTGTTCAATTTGGGTCCAAGTAGAACATAAGGTTTGACGGAAACTCGGGGACCGTGCCTACCTGATGAGCCCTAAAAGGGCGAAACTGGTCGTTTTCAGCAACCTTATGAGTTCTATGCTACCTTAAGAATGTCGTCCCAGATGAAACATGACGTAGCCCATGACATGCAGTCTATTCATTTGAAGGAGACCATTATAAACGAGATATGCTGCTGCATTAAGTTAAATCCCCTGTCAAAACTCAGTTCATATGCAAATGCGTGTATTGTCGGACTAGTTTCTATATTTTCGTCCAACCATAGACTGATTGCCGGCACTACCACGGATGAACATTTAGGTATGCCGACACGGGTGTTTGGCGGAGTGAGGTGATGTTGGCTTTACATTAGAAGATAGACGTGGATATTCCTTAAAGGGTTACTTGAAATACTATGGTCTCAAATGACCGAGCGCTAAAGGACCCGGTACCTGTGGAGAAGAAGGCATGTCCGATAAAGGAAGATGATTCCCGGGTACTGGATTCAGTATTCAAGATTCATTCCTTATTAGGTCACCTTCCTACAGCCATCGTAGAACCTTCCCCGTCAGAGCTCGAAGTAGACATGAGTCCAAGGGTGTTTCCCAATTTTTCAAGGGAACGTTCACCAAACCACACGTGCTGGCACATTTCGCCGGTAAGAAACCTAGCATTGTAACATGTGACGCATCTCATTGTGGAGTACGGGCTTTGTTGTTCCACAAGGATCAACAAAATGTGACTAAACCTGTCAGACTTGGCGGAACTAGCGCGGATTTACAAACAAATCCACGTCATTGGGCTCGTGTCGCAAGCTTACGTTATGACTATTATTGGTATGAAAAAATAGGTAGTTTATATGACTGATTCGGTGGAAAGGTGTACATCGATTGAAACTTGCAAGCATGGCTACGAACAACTCGAAAGTCGGCCGCGAAGATAACCCGATCAGAGTGATGTGAGGCGGACACTCAGATGTACGCAGTGTAGGTGTTACGATCCTTAGCCGGACAGATATGAATAACTAGTGTTTATCCCTAAGTTCCTGTTAGTTTCTTCCAATGCCTTTTTGGGTGAACTTTCGAGCTATGTACGGATCACAATTCTCACACGGTACTGTGCAGGAAACCAGACCCAGTCCGCAAAAGATATCACCCCTACTGCAACACTGGACACTAGTTTGAAGACACCCAGCTTCGTCTGCGGTACTCCCAACGATGGAACTACTATAGTGCAGATGCCAGTGAAAGAGATCCAGACTCATCCGCCACGACCGATAAGAGTAGGGACTTTGCTCACTTGGATGGACGGTTAGCTGGTTGCATCCGTACAAGTGATACTGGAAGCCAGCACGGATCTCGGGCTAGCTGAATTCCGTACAATAAGTTGAGTGGATGACTCCGAAAGTACTGGCATTCATGGTGAAAAATCAATCGAGACCGTTGTACTGGACCAAATATTAAAGATGGCTCTCACTTGTGAAGACCAGAGTAGTTGTCTATAAACATTACCACCAAATCATCCTACAAGGGCTACATCCGGAGTATCCAGATAACGTTAGAATTAAAATGCATGGGAGAAAATACTCTTGATGGGGTGGGATCGACGGTGACATAGAGACTACAAGTGGAATGTCAAAAGACCAACTTGATACTGATGGCAATGGCATTCACATTTTTGGAACCTTGTCCATGTTTATTACTGTGAACAAATCAATTGCGGCATTGAATCAATTGTGATCGATGCATTTTCAAAATGGATTGGGGCACAGACACATAGTTAACAGTCAGCCTACTGCGGAATAACCTCGCGGAGTCTTGGAAAATGGTGCCAAATTCGCCAGTGAAGACTGGAACATTGGTAAGATCAACAGCCGCCTGATCAACGCGACATCCTTCCGCTAGGACCCGCAGGTCACATGGGTAGCAGTCCCACCGCCACTGTTTACAGTTCTGTTACTAGTCGTCTATACCGTGCTTACTTTGACCGCTGAAAAGAGGACTGTGAGCAAACACCCAGCTTATCGTGGTAGTCACTTCAATGTACCTACTGAAATAGTTATCAGTAGCAACAGTTTCTAATCAAAATCAGGAGGAAAGACTGGATGGTGAGGCCGGAAAAGCATTGGACACGCTGTGCAGGACTCGAGATTTCAGGACAGACACTTAATCCTAACAATGAACTACTTTAGGAAGTAATATGATTTCTTATGCCGTTCTATTCCACAAAATACAGTTACAAAGTTGCTCTAATACAGCCGTGTATACTTCAAATAGGATGAAAGTGATGCAACCGGAAGGGACGTTAGCTTCGAGGCACCAAGTTGATTTATTCGGTCAGCCATTTTATGGTCGCCAGCCATTTGTAGCACTGGATAAGTCGCCCAGTCAAGTTTCTTGCTGCACCCTTCATGATGGCAGTACTCCCAGAAATCCTGCGTGTTATTTTCCCCAGAGAGTATATTACACAGCCTTTTTCTTTGCTGCTGCGTCCTGCTGAAATACAATGTAATGCCACATGTTTGTTCACAAATGCAGCCTAAAGAATGGTCGATCCGGCTCGGATTTTTCATTCTTTTGCCAGATTCTCAACTAAACGTCAGTTCACTGACTTGACAACCTAATTTCTGGACAAAAACGAAGGAGCTTGGATCTGTTTATTGCCGGATGGAAAAGAATCACGTGAAGGAAGCTTGGTGTACTACGCGTTGTTGGATTCGAAAAGCTCAGCTCTCAGGTGCCAGTCAGTAACCCTCCTATTTGCAAGCACCCAGGTGGATTACGTCATCGTACAACTGTTGTATCCCTGCCTCAAATCATGAAGGTGACACAGTTCGGAAATTTCCCCGCTGTTCACAACGGGCCGACTTAGATTATTACGACGAATCTAGAACTTTTGACTGTTATATTCTTATCCGTTTACAAATTTTGTCAAAAATTGATTACCGGATCCAATAACTGCAGACGAAGTTGAAATAACTATTTGGACAAAGTGTTTTGAAAACAATTTTGGTTTCATTAGATTTGTCACTTGTGGGACGGTTGTAGACCGTAGCCAAATCTTTGGAAGAAAATCGTCCCGTAGAACGTGATCAGGATTCACGAAAGCCAGAGTGCAGTCTTCTCCAGTAAATCATTCATATTACGCAAAATGATTGGTCTCCAGTTAGGTTGCAACATCTTGCCACGTTCAGAAAACAGCTGTTGTGAGACTGAATAAGTGTATGAAAAGTTGAGGAACGGAAAAATGCCTCAACACTTTTGACGTCACTATCTCGATTTGAACCAATTAAATAAGTGTCCGTCGCTAACCAATTCCCTTATCGTGGGAATATTCACACTGCATATTGTCGGATAAGGCATGACCCGTCAACCGAAACTTACCAGCAGAGCACGATAAACCATAAAACAACATACCCAGGTTATGATTTGTCTCGTAATAACGAATTCACTCTCCGCTACATCTCCATGGTCGAGTTGGTGGAATATATTTCACTGCCAAAATGACACTTGCGCAGACTGGTCCTATTCACACACGGTACCTGAAGTTCTTTGTGGACAGCTTGGTCGGTCAGTTCCCGCGGCAACCAACTGCCCCTTTGATTTCGGATCTAACTTCGTCCCAGTATTCAATGCCCTTCGAATGCCGACTGACCGGTATTCAATGTGGTAATGGTATGCCTTTAATACTGACGACTACGATTTGCTTCGCCGCGCATTGGTTTACCTCCTTACAATGATCTAATTGTATCCGAGCCGTTGAGATCCAAAGTGAATCTCAGTAGCCGTCGGTTATCTAGAGAAGCCTGTTTTTAGCAATACGAGTGGACAGTTTCATCACTAAGTGATTTGAAAAACTCGGGGCAACCCCGGTCGTATTAGAGAGGTGCGGCGAGAACAATCCCCGATATCTGCGATGACCCGCGGAGCCACACGGTTCTATAGACCGCGGTATTGATGGACGGACGGACGATAGACCGGGGGCATACTGCAGCTCCGATCTACTCTTACCCCCAACAAGTGACTGCGTTAGGGTGTTTTTGAGTGCTACAAAACTATCCCAATAAATCTTTTTGATTGTTTACCGTCACAAAAGATGTGCTTCCAATACCACGAGAAGTTGTGCTGTCGGGCCGCGTTTTCACTAAACATTATAACCCTCATTGAATGTGTCCGCTGTTGGGGGTCCTTGGTAGTTACCCTCCGTTCGTAGCTACCTTCCGTTGTAACAAAGCACCATGATCATACTGTCTCTAGAACACTCCAGTGCACCGAGTGTCCTGGTTCGCACAACCCCGCCAGGGCTTCACACCAAAACTCAAACTGGACATTTGTTAGAGTTTTTTTTACCCTGCATGGCCTTTTAAATAGCCGCCATCAAAAGGTGCACATTGTTCAAAATGTTTCACAGCTTGTTTGATGTGGCTTGTGTGTCAGCAGATTTCCAAAACTCAATGACAGGTGGGAGGTATTCAACTATTCACTAGGGTAGATGTGAACTCACTGGAAATATGATGTAGAAGTACACGACATGCGAAATGAGTAAGCGCGACTGAAGTGTACGTCGGATCTTGGTAAGCATCACATGCTTTCCATCCTGATGTGACAGCAACTCACCTTCATTTGAGTGGTCACGTGAATTACACGGTACAATAACAGCTCAGCTCGTTACACGAAAGTTCGGCCCAACTCCACGTACATGCCTTGTATACACATTTTTGAACATTGACATACAGTGTCGAACACAGGAGAGTCAGGAGGTAAACAAGTCTATATGCGTAACGCATTACTCATAAGGTTGCTGAAAATTCGTCAACAGCCCACCACTGGTTTCGCCCTTCTTGGGCCTCATCAGGTAGGCGCAGTCCCCGAGTTTCCGTCAACCTTATGTTCTACTTGAACCTGGAAACATCGCAAACGGGAGATTCAGCTGGGCTCCAGGTGAGTCCCTCGCAAAACCAAATTGATTTGCAAATGAGTGTATTTATCGTAAACAAGTTCATCTTAGGTAAATTAGCTAAGTCTCAGTGAAAGCACTACTGTATCGCAAATGACATAAAATGTTCTCAGACGCATAGAGTCGTCATTCCACCCATTGACGAAGGATTACCACCTTCGGCTTGAGACAGGGTGGTAGATAGTCTGTCACTAACGCGTTTTGATGGCACAAAAACATTTTTTTCCTTAAGAGCGAAGAAATATCATCATCAGGAGACTGTTTTAGCCGATTTGAAGATGCCCACTGCCATTCACAATAAAATGCAACGTACTACGACGTACTACGACGTCGGTGACAACGTTTTATCCGGCTTTCGGGTCAAAATTACTGCATCTTCTCAAACTCTAATGTCAACTCCGTTGAAGTAGTTGACCTTGACAGAAAATACGATTTTTGCACACTATCCAGATTCCATTCAGATCTGTTGGTCACCTGACTGGTAATGAAATTGCCATCTGAGATGGAGTGTACCAGTCGATCGGCATTTTTAGTGCGCTGTCTGCGTGAATCATTAGATTTTTCTATTGAACTGTAAAGGTGAGTGGGTCTAGACACCTTATAAAAATTGCTTGGATGTCTAAATATGTTTGCGCTGGCTCGCTATCATCACGACGCAAACGTGGAGGATATTCACACATTCTACGGAAAGCCCTTCTTCACCAGTCCAACTGTCATCCAATTCTCTAGGTCGATTGTTAACGCACATAGCATACCGCATACCGTGTGAATTATCCATCCAAAGAACAGTAGCGGAACACAGACTGTCAACGACCAGCTTCGTCTTCCTCGAGCCTATCAGTTAGGCGCAATCCATGAGTTGGAGCTCCAGATGACTCAATAGTTAAAGCACAGATTTACTGACTGGAAGGTCCATGGCTCGAATTCAACCTCTGAATTCCGACTGCTCTTGCTTAGGCTTGGGCAACCTAGCGGTATCTCATCCCTCGTGCTCCTTTCAGATGGCATGGCAAATAGGTACCGAAAGGGTGCTACAGCTGAACGATTATCATTGAGTATTTATTATGGTCCCCGAGTTTCCCGTCAAACTCATAGCTGAACCCTTGTTGGCCGAAATTCGCGAAGTACACTCATTGGCACACTGATTTGGTTTTACCGAGCGACTCAGCTGAATCTCAACTGAAGAAAATCATAAACGAGCGATTGAGCTGTGATTGACTTGAGTCTCTTATTAAAGCCAAATCAGTATGCAAATGAGTGCTTTTTTCAAGTGTTGTAACATGTTAGCCACATGAATTTCCTTCGTAAACCGTCATCTGACTGTATATCACTGCCTATCGGTTGTCGGGACACCACGAATAACGTGACTGTCATGTGCGGAGTTGTGGTCCCAACATGTGTAGTGTTCAGACCACGAGATCTCATATTGGAGCGGTTCTATTAGCATCTGTTGTCTTCAAATTGAGAAGATATCGGAGATACAGCTGTCTCCTTCTGCAGGTGTGTAGAACACACCTACATCAAGCAACTGTAGGAGTGACGTGGTGTCTGAAGTTAGGAAAACAATTCCAATACTGATGTACCCTGTGTGTAGGGTTGAAAAGTGAACTCATTCAACAGCATAAATATCTTCTCCTCTTCTAAGCACATTTTAATGCTAAGACTCGTTTATTACCTATCCATACCAAGAAGAACTGTATCACAAACCTTGAAATACAGCGGGATGGCACACTGCCTTATCAAGCCATCCCTCGATGCACTACTTGCATGAAAATAAAGTTCATCGCTGTTTTCCATTTTTTCCTCGTGGCAGTTGTATCCTCCGGATACAAAATTTGGATTTAACATCGCCCGATACAGTTTTGTTACCGTTTCAGCTACGCTTCAAAGCATACTAGTCGCCAAATTTCGCAGCCTAGCAATCCGCTCTCCAAAAGTCAACTGGCACGCTAGCAGATGCATCAGTAAGCATCAGAGAATGAACTAGTGCAGTTCCTTTTTAAACTTGAACAACAATCCACCATTGTCACCAAATCAATCAATTCTCACTTGCATGCTTAGTATAAGCGGTCGCATTCAAAACTATTTTAATTCGTTTGTGAACCGGGTGACTGTTGACGCGTTGCCCGAACTTGACAACTGATATGCAAGCATTTCATTTTCACTCGGGGAGATATCAGCAGAACAGTGTTACCTTACCTACCTGCGTTTATTTAGTTATCGAAGGGCATCCGTTATCTATCGGTCGGATTGGTTATTTGGAGCGTAGGCTCTTGATAACTTTATTGGCCCGTTCGCCATTTGGATTGCGTTGTGCTTTGTACTCCTCGCACTCAACTGGATTGTTAGATGACTGCTTTCCAGAAGCTCAGGTCTCCGTTCTGATTGGTCCGTTTCTAACTCATATCGCAACGTTCCATGTGTTTTCTTCTTCTTTTTTGGGTATTTTCATGTCTTTTCTGATTTCTTATGCGGTTTGAGTTTTGCAATTCCAAAGTTCTTTTATCCTTCGTGTTGGGTCTATTTAGACATGTTTGCAATAACAAGTCCCTTGACGGATTTCCGCGCTTTCATAAACTCACTTTCACCTATTGTTCTTCCATGGGTCAGTACGTACGTGGTCGTTGTTTCAGTCAACCTCTCTAACCTTCGTCCAAAAAGACGAATGAAATTTACTCATGTCTTTTAGCAGTAAGTTTGCTTTCATTTAGTCTGGTAGAAAATCTCTTTCCCGTTTGTCCAAAGTAGTTTTTACTACAACCACTGCATGCATTCTTGCGTGTGTCGTTGATATTCATCACCGTATACAACTATCCTTTAGTTTTTTGACACTCCTGTCCTCAAGTTATCCGTAGATTTGTTGCGTTTTAGTGTCGGAACAATCTTGCAGACATTTCGGCAATGTTCTACCTACATGGAAGTGTTAATCGTCCGCCTTCGCTTTAGTCAAATTGAGTTCTCCGAGGATTCGCCGGATATTAATTCTCAGGCATTCATATCTCTTTGAAAAATTCTTGTAAACGTTACTGTTCTTGGGTTTTGGACTCATTTGTGTTGCAGTGCGTCTTGATCCGCTTAGAAGGGGTCCGTATACGGTTCTGTGTGTGACAGTTTTTGTGGTTACCGTGACAGCCGAGAATTTGGTTTGTGTGCTTCTTCAGACCTCCATTTCTAGTTATCCATCTGGCGACCCATTGATGCGGACGTCCAAGAATTCCAGTTTCCCACCACTGCCTCGATCGATGATGGGATGGATGTTCCACAATTCCATCTTGTTGATGATGACAAAAGTGTCGTCGACCTGATGGATCTTTATTTTTCTTTATTGTTCTGTTTTTTCTCTGCATTAGCTTTTGAAATTCTGTCTCCACAATCAATTTTGAAAATGGGAACTCTTTTGCTGCTTCTGACTGCTGTTCATGTTGTTCTCAGCAGATAAACACAGATATGAAGGGTGAGCGCACACCAAATGAGACCACTATTTCGTCCTCTTTACTTTTTTTCTGGCAAAAAGCAAGTGTTTGTCGACGAAACATTCGTCAAAAGCTGGTAAACTACTCATGTCACTGGAAGTAGATATTTTTTCTAAATAAATCAGGTCAACATAGAATAAAGACTCACACACTTGTTTACACAGGGTGCATCTACAATGTTGCACTACCTGGATTCGAGCCTGGACAAAGTTCTTCCCGGTTTATTTGCCATACGACGGTGACAACAGTTGCACCTAGTTAGGCTGCGTCTACTTGCATTTAGTGTAAGTTTGCATACGGATTCGTCGAAAGGATACTCCTCATCTGGCGGAAAAATTTGCGTTGGCTGAAGGAAATTTCCATTGATTTCCCTTCATTTGACACCCAGATGAAAAGCTTACTTTAATTTAGAAATCGTATCCAAAGAAGTATCAGTATTACAAATACAAATATACAACTTTACAAATTTACAGATCTAAAGTATACTAACTTACAAATATACGGAGAAAATGTACTTTTCCGTCTTTGACACGACAGTATGAGCTCAGTTGCTGCTGAAATGACTGAATATGGAAGGCATTCATTATGAATTATCAAACTGCAAACATGCTCTTTCAAATACAATTTACCACTCTTGTTTACGAGGATAACCAGATTTCAGCTTAAAAAATAATTTAGTGAGAGTATTCGGGTAGTTCGAACGTCAAACTTGTTTACGTCTTCTAGGTCAAGTAACCAGAGTTCAAATTGTCTGATTTGGTTTGATCAGCAACAAGGTAGGAAGAACAGAGGGCGGGTGATATGGATAGAATTCTATCAAAAGTGAACCAACAAGCAGTCTAAAAGCCGATCGATACGTCCAGTCTTTCCACAGTGCGCCCTGCTAACCACGGTCCGCTGCTCAGGTCGATTATGTCGATTTTTTTCGAGCTGGGAGCTTTAATGATCCAAATACCCAGACATAAACCAGGAGTTCATCCGTGCTAGTCGAAATAGGTAAATCGGTCGGTTTCCGTCAATTTACCGAAATACCCTAGACGAAAACACGATGAGTTGACACTTTTTGCACAAGCGTCCTCTAATGACGTCAGATAACTGCGCTGGAATGTTGCCTGTCCCAAATGCGCAAACAGCGAAAACACCAGGTTAGTCGCCATCAAACCACGTGTTACAGCATGCACGGTCAAACTGCTGCGTGTGTACTGGTCGATCTAGTTCAAACGGTAAAATGAGAAATCGGTCGGTCTATCACTGGAATGTTCCCTTACGCAACTCAGCGTTATCACCAGAGGTTAACAGCGTGGTGCAAGACGTCCAAAAATAATCTGTCTGATACCGAAATATGTGTAGCTGGCTCGAAAATGTCATTTCAATATGGAAGAAATGAAGAAAGAACGGAATAATTCTTTCGTGTATATTGCTTTAGTTTGTAAGGCCCAACTCTCACCGGAATGCATCTCGTCAGAAGACTGCTGCTGAAGCATGCTGGGGGTACAAGGCCACGCAAGCAACGTGGGTCATGATGGGTCATGGGTCATACATGATCATCATCATCACCATCATCATCATCATCATCATCATCATCATCATCGTAACAGCAAAGAGAGCACTGGTGCTTCACTGCCATGCAGCCACGTCACTCTATTTGAATAATCCCTTAAATGGGAACAAGAGAGAAATGGGACAGGGAGGAGGCCATGGGGCTAGCCTACAAAAAACATCCAAGATGACTACACCTCCAACACACAGTCAGACAATGTGGATAGAAACTGATAGCATGAATGCCGTCATCATATCGTTTAGTGTCTCGAGCCAACACAGAAAGGGTCATGCAGACCTCATCCCGGAAGGTAAACAACATCAACAGAACTCAAACTTTCCTTAACATTTCTCATTCCCTTCTGCCATGTCAGCTTCTTTCCACCTCTAGATTTCCAGTAATCCGAATTAGGCACGGTAAACAGAGCTCGCCCCGACAGGCGGTGACTCGGTACATGGGCCAGCCGCAGTAGTGTACAGTGCTGAAAGTATGCTTTGAAGGAAGCACCATTTGCTTCACCAAAAACCCTTCTCCTGATCACCTTGTTCCGAATTCGCTAGTTCCAGTCGACTCTAGCTATACTTCTCAGGAATCGGTGGTCAACCACCTGATGATGTCCCATCTCGGTCCTAGAGTGGTGGTGAAACACACTTGTTATGGGTCATACGGGCAGACTTACCAATAAAGCAGCTCATTTTGAGTCGCTATCCGCTATCCGCGGGACCACAACTCCATACACGTGTGTGTTGAAAAAGGAAAATCTACTTGTCTGTGATACAAAGGGTACTTAAGAATAATTTTGTTTGGTTACACCATTCGGTGATATGAGGTTGTCTTGATTCGCGCTTTTGTTGCAAGTTCTACGGTAAATTTATAGTAAATTCATATTTATGACATGTTTTGTCTTGCCTTTGTTTCCCCTGACTTTTCTCTACCCGACATTGAACCCACAAAACAACCTTACGCCACAGGAAGCGCCCAGCATAATGCATTTTTCACTCAGGAGAATCTCCGGCGACAGCAGAAACTAGAGCCGACTTCGAGCGGCGTAACAACGATTTTGCCAAGGCCACTGCGTCTACGTGCATTTTGAAGTATGGAGCAGACACCGGAGCCAGGCCAACAGTCATAGAAGCTAACGCTTTAGAAATGCTAGCTCTCGACTCTGGGTTGGATGGAATGGAATGCAGCCGATCTACCGCAGTTACGGCCGAAGTCTTAGTATTCCTCTGACTGTTTTATCAGTAGTTGTTGTCATGTGGATCGTGAAAATGAGTCAGCAGCTAGGCCAGGTTTGGTCGGAACGTTCGACTCTTGACTACTTTCAACCGGAGTTGTCAGTTAGTGCTCAAATTCAGTCAACTGTGTTAACAATGGTTCGAGACGGCACAAGATCCCTTGTCCGTTTTATGCTGGCAACACAGTACCAACACATTTCATCCCTGTTGGTCGATCACAGAGAGGGTCTGTGGTGTGTTAGTTTCCCATCCCATTTTTATGTTTTCATGGCAGTCCACTTCCAGTCTCACCAACCGCATGGGAGCAACAACTGCGAGAAAATCCGGATTGTTGTGTCAGGCTCAGGCTTGGAGTCAAAAGGTCATAGGAACGCCACTCGCTAAATATATGCCGAGTTGGTGCGGCGGCAGCAGCTGGGGCGTACAGCGTGATAACACAAGCAACATGCCAGACCACGCCGGACCAACGGTATGATGGAAGCTGTGAAACGAGACGGTAGCAGCCCAGTGCTGATCGAGCAGACAGTGACTGTCTACGTTTGGGCTGTTTGTAGTCGGTCGTACTCAGTAGATCAGCTCGTGATCAGCTCGTGATCAGTATAGAGTAGTTTGATGTGCGAACCTGTACAAAAGCGTTTGCTGCCCAGTTGTTGCACAGAATCTCAAAATCCTATCATCAGGTTTGTTCAACGTCACCCAGTTAGCAGTTTCTAGTCGGCTTTGGTAAGTTTGAGCAAGTCCAGTTTTTAGAAAAATCACCAAGTCTATGGCAGTCAGCGCACGAAGTTGGAGCGACGCAGGCGTCTGAATTCTAAAAATAAAGTAACAAGATCCTGAAGTGGTTCAAAAGAAAGAATAATTCACACAACGAGTGAAGCCAGTCAATATGTGGTGCGAATTCCGGTACTGAGCGATGAATGGCCCCATGTTCTGTGCAAGTACCACTTGATCACACCGCCGATCAGTCCCTCGTGGCCGAACGACGTGTTCAAACTACTGGCCCATAGGTCGCAGGTTCGAATCAACCAGCATATTCGTGAGATACGTACTGCTAATGTTTCCGAATAAGGATGAAACATGTGCACCAGTGCTTCAGGACTTCTCCGCATAGAGTGTCTTAACTTACAGAACGAAATCTCAATTAGAACTAACTAGGCCCGAGGAATCTCGTGCTGTTCATACGTTGCCACGTGACCAGCGTGTACAGCACTTTTACATTTCAGCGCTGCGACGGTAAAAAGCGTGAATTTCCTATGTAAAATTGATTTGATGCTTCCGCAGTGAATTTATTGAGCTCTGTGGTGGGTAATCTGGCTCCAAATCGGCTTCTGCAACAAAAACGAAGCAAGAAAAGAGGATGGTAAACTTACTACCAAGCCTAATTAAACAGCTTCGTAAATCAATGGAGCCAATTATACCAAGTGACTGTGTGGTGCGGTAGATCTCATTACCGAGGTATTTTCTGAACCGACTGCGATTCACTCGTCCACTCACGCGAGTAGTTTTCTGGCCATCTGTTGCTATCCTTTTCAGAAACAGTAAAAGTGCACACCACGATAACACAAAAACACTTGTGATAGTGTATGTGACTTGTGTCGCTTTTTTAAACCTGCCTATAGGGCATAATCCTCGCTTTCACGTTGTGACGTATCTTGACCAAACTCAAAAAAATACGGAGAAGAGTAACTAGCTGTTGTAGAAGGACGGTGACCTTGAATTAGCCAACCCGCTAAACCTTTAGAACCTAAAGGAAGCTGTTTTTTACGCACGAGCATGACATTCCGAGTTTTATGGCTGTATAGAGATATGTGTACCATACATCGATCGCATTTTGCATCAGTATTCTACTGCGATCACCTGACGATCATATGCGAAATTGTTCAATAATCATCACTTTCGTATGCGTACGGCAAACTGAACGTAGACTTGATCTTTACTGTGCTTTTTTCATCTACAGACATAGGCTACTGGCTAAAAAAGTGCACGTGGGCTGTTCACCATTAGAATGCACATGAAAATAGTTTGCTTGTCCCCACAATGGTTAAAATAGACATCTACTCGCTTTGCTAATCCAAGTACTTTGCATAAGACCTACGTTACTGCCATGCCGGACGGCTTGTACTCTTAAATATCAACCCTTGGGACACATCACAGCATTTCAACCATATGCTCCGACCGACCGTTCCAACTCAGATTACTGTGTGCTTTTCATATAGTATGGGTAGTAAGCCGATGGACGCTCGCATATCAGTGATTCAGTGTTGAGGAACTACAAACCAGGCAGTATGAAATCCTGGGAAGATGATAGCGGCTTGATGAGAACACTCAAGCTTCATCGGAGCAGCTTCGCCAGCAGAGTCAGGCAAGGAACAATTCGAGTCGAATTCCAACCCAGCTGGTATCCATGCTCGGAGGAGCAGTGAGTATGCCCTGTATGCTCGGCAGCGCAGCTCAACACATTTTGTTTCATAGTGTAGCCATCAGGTGTCGGACTACGACACAACTTAAACTGGAAAATCTCGAAGTGCAATTGCATTATAACCTGGGTTTGAATAGTTATTCGCAGCGCATGATGAACACATTTTGCCATGCTTCAGGTCCCGAAATATATATACAATACCAGGTCGTTTGAAGTAACAGTCTGTCAGAATGTACTGATAAAATTCAACCAAAGAACCACGTCTATACGAACCTCGGTAGAAACGTGCAGCCCATGTTCATGTGTAAATCAATGGGCAATGATCCGTACGCATGTTCTGCCGAATAGTGTAGGTGTGAAACTAAAATATACTGTATGTTCGTAATGCACTACTCATAAGATTGCTGAAAATTCTTCGACAGTCCACGACCGGTTTCGCCCTTCTTGGGGCTCATCAGGTAGGCGCAGTCTCCGAGTTTCCGTCAACCTTATGTTCTACTTGAGACTAAGTCGCGCGAACTAAGCGAAATACACTCATTTGCAAACAAATTCGATTTTGCAAGAGACTCAGCTGGAACCCAGCTGAATCTCTTGTTTATGATGTGTCCAGGCAACTGAATGTGCTGCACCAGGCCGCTTCATGTTTCAGTTGCTACGAGATTGGAGATATCGCGATACATTTATGTTCGAAAATACTCTCTTTGAGATGGTATCTCACCTCGTCTTGGTACATCATATCCGGTGGAGGCCTTGATTTACCGAAGGATGTCTCCGCGTTCCAGTTCAGCCGTGTCCTCCAGGATAGGGCCTATTGTCTCCTACTATTCAGGCATCATATGAGTAGCATGGAGTTCCATCACTGATAACCTATACTGTTCAAACAAAACTGAAATGGAAGTTGTTCCTGCGGAGCTGCTGAAACCAAAGTTAAAAATGGCAGAATGCGATCTGCTCTCATCTGTTGTGGCATCTGGCTAACCAGTCACTTCCGTTAGGTTGCTATCAGGCACTCACATCGTGAATCGTAGTTTTCGCTAGATTCAAAACTGGTCGTCACCTTTGAGTCCCCATGCAAGTAGTGGATGGGCGCTGGATGAGGCTCAAGATGTCTGGCTCATTTTTGGTCACTTGAGCCAGTGGAGTACGGGCCCAAATTCCCACATGACAAGACCTCACTTAAACGATAGATATTCTAACGCGAATTTTTGAAACGACATTTACGCTATTCGTCTTCTTGTTCTCTGCCTTCCCCATCCGATGGTTTCATTAGTTCTGCCTAAAGAGGTACTCCAGTATAGTTTATCAGAGAACTGAATAATACTGTAACCCTCGACGTTATCCTCAAATTCCTAGCTTTTAAAAATAGATGGTATTTCACACATGAATAGTTAGTAGAATTCAGTCGTCAGCACTCAATGCGACATTAACACGCATCGCCTTATCCTCTGTAGTCCAAAAGCCACGATGTGTGCTCTGTAGATTTGCACAAGCAGGCCCCTGTAGAAGCCCGCAGAAAGGGAATATTGACGCCTCATTTTTGTCCACTGAAAGACCACCAACAAATCCCTCAGCTGCCTTCAGGGATACCAGTCCGTCGGAAGCCCCGATCAATGCATCGCCATCTATTCCTAACGTATACCGACAGTGCCCTGTCGTTGAACCTCGTTGATACAATTATGTCCTCATGAGCACCAACGACCCAGCCAGCGATAGCTGTTTCACCCACTAGCGAAGCCAGTAAAAACCCCTAGAATGCTCCGCTTGACGCACCGGCAGCTTCAGATATGATTGCATAATTAAGTGACAGCAACGCATGTGCTGACACTGCGCCACCTGGACAGTCGTCAGCAATCTGCATTTAATGCCGTGGAGATCTGGCCAAGATGGCGACTCACCTTACCGAAAGTAGGTCCCAAAAGTGTTTGTCCACCACGGTACATATTTGCAGTTTAGTGTTATTACTTAGAACCAACCTGGCAACCGGAACTCTTGGCCTTAATACAGAACATGTCACTAGTCTTCTGGAGATCACGGGTGCAACAGCTGTTATTTACAAGCAGCGCAAAAACCATAAATGGTTGTGTAATTTTCTCCATGTCAATCTTATTTATTCGACTGCATCTTCAAGGTCGAACGAACTACCCGGCTTTGAAAGATCCTATGCTCTTTGTGGGCGTAACAGAACACTCCGCGAATCCAATTCAATGGGAAATTAATTCTTCCAAGTTCTCTGCCTTGTTGGGTGCAACTCAACATGATTCCAGAGTCTGTGAATTTCACCATCTAATTCAACTTAATTTTCATCAAAGTCAGTCAGTTCAAGGTGGTTGGTACTGAAATGTGAAAAGATGGCGTGAAAATTGGATGAAAAGCGGACTCTGGCTTGTAGCACTAGCAATACTGCTGTTAGACTAGAGAGATACTCATCATTGACAACACCCCCCGAGAACACTGGGGCTTTACTGATGCACGCAGACATGACTATCAACGGACCATCATACAAGCAGAGATCCGTTAGCTCGGAGGCTAAGAACAATGCCATTCCCAGCAGAACCCTCCGCAGCGGCTTTTGGATCACCAGAGGTGTGCAACCAGAAGCAAGATTATGAGGTCAGTTCAGCAACCGCACTTGGGTCTTGGATCCTCACCTCAGACAAGAAAAAAGTTAGTCTGGGGTAAGTCCACGAGAAGTCTGTTGTTCAGGGGGCGAACATTAAAGGCTACAAGATGAACTGAGCGTCGGGGTTCGAAGGGTGATTTCGAAGTGTACGTGGCCGTGACGACAGAGTTAATCATCAGTATTGCAGCTAATGGCAATGGGCATTGAACGGATCTGCCAGTCCTTTTGGAATGGGCCTATAGAGTTGCTGCTAGAAGAGCGAATTTTTGACAGAGAAAGAAGGGGAGCTTCAGCAGTAGCCTGTTATCACCTATCCGCCTTGGTGTAGGCAGCAAGTAATGCGACCCGGCTGATGGCATCACATGACGACCCAGTTTGTATGAGATCATTTGTGAGTGTGCAAGTCATGGTTGTACGCAGGCTGGGATACTGCCAGGATGCCGACGCCTAGGCAGGAGGACGATTAGGGTCCTCAACCAGAGTCTTTGGCTCAAAAGCCTAACCGTGAGGCAGCGGTGGTTGGCACAAGACCGTCAGATCAGCCTAAGTTGTAGGGAGAAAGTACCCGCACATGTTCCAAGCCCCAGCCTAGAGGACCGGAAGACTGTGTTGGTCAGACTTCTGCCTACTGAACAACCTCGTATGAGAGACTATATAGGTGTCACACGTACACTCCCCAGTATAGCTCAGTGGGTACACAAACCGTCACACAGCGATAAGGTCCACTCGCTTATTGACGAGGCCAGACAGAAATTATTCATAAACTCAAAAGCATCGGCGTCAAGCATTCCGTTAAGTCAGTTCACATTTCTATGATTTGTTTTTCTGAACAAAACTCCGTGAAGAAGTCGAAGTATCTCTTTCAGTCTCTGATTCCGAGACAAGAAGCACCCAGAAGATCAAAATGGGGATGATAGACTAGCACAAAGGCCCGGATGAGAGATCGAGTCCAGACTTTTTCCGCGTATCTTGTGTGCTGAAATGTGGAAAATTTTTACTCGAACAGCGCTAAAACCCGAGTTTCGCCACTCTAATTTATCGACGGATTACAGACCCCCTTTTAGGTGACTACGACATTCTCCACTGACATTGTAGACGCATCAGTCTTACTTTTTTAAATATCATAAAAAAACGCAGATCAATAAAGACAGTCGAACTGATAGAATTTATCACGTTTGGCTTTAATAAGGAGTCTGATGACGATTACTGAATAAAGGATCACGAGAACCTCGTAACGACGGCGGTTCACAGGAATTCTCTATTAAGGATAAATTATTCGAGAGGGGGGATGGTGAGACGATCAGCTTCGGTCACAGTAACCTGATACTGATGTTTCCGAAACTAAATGGCTGATGTGAAGCAGTTGAGCGAAGTCTTCTCTGGAATTATTCTCAGGACCCACACACATCGTTTGAATTCCTTGGCTGCGAGAACGCACCTAGAAACAGCAGTAAAACAATAAAACTGTAATCTTTTTTGGTACTCAACCTATAGAGGTGTTAAATCTATTCATCAGAAATTTTTAGATCTCTCAGATTACTGTGAACCTTGGTTGAAAGTACTTGTTCCCGATAAAACCCAAGCTCCTGGAAACGTTTATATCAACTGAGTGAGACTGAACTTATCGATCTCTTTATGTGTTGTATATGAGTTTAGCTCACGGGGAAATATTTTAGACCAGAATAACTCAGCGTAAAGTCCTGCATCTTCCTGTGTCTGCTAAAAAAACTTGGTAGAACAACTGTTAGCGCAATTTATTGCGATAATGACACAAGTGAATATGATGGGAAGCGTCCCCACTCAACTCGTCATCTACAACACAGCCGACTCGCTTCCTATTGACAGACGAATTCACACTCTGGTCTGGGTCAGTGCGAATTTATCCCGTCCTAAAGTTAGGAATAACGATCCCTTTATCGCACCGCTCTCATTAATCACAGTCCGGTGTTCATTTGATGTGATAAGTTTTATCATCAACCAGGCTCAATTCACGATATTGATTTACAAATATCCGATTATGGCCAGACTATTTCTGGTTAAGCACTTCAAAAGGTGAACTTCTATGACCAGTGGAGTTTTTAAAATGATATTTTCTAGGTTTCACCTGGGTTCGTTACTCTGCTGAGCATTCCACAAAACCATTTACTCACGTGATACAACAGTCGGGTAGTTAGTATCCATATTTCCATAGACTTTTTGGTTCCCAAGTTATTTCGCAGATCGATGTTTACTGGCTAAAGGCTTGAAAGTCTTAAATTCGTAATTTATCTATGGCAGAAGGAAGGGATTCACTCCATGGCTGTCTGAACAAGTGCGCCGACATAAATTGGCATTTCCACCCATCCAAAAAGGCTCTGCAAGCACAAATTACCGGATGGAGATTGACTTATTCATCGTCCGGTCACATATGCGCTGACCAGGATAAACTGATACAGAAAGTACTCTTGTAGTACAAAAACCTAAAACAGGACAAGAAACGACCAAAAATTTCTCTGGACCTGTCCCAGTGGACTTTACAAATTCGTTCACTTTTGAGGTATTCGTCACTACACAGAACTCCAAAGGGGACTATTCAACTAACACCCGGGACAGGAGCACAGCCACTGACTGTTTGGGTTTGGGTTATTAGTGACCGAAAACGTGGAATTCGTCCTTAGCGAAGTACACTCATGTGCCTGCCAATTTGGTTTTGACGGGAGACAGCTAGATTCTGTAGAAAGCGAAACGTGAGTAGTGTATTACATCTATACAATGTGTCGCGATATCTCGAATATCATACCAACTGAAACATGAGGCGGCCTGGTGCAGCACATTCAGTTACCTGGAAACATCATAAGCGAGGGACTCAGCTGGGTTCCAGATGAGTCTCTCATAAAACCAAATTTGTTTGCAAATGAGTGTATTGCGCTAATTTCGTGCGATTTAGTCTCAAGTAGAACATAAGGTTGACGGAAACTCGGAGACTGCGCCTACCTGATGAGCCCCAAGAAGGGCGAAACCGGTCGTGGACTGTCGAAGAATTTTCAGCAGCCTCATGAGTAGTGGAATTCGTCCTGTTTCGGTCCTTCTTCATTCCGACTCCTTTCTATTAGTTAGTTCAGAAGTAAGGAACTGACCTCATTTGAGGTCCTTCTCGACGCACTCGTTTCAAAACGATTACCATTTCCTATGACCCGGCCGTTGTCCATACGCAGCATACTGCGCATAAGAGGTTGGGGAGAAAATCCGCAAAAATGTACGAAGAACTAGTAACTGAGCACATTTAAATCAACCAGTTGCGCTTTCGGTCCTTAAGAACACAATCGCCTCCATATGGGCTGCATGAATAGGCCGCCGCGTTCGTGAATGAACACTGCAAATCGCGACAAATAGGTGTACATTTCATGGTCTGTGCTATCTGACTGGTCTTTCCGATGACCCCATATTTCCTCCGTGAATAAGCCTGCGACGGGGATCACATATAAGTTTTGCTATCACGGTGGTACAATCAAATTGCCATATTCGAGCATTCCTTTTTGAATCTCTCGAAATTCCGCCTGTTTTTCATAAATTTCCGTCAGCAGGAGCTGTCGTATTCAGTGGAAGATTTCCATTTCGCCAGTAGTGCGCAATCTCAAAAATTCCAGTGTCGCATTTCACATTGGTTATCAGCTCACCGAATGCAGCTAAACTTGAATTCTATCCAACCTGTGTGAAACATATCCATTTATACGTCACCAGCGATTGCTAAGGGCAGCTAATTCTTCGGATGACGTTTAGGCACTTCGAAGTTTCCACTCGTAGCGCTGACTCCGGGTGATATGCAACCAATCAATTTCAACTTATCTTAAGAGCTGTTTTTTCTCATTTTTAAAGCACATTAACCAAGGAACTCTCCGTCTCAGGAATCTCCACAAATAGCGCCAGACGATGAAAAAATGTTGTATTAATAAAATGAAATAAAACCCATTGAAACTCCGAAGATGTTATCGATTGGCCTCACCAACGATGCGGCACGTGAAAAAAAAACGGCGCGTTAGCGAAATACACTTATTTGCAAACGAATTTGTTTTTACGAGAGACTCACCTGAAACTCAACTGAATCTCTCGTTTATGATATTTTCTGGAGAATTTTCAGCAACCTTATTGGTAGTGTATTACCTCTAAACCGATGGGTTCTTTATAGCCATCGTGGTTCACACCTACATCTCGCGTATGTGTAGACGAATATCGATACTTGCGACCCAAAGAATTAACAAGTCGCCTGAACTGGCGTTTGTCGTTTGACAAGGTTATGACCCCGAGATAATGATTTCATCGGAATCGGTCATCAACTCTTTCTCAGAAATCCACTGGAATTACTTTGATGGACGAACTATACAATTCGAATTTTGGAGTACTCACAGACAGTTGAACACTTACGACCCTGCTATTTTCACCCGGGGTTCTTTTGCTTCGTGGTTGTCACATGAGCCTTTTTCGCTGGCTGGTGATTAAGAGAGGAAATGAGCCAGAAAACTGGGTGCGTCGTCCAACTTAATGAACAAGAAGTCTCAGAGGCAGCTGGGCTGGATATAGTAGATAGAGGTTTAAATGAGTGTTGATCGAGAAACAACGTAACTTGTCGCTGTGTTCGAACAATCAGGAACAGAAGCGGGACTGAACTGATGAATTTGAGCCATCCACTGTGGAGGTACTGGGCGGGAGGGGTCGAGATGGCCCAAGTGGTTAGAGCGCGAAAGGGTGCTACAGCTGAACAAACTAAATGGGCTGGTTCACCAAACCTAATCAGAAGTATCAGACAGACAATGATGAACGAAAGCGGTATGAACTGATCAGAAACTAATGAGCCTAACCAGGACCGGAATGTCGCCAGTTGGGGCGATTCTGCCCTTGCACACTACATCCCCTTAGAGAGTGCCGTTCATATCAATTGTCCGCATGTTGACTCCTTCGGCTAGCTCGAAAAGGCCATATGACCTCACGACATAGTCTCTTTCCCATGAATGCCACATTTTGTAAGTAATGAGCGTGTTCTGTAGAATGTTCGACTCATATCTGAAAAGTTGGATGTTTGAATTCTTTTTGGGGTGCAAGATATAAGCAGGTTTGATATTCTTCTACAGAAAGATGAGCGTTTGAAAGACTGGAACTGATCTTCCAAGATAGAACAGAATCAGATGCTGAACGACACCGAATTGTTATCCACAATGGGCCCGCAACTGGTTGCCAAATTTGACAACAACGTGAGTTTGATATCACTGTTCAGCTACATGATGGATGCCCACATTAAGGAAATTTCATGTTCTATGTGAACCTCGTCGATAATAAGAGAAGTACCTTACGAGAGTTATCCTGTTAGGGATAGACATATCGTATGAGTCGATGAAGTAATCTTCCACTCTTTTCTGCTGCCGGACGGTCCCTTAGAGACACACGAACGCCAGCTAGTATGGACACTAGTATTAACTACTGGCTTCATCGGTTTTACTAACAAATCAGGATTGTGCACGATCGTACATACAAATGGATGAGTGAGCATCAACAGAACGGACACTGTGTGCGATAGTGCTCCGTGCCACTCATGTCTGAAGGAAGTCTCTACGTGACGCTGGCCCCCCTAGGGTTCCGTTCACCATCCTCCATGGTGGTTACGAAGACCATAAAGTGGTGGTGATTCTAGGCCTAATCTTAAATAGCTGATATTTAAGTGTAACATTTTGATATTTTAGTCAAGTATCATTAAAAAACGTGGACTAAGGAGATGTGACCTGATGGCATAAAAAACAGGAATGGAGTTTCCAGTCTTTGTGGCAGGCGGTGAATGTTTTCAACGTCCGAATCAACGTCGAAAATTGTACCCATAATGACTTACCACCTATCACATATGTATGCCAGCGTTTTACAATATGAGGTGTTTCGTACGTTTTTACCAGGAACTCAATGGACCAGAATATGGGAAATTGTACTTTCGCAATCCGCCATAGGCAAGATAAGGTTCGGCTTCTGTCATCGCCACTGTCATTTTGAGAATCTCCTATTAGTTGAGCTATGATGAAAGTTTTATCCCAGTTGTCTGAAAAGTTTTACCATTGTAAGCACGTGATTAGCCCGCACCAAAGGAAGGAAATATCGGGCTTGAATTTCGTCCTCAGTAGAGCTAGTCTCATGTGCGTATATAACCATATAACCAAGTAAATCCGGATACCGGAAACAACAGACCGCCGCCTGACTTGTCCCAAATTTGTCCCTATGTCTTACGTGCATTACGTACGGACGAACGAACCCATGCAAAGTGATTACATGCCGGAACTTAAGTGAAAAGTATTCTTTTAGATTTCATGGATCCTACAGGTTTCTGCGTGAATGCAAACAGATTTGCATCCGATAAGGAATATTAGGCAAGAGTGTATCCAAGTGCGCACAATTATTTGTTATTGTTTCCGTTACCACTGTGAGTGACACCGTCAAATGTTTGAAGAACATCCATCCACACTTTCGTTGTGTTCCTTTCAGCCGATCAGAATCGTACGACATGGATAGTATGACGTGAATATGCACGTGATTTCATATCCTGTGTGACGCACATACGTAAATGTATATATTTACGGTAGGCTGGAAACGTTTTTAAATCCCATCGATTTTCATGGAACTCTCGTTCCTTTCTGGAAGCAGGATGAACAAATTAAGCATATGGATTGCACCGTTCCCGGACATTTTTAAAAATGTAGCGTAGATGGTCGTTGGCTTGTTCGCTGAGCTGGGCAATCTGATTGCAAACGTTTCACCACCAGTCGAGGTGACATCATCAGTGCGTTATTGTGGAGCGTAGTGGTGCGTAGCGATGGGTTGGTTGGTGGTTGTACCTTGGCGCAATCAAATTAGCAATCATATTGCCCAGCTCAGCCGACAAGCCAACAACCATTTTCAAAAATCTGCTTAGGATATCGTGGAATTCGGGTCACTGTATATGAAAAGAACAAGGGGATGTAGAATCTCGCTGCAACCACACTGGGCAAGAGGCCTAACCATCAAATCACCATGTTGATGGACGTGCCTGGAAGCAAGAACTGCCTGCTCATACACTCCTTACCAGTCAGTCAGCTCAAACGATTATGCTGAACAGCGTATGGCACTTCAGAATGCTTCATCCTCTTATCGATCTAACATGCTTTCAGTGGGCCACAACAAAGATAAGAAGAAGAGCTACCTCCGATTGTCTGGGAAAGATTTGCGACTATATTTCACATATGGAAGGCAGAATGAGAAAATATACCTGTCAGATGGGGAGGAAATTTTTTTCACATTCTACACATCGAACAGGGAGTGAAGTTGAGGCTCGAAGCTCGCTTTGTTTCATTATCGACACGCGTGAATCTAACATTTGCTACATGAAACACGAACTGCACAAAAGTGAGTACGTTTCTTTAGCTCAAGGAATACTTCATAAAGAACATGACTGATGTAGAATCATCTCTCTAGAAACAGTGACGGAGACGAATAAGTTTGGTTTGTAAGTTCTAGATCAATTTATACACTGCTGGGGTGAATAGCCCTCAGCTATCAAATGAACACTCGGTGATGGTACATGGAACCATTTTGGCTGATGCGTAAGGTCAGTTTTCAATAGTGGGAAGGGCTTGAGATGTTTCAGTGCCTAAGGCGCGAACTTGGCCCGTGGTTCGAACCCCACATCGCGACAGTTCCTGTCTAGACTTGGGGAACCTGGAAGTATTTCGGCCCTCGTGCTTCCCTTGGGTGGTGTGGTAGCTAGGCACCGAAAGGGTGTTAGATCCGAACCATTAGTAATGTTATTTAGTATTTTTTACTGGGAAGACACCAGACGGCTAAGTTGCCCAGAGATCCCCGCTTCAGTTACTTTGAAAGGATCCATGGAATTTGTTACATTTTTATTCGCGATGCAACCTTATTGCCTATGCTTCACAATAACAAATTATGGCTAGTGGTTTGCATCAATACGACCATTCCTTGACTGACTCATAATGCAGATCTGGCATCCCGCATGCCTCCACCAAAAATCTTCCAGTGTACCTCTCGCAAATTCCCTCTGCGCCTCCCCATCCGGGGTTGGATATCGTCCCTAGGATCCATGCATTGCACGTGTCAGAGGGTTTCTCAGGACTGCAGCATACCTGCCATGCGTACATGTCTCTGCTTCAACCCATGATTCAGAAAACCGGTAAGATCAATGAGCGCGTAGACGTTCCAACAATGCATGCTCATGGCTGCAGCTGGCAATCACCGCAATGAAAGTGGACAAGTAACTAGAACAAACAGTCATGGTGCCAGTGATCCGGCACCAGTCTCCCTTACATAATTACGACAGACTTCCCACTGAACGCACAACTCGTACTAATGGACGATGGTATATGCATTTTGTGCAAATGTACAGCGTTATTCTCTCCAAATTCACTTAAGTTGGCCTATTTTCTGGCATCAGCTGGCAACAATAAACTCAACAGGGTCTTTCTGATTCCGTAAAATTACACTGGAAGATAATTATTCCGTAACAATCGTTTCCTTGCCCGCTGTTCAGGGTAGTGAAGCTCATCGGGCAGATGGTCCTTTTCCAGTCGACATGATACGACTGCTTGTCGAGATGCTGAGGTTGGGTTCGAACCAGCGAGCTCCCCTTCACCAAGTTTGTGCCCTAACCACCGGGCTATCTCGAACTCAGAGGACAACATCGACTGAGTTCTGGAAGAATATTCACTTGGTCGAATAGTCTAAGCTGCCAAAAGCTGCTTTTCTTCCATAGTTTACGGCATTTGTCATTTAACGATAGGTTAACAGCTACCTCGAGTTCAGTATACCGGTAACCGCGGCTACTGACAAACACGGCAGGTGCCGATATAACAAGGACGAACTAAATTCAGCAGTAATTCATCGATCCTACAGAGAGTCACGCCACTTTAAATTAAGCCATAAAAATCTTCACACTCCCTGGCGAGTTTGTTTACCAGAGCCTAAAGCCTACATGATTAAATGTGTGTGTGCCGTCTGGAAGAAGCTCTGAATAATGAATGTATCACAGTTCGTCAACGCAACTGACAGGTTAGTTTGAGTGTGATTCAAAACTCACTGAGATATAAAAAACCCACATCATGTGCTTTGATAGTTCTGCGCGCTTATACCGAACTACGCGGGGAGTAATTATCTATACAACGTGTAAATTATTCTATAAAGACCACCTTCGATCGAACGCATCGGCGCCGCACATCACTCGAGTTTTGACAGCTTAAAAATGTGACAAAGGACAAACATGGGGATGATGTAAACGGCACTAACCACAACAATCTGACGCGTAGGTTAGCCCGTTCCGTGTGTATCTTTTTTGTCTCGCCTCACTTTGTATGCATCGTTACCCGGTAGGACAAAATCCCGGGGATAAATCCCATTGGCTGCTTTCTCCTGATGCAACGGAATATGAAATCATGGTCACAGCGTAACCAAAGCGACCTTTTGTCGGGACAGATAAATCATCTGTCGTGAGAGAGGTCATTTTCGGCTGAATTATACACAGTCAGTTCTGCAGCATAGAATCGACGGCGTTCTGCATAAATGAGTTAGGATATTAGTCACAGTTTGTTTACGTGGTGAAAAAATTGATGCAATAACTATCAGCGGATAAGACAAAAAACGAGGCAATCGATAAGCCGTATCATCACCTGTCCTCACGCTAAGAGATCAAATGGAAATCACGGTTAGATCTTTGCTTCGCTTGTCTGGGCGAACTATGCACTGAGGCACACTCTCTTTAGAGGGCATTAAGGAAAATGCACGTTGATGAATAGGAAAACCACAATTGATGATGACATGTTCCCTTTGTGGACCTTTTGTGCGACAGAGTTATTAAGGTGAAAGAGACCCTTTGTCCACCCTCTGTCCTCTCCTTTTTACTTGCCTTCTTACTAAACTGTCCTCCTAACTACTGTGTATTTGTTAGGCCCTGGCGTTCACTGCTGGCGCCTTGTTGTCAGCTGTTGATTCTGTCTTCAGTCGCGTACAAAGTGTCGTTCTGTAAAGCCTGATGATAACCAACGATGTTATAACTGTTCATATTCACACCACTCTCGTTTGAACGGTTGTCCTCCTGTTCTGGCGTAATTATTCCGGTGACACACCAAAGGGAAGCACTGGACTCGAGTTTCGCTCTTATTAGTGCTCATCAGCAGTGCATATCCAGTGGCCGTGCCGGGATATGAAGCCCGGACATCTGACATGCGAAACGAGCGTGTTACCACTACTCCACCAACGCACGTTGGACGCATCTGAATTTTCACGTCTGAACAGGCGAACGTGTTCAAGCTTGAGCGATTTGATTGGTGTACCCGACCGATCGAACGACGACCCAGTAACTGTCCTGGTTGTGACGATCGATCGACCCGCCAGTCAGGAATTCCCAATCAGGTAGTGTCACACACGCTTGTTATAATTGCTGATGTTCAATTCGATAAGTCAGAGGGGTTGCATCTAGCCAGATATTGTTCTTTGCAGCTTCAAACTCGAGTAGTTTGAGCTCTAAGTTCGAATTTATTCAGCTAGTTTAACTGGGCTCTGATCAATCTATACAATGTCGGTGTGCTATCCTGAGTCGCTCAGAACTGATTTCCGTCCCTCGGAACTGGTTTATTTTCCGTGTCTGGGATTCATTTTATTTGTTCGAAGGCAGTTACCCTTTAAGGAATAAAATTCTGGACGCATCAGAGGAGGTTGGGGCGGCCTTCCTAGAAATAAGAATTCCAACGGCGATCTTGTGTGCACTGTGTGCTGCGGAATTTCCATGTGCATCAGTCAGTCCCGGGGGAATAGTGTGTGAGCAGCAGAACGAATCCAAGGAGTAGGTTTTGTCTGAGAAAATATTCTTGATTATTTGGCTGTGCGGTCCGAGACTTCCGGAGTAGAATAGAACAGAAGAATGGTAGGATATCCACAAAGAACGAAAGGTCAAACATGCTGGCTCTGTTTGGCGTCAAATCGATTTTACATTGATCCAGTCTGACCGTACCAGTCCTCGCAGAATTCCCCTACTCTGCGACATCTTCTGCATAAATGACTCGTCCAGTCTCCGGCAACATGATTCCCAGTGCCGTTTTCCAAAATGAGCAAATGCTAGCATCATGTAACCTTGTTGAAGAAATTTTTGAGCCGTCCCTTCATCACTTTGACCGAGATTTAGAGGAACAGAAGCCATTTTCGCATATGGTGGTGGTTCAATGACGGTCCGTCCAAAAGCACTGCTGTGACGACCATGCACCGAATAACACCCCATCATGACATCCGATCTCAGTGGCAGCTTGAAAACACCTCAGGGCGAATGTTTACTGCAATTAATTTGAGTGGAAACGTCTGTCGACAACCACCGTGTTTGTGTGTCTTATGAAACCTCAAACACGTCCGAGTTCAACAGAGAAGTAAGACCGATGAGATCTCCAGGACTACACACGCCTGATGAGCCCCTTTAAAGGTGGAGCCTGAAGTGAGCTATTGCAGAGTTCTCAGGCTGGCTACAGTGAATCAGTAAACATTTTTCGCACTGATGTTTTTTTTCAACGTCCCCCTTATGCGACTGCGTGGTAAGCATCAATGTATAAACAGGTTGGATTATTTATGTGCACCGTAGACTCGCCCTTGTTTGTGGGTACGTGTGCCTCACAGAACCCAATTTAGTGTCTTTTGGTTGCGTTCAGAGCTGTCCCTTCGAACAGACTCGCTTTGATCATATGTCTCTATATGAGAGACATCTTTTTGTTAGGGGTACATTCGAGATAGAGAGAGAGAGAGAGTTATTGTGTTGCGTTTGATACAGAAGAACCAGGGGTTGAATAAGCTTCAATTGAGGGCAAAACGCGTATAATATGGACTAAGCGACAGCAGCCGATGCACTCAGGTCACCAAATCTCGTGTTACATTTGAGTTTTACTAGGTAACAACGTGCCCTTCGCAACAGTATGCGTTTCACTGACGCTATAGATAAGTGACGTAACAAAAAATGTCATAAACAAGACAGCCAACTGTGGAACTGGACAGAACATTGAGAACACCCTGGAATGTTGAACTTTAGATCCATTCTTATATGCATTCCACAAAGCGTGATATCTTATCGCATCAACAATGAACAGTGGTTTAATACAATTAAACTTGATAAAGGACACATCAGCTTGTGTCATCGAGGTTAACCTACCTCACGCCAGGACCCCGATGCTCCATAGATTTCACTCTTACTCAAAGTAAATTCTGACGAAAAAAATATGAGGTGAGCGTTTTGTTTTGCATTAACCACTGCATTTGCCAGTTCAGTTTATACAGAATCACACCACTTAAGAACACCATTTGGGTTCCAGGTGAGTCTTCCGTCAAAACCAAGTTGGTATGTGAGTGAGTGTATTTCGCTAATTTTGTGCAATTCGGCTTAAGACGGAACACAAATTTGACGGAAACTTGGGGACTGTACATAGTTGGTTAGCCCCAAGAAGGGCGAAACTGGTCTTGGACTGTCGAGCAGTCTTCAGCAACCTTATGAGTAGTGCATTACGTCTATACCACCTGGTACATTTAGTGGACACTTCATGGATAATCCTTAGCCAGAGCTCGGCTTATTCGGTGCTGCGTGTATTCCTCACAACCCTTCATATGCCACTTACCTGTATACAGCTCATTTGTTAAAAGTTTCACGACCCCTAGTCGTAGTAACAATAAGTGCTGTAAGGCTCTAATTATTAGTTTTGCAGTCAGGACCCGACTGACCTTGACAATAATCAGGAAGGAGCTGTTGAGAGTTGCAGACCATATCTTACTCAAGACTGTCGAGACAACGGGCGAATCTACTCTCTTGATACAAGCATCAAGAACAAATTATGCTTTGAAGGGATCGCAAGAGCTAGTGTCACTGTTCGACTTAGTCACCCTTGTTACGGAAAAGACAACGCACTTCTAAGGCAGCCGCCAATCATCATTGAACAAGTTATGGGCGAAGTTCAAGTAACCGATATCAGGGATCGCCATCATTCAGACAACCAGTCCGCTGACCATTGCAGTGGTGGGGACTAGCCAACTTGCTGAAATAACTGGTGGACGAATGGCGGCTAACTGCTTTGGCTGAAGAAAATCATCGACTGTCTGCCTCACACAGTTTCGCACTCGCAAACGTTAAACCTCACTTATTATTAGGTGGGTTTGCGTAAAGTTAGAATGGAAAAAGTTGAAATGAGGCTGAAAACCAGATGGTATTCCTTGGATTTTTAAACAGCAGCTGGCAGTTGAGTTCGCTGGGATCACGGTATGCAGGCAATGCAGAGCACAAACTAAACGCAGTTCGGAAATTTAGTGGCCTTAGTGCCCCCCCCCTACGACCATCCTCCGGTCTTATTCCCCCGGAATTTACACGAGTAAGGGACGTTCACTTGGTGTGTAGGCTGTTCAACCCAAACCGTACATGGCCTTACCCATCCAGTGCTCGGGTCCACTGACGCAGTTCAGCGTGATAGGCGAATTTAGGAACGAACATCAACTCAGTTTGTTACGGAAAACTTATATCATCTTGTGCGAACTAGCCTCCAGGCCTGGACACTTTCTTAGTCATTTGCTGACGGAGGACTAATCATAAACGAGGTGAAAACTCTGGCAACCCACAGCTAGTTTCGTCCTTCTTGGGGCTCATCAGTTAAGCCCAGTCTCCGAGTTCCCGTCAACCTTATATTCTAGCTCAACCCACATTGAAAGGAATTCACCACATGGGCTCACTAGACTGATTTGAACGAGCGACTCAGCTGAATCGCTCGCTTATGATAGTACTCGAATGAATCTGATGCACAAAATTCGCCTGACATTTTATCAAGACAATATAGTTCAGTATTTTCGAATACCGTCCCAACTAAAACATGAAGCGGCCTGGTGCAACAAATTCAGTTGAAGCATATCAGCTGGGTCCCAGATGAGTCCTCCGTCAAAATCAAATTGGTACGCAAATGTGTGTACTTGTCAAATGTCGTGCTATTTGAGTTAAAGTAGAAAATACGGTGGACTGGAACTCAGGGACTGTGTCTACCTGATGAGCCCGACCTAATGAGTAGCGTTCCGTCAAGAAAATATACCATGATATCGTCCCAACCCAACAGTGTTTGTGCTGCACATTCAGCTGGAGAATATCGTAACTGAGAGATTCAGCTGGATTGTAGTTGACTTACCCGTTAGAACCAAATCACTGTGCAAACGAGTGTATTTCGCGAATTCTTTGCCTTTCACTCGCGTGCCCTATGACGATGGCTGGCTATACATTACCGATGATGCCGTCGCGTCAGCTGCGCACTGCACCCTACCGCTGTTCATTTTGACAGTGGGAGGACGTGGCTGACTCACCTTTGAATGTCATGGCATGAACAGATGGTTAGGGAAGTTGTTGAGACGGACTGCAATGTTTCCCGTATCTTGAACTACTCTGTACTAACCACTATAAAATAACCTCTTCACCTTTTTGTATAGCTGAGAAGTGTTCGTGGAACAGCATTACTACAAGAGGTCTGCCAGCGATTATGCCGATCTCACCTTCACCTATCATGTCATTTAGTCTGAACCGAAATGAGGCCAGCCTACCTGGTTCGAGGACGTGTAAATGCGGAATTTTTTTGGCTGCCACATATCCAAGCGGTCTTGTCACATCGCGCAGCAAGTTTCAAGTAAGAATTCTGCATCATTCCGTGTGCCTTCCGATCAGTGTCACTATTTAACGAGTTGCCAGAATGACTACAGTCTGGTTTAGCCTCGTGGTCGGTACACTGAGGGTCTCTGAAGCTCTGCTTCTAACCCAGACAACCCAGTGGTTGTAATGAGCACCCTTGGGTATTCATTCAAAAACAAACTACCTGTCAGAGAGTACAATTTCAAAGTTCGCCAGTTTCAGAAAAAGTACATAGGCCTGCTCGTAGCTTTATAAAAAAAATTAGTTTACTGGCTCTTTTGACATTCAGCAGACGCGCACGCAAATTTATAAAGGTGAAATTCCAAATTACGGGCTCCTTAATAAAAAGTTTATAAACTTAATACACTACTCACGCGGCTACTGAAAAGGCTTTGATAGCCCAAGACTGGTTTCGCCCTTCTTGGGACTCATCGGGTAGGCGCAGTCCTCAAGTTTCCGTCAAACTTCTGTTCTGATTATTGAGGAAAGATTTAGCTGAGTTCCAAGTGAATCTCCCATGAAAACCAAACCGGTATACAGATGCATGCATTGGTGGAAAAAAGATTATTGTTGATTTGGAGGCAGTCAACTGCAGCGCGAACTTGGAGTGTTAGTTATATTGCGAAAATGATGATTGATGTGGCCATCTGCGAAAAACAAACCACTGGATAAATATTGTTTTCTGTGGTCAGTGAATAGAGTAGAACGTTGAGAACAGGGAGTCCGTTACAACCGGGGTCGTGCAGCTTATACATGCACACACATGGTTTCACCGGAGGAAAATGAAAACAACCATTAGTCAGGTGTCAGATTGACCTGACATAACTTTGACGAGGACCTGCCTGATGAGCCCCAAGAAGGACGAAATTGGTGGTGGGCTTTCGAAGAGTTTTCAGCGGCCTCAAGAGTAGTGAGTTCTGTCAAGAAAACAACTCGGTGTGCTACTCACCTGTCGCATACTTTTGACAGTTTGGTCAATAAAAGACCCTACATGTTTGACGATGTTCGGATTTGTCCAGTTTTAAAAAGGTGCACTCCAATTGGATCAAGGGTTCTGAGCTTTCTCCGTTAGGCAACAAACTCAATGGGGAAGTTTCACTGTCCACTACTTAATCTGCGACGACACCGTTCGCCAAAAAAGACACTTGGTCCTTTCGAATTTGGAATGTACACTGAATGGACTTGCATAATTCCACGATAATATGAACATGCGACCGAACACGTATTTTGCTACCTCCCTGAGGAATTCTAAAGCATTACAACGCCAGATAGTTTGTACTTTTAAGTAAAGGGCTGCTTCTATCAATGGTTGTAAGGTAGCTGATTGGTGGCGAAGGTGGTTGGGACATGTGCTACGCATCCCGAGTCACCGCCTGTCGAAACGAGCTCTGTTTACCATACCTAATTCGGATTGCTGGAAATCTAGAGATGGAAAGAAGCTGACATGGTAGAAGGGAATGAAAATATTAAGGAAAGTTTGAGTTCTGTTGATGTTGTTTGCCTTCCGGGATGGGGTCTGCATGACCCTTCCTGTGTTGACTCGAGACACTAAACGATATGATGACGGCATTCATGCTGTCAGTTTCTATCCACATTGTCTGACTGTGTGTTGGAGGTGTAGTCATCTTGGATGTTTTTTGTAGGCTAGCCCCATGGCCTCCTCCCTGTCCCATTTCTTTCTTGTTCCCATTTAAGGGATTATTCAAATAGAGTGACGTGGCTGCATGGCAGCGAACACCAGTGCTCTCATTTGCTGTTGCTGTCGATGATGATTGTGCTTCGACCGATCGTTCCATTCTAAGCCATTGTACTACTTCAAGTCAGCCTGCCCATCTGGGATCGTGTTCTAGTAACACAGCAAAGTAAAATGTATCATCTACCGAGGGTGAAAACCCTTGACTAGCTCCGCTGCAGAACCGAGGCGATGAAGATCAAGTACCATGGGATAACTTATGTACCATCTCGAACATTGATGACCACGTCAGGTTTTCTTTCGTGAGCATCGTTCATTGAAAGATGCGTGGTCAACAGCTTAGTGCCTAGCAAGTGCACAAATCACCGTCGGTTTGTTTCAGTAGCAACTGGAACACATACACGCGAATGGAGTAATGGAGTTTTCACGTGTGACAATGTAAGTGAGTGCAATTTACTGCATAGCTTGAACGGTAAGGCGCACATATATGTTTGTTTTTAGTGTTGTGAAGAGATGATCTTTAGTGGGAAAGTACGAGTGGTAATGTGCCGAAATATTGGTAGATTGGGTAAGTTTATTGGTTGTTGATCACGTGGCTCTTGATCTGTTCGCCGAGCCCGGCACTTGCACCACTCAACTGCACACTGGTGATATCTTCTCGTAAGCCATCTGTGTTCAACCAAAATTTTTATCGATTGAAGCATTTCCATGAAGCTTTTCATTATTGTACAATAAACTCCAGATTTTTTGGATAAACTCATTTCGGACAATTTTGACCTTGAGTTTTTACGCGTTATTCAAAATGGTATGTTTTTGAACACAACATATTCCATAGCTCTACTCAGCAGTACGACCGACAAAATGTAACCCTAGGTCACCGTTTGGGGGCCACTGTACAAAATCAACCTCAAACCGCCTTTTCGTCGAAAAGGCTTGAACGGAGGGGCAGAGGAGAAGGTCGTTGCAGAAGCTGAAAAATCGTAATTTAGTGCAAGCTAGAAAAACGGTCATCCTTGATGCTCGCCTTGGGTACCTTTCAATTCTAGATCACACCTAAAGCAGGGTAAACGCAAGAGCAATTTATTCGTTAAAGTTCACCACAGCGAGCTGGGCTACAGTTCGACTGAAAGCCTGTAATCTTTTTTGCGGATAATATACGACAGAAAGAACTCCAAAATTCGATCCTTCGGGTGGGTCAGAGGTGAAAAAATACTTAAATATCAATTTCGTTTCACTTAATGGGATGCCACATATGTCTGAGATTTCGAACATTCTCGTTTTGGATCACTCGCGACATGCAAAATTTGACCTCGCGATGCTTTAACATAACGTCATAGATAACGGTTTTTCAAAATGGTGAAAAATGAGAAAGGCCCTGGCAATAATTCGAAGGAGCATGAAGCAGCTGGCGACGAAGAGCGGGAGACTGATTTCGAGACTAGAAAAAGGGTCTCCTGATAACTGTTCAACTTGATGGTTTTTTGTGGTGAAAATGGGTACTTTATCCGGCAGCGTCTGAGCTACAAGTATGAGGATGATGCTCGGAGAAGCAGAAAATTTCTATCAGATATGCCAGAGAAAAGTGAGAGGTATTCAGTTGTTACAAAACCCGACAACTCTGTCGATAACCTCTTCAACAAAGGAAGACCTTGATTAAGGTCTCATGGGAGGTTGATATATATCAACTGAATATGCAATCAAACAAACGAATTCGGCGAAACAGTCCAAGTGTGCAAACAGGTCTCCTTTGTGCGTCAATAAAGTGAAATCTATGATAACCATGCTTCCTCGCGGAATCTAGTTACAGTGACTGGTGTTGACTGTTCTAGTACAATGATCCTCAAAAATTTTTTTTCGGGAAAAGACACCTTTCCCAAAATTGGCCACGTGGTCATTTCCCGTGATCCGGGATTTACCCTCAAATACCTCCCCTCCAGACTAAGTCATCTCTTGTACTATAACAGCTTTTTTCTCAACATGCTTCAACCAAACAATCTGTTATGTAGGACCAGCATGTAGATTTGGTCTCATGCGATTCAGTCAGCGTCCGATCATCTCAAGCGTGTCTTTTCCTCTAACCTATTATTGACACATCTTCATCGCCCCATCACTGTGACTACTGACGCTTCTGATTATGGTACTGGAGCCGTGGTACTGTGTTGAAATATCGCTAGATCAGGTGAATTTATGGGTTGTTGATCACATGGCTCTTGATCTGTTCTCCGAACTTTAATTGACTCGCAAACGTTTAGTCAACATACATCATCAGTGCGCGGTTGGATGGGTACTTCCTGTTTACCCGCGTGCGCTGATATAAGATTTGAAGGCAGTCTGTTACCTCTTAACGTGAATGGATAGCTGGGTGACAGTGTTATTCGTGAATTTATTGTTCCGTTCGTGATGTTTGTTGCGCTGTGGTCTGCGTTCCTTCGAGTCAACTAGTGACCCAATGCCTTCTATTTCTAGTAGTTCCGATACCCGTTTTGATTGGTTCGCTTTTCGATTTGTATTGCGCTGTGATCTGAATTTCTCGACGGCCCTGATTCTACATCACTTCCCTGACTGTCACCAAAAGGCGACCAGTCACGCTTTCCCAAACCCTGACTCCTGCTAGCAGGTACTAAGTACGGTCAGAGAGAAGGTTTTCGTAGTTAGAAAGTCCCGTAAGTTGTCGCTCTACAGTCGGTTTACACAGTGCGTGGACTATAAACTACCGCTATCCATATTCGCTCCGTCAAAGGGTGAAACTGTTCAAGAAGCTTAAACGGTCAGCCAGTTTACTCATCGCCTATGGTTTTATGTTTAAGTACATCCAGAAAGGGTGATCTGGTCATGCAGACGCCATTTCCGGGCCAACGGTACCTAAGTCCAGTAACCTACCGAGTGGGAATGTGGAGGTCGACAGTGATGTAAAACACGTTTTCTAGGAATCTGCTACTTCCATGATTTGGCGTGCCAAGTAGTCAGACAATTCCTGCCACCGACAGTGCCCTAATTACTCACAGACTGGTCTAGAGAAGTATCTACGGTGATACTTCCGGTGATTTGATGCTCTAACGGTTCTAGGCGAATGCCTGACGCTCTGACATCTCGTAATGACACCTGAGAAAGCTGTTTCACAAATGCCACACTGTGGCCCTCCATTTGAAAGCTTTAGCGTGTGATCATCTGTATGAGTCAGGAAGCGATTACGACATCAACGGCACAGAGAAATAATCTGAAAACGCAATTGTTATAAAAGCACCCGTATAGTCTGAGTTACACTCTTGACCCATTCCAGAGAAAGAATCCACGCAGACTTTGCTGGTCCACTTAATGATCAATAGTTTCCTATCCTTATAAGTATCTAATCCAAGTGGTCGGAGATAATCCCGTTGAGCACAGCCTCTATGGTTACCAGCAGTTCGTGATCAGTTCAATTTCCAAGAGATCCTTGTGAATGATAATGGCTCACAGTTCACCTCAGCGCAATTTCCTCAGTTTTGTTTGTCGTTCGCTTTAGTTCCTGTCTGCTGTCCGCCGTACTATCTTCAATCCAATGGACAGATACTTTCAAAAGAGCTCTGGAAGGTAGATGGAACATGAGTGAAAGTTCCGAAGCCTTATTAAGTAAGCACCATCCTGCACCAAACGGATAAGGCTTTTCTTGGGTGGTAAATAAGGACAAAAACTGATGCCACGGTTCCTGCTAAATGGGCGGCACAATACAACAACAAAATGGCGAAACAACATCATGGAGCCAAGACACGATAATTCTATCTTGGTGACTGTGGTAATTGAATTCAGCACGTATATCGGTATAACGAGACGAACTAGAAATTCAGAAATCAGCACACCGTAACAGGTAGCACGTATGTATTCGAATTGGCGTATATATACAGCACTTGGAATAGTAGACAAGAGAATAATGAATAGAGCAATGAATAGAGTGTCAATCATGTTCATCACAGTGACCCACTGTATATCCTAAAACTCCAAGATTACGCAATGAGTGGCGATTTCCTCCTGGATATGTCCGAACTGTCAACAGGCCCGTGCAAGGATAACAAGGTGAAAAGCGCTATACAGGTAAATCCTATCCTTTTATTACCTTACAAGGGACTCGAGCTTTAGTAAAACTCCGCAGCGTGTATTCATCTCTAAAAGGTCATACGAATAGTGCTTCAGTTTAACAGAAAGAGCATTGGATAAAAAAACAGACGGGCTGTCTTGTGTTTACACACACGCTTTCCGACTCATACCAGGTGAGCAAAGCGTAACTAACCAGTCACTAGTTCCAGTGTCAGTGCCTCGCTCTTTCGTCGTTGATCGCATTGCTTTTGGTTAATCACCCCTTGTACCCTGTGTTAGCTGGAAACAGTCATCAAACAGTAACTCGATGGCTCAACAAATTCTTATCCGAAAGTGGCAACTTAACACCTGGAAAAGGCCAGAAAAGTGCATTCCTCGCGGTGTGCTCTCGTCGTGGAGAGGGCTGGTACTGAACATTGTTGTGGTTATACTTTGTCGTCCAGTTACTCAGGATTGCAGGAATGGCGTTGGCCTTTTTGTACATTAAGAGTGAATATCTGAATGACACCTCCAAAGGTTGAGTACTCCATCGTCTGTTTAACCTGTCCTCTTTCTTTTATTCCCTTTTATTGTCATTCTTTTGACGGCGTGCCACATAACTACTTTAAAAACGTTTTCGCTATTAATTGGACTGATCCGATAGAAATTGGGGTTTGCTGTTCCCACCTCAAATCTTGTCTGCGTTGAAAGCCAGCTTGGCTTCATCCTCAAACCGAACTGTTCGGACGTGCCAGTGTCAGGACGCGGCCAGACATGAAAAAAGCGCATGTGCAGAGAATGACGCATTCCCAAGGTCAGCAGCGGTACCACACGTTTCGGATGGCAGGTGCGTTGGCGGAGCCCACCAAACATGGCTTAGCAACATACGGCCAGCGGAATGGGGCTGAAGGTGTTCACGACCGGAACACCGCCATTGGCTGTCCAGAACGAACAAGTGAACGACCATAATTGACCATTTGGTCATCCTATATATTTACCTAGAGGCTCTGCATGTTTTGTCCTGACAATACAGCCGTGTCCCGAGCTCTCTGTCTTCTCCTTATTGCGTAGTCTGGCAGGCTCAGTGCAGGCGTATCCAATAGACGGCCACCCACGATACAACAGCCAGTAGGTATTTTCCAAGCTTTCGGTCCCTCAATTCCCTTCTAGTCGCTCGTTGTATTTCGAGTTCAAACTATTCTGTGGTCGTGGCCAGCAACTTTGTTGATGGTTTACCACGTTTGAGATCAAGATAGTTAGTCCACCTAACACCTAACTCACCTAATTCCTGTCCCAGCACTGAGATCACGTGTCACTTGTCCAACGAATACCGTATAGGTTCAACGTAAGTTGAGGTGCATAAATGACAACGAAATGCTAACTGACCAACCCACTGGACGTTGAATTGCCAACTCCAACACACTTTTTATCAGTGTCAATGGATGTCTCTCATTGAGGACTTCAAATTATTTCAAGAATAATCAATCAATATGAAATTCTGACGAAATTCGGATTATCTACACAGCGCCTCGGTGTAATTCCAAAACAAGCGATAGACAAGAATCCTGTGATTGAGCGGATTCTCAAGCCGAGCTGTTCAAACCCAGTCCACGTAAAAGGCGACCAAATGTTCTGACCATAATTGGGTTCACCCTTATTACTATGTTCGTCAGTTTGTTCACTGTGAATCCACACAGGTTCTGATATTTTCACTTGTCTGGACTGCTATTGATAGCTACAACGTATAACCAGCCATCCGGCTAGTTGTACATCAAACGAACCGGTGCCACTGTCTGATACGCAACACACACACACACACACAGAGACCGTCACCATCAATGCACTCCAGGCTATTCCTATCCGCATTTGCATAGTTGACGTTCGACTACAATTTTCATACTGACATTCTCTCTGTTTTTCTCTCTCAGTACACAAAGCGCCATTTTGGACACGCACATTAGCAAATCAGATTGACAAAAACCTGGACAAAGGAAGTGCGTGTGTTTTCGAGAACGCGAGAAAATGCGCAGCTCGCGGAACTGAAATCAGCGAGGCAGTTGCATCATTTACCTACCAGAGTTTGTTTATCGATCTGTAGGATGCAAGAGAGGAGAGAAACGTACATATCGGTGTGTATACACACACACACGCACACACTCGTTTGAGAAAGCTCCACGTTTACGTCTAGATTAATGCCTCAGGCAGTTGCAACCTTGGCCCCAAATACTAACAGGGGCGTGAACCAGACAGCAACTATAATTGGAGATTAATCGAGGAAGCACCGGTTACGGAAAATCGATAACTCAACCCACGGTCGGTGACAGGAAACAGCGTGGTAAACAGTGAACAGTGAAAGCGGTACGTGGGACCGCGGAGGTTCGCTTAAAAGTGCTGAGTTCGAAATTGAAAAATGGTGATTCGACAAAACCACTAACACAATGCCCCGGTGTTTGGTCCAAAAACCCTAAGGATCACAAACTCTCAATTGGTTCAGCTTGTTTTAGATGGCAGTTAGGGCATCCTTACAAAGCTGTCCGTACAGATGCTAATTCTGTCCAAAATTTTGCCTCATGCATTGTCATAAGCTAGAAAGAATTCCGATTCAGCTTGAAACGTCACCGAACCACAGACATTCCGAACAGATCGAAGCAGTTTGAAGGTCATTTCAGTGGTGTATATTACAGAGTTTTTGTTTGGGTAAATATACCAAGGCTCAGCTCATTAATTGCCTAATGATGGAGAATATGCTACCTGGTCAAAGGTAGGTGTCAGTCACAACGACCCGTCAAATCAATGACACTCTACGCAAATCAAGTTCTTGTCTGTCCAACCGAACAATGCCGGTCGCGCAGGTCGCAGATGAGCTACGTATACTGTATAGTCTGTGCATAAGAACGCTTACGTAAGAAATAAGTCTGAATAAAGTTTGGAAGCCGAGCTTGTTGATAAGTCTGGAATACGGTAGAAGTTGGACTGATACGCCACCCCTAATCAATTAAAGCAAGTGCGCTTTTTTCTATCGAATTCGGAAACTGGACAGTCTTTCCAGCTAATTTACACTGTTTATTAGCACACTGCTCCCAGTGGTTCTGGTTCACGCAACACACCGTCGAATGTCATGAGTGCACGAAGTAGCAGTTGAGCCATATGGTTGACTGTGTGATGGCTAGTATTGTTCATATCGCTTCAGTTTCCCTCACTCAAGTCAAGCCCACTGATAATTCAACATATGGATCTTCAGAGCAGTAGATCAGAGAAGTGATCGTTCGAAGGAGATGGTTTTAACCTAAGAAAACAAGTTGGTAGCCGCTCAAGAAAGGCTGTTGAAACCGTTGAACCTGAGGTAAATGGCTCATTTTTGTGGTTTGGAGGAGGAATGTTTCCACCATGATCCAAGTCTTCTCCGATTTATCTCCATCTCATTTATCGTTGTTACAGTCACTCTACCCAAGTTGATCGATCCACTCTCTTGTTGTATTCATACCATGTGCAGGGCCTCATCAATTCGGTGCTCCGACGTTCAAGTAATCTGTAGCCCAAGATATGACCCTGTCTAACTTTCGAAATTGTGCAATGTAAAACTTAACTGAAGTGAAACACACTCATTTGCAAACAAATTTTGGTTTTGAGGGAGGCTCACCTGGAACCCAGCTGAGGTGTCTAAGCAACTGAATGTGCCGCACCAAGCCACCTCATGTTTCAGTTGGCACGATATTCGAGATATCGCGATACATGTGCAGAAGTAATACACTACTCATAAGGTTGCTGAAAATTCTTCGACAGTCCACAACCGGTTTCGCCCTTCTTGGGGCTCGTCAGGTAGGCGCAGTCCCCGGATTAATAAGCTGCCAACAGCACGGGACATCCAAAATATAGTATAAAGAGACTATGGATATCAGATCGACAAGCATCTGATAAAAAATACATGGCTTCCAAGTATCACTGACGAGCCGAAGCCACAAGCAATCCAAAAAGACGTAGTTAGAGAATGACAGATATTTCAAACTGAGATGAACGGTGAGAATAATAAAAAAGAACAGAAATGGATACTGTGGGTTTTGATGTGGACGAGAGAGCGTCGCCGGAGAAGAAGAAGGCTCGGATTACACCAACAATTCAACAATCACGGGGCATCGATCACCACACGCAAATAAGATAATCACTCCATGTGACTATGAACGAGACTGGCATGACAGATGTACAGACTATAATCAATCGATCTGTGATCACAGACAGATCCAGTCGAGCCGTTGTCTTGAAAGGTTTCCTGTTGCTCCCCCAACGTCCTCGTATTGATTCGGGTTGTTATGCACAATGCAGAGTAGATACAAAACAGGTTAGCTGCACAATGAAGATTAGAACACAGTACAGTGAAAGGGTAGGTCGAATATCATTCGTTCCAGGTGTACACGGTTCACTGACTACACGCGTCCTGCTAACATATTCATGCAACGTCGTATTGATCTGTGAATAGTTGTAATCAGCTGTATGTATTTTCGTGTGTACAAGCTGGTGGGCCATCTGTCCACCCAGAGCACACACTTTTCGTCTCAGCTGCTCACTTGTCCCTACTTGGTTTGATGTGCCACCTTCTGGGTATGCTGATGAATTTACAATCGTCCTCTCCTGCACACTCTCCAGTATTGTTCCCTTAGATTTACACGGGGCTCGCAGCGTCCGCTTGGTTTCACATACAGCTCAGCGCAAACCCAACTACAGTGCCCGGGGCTGCATCGGTCCATTGACAAGCAAATCCGGGAACGGATTCGAGCTCACCGCATAATTTGGTGGGAGCTGTAAGAAATACAAGAATTGGACTACTTTCATCCCGCCAATACTTGGTCAGGTGACCACACCCACTTACGGCAACGGACTACGGAAGGTCTGTTTCACGAGGCCCCTCACTCTGCTGATTACCAGTCAAATTCCAACTGCATGAGTGGTACTCTGAACGTAAACTAATCGTTTTTGGTCAAGCAATTACCAAACTAAGGTCCAGAGTCAGATTGATTATATAATTTTGCGGCAAGCATTTGTTGTCGCTTCTGCACCATATGAAAAATTTGGAACCCCAATCGGCGTGTGGGTATATTTTTCTAACTGTATCTCAATTTCTAGTTTTCCGGAGTGAGAATTTTGGGAGCTTAGATTTTAGACAAGGTGCCATTATAATTTTACTTTGAAAATTTTATGAATCGAACATTTTTCCACGATTCTGACTGCAGACTATTTTCACCCAAACCCACGCAAACAATTCCTCGCTCGAAAACGTCTAATAACGGAAGAGTCGATAGATTACTTTGAAGCACACGTTGGCTAACGGAGCCCGATGAAACAAAACCTGATATCTCGAATATCGTACCAGCTGAAACATGAGGCGGCCTGGTGCAGCACATTTAGTGGCCTGGATACATCACAAACGAGAGATTCAGCTGAGTTCCGAGTGAGTCTCTGGCAAAATCAAATTGATTTGCATTGATTTGTATTTCTCGAAAAACTGACAAGTCTTAATCGCAAGAAGACTGGGTTAAATGACCCCCGACACTTAAAACTCGACAGGATCACAAAAGCTGACAGTCGTGATGACTAGTAAACCATGTGTGGAAAAAAACAGCGACCATCTAGCCGCACGCGCTGACTGACGGTCAAGGTGACGTGCACCAAATAAAGTTGGTGTCACAAACGTTTGTCTTCGCACACTAAAAACAGTCGTGATAGTTCGCCTTATGGGAAATACACCCGGTTAGACGCGCCAGTGATGAAATACCCATTGGTTTGACAGTGCTATTTGGAACGCAGTTACAGTCGAATTGGTATACACACCATGATTTGCTCCCACGCATCCAAACACCCATTCAAAGCACGTCACGTCTCGTTGACATGATACGCGCACCTCATGTCCTGTACATAGAATGTAACACAGTGAGAAAAGACTGTTTATTAGCGGGTCACAGTAAAAAAAAGGACAGTGAATCATGGGTGAAGCCAGTAAGCGCTTTGGGCTAGTCTGTGCCCACAACCGCTTTCGTCCACTATGAGGGAAACAGCGGCGAATGTGGAACGGGAAGTGCGAACACAAACAAGTATGAGTTGTACTCCAGCGGACTGGTTTTTGTAAATGTATGCACAAATTTATCTTTTGCTCATATTTATGTTTATTTTTCAGTTTTTCGAAAGAATCCGCTTGGACGGACGTTATAGGTGGGAAACGCGACCTATTGGGAAACATTCTGTTCCTAGCTGGTTTAGATAGGTGCGCATTTTAAGGGACGCACGACAGGAAACTGTCACCAACGTCGAGTATTCATTTCAGAGAAATTTGACGATTGTAGCCAACGTGGGACGAAATATTCTCAGGAAAACCAATTTTACTTTGAGTGACAAAGCAAATCACCCGCGCTATTATCCACCAGTAATTTGAAACCAGGGTTGTTACCCTCTAATAACTGTAGCCTGACTGAAGCCTCTGAAACAACACAGATCGTTAAGTTGATACGTTTTTTTAAGTCACTACACTATGTCGTCATCACTGCCATTATTTTCCGAACAGGTTATTTTACTCACCAGGTTTCAGGCTTTATTGAAGAGGCCCTCTTCACTAAAGGATGGATCGACTAAAGCTGAACCACACAAGGACAGCTGTCGAAATTAGAGAATCACGTGACCTGCATTTGGCGCATTCATGTGTTCGTAGACGTACGTCGGTGCGAGTCAATACGTGCAGGATAGTTACCGCTTCAGTACGATAAGCTGTTCCCATGGGACAAGTGACTTTAACCGGGACATCGGTAAACACATTCCCACCGTGGACTCCACAGATAAGTTTGCAGTCGAATCACGCAGTAGGTTCGACTCTGATGAAAGTCAGTGGTAACTTTTGTAGAGCGGCGACCTTCCTAAAAAAGTCCCGCCTACTTTAATACGTAGTAGAAGTTCACGGACAACTTTAACGAGTCCGAACACACTGGACTCATCATTTTGTTGCACTACTATCTGAAACTACAGTGTAATGCTGCTGGTCCTTGCAGTCGATCAGATTGCTACCCCTAGGACATTTTTCTTTCCTCGACCAAGTCCACTTGGATCGTTCCTTGTGGGTGACCTTTATCTAGATGAACAATAGTGATTAAAGCTTACTGAAGGTTGAGTTGGTTACCACAAGAATAGAACTGGTGTGCCCCAATGTGATTTAGCTGACTGCCTTGTTCCTCGACAGACATCACTAGACGGTCAGAGTCAGGACGCGAAGACCAACTACTCGTTGAGAAAAACTGTGAAGCTTTCTTCACAGGAGAACTTGAAATCAGCCTGGATTAGTAACTTCCCTAATTTTACAAAGCCTCGAACAGTAAAGGACTGACTCACAGTGAGCAAAAAGAATAAATCAAAATGGCGGAAGACCGAAAACTTGATTATACGGATGAAGGCCAATCCCCCATACGAGCCGAAGCCTATGCAACGTTTACAACAAATATATTCCCTGAGATTTTGGTGGTCCGTTAATGGTAGTCGGTTTGTTCGCTGAGCTGGGCGCACTTCCACCGATGATGTCACCTCGAGTGGTGATGAAACCAAAATGCTCAGATCAGCAAACAAACCAACGGCTATCGTTACACCAGCATTCTCTTCTTGGTGATCAGTCTTTAAGGAACCGTGATATTCCAGCGAGAATATAAGGAGCCCTGGTATGGAGCACAGTAGATAACATGTGCCGTTTATGGGAGATCGAAGAACACCAAGCATTCATTTTGACGACCACTCGTATAGACCAAAAAACGGTGGCGCATATTAATGATGTACGACTCCGATTACATTGCCTCGAATTTTGAAATTTATTCACACAACAGTTGTGCTAACTTCAACGCTTGCAAAATAAAGTATCATACAGTGTGAAACTACCACAACGTGGACAGTGGACAGCAGGCTCCGAGCTGGCAGTTGTTGCTATGAGAACAGTCATGATTGCATTAGTGCTGCATAATTAGATTGCTATTAGCAAGGAACTGAAAGAACCGACGAGCATGTTCCTCAAAGAACTAAATGCACCACATTGGTCGGATGGTATATTTGATCTTGAGAATATTATTGAGTGGCTTCTGTTCCAGCAGCTTCTCCGAAACGTACTCACTCATTGGCCAACACACGATCACAGACTATCGTGTTGTTGTTGCTGACCGACAATTGTACTGACGGAAAATGCCATCCAAAATACTCACTCCACATTTGTTGTGGTTTTGGAAACCCAGAACCGTTGGGTTCGCATTCAGATCGTTTGTGATAGGAAAACGGTTTTGCCTGATTTATAGGAATGCATCTTTGTCTGTTACTTAACCGGAAGCTGGTCTCCTGAGTACTTCCAGAATGAACCAGTTTGGTACCTCAAGTGTGTTAGATGCCTCGAATTTACTTTCCCACCTCTGAGCGGTCCTCATCAGATTGGACTTATTTTTCAGTAAACGCTCAAAAATCTTTAACTTCGGCTTTACGGTGAAGACATTTTTTGAGCTGCTGAGCCCGGTTACTCGATTTTATCCATCCACTTCCTTGAAACAAATTACCAGGCAGCATCAGCGCCCGATTATCTCCTGTCGAAAGCACGAAAGATCCTCGTAACAGTGAGCTTTCTATAGCCATACAACGTATGGATCTGCTTCTGATCCGCCAGGAACAACCCGTACAAACCATTTATCATATCTAACCCCGAATCACTGGTCATTGGAATGTTCCAGATTATCGACGAAAGTGGTTGATAGCCGTTACAATGCACCTGTGATCGATTGCCCCTCTGTCACATACTTCTCGTTCGTGTTAAGACGGGCAGCTGACTCCTATCGGTCCTTTGTGATCCGACTGCCAAAAAGTGGTGACTGGTTGACCACACAACAAAATCGCGAGCTTTTTCACGTTTGGGCTAGAGTGGTGTGATTTTCCCTTTGTTTAGACAGTTTACCTTCGATACACTTAAAATCAAACTATGTATTCGACGAGTGCATTCACTCGCGCACCAGTATGTTTTTCATGGTAGACTCACCTTCTTCCAGGCTGAATCTCAACTATCAGTAGTATGTTACACCTACATAAACTTTTTATCCCTAAATTAGGCATTTCATCCCAAAAACTGAAGAATCATAAACAGTGTTTTTAAAGAGTGAACCGCCAAGGGTAGCTTATCGCTAGTCAGGCTGAATGCTCATTCAGTGTTGAGGGCATAACTGGGTGGTCACCAGGTTGGAAAATTGTTTATTCTCACTCAGAACAATGCACTGTGTTCGGCCCCCTCTGTGTGTTGTGTGTCTGGGTGACTGCATACATGCCGTACAATTTGGTAGATTGTGCTTAGGAGTAGTGAGTTTTCTGGCTCCTCATCTGCTAAGTCAGCAAACCTCAGGTGCGGCTAAATGTGTTCGATTTAGTCCTCCATTTTTCGAGAACAGAAAAAGGAATTAGACAAGCTTTGAAGAAAGTCAATGGTCACCTGACTGTGCATTGATCCCGTGACTGGTGTTTCAAATTTGATGGTTACATCAGTGTGTGCATGCAACGGTCCCAAAAGCCCCATGTACTCATGAAAGAATATGCGCCTTCTCTCGTTACACTCATATTTCTCTCAGCCCTCACCCCACGTGTAGTCATGGTCATATCAACAGAGGACTCTCAATAAACTCTTGCTGATGAATTTCCCTCAGAATTCCAGATGACGGTAAAATCAAGCAACTGATTGTGGTGCAATGTTTACAGGCCAAAACCATGTAAGCTGCAGGATTTCAAACTCAGAATCTATTACAGAGCTGTCACAAACGACAGTCAACTAGCGGATGCCCCCACTAGTGACCACATACTCCAATCTGAGAGTATTAACCGACCCAATGCACATTCAATGAGGAGGGGTGGGGGGGTGATCGATAGAAGCTTACCTGTCCACGGAATTTCGAAAGAAGGCTGACCCCTGACAGCTGCCACTGTGGTACCCTACTGAGGTAATGTAATGACTACAGATGCGTTCAATCCTGCGGCATAATCATTCGTACAACTGGAAGTATAATTCTTTGCTATAAAAGTCTGCCTTGTAGTTCGACTACACTGAGAACAGTGTAAAACCGTCGTCATCAATTCGACGACTGATGTTACTTGACCTAACAGGAATCGTAAGGAAATCGTTTACCGCAGAGTAGTTTTCTAGATTTTCCTAGAGTTTTCGCTTCCTGGATTTCACAAACTTGATCGAGTTTCTTTTCGACATGATGGTTGAAGACAAATTCCATACACAATAGACGCTGTTCGAAGACTGTACTCACTTCTGAATACAGTGAGACAAGACTGGTAACGTGGATCTGCATCCACATCAGCCGACCAATTTACGGCAAGCACGCACGACTGTGACTGCTGGTTAATTTGCAATTTCAGACTTCGGAACAATGACCACTTGAAGATGTGACCTGCGTTTCACACGGTAAGTAAGTCAATTGCAAATGGCGTACATCAGTGGACCAGTTCACTTGGGTTTGTTTTTCAGTTCCGCTCTGTCGAATCGGTAGACAGATCAAGCTCTCAGTCGGATCAGCGGTGTCTCAGTCTGCTTGCGCTGACTGAGGTTTCGGCAGCAAGTGGACGAAAGCAGTGGACGTACGCACCAACTGACAGTCTTATCCCAACTCGTGCATTCGGGTCTCACTGGAGCTGGCCAAGGCGATGCACGCTGGTGGTAATCATGAGAACTGCTTCGGTTCGCAATCGTTTTGTCTGACTAGCGAATCAGTGGCGCTCAAAATTGTCCAGTCAACTGAGCGCGGGGTGTGGAGCTGGTCCTTCGGGAACTCAGAGTACCATCGAACTAGACTGCGGTGACAACTCCGTCTAAATTTCTTACATTGAGCTTGAGGTGAGCCTGTGCATGCATGCCCATACTGCACCACTTCAAACAATATCGAAGCATCCATATGCATCTAGGGTTTGCGTTTGGGAGACATGAACTTGAGATCGTCAAGTTTACTTAGCTGATTTTCTACTCTTAATCTGATCCATCCCACGAACAGGTTGAATGGGGACGACTGTGAGTTCGGTAGCTGAGATACTAGACAAAACTGGGTGTGGAAGACAAACCGAGGTTGTCACTCTCTGTGAAGACCGTTCTCAGGGATAGTGCTTCATGAAGGTGACCGCTTTTGTCTGGTCCCTTGGAGGTTTCCGCCGTATTTTCGGACCCTAGGAAGACCAGTCCTTGGTTTGGAACCCGAACCGAATTTCTAAATAGATGTTGTTCAACATTCACCTCAGAGAAAATCCAAAATTCATCAACTCACTTGTCTGACCTGCAACAATGGTAAAACAAAATGAATACGGGTGGATGACCGTATCTTTTTCTGGCTAAATAATCAATCTTTAACCTGGAGATGATAAGTAGTAGGCTCTGAATTTAACCGAGTTTGTATCGGCCGAGGAACATCGCGGACTTTCACTCTGAAGTGTTTGTAACATGTTCACGAAATTCTGTCCTTATCAGTTGCGCTCTGAAGTCACAACGGCGCGCCGTACTCAAGATACAATATCGGCTAACTTCAAGTTTTTTGTAAAAGTGAAGTCGCTCCCAACCTACCCACCCATCTAATTGGAATCAGCTCTTGCTCTCGGTCAATCCGGAAGCAAGCACGGACACTGAAAAAAAACGAGTGAAGAGTACTCGAGTGTAAGCTATAAAATAGCTACCGATTCAGACACCGTAGACGGAATTTGCTGTGCACACGTAATGCAGAACAGATGGGTTATCGGTCGTGTGAAACCAGCCACTCCACTTTTGTCACGCTCTATCAGTTGGAAATTTTCCTGATGCCATAGGGAACCGTTTTGTTAGTTGATCCCAGAGTCATACCTGTCTCCTCAGTTTATTCTCAACTCCATACGACCTCTAATTGTTCAAGACTCTGGTCAACATTTACCTATCCAACTCTTTCTGACCTCTGGTTTCCTACGGATCCTTTGAACATCTAGATGTGGTTTTGTGAGCAGTTCACTACCCTCCCGGGGATCTCCACCCGTAGATTTCGCCTTTTCTTGCAATCTATTACGTGGGTGATAGAAAGTTCCGCCACGGTTCAAACATGAAGACACTCCTCGTTACTTGCCTATCACTTTTATCGGTGTTCGATTGTTACGAACAATCAATGACAAGCAGATTAGGGTACCGCGACATGCGAATAACGTATTAATGGGCGTGTTTCGTTTCGACGTTAGATGGAGTACTCTTTTACGAACGGTACTTGTTGTGATTCCAATAGGATGGATCACCGGTTGACAGTGTGAGATGCTTCAGTGTAGTCCAGTGATGGACTCGCGTAATCTCTACCAAAATTTCTCGATATGCTCTTTCTGAATCCTCTAGTGTGGATAACTAAGAAAGCCATTTGGATAGTTCATCTTCGTCACAGTTGTTGGTACACTCGCCTAGCTTGTAATTTTACTATGTAAAAGACTCACGAATTTCAAACTGTAGTTCTGTGCAGAAAGCCGCAGTTTTTCAACCTTTTGTCGTTGATTTCACCTGGTTGGTCTCACCTTCCCTCAGTCTCTGGTGGATAGTCTTTGATTTACTCGGAAGCGAACATCTAGCTTGGTGAAAACAATTTGTGTGGAATGTCTACCAAACACTGTAGGAGAGTGATGCTCCAGGCCTTTGCAGTGAAAACGCTGTCGAGTACAAAACAGCTCAGCCGTCCGACACGTTTAATTCAAAACCGATGGCTTGCCATTTAACCCGCACTTTGCGAGGATCCAGACTGTTCTGATAAGCCCTCCGACTCTTTGACTTAATGGTTTCCATGCTAACACTTTGTAAGAATTCAGGCATTTCCTGTCGCAAAATATGTTTTCAGATAGACTTCCTTTCTGGTTTGGAACTCCACACATCGGAGAACACAGTAACGTGGTCTTGTGCGATTTGAAACAATCATTAGAGTTCGATACCTCGATTAGAGCGAGTGTGGAACATTCGCAATGTATGATCTAAGTAGCTGTCCGTGAAGTTGTACAGTCGGCTCCTGGAATTCTTCCAGTCTCTTTAAACCCCCAGGATTCCATGGTCACTGGCAGACGTTGTGCATCCTGATCTCATCTAGCTGAAAATGCGATTGCTACTGAGGTTGAACCGAATGAGAAATCTGATGACCTCGAGAATTCCAACATATTACCATCCGTCCTGATCAATAGAAAAGCTTTCCAACGTGTTGTAATAAGGTGTCAAGTGTTTTTCACTTTTCTGAGCAGTTCACGAAGCTATCGTGACAGATGCCTGATCAGGATCCGTGGCGATGAATGCTTGGTTGTTGGTGAATTATCTCATCCCTCCCACCCCCAAATATATCATAGCCTCAGTTTCCAACACTCTTCAGGGGCATCTCTTAGAACAGAATCGCAGTAATCCCCGGGAGACCCAACCGAAAAAAGGCTACTTTGATGAAGACGCTACATCCGATCGTTGACGTTAAATTCTCCCTAGGGGGGACCAGGAAGCTCATTTTCCCGAGGTCTCTTATTTGGCGATAAATTGACTGTGTGACTGTCACTAGTGCAGTACTCCCCCAACTCCATTGACCTTCCTTGTAAAAAATCCTCTCAACTTCTACAGCCGTCGGTCATTTTGCGGCCACCTCTCGAGTAGGAAACTGTGGCAGCTAGAACCACCGTACGGCAACTACGCGGTTCTTACAGCTGATGATGACTACTGCTGTGTGGTTGAGAAGTCCCACGTTATTTTTCACGCGAAAAAATACAGGAGGAATACTATGCGGCCGAAGTTCGTTCTGAATGTATGATGTGCAAACTGTACAGAGGAATTGGGGGCAGACACATACAGGGATCGTTGGGGAGGAACACAGTTACGATGCAGTGGTGATAGTGTTTGTTTTTGTCATCGTTGGACCAAGTATATCTAGTTGTATCCATAAGTATGCACTCACGCAAATACACACACACACACACACACAAAGTTGCACGAAGTAACCGGACAGAAGTAAGCTTGTTGAAAGAAGGGCGGGGGGAAGGAGACGTGTGACTCGTCCACACAAACCTCAACAACATTAGTGGTAAGATCATAGTCATCGTCCACAGGCACCTAGAAAACTGGCACAGCATGGGGCTTTCTTCAAGAAAAAGAGCCGCGCTGACAGGTAAGAATTGAATAGTAGAGAAGAGAGGGAACTGCGAAAGGATAACATCATCTGACCGTGCCGGCTGATGTGATACACTCGTGTGTGTGTGTGTGTCGGTGTCGGTGTCTGTGTGCACACGTGACGGGGGGGCCATGATCAAAAGTTTCAACCCACAGGTGCAAAGCAGACAAAAGATGAACTGCCCGACACAACAGTAGGACAACACATAGTGGTAATAATAGGGATACTGATAATACAATAGATCGGGGACTGTACAATCAAATTACACAAACCGGTGACGGGAAAGTGAGTGAATAACTGAGAAAGTACAGCTGAATGACTGACACTTGGCGCCTGGAATAAGACAGAGAGGGAGAGAATGGGCCGGACTGAAAAAAGCTCCATTGGTTCAGAAACTTGACAATCCGTTCAATTGCTATCAATGATGGGAAGCGATACCTGAAAGCAACCCATTAGGCAGCCAGGTAGGTTTTTTTTAGTAACTTTGGCTAAGAAAAGAAAAAGATCGATTGTACAATCACAGAAGACTGAGAAGAAGACAATCTTCGTAAGAAAGACGCCCGCCTGTCTTGACAGAACGGGGCTGGTGAGTGGCGCGAATTTGGATAACGGGAGTGGGTGTGAAAAATCAAGTCTGTAAAGCCTCGTCCGTCGACATCTGAGCCACTCGATCGTCCTCCATCACGGGACTTCTATTGCAAGATGATATTGACGGAGTGCAAGAGCTGGACTGTGCTGGAAGGATGTGACCATCCGCAGGGGGATTCAATACATGACTGTCCAGTTTGGCTGATCGAAATGAATCGGAATCTGGTGAAGATTTGCAGGATGGGGAAATTTTGCCCGGGACGGAAAACATGTTTTTCGGTCGTCCAGGCCGACCTTTCGAACCTCCGCTGCCTGGCGGACCTACCAGACTTCGACGTGATGCGTTCACCGAACGTTCGACTGTGTCCGAATCAGTAGGGCCTGTTCGTGAAAGAGGCTCAAACTCGATGGTTTCTTCCTCCGGTAACAGGCTGGCATTCATCATCGGTGTAGCTTGATTTGGGTCGAACAGCTGGCCCAGTCTGTTCATTAGTGGCTGATCACCAGCCGCTTCCTCTTCGGGTTTCTCTACAGTCCCCACTTTTCGGTCATTTTGGGAGTCACCGGCCACCAACAACACAGACAAAGCGTCCTTGACGGCGTGAAACAACATATTTTTCACTTGTAATTTATCCTCGTGGTTCTGGTGGGTAGCAGAAAGTCGACGGAACTGTTCGATTAATTGAAAACACTGAGGTAGATGTTCGGGTGAAACAAAGTCGACGGCAGCTTTGATACAACTGTTCAGATTTCGAACCTGGAATAGCACCAAGCAAAAAAAATCGTGAACAATAACTTTGCGAAAGCGTACATGGACCAAATACATACTTGCGAAACTAATATAGTTCAACACGTCACTTTCTGTTCGGCAAAGATTTCCATCACCCCATTAGGTAACAGTCGGCTAAACTCTCCATTTCTGGAGGGAGTGTATTCTATTTTTGGTGGACAGCAAAAGAGAACTCTTGGAAGTCGAAGTGGCGTTTTGTTGGATGAACTACGTCCTTCAGAAGAGAAGGATGACCACGATCGGCCGAAAAAGGATTTCCCCCTAATGTGGCCATCCAACGGCTCCGTCAAAAAAGATTTTACTGACAACAGGGGCAAAAGTAACTCATGGATAAACTGGCAGGATGTCATCCCTTGTCCTTACCCGAGGCGGCGTGACAGGTGCACACGAAACAACCGGCTGACGACGGTAACAAATGTGGGAATTGTTTCACGACTTTTAAAGCAAGAGTAAATGTTCCAGTTGCCGGCCCTCAGGAGTGAAGCACTTGTAGTATGTGTCCCAGCTCAACGGAAGTTGGAACTTTTACGGATATCCACTATAGGTGGAAAAGGAGCACCTATGCACACAACTCAAATTAGCACTGGGAGGGTCACTTGTACCGATCTCATAAATGATGCAGTTCCCCCTCCCTCTGGGAAAGAATTCTGAAGAGAATGGGGGAAATTAGTTTCTTCCGGGGAGCGACCTCTTTTGGGATACCCATTATTATCGAAGTAAACTTCAGGCCACCAACCTAAAAATGTTCCCTTCTGAGGGTTTATTTCTCCTGAGGGTGGTTTTATGGAACGGAGGTAACAAAACATAACATATTCACTTTAAAAAGCAATTGTTTCAGTTTGTGTGGTTGCTGACACAATTTTCTGACAAAAGTTCAGCTGTAGCACCCTTCCAGTGCATAACTGCCATGCCACCAGAAAGAAGCACAAGGGCTGGGATACTGACAGGTTGCCCAAGCCTAGACAGGGGACGTCGAGGTGCAGAGGTCGAACTACGGACCTTGCGGTCAGTAAATTCGCCCTCTAACCACTGAGCCATCTTACTCCCAATTGCTCAGCTGTAACATCATTTCGGTGCCTAGCCGCCATCAAGCATATAGAAGACCAAATTTACAGTGAGGAATTCATCGCCAGTGCAATTATTTTTAGCGGAAATACGAAATCCCAACACAGCTCATGGCTTAATCCCATGGGGTTCGTAATCCGCACCAGGTGACCTCTGACTCATGTAGCCAACTGTATACATGTACTCACCTGATGCGCAGCTCCCGCCGGAATAAAGATGGCATCCCCGGTAAATTGAACTAGTGTACACGGAAGGACTCCCGTACTCGCGTATAATCGATCAAGCAGTGGCTGGTCCAAATAGAACAACTGATCGTGAATAGGATCACTGCCGGGTTCCAAAGGAGCTCCGGTTTCCTCTTCAGTTATTTGGGTAAGAAATTCCCGTAAGGCCGGCATATCCTTGGGTAAGAAGATATGCCACAACGCACCCGGCGGCCCAACATCCAGGCCTAGAAATAATACAGAGTATGAATACCAGATTATGTGGACAGATGCTGATACATTCAATGTTGAACTTGTCCGGACAGGGAATGATGTATGACTCACCGTTAGACGTTGGTGAATTAGTACCAGTCCACGTGGAGCCATTGGAATACTGCATTTGCTTCGTCCAGTTCATGGCTCTTTCCAAATAAACGGGATCCACATTAGCCTGACGCATTACGTTCAAAACTGCTTCCGCATTGGCGTTGCTTTCTTCAACAGAATCGGATGGATGACCGACATAGAGCAACAGATTTATAGCATCCGCGATATCCACGTGCAGGTTGGTAGTGCCAATCTAAACAGACAAAAACAGGTTAGATGAGCGATTCAGAAATAGCTCTGTCAAAAAAAACGCGTGCGACACTTCATTCCACAAAGTCAATCACGTGTTCAGCGATTGATTGTCCTGTAACTGGACTACAGAGCATCTGGTTTGTTTGCACATTTCCTGAAGGACGTTTGTCTACCAAGCGCATGCTCACCAACAGTCTGTAACAGCTAAAAACGTGACGAATCCATCTCCGATTTCTCCAACCCCCTATTCGAGCAACTTTGTATCTTATTTTGTTTGGTTAAGTTAGGCTAGACTCTCCCGCAAAGAAGTTGACACTGGAATACAATAGCACGCATTTGTAAAACGATTCGAATGTGCTTTGCTAGGCACGAACCACGGAAGTTAACCAGACGGAAGGCATTAATACTTGTTTTGCAAGTTACCATGCTGATGTCAGGGGAACGAAAAATCATTTCGGTTTACAAAGGTCTGATACCTTCGGTAAATTTCAACACTTTGGTATTGTAGATACGACGTAAAACGTGATTGTTGGATGGATTCAATGTTTGCTTGAAACCGAAGAGACCGACAGTGCAGGCGGCTTTGTTTCGCGTAGGTCGTGCGGATAGTTCACGTCTCCAGAAGTATACTGCTGCGCGTAGTTTTAGGGAAATTCCGGCAATGTTGTTCTTCAGAAATGCAATACAAACTGTATCCTCCTGTTTTTTTTCACCTCCAGTGACTTTTGCATTGTTTGGTCTGACGTACTGTCAGTCTTGTTTAATTCTAAAACTTGCAACCTATCAACAGTTGTTGGTGTAAACACGCAATGTGTCACCCTCAAGATGCGACCTCACGCATGCATAATGCCATGTTTGGACGAGCTTGTTGTACCGAGTGAACTAACCCCAGTTGCCAGATAAGACGACTGCTAAAATCTACTGATGTGGGCATTCGTTAGAAATGGTCGAAATGGAGGGTGATAGTTTGAACAATTTGAGTTTCTTCCGTCCCAAATCAGCTTGGGGTGAGCACCGTTTTTTCTTTCAGGTTTATCAGTATTGACGAATACACAATCCTGACTGTTCTACTCAGAAACTCTACCAAGGGTCTACGTGTGGGTAGTTATTTGTAACCAAATCGACCAAAGTTCAACCTAGTTATAAGGGTACCCAATTTTCGAAAAAAAACGATAAACAGCACATCCTCTTTGGAAATTACCATCAGTCGAAATGTGGGATGAAGGCGGTTTTCGAAACCAATAAAGTACTGTATGAACTGGAGATAATTGTGAATAGGTTGGCTACACGAGGTCTGCTTCTCCTCAGTTCTGGAACACCGTGTCAGTGAGATTCACGCCAAATGAGACACTGCAGTTGTAGTCCTCAGTCACGTTTTCATATTTTGTACTATCTTTTGGAATGTCGAACTGAGTGATCCCACTCACTCCGTTTTCCTTTCATGCTATGGAGGTATGGGGTTCTCGGCACCCTCTCACTCTGGGGAACGCGGACTCCGGACAGTGGTGTTGCATGCAGTCGAATGCCAGTAAATTCGTCAGCAAGGCTTCGTCAAGCATGGGAGGACACCTATAGCTAGAGACGCATACCTGGACAAATGGCAAGTGCGGTTGGGGATATCACTAGTGCAAGTCACTTGCAATGAAGTATTGGTGCCACCTCACCACCAACGTACGTATCTTCCATCGTTTACGCTGAATGAAGACAGTCTTTTCACACTGATACACTAATACTCATCAAAAAAATGTTTGATGAAAGGTTTTCATGTGAAGGCATGTTCCAACGGCATTGCTATGAGAGATTCAACCGACATTCAAAGTTGCAGATGAGTTTATATTTCCACGTAGGAAATAGGACCGAAGAAAACTAAGGGGCTTTGCCTTCCTCCTGAGCCCCAGGAATGACGAAATTGGTCGTTGGTTGCCGAATTGTTCTCAGCAAACCCGTGCAGAACATACATTGTGATATTTCAGATATCGTCCCCATTGAAGCACGAGGCGGCCGTTGTGCAGCGCGCATTCGGCTGAAGAATAGCTTAAACGAAATTCAGTTACGATTCAGTTGAGTCTGCGTTTGAAAATGAGTGTAGTTCACGAATCGCGTACAATTTGGGTTCAATTAGAACCTAAGGTCGACGAAAACTCGAGGACCACACCTGCGTGATGAACCCCAAAGAAAAATGAAGCCGGTCGTTGACTGTCGAAGAGTTTTCAGCAACCTTATAAGTAGTGTTGTGCCGAGATTGGAACCACTTTCTGGTTGTGTACCGCACTCCACTGCTTTGCATGACCTTGCAAAGCCAACCAATGTGCACTTTTCAACTGCGGGGCGTAACGAAGCGGTGATGCCCATTATTCGGCCTAATCGACCGTTCCAACCCGAATTACAATGTGCTCTTGCTTTCCCCAACAAATACCCGCGGCACATGTCTACTCTGCGGCCAAGACTGCGAGCTAAACGTTTACGCCAGAACATTGCTCGAATGAATAATCCGCAAAGTTAACTCTAGCTGCTTTTCACGGCTCGCGTGACACGCAGCTGTCACGCGTATCTGCTAAATCCGCACACTCCGTCGCACTACACCGCGCTCCGCGGACGAATTCCTCTAAACGCTCTCAGAGAAAGTATGAATTGAGGTTAGTTAGAAAGTCCAGCTGGCATGCGATGAAGAAAAGTGATGATAACGGAGCAAGAGAGGTAGATAAAATTACCGATCGGGAGCCTCCTGTACCGTAGGCTACGTATAACTTAGGGCCTAGATCCGGACAGACGAAGAACGAGTTGAGCCGAGCGGCAAGATTCAATTGACCGTCGCGACGCGTGTACTCTGGCATCGGGAGATTCGTCATCAGATCGTTGAATCGATGCGGTTGAAGTTCGGCAAAGTCATCAGTAGTCGGCCAGTCCTTCAATTTGAGACACAGTGCCCGACCGTCTTTACTGACCAAGCGTCCTAAAGAGGAGATAAAACCACGTTGCTCACAATCAACCGGTTGATGACGTTAAACATCAGTGTGAGAGACAAAGTTGAAGTAAACGTGTGGTTTCGTCAAAAGATAACTAATTGTCTTACACAATCGAACTCCTATGAAGCTCACGATGTAGATAGAAGTTTCTGTGGGAACCATCAAGATTCCCTCAAAGTTGAGTAGTTTATCCAATGTAAATGAGAATTATGGCAGTCCTGAGTAGAGGGGGTGGAATTCAAGCCGGCCAGTTCTACACGAAACGGTGGCACGTTGAACTCACTTGCTTTGCGCTCGAATCCATCCCAAAATGTTCGGAGTGGATACCTGGTCAGCTCGATTCCCGTAGCACAATCAACTAGAGTAGTTCTCAGCGGACCGAACTCATCAGTAAAACTACGCGGTGTCCATAGGGAAGGGCTGAATTTTGTATGGCATCCGGAGATGACCACGGGTCGGTTCGCTCGCCACTCACGCTGAAGAGGGATTTACAGGAAAGAGCAACGAACCGAGTGAATTTACCAAGTAAAGATTTAAAGCTGGTCGGGGTGTTGACATGCAGTCAAACGTTACATTTACTGTGAGGTGAACTGCTCATGCACCAGGGCTCGAGAGGAAACGGTCGTCTCTTAAAAAAAGTCAGAAACAAAAACATTAACCTCATTTACGAAATACACTCATCTGGAACCCAGCTGAACCTCTCGTTTATGCTGTTCTTAACCTCATTTAGTTTAATCGCAATTTTTTTTGCTAAACGATGTTGACATGGAGAATTTGATAAAGTCTGGTTAACTGGACATGGAGCTTAAGTGGCCACCAGTTGTCGTGTATATAGAATCTCGATGGGGGCGAGATGGCGCAAGTGGATGGAGCGCGAATTTACTGATCGGAAAGTCCGTGGTTCGAACCCAACCTCTGCCTGTTGACTTCCCTGTCTAGGCTTGGGCAACCTGGCAGTATCCCAGCCCTCGTGCTTCCCTCGGGTGGCATGGCAGCTAGGCACCGGAAGGGTGTTACAGCTGAACGATTTATTTATTATTAGAATCTCGATTATCTCACTCCTGGGGAGGGTCATCCGCGGTGGCTGTCACCGTAAACCTCGGTATATTCCATAACATGGGCATCTGACCCATTTTCCTCAAAGCATCGGAACATCTAATTGGTCGGTGGAATACCTTGGTTTATCGAGTAATCGAATCTAGTATTGAACTTACCGATTACGAACTACATGATCGTTGGTACCTGTCCTAACCTGTAGTTTGACTAAAAGTACACGCTGGTGACGCACATTGGCGACATCAAATTCCAGCCTGGTCGTGAGCCGTTAATCGGAGAGGAAAACAAAAAACAATGGTTTCGAGAAATACACTCATCTGCAAACCAATTCGATTTTCACGGAAAACTCAACTGAATTTCTCGTTTATGACAGTCTTCAACTGAATACGCAGCACAAAGGCCGCCTCATGTTTCAGTCGGTACGATATTTGAGATATCGCAACATATTTTCACAAAGGAAACTACTCACAAGGTTGCTGAAAACTCTTCGACAGCCCACGACCGGTCATTCACAAACATGACAAAATCGTATCGATTCGTGCCGGAAACTATTGGAATCAAGTGACATTCAACACACCAGCAACAAAACGCACAAAACATGTTCCGCACATGGACTAATATTACACTACGTAACAGTGACGCAGACTGCATGCCGATAGTGACGTTTGCTAGATCACATATTTGGATTCAAAATTATTCCTTGACTTCTCGTTCAGAAACATTTTTAAAACTGGTTCGTGATCGCTATACAGGTTTCCAACAAATTAGTGTTCGGTTGACTAAACTGCAGTCAGTACGTCTTTAGATAATTTTAGCAAAAGTTGGTCGTTTTATTGAAACAAGTCCACTCTCCCCGCGGGATCACTAAACTACAGGATAATAATCCCAACCATTCGAAAGCGACTTTTGAGCTCTTTTGGAATGATGCAGAATCAATTCGAGTGGCACTTAACAATCGACAGGCGCTCACCTTTCAACACCCAGGATGTGCACTACCAATGGGCTTCAATAAGAACGAAGCTCGAATCGGGTGCTTGTGTGCATTGACCATAAACATATTGCTAGAAAGTACGAAATACGGTTCAAATGAGGAAAACGGATATAAGCTATTAATTCAGTCACACGTGATTTCCAGAAAGTGGTTTTCATGAAGCCGTCTTCACCCAATCAGAAACCATCACTAGCTACGATGAGGTCCACTTGCACAGGGGAATGATAACATCCACGAAAAGCAGCATGGGCGCTAAAAATTCACATAAACAAAATCTCACCATGCATTGCAGAAATACGTCACAAATTAGTCGGATGCTAGATTAAGAGGTCCGCCAAAAGATCGACCACTAGTGCGAGACTGACAGCGGTTCATTACAAATTTTGACTTCAAAACGACCACATCGTTACTTGTGATCAACATCGATTTTTTAAAATAAATGTATCTCCAAGGTACCTATTGACTTTTCCGGTCCGTTTGCTTCCACGGTACCGGCAAAAGCTTGTGGCCGACAAATTGACATTGCGAAAATACACACTTTTGCAACCAGCTATGGTTGACAAGGCCTGGTAAAAGTGAATGGCAACGTGGTCCAAGCCTGATTGTTCACTTGGAACCTACACCTAGTTGATAAGCTCAAGAAAGGTGGGACCGGCAGTGGACAATAGAAGAGTTTTCGGCAACCTTAAAAGTAATGTATTACCTCAAGAAAGATTAATTCGACATCTTTAATAAAGTCTCAAGTGAAACATGAAACGGCTAACGTGCAGTCGAGGAATATCAAAAATGAGAGATTCATCTAGGATTCAGTTGAGTCTCCCGTTGACATCAGGTAACTTGGCAGATAAGTGAATTTGTCTACAGCTTGGTGTTCAAACGGATGGAAACTAGGGGCTACGCTTAACTGATGAACCCCAAGAAGGGCGTAACCTGCAATACGCAGTCGGAGAGTTCTCAGAAGCGTTGTAAGTAGTGCGTTGTGTCAATAAGATGATTTCCGATGTATCTTTGTTAATGGTATACCACCACTCAGCCATATTGTACCCGCCCTATACTCACACATCAACCGAGGTTTGAGAAATAAATCCTTCTGATCCTCGGCAAACCACAGGTGGTGACCGCATTTTCATTGACAACAGTGAAACAGAGGCCGATAGGGACTTGTACTTGTCTACAATTTTTGTTACTGCCTTACCGTCGGTCCGCCCCAGCTCAACGGTCAAGCCGTGTGCAGCACGTGGACCAGACAGAGTAACGTGCAAACGACGACCTACTTGGTAGATGTGAGTTTCGGATAACAATAAACCTAGCAAATACACCGAACTCGGTGAAGTAAGTCACGCGTGGAATGTGATCGATGTAGGGCAGCAAAACAGTGGCATTCAAGTGCATCAGCTGCCGAGTGGTGGTTCGATTCGTCTGCTTGCAAAGTAACAGTATCTTCAGAAAGGTAATTCTATCACTATAGGATTCAACCATTCCACGGCAGTGAAAACATTGCCTGTTTTGGGACTTTGAATTATGAGTGAAGTGCAAAGGCTGACAACTTGAGGGTTTATCGATCAAAGCTCACCTGAAATGCGGCAGAAGTATGCGTAGAATCTGCATCGTGCAGCTGCAAAACACGATATTTGTCTCGATCCTGATTGCCTGGATCGGGTACATCATTCGTACTGTTTTCCCCTCCATGTGATGCAGGCTCTGGCTTCCGTATCCACGTGTGTGGTGGGAGCGTGATAGGATCGACTGACTTCACGCCGGTCGAGCTGGCCGCAATCCGTTCCATGCCGTACAAACCATTTTCTACTCGTTCAACTTGTTCCACACTCTTGGGCATTTTGGAATCTGTTTTCAAGGCTAAGTCCGCAAGCAGATCCAGAGAGTTCTCGCTTGTCGGTGACAAAGTGGTCCGACTCTCTGACTGTTTGGTCTGAGAGTTTGTTGGAGAGAGACAGTCGCAACCCATCCGAATCTGGTAGTGCCGCGATATCCGATGGACCTGATGAAGTAGCTTACCGATCGTGGAGGCGGGCAGTAAGGAAGTGAGGACCAACCTGTCGGGATCGTGATGCTGCCGAGTGGTAGTACACGAAGCCCATCCGGGGGGACCAGCTCGAGCTGAAAGGACAATTGAAAAATCAGGTTCTTATCGGTGAAAACCATCAAATCGAACAACACGGGTCAGACCACAAGCACAACTTAGCATAAAGAGGTTCTAACATCGTGCGTATGATGGCTGTTGTGGCGATCATGTGAATTATCTTACAAACACGTGATTGACGTGCATCTATATGCAACATGTTGCAAATATTCACCTGTGTTTTTTATGTACACACACGTGTAGGCAAGCAGTCAAAAATTACCACCGTCATCGATTTCAGTCTGTCACGGACACGGATACAACAAAAAAACCGTAATTATGCAACCGTGGCTTATAGCCCGGAAACAGTTTCGTCGCATACAGCAAGAAATTTCCGAGAATTCTGTAGGTTCCTATCCAGAGCACAGATTTCAACCATAGTCTTTAACGTAATCACAGTACCAACCCAATTTCTCATAAGTTCGGTTAGTTTGAAGATACCTCAACTGACGTGAAATCAGTTTTACTGTGAAAGCCAAATATGAGCGTTCAGCTGTCGGAAGAAGCATAATTTTGCATAATGTCTCAATGTTACCGTGTATGGATACCAACTGAGGGCGAACTTGGCTTTTTCGGACCGAATAAGGACAGAAGTGAAATCGTTCAACACCCTTCCGGTGCCTAGCTGCCATGCCGCCCGAAGGAAGCACGACGGCTGGGATACTGCGAGGTTGCCCAAGCCTAGACAGGGAAAGTCGAGAGGCAGAGGTGGGGTTCGAAGCACGGACCTTCCGATTAGTAAATTCGCGCTCTAACCACTTGAGCCATCTCGCCCCGAATAAGGACAGAGACAGTTTAAAGTGGATCACACAAGCGTTGACCACGCGTAAATCCTCAGTTGGTCCTGGTTTCATTTCCATCATTAGTCTAGGTGAGTAATAGCGTTGATAGATGTGTTCACCACTCTTCCTTCCCTAGGCTTTTTGCTAACCAAAACCAATGGCTGACACCATATCAAGATGTTGATCGACTGACTCTTGGCAGCTGCGTTTTTCTTCTTGCTTGTGTGCGGTCCGTGCTTGGAAAACCTATTGTAGCCAAGCTAAGCTCACTAACCTACTTGTTGATACGATGGTTACGAATGGGCATTTATCATTGATTGGAACACGGCGCACTGCAGCTAAATTTGGGCGATAATTGATCTCGTGGACCGTTTTTATAAGGAGCAAGCAATAACACAGGCTCCGTTCATTGACAGCCGGTGCGTAAACTAGACACGATGGCCAAGTGGAAATTCCTCCATATGTTTTCAGTGGAAGAACGAGCTCGGACTATCTGACTCTCAACGCTTGTCGGAGCGTCTGAACGCTCGTTGTTCGGTTGGTCCAGTACCAGTGAATTCAGCGCGTGTAAGAACGTAATGAGTTCTTTCGAATCGAGTCATCGTGGCCATGGACATCAGCAGTAGGCCTGGTCGATCAACACGACGAGAGCGTATAGAACAGTGTTGATGCCCAAGGTGCCCTGAGAATTCAGATCTGTCAGCTGACGCACCGACGGTTGTGACCTAGTTTTCGGACAAATGCGATGCATCACACCACGACATGTGATCAATACGGATTCACTATGGTGGAGGTAAAGACCTACTCTATAGGAATGAAAAAGTGAGGAAAGTTGCTGGAGTTGCAGTGCCGTCAACTACTCACATCGTGGTTGTTTTCCTTTGTTTTTCTCTTTCACTGGATTGACGTCCCGGGGTTCCCCATCGAACTCGGACTTGGCACAGTTTTTCCTCACCCTTGCTTCCTCACAGCAGTGCACACAGACGGAATAACCACATTTGGCACACACCCAGTGAGTATTGAACATGGTCGTCTCACAAACGTCACACATCTCACGGACGCCTTTCACTGGTCGTTTCCATGCGACTACGTTTGCTGGATGCCCCCGATTGACCGCGACACCCAAGGCAGCAGCAGTAGCGTTGGCTGCAACATTACCCCGCCGTATTCCGTTCTTCGGTGGAGCTCCGGGACCGCGGTGGACTATCGGTTCACGGTCACTGTATCCAGTGAGAATAGCAACTTCTTGACGCAAAAGACGACAGAATAACACTCCCGCACGCTCCAGAAGGTACTTGGCGTTGGCTGGATCCACGCAAGGAGAAACTGAAGAGGAAGGACGAAAATACAGGATGATTTCTATAGCCAGTGCTCAGAAAAAAGGGTTGCGTATCGTAATGTATGGTAGGTGAACCTGTCGTTACTAGCTACGAACACGAACGCGCCAACAGACTTGATGAGCATTTACTGGTGACTGCGGAAGCGGTCAACTTTGAAGTAGCTCATCGAAACCGACAGAAACATTTAGGCTCGATTTTGACGGCGTCCCAGATGGCTGGCCCTTCTGTTCTGTCACAGACATCACATACAAAAAGAACCAGAAAGCGCCCAAATTGTCAATTAGGCGCCATAAAAGAATCCGAGCTATGTCAAGGCTGTGCGCTACATACAACGACTCAAGCTTTCCAAGGACTGTACAAAAACGAATGCATTTTTCAACGGAATAGTCATCACATACCTGGATAGTACATTTCCCACAAAGAACGGTCGATCGGAGCGGCCTCATTCGAGTGACAAAAGCCAGCTATTTTCAATATTCCACGATTGTTGAATATCAGCCTGAGATGGGGAAAGTTTAAGAAAACGTAGGAAGGTTCTGGGGTAACCACCACAGTTTAGCGCAAAACAGACAGTTCCACGAAAAAAACAGTAATCCGACAAGCTCACACATTCCACTGACCGGTGTTCTGGAGGATAGACGTTCTGTGTAAACGCACGCACTAAAGGCACCGGATAAGGAACGAACTTTTCATCAACTGAAGCGAATGTTACACTTAGTTCATACATCCAGCGAAGAGGTCAGCTGACATGCTCCTCGAAAGTGGATGTTGTGGGAGTCGAGCGATGAAATCACTCAGCACTCATCCATTCCTACTGAAAACCAGAGCAACCCTCTGTGATTTTTAATGGTTGATTCCAGCAGGCATTTGTCATCCATGAGACACTAACTGAACCCATAACTTGCGGCTAGATAACCTTAGTAGGCTTAACTAGTTGATTGCATCTTTCGGAATCCGTCGTCGTATCGGTTTTGCTGGTCCTCTGTACTTCAGCTTGGATAGGTATCACCTTCCAAAGATGCGACTCTCGGAGCATGATATAAACGTTTCGAACTGGAGAGAAAAATGCATGTTACATTCTGTTACGTTTTGGGAGCATCCGATTGTGGGAACTTTTCCGGGACAAATATAATCCGTCTCGATAGCCTGTTTTTTTTCAGGGAGGCTCACTTACTAGCCAACCATAGGATGGCCCATCGTTTTCAGCCTCACGATAATAATAACAACAGCAACAAGGACTGAAAACTCAGCTCTGGATATGACTTACTTCCTAAATCCCCAGAAACGGCAAAAAACAGATACTGGAGAGGAAGTGGTTGTCTTCTTTCCCCTCTGTTTGTCCCCGCTATTCACTCGGTCATTGTTGTCGCCCGAACCCTCCTTGTTGCCCTTTTCCGTATGTCCATTTCGACCGGAAGGACGCTTGAACTGTGCGGCTCCATTTACCCCTGTTGTACTACTTGTAGTCAGCCTCTGTTCCCCAGAACGACCCTCTTCATCAGATAAGCTCGACTCCATACCTCCGTTCATCATCAGACTTGTCGAATTGTCCACGTGTGAACGTTTGAGTTGTCGGCAGGCACGGCATTTGGGTATTTGTTTCAAACCAGGATCGTTGCAGCTGACTAACTGAACAAAAGCAGTTCGGCTGCGTCGGTAGTGGTCAAGCGAGTGTGTGGGACGGAGTGAATGATCTGTTAATTGTTGCACTAAACAGACGGAAGAGCAGACAAAAAGAGGAATGATCATGAATCAACAGAGTGGGTAAAAGAGCATTCACGAAGACTCTTTTTGTGGATTAGGTCTATTTCATGGGGGAACTTATCGAAGAATACTACTCCCATTCTACCTTGAGGATCACGTCAAGATTTCCTTCCGGTCATCATCCAATGAGGTTTTGTGAGGACCTTCAAGTGACGAGTCACATTGAAGAGGTGATAAGATAATCGACAGGCACCATCGGAAGCAATGTATGCACCGAAAATTAGATTTTGGGGTCACGTAAATGGCAGATTTGTTTTATTCAGCGCGGAGATCCATCGGTTGCATTCAGTAATGATGGTGAAACAAGAAACTATGACATCCAAATCCGCCTAACGGACTCTCATTCCTTAGGTTGTAGCGAGGGCGGATTTATGACGACTTCGGTGTGTGAATACACCAGAGTCACGTGGCGGTTCGTTCGAAGAATTCCGTGTGTTGTGCGAGACAAACGCAGTTGGTCACGCCAAACCAGCCTGACTGCAGCTTTTTAACCATCAGGAAGCGTAAACGATATTTTCCTTCGAACCGCTAAGCTTCGAAGCTTCCAGGGAATCCGTGAGGCACAAACTCACTGAACTGGCTCGCTCGGATGAAGAATGGAGCTGGCCACATGTACTTTCAGGTAGCTGCCATCGGATTCAAACATTTGTGGATTCACACAGTTACCGACACGACTGAAAAGTTACGAATAAGGACAGGGAATAACGACCCAGTACAGACGTCACTACACAGTTATACGACCCAAAAACGCGTTGGCTCGGTCATAGATTGTTGTCTAGGCCTTGGACAACGGGTTCAAAAAAAATCGTTCAGCTGTAACACCCTTTCGGTGCCTAGCTGCCATGCCACCCGAGGGAAGCACGAGGGCTGGGATACTGCCAGGTTGCCCAAGCCTAGACAGGGGAAGTCGAGAGGCAGAGGTCGGGTTCGAACCACGGCCCTTTCGGTCAGTAAATTCGCGCTCTAACCACTTGCGCCATCTCGCCCCAGAAAGAACGCAGAAAGAACGCCTGGTGAAGTTCATTCGTGTACCACCCTATTGAGTCGTGTTCAAACGGACATCCGGCTCTTGGTGACTTCTGCATAATCTAAGAAGTTTTGACGAAAAGCCGACTAATCCGATAGATGACTGGGACCTGTAGATCAACTGACCATCTAATCGATGGGTCCTCAGCCCTTTTCTTTCAACTGTTCCCTTTCTTCGACTGCTGTCAGCTTGTTTTTAATCAGTGTCCCGTATACTATGAAGCTTGTTTCAAAACTGGGAATACTAAACTCATAAATTATACAACACTGCTAAAGAAATCAATGTAAGCCTCTTGGGGACTTGTTCGTTCATGATGTTCTCAAAACTCGATTGAATATGAGGCGATTAAGCAGCAGTACCCTAGCGAGCACTTATGATGCTTGTTGCTCGATAAACAATGGTTAGTGTAAGCATTACAACTGGTGTTTGTTTGCAGTATTTTTAACCTTGAACTTCAGGTAAGAGAGAGCTAGAAGACCGCTGTTAATCAACTTCTTCGTTCTGTCAGCTTTCCGTAATCGCGGATAGGGGGGATCGCATCTGATGGCATTGCATAACTGCATTTGTGTTGCATGTTTAAACTATGCTCAAAAGCTTCCGTCATTACGGAGTTCGAGCAGCTTACCTAGATGAGCACTATTCGCAGGACCAAAGCTAGGCAGAACTGGATCTGCTATTCATGATTGTACCCTCAGAGAGGTGATAGCATGAGCGATACAATTCAAATTAACATAGTGCATTTGGCTGGGTACTGGGAAGTGTCAGAGACCAACGCTCCTTTACTATAGAGGAGAATGTCGGTAGCTCAGGTAATATAGATGGTCGTTGGTTTGTTCGCTGAGCTGGGCAATTTGATTGCGAACGTTTCATCGCCAATCGAGGTGAGATCATCAGTGCGTTGATGATGAAACGTTTGCAATCAAACTGCCCAGCTCAGCAAACAAACCAACGACCACCAACGCTCCTATCGCCTACCCTAGTACTGCTACCTCCACACTGCTCACTCTGAAGAGCGGTCATTTACAACGCTTCTGAACGATATCGCTCCATGTGAAGTTCGAAAACGTCCCCAGGGAACGAAACCACCTCCAACGATGATCAGTGATATAAGATAAGGTTAGCATTAGGTGCATAAAATGGACCTATTACTGTTGCCAGATCGAATCGCGAGGTGTGAATGAAGACCATGGGAAGAGGCATTAAGTTCTGTTTGCAGCGCGAATGAACAAACAAGAAGCGAATGCATATTGCCGAGGATCCTAGGACATGGTTACTAATATAATCAAGTGAACTTTATGAGAGCAAGCTGTTTGGAACGTCATCCAAAACGGTTTTTATGACAAATCATTGGGTTGGAACTATCCGAAACACACAGACTGTAGAAAATGTAACTAAAGCGGAGAGAACAATGGCAAGCTTACGATCGGGAGGTCCAGGGATCTGATGCATTAGTTCCTCAAATGGCAGCTTATCTTCCGTCAAAGCTGCCGACAACTCGTCGAGTATTGAACTCGTCGTGGGGCCTTTTGGATCCAGTGTCATGATAGATGAAGCCCCATCGGTGGACATAGATTCATCGTCAGCATCCACCTCCTCATCCTCCCGATCAGTGACTTGATGTTGTGAGGGCTGTTGCATCAGATCCATATGTGTTGAAGACAAACGAGGTCGTTTCATTCCGACAGTGGCCGACGCAGCAGTAGCCGCGGAAGCAGCCAACGCAGCTGCTCTTTTCGGTTTGCGTACACGATCGTGCTGTATCGCTTGAGTTGCAGCACCTGTCCGTCTCCCATCCGAAATCGCGTCGTTCGTCGAATCTGTTGAATCGCAGGAGTGATGCACCTTCTCCATCTTCGTCCGTGCGTAGGATTTAGGAGCTTTGCTGGACTTAGTCGTCTCGTCAACAGTCTGATCAAAGTCACTTTCCACGCCTGCCTCGACACTACGCAGACTGGAACTACTGGCACTGCTGGCTGAACTGTGACTTCGATGTGCTCTGGACGCCACCATCATCAGATAGGTTCCGTTGACCGCAGCCATACGACGTCGAGGTGGCTCATCCCCATCGTCCAAACGTGAAGACGATTGAGCACTGCTTGCATCCGAACTAGGTTGCCGCGTTCGCCGTTGTGTTTGCTTTCGTGTTTTCTGATCTGATATGTTTCCACTGTCTTCAGACTTTACTGTTCGAGCCTTGGACTTTGAAATCTTCGGTTCCCGTGCGTAGCTGTCTGACCTGCGAGTGGTGCTCCCGTCACGCTTTCGTGGATCCCTTGAACCCCCTGCATGCTTGTTTCCCATGCCACTAGCACTAACGCACCTTCCACTGGGTTTCTTCTCCCAACTCCCATCGGAGACATCGGATAAGTTACGCCCTTTATTGGGTTTTCGCTTCTTTGGGGCAATTCCAGGATGCTCGGACTTCTGTGCATGGAAAAACATGGTGAACGAAAATGAGTGAGAAGATATCAAACATGAACAAAAGGATTTTATAAAAAGTCTCCTGTTCACGATTGCCAATAAGAGCAAACAATCCGGCTCTTCCACAAGTGACAATCTTGCAAACATGTTACTATGGAAATAGACCAACATTTTTGAATACTCCTACTTATTCCAGGGAAGCTACGGTAGCCTAAATCTGTGAGAAACGATGATAAATAACCTAGAACAGGATCCATCCTGTTGTGCAATGTCCCCGAAAGCCATCGACAGAATTCCTAGATAGGATGGGCTCCAATAATCATATGCATTGAATACGACCACGTTCTCTTACGCATCCTAACTGGGTCAGCCATCTGCCACAAAACCAATTCCACGTCACGATCTGGTCTCAACACATGGAGTTTTGTGTGTTAACTGGTGCAGCTCAACGGGATATCAGCTGATCTACATGATGACCCACAATTTGGACATCTGGTTTACTTCGTCATGGTTATCCCCATCATCATCATTATCACCATAAACATAGCACCAACAATGATACATCAATGGTGAATACCCGCCCCCTAACTACCGTACAGCAGTGAGGAAAGAAGGCTTTGTTGAGAACTGCAGTTTCAGCACTGCCTTAGGGTGATTTGAGGACAGGTGCCACCGAATAGCGTGGATGCGTTCCAGCTGATTCATTCTTAGCTAAGGTGTACAACTTGGCGCACAAAGCTCGATGTACCGTGACAGAGCTGTGCAGCCAGAGTTTGTAAATGAAATTACCCCCCTGAACACCCAATAACCGTGTCCTGGAAGGCTTAGGTTAGACAGGTTGCATAACTTAAATCCGATGTTACATAATCAACACGTTTAACATATGCATACATTCACCTTCAGTGATAAGCTCGTAACCAGCCGCCATAGACTAGTCTGGTCATACTTTTATCAGTCAGTCTAGAGTAAATTCGGCGTCCAGGTGTGACCACGTTTACTGATAGCGAACCGTTCAGCTGTAGTAGTCTTTTAGTGCCTAACTGACATGCCACCCGAAGGAAGCACGACAGCTGGGATACTGCCACGTAGCCCAAGCCCAGACAGGGGAAGTCGAGAGGCAGAGGTCGGATTGGAACCACGGCCCTTTCGGTCAGTAAATTCGCGCTCTAATCACCGAGCCATCTCGTATCAGTATCATACGACAGTCTGGTCTCTTAATACCGTCATCCCCGGCTTTCATCACACGGAGGTCTCCGCAATAATCCCCATCATTTCCATCCCTTCGGTACCATCTTTCTAATTGAAGAGAATATCGGTAGCTCAGGTTGTCAAATGACCGTTGGTTTGTTCCCTGAGCACTAATGCGGTCACCTCGACTAGTGATGAAACCTTGCAACCGAATTGCCCAGCCCGGCGGACAGACCGACAAACAGAAGAGCGTGCATCCCTTGAACTGGCTCCTTGGAAGTGCGCCAACTTGAACAGGCGCACTGAGATGTCTCCTCGAATGAAAAGCGATGAAAAGCTTGCAAGTCAACAGTCAAGCTCGGTGAACAGATCAACAGCAACCTGATCAAATACCAAGTTTTCAGACGGATGGCTACGAATGGGTGAGGTTATGGTGTTTTGCAGGAGACAAAACACCATATCAAACAGAGTGGTTTGGCCACCCTGTGAACGAACAAGTGAAAGCCGCTAAATGTAACCAGTGTAAGATGTCGTCTGGCACCAATCCATCTTTGCTTTTGAGTTTTAATTTTTTCTCGCTCTAGGAATTCCCAAGCTCCATTGTTATTTTTTGACACCCGGGCTCTAACTGACGACAAAGTAGCGTCAGTAGAAAGTTCTTATTTTCTTGTACTAAGATTAAAGGAATTTCCTTCATAAAGTGGTTTCTTAGTAGTCACCGGACCAGGGTAGCAAGCTATAGCAAAAGTCTGTGTGTGTGTGTGTGTGTATGTCGCCATGAGAGTTAGCAAGGAAGCCGATCAATGAATCCCACACATACTGAGGCGAACATAAATAAGCGAGAGATTCAGACGGGCTCCCCCATGAAAACCAAATTGGTATGAGCGTATTAGTCGAACTACCGTGGTTCTCTTCAGATGGAACGTGGGAACGACGTTAGCAAAACAAAGTTAGAGTACTTTGAGACGGAACACTTTGGCTTTTTTGGAAGTATTCTATTCGGAGGAAGCACTGCTCCCATATTTATGGGTCATGGCTATCCTATATGGCTAGCCATATAAACCAAGGATGGGTGTTTCAGTGTCATAACTGGAGCGAAGGCATTCACGTGTCGTCTGCGAATTCTGACTAATCACTCCAATACTACTCAGCATTAAAGGCTGTCTTTCTCCTGTGTAGTCGACCCCAATGCACTTCCAAAGTTTGGTGGACAAACCGATGGACATTAATAAAAACCGAGCAACTAACAATCTCTTTGATTACGACAGAGGGTTCTGCGGTGTTGCACTGGTGTCGTAAACTCACCTCGGAAGATTTGCCGGCAGAACGAACACGCTCGTGTGAGCCACTAGGAGGTTGATCCACACCTGAGATGAACGAATTGTCGGATCGCAAGGGAGAATGGGGAGAAAGTTTTGGCCCGGCTGACATGTATCGCGTTAAGTCCGGAGATGTCGCAGAGATGGTGGACAGGTTAGACGAACAGGTACCAATGGTCGTTCCATTATCAGCCTCATACCGTTGTATCAATCTTTTTTTCAAAGGCATTGCCGTTGAACGAGTCTCGGTGGGAGTTCGACTAGATTTGTGTGCCTCATCTTCATCAAGTGATGGTTTCAGGTGGCCTGGGTTGGTTGTATCCGATGGTGTAGATAGCCGCCGCAATTGAGATTCATACCCTTTTGGTGGTGGCCACGGAAAGGACATCTCACACCCACTGCCACTTGTATGAAGAATTGGTTCCCCGGTAGGTGAGTTCATCATCTTATGGAGCGCGTTAAGGGAAACACCTGGGTAAACGGTTGGTCTGGGGGATTTCTCATCACTTGGTCGGCCAGGAGTAGGGAGCACGTTTGAACCCACCTGCCTGTTGAAAACGTTCGGATTTTCCGTCGCAGTGACTCCAAGTGACGAAGCCAATGGCGCCATTGTTGGTGAAGGAGTTACGTGATGTCTAACCTGAGTTGTTCCGCAGTATCCTCCAGGTGTTGCGGGTTTAGTCGCATTGGGCAGTTCCGTCTGATTCGCACCCGGCGTGACCTGTCTTGTTCGAGATAGCAAACCAGGTGAATTCAATTCAGGTGCATACGAATTAGGAGATATTCGCTTGATTTCTTTCGCGTCCATTGTACACCGAGGTGGGATGGGATGTAAGGCAGTCGTTTGTGAGATTGTGGGTGGTAGCGACATGGGAACGGTTCCTGGAGCTGGTAATCCAGGAGAGGAGGAGGTAGAAGATCGAGCCCTTTGTGTTTTACTCTGAGCCGAGCTCTGGCAAGCACTGTTCAACGCTGGCCATTCTACACTGAGAGCAGCCAGTTTCGCATCTTGCAGAATAGACAGTCGAGCGTCAGCAGCTTCTACAACTGGATTTACGTGGACATTTTGCTCTGAGCGGCCATCAGTAGATAGCCACGGCGGAGTATCCCGAAAAGACTTCAGGTTCTCCACGTTTGCTGATCCAGGGGGCGGAAGGCGACTATCCGGTTGGCGGGCTTGAGACATGGCTGGTTTTGGTGTCTGACGTCTGACATCTGCTGTCGGATTCTGATTACTGGGAGTATGAACTCTCGTGACATGGGGCGAGACATCAATCTGGTTTCGGAGTTTTGGTAAGTCTTGTTGACTGCTGCAAGGCAAATGGAAAAGATGACCACAGCTATTACTCAGGATTTGGTGCATACGAAATTAAACTACGGACAAATTTCCGAGGTGAGGGGCCCTATCCAACCGCACATTACGCTATTTGGATTTGATAACACTGAGAACTGTTGGACATAAATAAAAAAATAATAGAAATAAAAATCAGCCAAAGGGATGGAGGTGAGACTAGACCATCTTACTTACTCCACAGTGTGGTCCAGACCCTAAATATTCACCATCGATATCACAGTTCTTTTTCTAGTTGAATAAGGTGTTCCCATGGTTGAACAAAAATTGTGAGCTGAAATTTTCAGCTAATAAACATAACACAAAAGTTTCGCGAAGAGGTAAACCCACGAGCACTTAGCTCTTCCAGGCGGGGGCAGGGGTGGTGGCCTACGTATCAGAAGGTATGCACGTAAGGCCATACCTAGCGGCTATGCAGTCTTCAAGGAAAGGTCCCCTTTTCGGAGTGATCTCTCTTACTTACTAGTGTACATAGAGACAGTAGACGACCACAATTCCCCAAGGCTTATTAATGATACAGTAGTTTCCGTTGAGAAGAGACACCAGCAGAGCCAAACGATATCGTTATCTCGTGCGATCGATGCTCTTTAAGCGGGATCCAAACCTCTTGACTAATAATAAGTCCGAACTACTAAGTTGTATCTAGGCTTGTTAAATCCACTAGTTGATCATCCCTGACTTCCATTAACGTTGCTTTAATCACTCTTGAGAAAAACGAACTACGTGCCATTATTCCCACCCACTGAGTGATACTGACCACCGCCGCAATGGTGAATTTCCGGTCGGGTTGGTGCTTGGATGCTAAGTTTTTAAGACCCAGAATTGCCATCCATAGGACGGTCATCATCTGAAATAATGTTTGAACGTACGTAATGCACTACTCATAAGGTTGCTGAAAATTCTTCGACAGCCCACGACCGGTTTCGCTCTTCTTGGGGCTTATCAGGAAGGCGCAGTCCCCGAGTTTCCGTCAACCTTATGTTCTACTTGAAACCAAACTGCACAAAAATTAGCGGAATACACTCATTTGCAAACAAATTTGGTTTGAACAGTTTAGTTTGAACTGTCAGTGTCACCCACTCGCACATTTGGAAACGACCCAGTCCAATCAACAAGGAAAGAGGTGGGGAAATCAGAAATCACAAACGGTGCTTTAGCAGTGCGACCAAGCGTTTCAACAGTAAAGAATGAGCGGCAAACTCTACGATTGAAAAGTCCGAAGCTGACGAAACTGCTGTACTCTAATGATCAACGAAAATTCAGTGAACGACTGTGAGGAAATCTAGTACATAAGAAAAGTAACGGCTGTCTTCCCGTGTAAATGCTTTCAGATCCACGCAATGCATTCCTAACCACGAGTAGGGAGTACGCTTATGACAGCTGCTTAAGGAACACTGCAAGGAAACGGACAACTAACCCATGACTTGCGCCGAGAGCGTAAACACAAGTTTTACCTTAAGGATAACCCAGACGTAAGGATGTGCGCGTGTGCACAAGTCGGATTACAGCGTCTGAATAAATCCAGAAATTACAGAAACAATAGCAGCAGTTTGCACAGCAACAGATGGAGCGCGTACACAACGGTGCACTACAGTACAGCCATACCCTTAAGCTCAGGAAATGCGAAAGACCATAGGGCAGCATGGGGACCGCGAAGCACAAATATGACTACTATGATCGAAAGTTTAGCTGTAGCACCCTTTCGGTGCCTAACTGCCATGCCACCCGAAGGTTGCACGAGGGCTGGGATACTGCCAGGTTACCCAAGCCTAGACAGGGAAAGTCAAGAGACAGAGGTCGGGTTCGAACCACGGACGTTCCGGTCAGTAAATTCGCGGTCTAACCACTTGGTCCATCTCGCCCCACTATCGCTCCAAGAAGCAAAGCTGCATAGTGATGCATGAGGGTGAGAAATCAAGCAGTCCCACTGCAGTTAATCACGGCAGTGAATGTACAAAACAGATCCAATTTGCGGTCTATGCATATTTTGTTGACCTCTCAACTAGCTACTGTTTACCGGTACGGTTATGCACTTGCCACAGAACCACCCGTAAAGACTGAGCTGAAACCCTGACCGCCTACATTTCAGACTGACGAACATTTGCTGAACAAAGTGTGACGCCAAAAGCATAACTTTATCTTCATTTTATTCCAAACCTATGGATGATTTCCAACCACTATGCTGTCCAACAATCACAAACGGGTGCCCCTTAGAGCAAGTAGAGTGCACCAGGTACCTCAGAGTCAAGTTGTCCTCTGATCTGTACAGCAACCTTAATGGTGCTGGTCCGCCTAACATTGTATCGACGGTCAAAGTCGAGTACACTCACAAAATGAATCGATAGGCATATTTACATGGTCCCGCCGCTTTCAAGGTAAGATCATCAAATGAGAAAAGGCACTATCAAGCTTAGGTGGTCACTTGATACGCATGAACGCATACATCTGCGGGATAAACATGAATCACGAATAAGTCAAAGGCTAGTTGAAATCATTTTTCACATCCAGCTTCACAAACCGGTGAGTGATTCCATGGTTTTGTGCTGCTAGTTCACGGGTGACTTGTCTGATCACTTGTCGCTCGCCTGACGGAACCCCGTAAGGATGAAATACGTGTATGGCTGCCTCTTTCGGGATTCAACCACATCTTTGAGACTTTAGAATCACTTTTTCGCCTGTAAAACTTTCTCCCAAGATCCTCAAGCTACCGTGGAGAAATCCCTTTTTCAGTACCACTGTAGGCTACCTGAACCAATAGGACGAGAGTTTCTCTCATCACTGGACCGTATTCTTCCCGTCATTGCTACCGAATATTGCAACTTTCCTCCCACCTCTGTATCTTTCATACAGATTGCGTTCAGCCAGTCATCTTTATTTATTTTCGTGTATTTTGAATGTAGGACAGACTGAAATAATTCTTGTACTCTAATGTCATATTAATTCATTTACATTACTTATATTATAGATAATATAAGCAATATATATGTAACATACATATATATTGCTTACATATTATTACTATACATATATACATATATATATATATATATATATATTATTACATTCCGGTGAACTAAGCATCTGATTGGATTCGAACTAGACAGTCTTGTTGCCTTCCAATCATCCGTCTTTCATTACCGGGAGTTTCTGAGTTACATCTAAAGCGATAAGCAAGAGGACTGCTCTTGGTAGTTCAACCTCATAGGAATGATTCCGCTGATCTTTCTCACCTCCTTGTAGCCGGTATTTTTTTGTTTAAGTCCGAACAGTGTCATCATTAAAAGCAATTAAATGAGCGGCCGATTAACCCATATCGAAAGCATAATCGTATCACTGACCCATGACCTTGAAATATAAACTCCATCGTTTAACAGGACTCAGTTGCTGAACAGCACTCATGGAATCCAGAATGTTGGTTTCAACCGCCTTGACCTCTATAGTAATCCACGGGGTTCCCCTAGGTTAGATGATAACCCTGCAGGTTTATGTATGTAATCAAGAGAGTTCATACTTGTCCAGCAATCACATAAGCTCGGGCGGTTGCAATTCAACTCTGATGATCTTAAGTAGAAAGGGAGATGGAAGCCTTTGAATATGCCCGATGACCTTCACATCGAGCGCACTGCGAAAAAAAAGCCGAAGTGCCTTCAGGGCAACAATAGCCCCGATCGATAAGCTCTAGAAACAGTGTTTCTACGTAACGGAGCACAAAGCGTAACAGCTGATGTGTAAAAACATCCAAGCGAAGTGACATCACAATAGTATGACCTAAGTTGATGCGTAAGCTTGGTCCTCCAGTCTGAAAAGAATGTGCTTCAAGCGTAGCACATTGGCGCATGCCTTGCGGTCATCATGTGACGCAGGGTGCAGAACGAAAACATTCCACCCCATCATCTCAGCCGTTGCGTTAACTGTGCCAGCTTGTCAAACGAAAACCAATGAATGCAGTTCAGGTCTTATTAAATTGTTATGTTTAACACGGCGTGATGCCAGAGTACCTTGAAATCAGAATGAACTGCACCGATGTAGGTCGATGACTGTATTCAGCTCTTCTGATAGGTCACCATCTGCTGCCCAACTCAGCCTGTTCAGTTCAACGGTGTAATATCGGGGAGAGAACATTATCTGCTTAAAACCGATATATTAAGATGTATGCGAGTAGTGGCGATTAAGCATGGGTACCTGCGACCCGACTTCCTGCTCATCAAGTATCACCGCTGTTTTCAAAGAGGAAACTACTCACGAGGTTGCTAAAGACTATTCAGCAACCTTGTGAGTAGTTTCCTTTATAAAAATATGCTGTGATACCTCGAATATCGTACCAAATGAAACATGAGGCGGCCTTTGTGCAGCACATTCAGTTGAAGAACACCATAAACGAGAGGTTCAGTTGATTCTTTCGTGAAAACCAAATTGATTTGCAAATTAGTGTATTTGTCGATATCGCCGTTGTTATTCTGTTCTTTTGTGCAACGCAACCATAGTGACCACACAACCCACAAAAACCAGTAAGAAGCACGAGGGCAGAGATCAACGGGCTATCCAGGCATATGTAGGGATGATCGATAAGGCAAGAGGCCAACTCCGGCGGAAATCCTTTACGATAACCTTCTGTATGTTTCGAACGTAACTGGCTATCTCCGTCGAATTGTTTATGTTGCCCTCTATAAAATAGGACCCCATTCTACCAAACGATTTTCCTTGTAATAACGTTCCTGCGTGGCTGTGCAATCCAGCTACAAGTGCTGGACTGTTCGACCCCTTTACACTATGACCACCTCTAAGATGACCAAATTCGCCTGGAATTTCCAAGATCTTTTAGACTGGAAGTAGTGTAACTTATTCCTCGGCCCCGACGAGCTCGTTGTAGTGGGGTTTTACACGATACAACACACAACCTCCGCCCACCATTTGATGAAAGTCTCTCATGTGAAAGGCTCCCTGACCTGTAGAATTGCCTCTACTTCTCGATACGGAAAGCCTAGAGATTCACCTTGGGGATTTTATTACGGCGTCCTATGAGAGGCATCAAGACGCCTGAACGAGGAAGACGTGTGGATACATTCAGTAGTAGTGACACTGTGCTGGAATGGTGGACTCCGTTTCAAATAAAAAGGCTCAACACGTGCTCGTACATGGAAAGAAGAATTTCCAGTTATTCGGTCAGACACCATTTTATTTATCTTCGTTTTTTGACCCGAAACAAATGGGAAAGTTTGACGTTTGCGCTATCCGAATGTTACCTAAAGGGCCGTGGAGGAGGGAACAGTGGATGTTATTCATCCAATTTAGGGGCTATGAGGTTAATCATCCAGGCGAGAATCGATTTTGACTGGCAACAGTGAAACGAAAACATGAATAAGCATAATGTCGAAATCCTAGTACAAACCGGATGTATTATGCCACCTCGGGCCACAAGAGTGAAATACAGCTAGTACAAACCGGATGTATTATGCCACCTTGGGCCACAAAAGTGAAATACAACGAAAGACCGTACAACTGCAGAAAGGATATCTTTGGTCACCCAAGCTAACGGGGAGTAAGGAGGACATCAGTCATGGTGTTTAGTCTCGACGCGGTTAGCTGATGTGAACTGGCTCCCACATCTTCAGTCAAAGATGAGTATTTTAAATAGATTTTGTCAGGATGAGATAGAACTTCCCACTTTGAATGCAATGTCAGTCAATTAATCGGTCCGTGCGACAACCGTGAACAGTGTACGGTGGTTCGGGCCAAACGCGGCAAACCGTATCATACTATGTAAGATGGGGCGGGTTAGGAAAACAAAAACAAGAGAATAGTGGGTTAGTGACTAAGGGTGATGGAGTAGATACAACGGTGCAACCGGTAGCGTGAGTATCTCCAACTACTGGTTTGGTGAGTCTCCAGCACTTCAACCTCGCTAGCATCGAAGGTCCAAATACTCAACAAACTTGCATTGTGAAGTTGAGACATGACCTGATGAGTTGACGCGATGATTCCTAATAGTCAGGATCAATTCTTCTCACCTGAGTCGTGAATTCGGAGCGAACAAATTAAATGCCACCTGGTCACACTCGAATAAAGTAGATCTGATTCCATGTTACAGAGTAGTTGTCGAAAACTTGACAAGCACTGAGCTACCGTGCGGTGGCTGAACATACTTTCTACCATAGGTGGCTTCAAACCCTTGGGCAACTGCATTCCATCTTTCAAAGCGCTACCATGCTCTGCTATCGATCAAGTTACGTCGGGTCAAGAGGACCCCACTACTATCGCGCGAAAGTGTGGCGAAACGGATAGTCACATCGTCCGTTTTTTTGCATGGCTATCGGATGGAAGCTGTGAGGTAATGACAAAGAGCACTGTAGTTGCAACTTTCCTTGGGGTGAGGAGGATAACCAACAATTTCGGGAAGCATACAGTGTCTGGTGTTCGCTTGTAAAGATCGTTTTGCCGACGGGGCAAAGCATTCTACTGTGTGGAATTACATCATCATAAAATTGGTCACCTTCCACTCTCACGCACAAGATGATGACGGGTCAGTTTGCGCAAAGTAGCGGGTGACCAACGTAGCAGACTGTATGCGCGGCAGACCAGATGACAGCAAAATAAGCGTACTCGACATACAAGCGAGATGATTGTATCAAATAGGGGGTTGATAAAAACACGTAATCTGAAGAGTGCCCGTAGAAGCTTCGGTTATCATTAGAATGATTCGGGTGAAGAAAAAAGGGAGCGTTCCGTAGCAGGTGACTCATGATGACTTAATAGTTGTCCCACGAAGATTTCCTTCATGGGGCAAGGAAAATCAACAAAAGAATATCCAAACATGACCAACCTATTGCAAGTAAACAAAACGCCGATCAACTGATGGTTTCAGGAGCCAATGCATGCCTCGATATCATGCGACTGGAAAAATGTTCTATTACATGGACACCTCGATGTATCAATGGCTTGCGCACACTCCCGGGTCAAGTACAAAAACACGGCTACACGACAACGAAAGCGCAACTCAACAGTGCTCAAACTGATCAGTGTTCTCCCGTAGTACGATACGACATTAACCTCACAACTCTTTAAGCTCTCACGAGGGGCATTTCTACGTGGTGTGCTCGTGCTGGATTAAAGACGACACATCCTCCTTCAAATCATTTTCCTCTGCTGTTACTTCGTTATTTGCTCACCAGTTTTTCGAAATTGCAAAGTTTCTTAATCGTTCAGGCACAAATCAACCGATGTGACAAACCGGTCATAAGTATTGTGCAAACACTGAAACCAAATCTACGCCCACCCCGCCTACTGGTTGATACATACTACAGAAAAAACTTCATGAACGTGCTGACTTTATACGAGGTGACAAAATTCAGGCATTTCTTTTAAAAAACCGAACTCGCAGCAAAAGTCACGCGCCTGTTTTCGACGCACACATGGGTACATCGGGAAGATAGCGAAGTACTGTGCAGACGCAGAATTATGGAGGCTTTAGGCTCGAAGTTGCCGGAAGTTGTTTCCAACCCACCGTAATATTGAAACAGCAAACTAAATTAGCTGTGATACCAAGGTACGAAAAAAACGATCCTTGTCTCAATCGCGCTCTCAGCTGTGGGCGGAGTTCTCCTGTTACCGCATTCTATCATTAAGTTGACCGAGTAACGACGTGTGCCATTTCTCTACTTTGACACCACGATTTGACTGAAAACGCACTTTTTGAATCGTGTCCGGGCTTGCACGACGCGAGTGACAAAATTGCGGAAGGAATACAACAATCGTCACATGTGTGTGTGTCATCACATGCGTTGTAGGATGTTTAACGAAAGCGGTAAACAAACTGTAATTCGTGGAACTATACAACAAGACCTCATTTTTTTTACCCCGCGCCGCATAAATAAGTTAAAGGATTTGCGGGAGAAGCCGAAATATTCGGGAGCACGTGCTGCGTCTGAACTGTGGTGATCGATCATCTGTCACGCGCATTCACGTGACAGTCCACGTCAGCCCAAACCATTCTGCACGCCTAACTTTTATTGTGGTTTCTTACTCGTCAGACTGGAAACTTGGAAAATATGTTCTAATCAACATAACTTTTCTTGACTTTTCCAACTGAAATGTCCAGGTTATTGATAGCGTTTGAGGCCAATTCTCGGATAACCGAAGGTAGTTCAAGCGAGATAAAACCCACCATCTCGGTCCAAGCCGCAGGATTTGCAACTTGTCACTCGTGGTACGGTCAGCGGAACGCCGCTGCCGGTAATCGACTAATTTATTCCTGAGTACAGAACGCTTGAACCGTCCAACATCTCAGCGCCATCGGGACCGGTGTGACAACCCAGTATTCCATCTCACGCCCAATGTGGCTTTCGTCCATTATCTAGTTCATCTCAGCGGTGAGCGAGACAAAGTGGACAGCGTGCGATTGGCTAATAGAATGTGGGTTCTGGTGCATATAGGCTGCTTCCAGTCCGGTTGCCGGTATTGGTTCTCACAATTGTGTCGATTTGGGTTGTCATGCTACGTGTGAGAACGTGACCAAGGCCACAGGAGCCCCTACACTGTGGTGCCTCAGTGACTTGCCTCACACACAGAAAAAAGACTGGTGGATTCGATTAAATCCGACCATGCGATGACTCGAGTCTGATAGCTCAAGACGTCTACAAGAACTAGGTGATACTTAAAGACAAACGAGTGTAATCTGGCGATTGTTCAGACTCATACATAACAAAATATCGTTAAAGTGGGCTTGAAACAGCAGGTAACAAGGTACTTTGTTTCGGAACTATTCAGAGGAGCAGCTTCTAGTTACCTATGATAAAACGACACGCGAATGTGAGACTTTTGTCAACAATGTAAAATCACCTTCATATCGCTGACGGTCCAAAGGTGAAACCAGTGGTTGTGTGCTTCCCTAGCCGAAACAAATGTCGGGTTGATATGTTAGACGGCATGTTTCGTCTGTATAGTTGTCGATCCACAAGCACCGTCTGTGGCAGTAAGGGGAACACTGTGACGATGCGCATGTTTCACGGAAGCAACAAGAAGTAAAATCGGTCGTGAAAGCTTCTTGTTCAGTGTGACTGATGAAATGTGCCATCAAACCGATATGCCGAGGATGACCTTTGACGGAAATGCTCGCGCCGTCCTCAGCTTCGTGATACTAGTAGAAATTTTGCGATTCAAAGAACATCGGTTGTTTGTCGTCCATGCAAAAAATTTCGATCCGATATTTAAAATGCGTGATACCTTATAAGCGTTGAACTTGACAAGCGTATTGCGTGGATAAATTCCACACTGTGTTGGAATGTGGCAGGAGTTGTACGTTGCTGTCATACATTTCAAAGTTTCATCCGTAGTAGTAGTGGTTATTTTGTATATCCTTCGATTTTTTGTGAGTAAAACGTACTAATTTTCATCGCCCTTAGTTCAGTATTTCCTAGTGAAGTGTATTCCGTTCATTTTTAAGTATTTACCAAGTTTTTTTAAATAACTATTTTTATAAACGTTACACGGCTTCTAGATATGAAACTATACGTATTTAACAGAGTGAAAGTGTGAGGAATCTTAGAGAACCAAGTGTGTTTCCACACATTCGTGAATTGAGGGGGTTAACCATGTTTCCATAGGACCACTGGGCACTGGATGCACGGCTAATCCGCGACCTTGATCATGAATTGGACGACCGGTAAGTGAACTTGCTATGATCATCTCTATCCCTATGGATTTCATGTATGTCCCATAATCACTGTAGTGATAATGAGGAGTGTGATCCACACATCAAGGACATGAGTACAGTAACTGTCGAAAACCATTGCACGTGCAAAAACTGTTCCATACATACACGTATTGAAAACCGACGTCTGTCTGAGGGATGTTTAAGGAAACTTTTGATTACCTAAGCACGGACTATTATTTTGCGAATATTCTTCAAATGTCAAACTACAAACCTCACTCTTGTGGCAGAATCTGTGGCATGGTAAGCATAAAACCAACACTTAGAGGAAATCCATATTCTTCTGTTTTGCAATCTTTTGCTCTTGCAGGCTTGACGCCTTTACAAATATCATCGGTTAAATTGGGACCGCATGACCTTATGTCACAGACCGCTTACAACAGATTGTTATTGGTTCAGCCAAACCAGGACGACGACCCCCACAGTATTTTTGTCACAGCTACCACCTACATGTGTGTGTGTGTTCGGTTAACCTGAGAATAAGACAAACCCGTCGGTGCCAAAACAGAGTCCAAAATATGGTTGATTTAATAGAGAGAAAGACTAATTGCACCTGACCAAGCGCAGTTTCATCTACTGCAACTTCAGTTCACGATTTGTGCCTGATTTTGTTACAGAGACTTAGCTACCGGCCGGTTGCACAAACGCATGGATTATCGTTGAATTTCGGTTAATGCCCTCTGTTCAGCATTTGTCAGTAAAACAATCGTCTTAAAACTCAGTAAAATGAATGAACTACTTGATAAATTTTTGTCCAAAAAAAACTCGGGCCTTGAACACTTTCAAACAAGATCGCCAGATAGCCTCTAGCTACCCGACTGTGGTATTAATATAGTAAAACAACTTCGTATTCTCCGTCCAACACGATAATGCACGAATGGGTACATTCTATGCGTTGCAAACATTACCGAATAGAACTCACGGAGTGTTTCCAATCTCAGTTAGGTGGACTCAGTGAGATGGCTCAGTGGTTAGAGCGTGAATTTACTGACCGGAAAGTCTGCGATTCGAAATCGACCTCTGCTTCTCGACTTCCCCAGTCTAGGCTTGGGTAATCTGGCAGTATCCCAGCCCTCGTGCAACCTTCGGGTGGCATGGCAGTTAGGCACCGACAGGGTGCTACAGGTGAACGATTATCTTTTTTTTATATCTTATTTACTCAAATACACCAATAGCGAAATATGGTTGGTGGTTGAAAATGACTGCATAATCATCCTACTGTTAACGTAAAGTTCCTTAATTTCATCAAAATTTGAGTTTTACAAAAATGAAAAATCAAGGAGTACAAGATGAATGTTTTCTACTGACCGGAGATCTGATGTTAGTAAATGGGTGGAAACATCGAGAATGAGACTTAACATCTTTTGTATCTCGATTCCTGCCTGAAAAGACTTAAACCCTCCGAATGCCCATCTGTTTAAGCAGAGATTTTCAAAAACAGTCTCAGTCCGGTTGCCTAAGTGCCTTGCGCCGAACGGCTACAATATGGTGGTAGCCTGGGTAGAACGAAACAACTGATAAGCGAGCAAAACTGTACAGCGATATGAACAGAAACACGCTGCACGGAACTAAAAAAAACAGTTAATATGGGAGTCTCAATGTCCAAGTGATGACCTGAAGTTTCCCAGTACAATATTACATTGTAATATCCGTTCATGTGTGCTTATTCCTTGCGCATCAAAGCCGAAGTCACGTGTTTCTTAGAGAAAAAATTGGGCAGTCTGTTTGAAATGGCACCTGCGTCAAAAGTCAGTCACACGATGGCACACTGAAACCGAGCCACAAAAAGTCTTGCAGACTATTGAAGCAATAACAACCTGTCTTTCTTTGGACAGCGGTAATCCACGTGTCCTAAAAAGTTCATGTTAGGGCGATACCTATGCACAAAGTCACGCGTCTAGTTCTGCTGACAGTTTCTCCCTCACTAGATTACTATTTGATTGAAACAGACGTACTTCTACAATTCAGTAACGATCTGTTGGCCAGTCGGTGTTTTTCTTCAGTGTCTTGTTTGTACTATTACTAACTGGTCCATTTGATCCAGTACGTTTCAGTGTCCAGTCTGTGTTCTTGCTGCCTTAGTGAGTTGCAACAGCTTGTGTCCTTTGGGTGAGACTAGGGGTCTACAGTATGCACCGTAGCACATCACTTAGAAAAAGATAATCGTTCAGCTATAAAACCCTTTCGGTGCCTGGTTGCCATGCTACCTGAAGGAAGCACAAAGGCTGGGATACTGCCAAGTTTCCCAAGCTTAGACAGGAGAAATCGAGATGCAGAGGTCGAGTTCGAGCCAAGGCCCTATTGGTCAGTAAATTTGCGCTCTAACCACTGAGCCATCTCGCCTCCCTGCACATCAGTTACGTGACAAGAACACAATAGTCCAACTGCAGTTATTTTTTCAGTTTCATTTCTACTGTTATACACATGATTTTCTTAGTTAAGTGTGACAATGAAGGCATCCAAGCTGAAAAATGTACCACAGAAATCAGTAAATTGGTTCTTCAAAACAGCAACGAAGTCCATGTGTTTGAAAGGCCTCCTAATAGCCTCCTTCCAAACTTCGTTTCAACCCATTCTAAGGACCTGCATAATGTGTGTGTAAATTATCATTAGAAGAGATTATGGGAATGCCTAGGACATCTGGAAGTCCAGTTTCGATTGGCTGAGACCATACGCCAGCTTTCAGAAGTAGGATGGATATAGGGGCATGGATTGTCAGTGTGCTTCGGAGACTGTGAGCAGAGTCTTTCAAGGTAATAATGATCGATGCGTACAAATCGCTTGAAAAAGGCAAATACTGCAGCTGTGCAAAAATGTAAGCCATGGCATTTCCGTCGGTGCATGAAAATTTCCCTGAGAGGCGAACATTGCAAAAACAGCGATGATCAACGCACTCGAAGAGGAAAATGGAAGGTCAGCACAGGAAGGTTTTACGATTTCAAAACAAAAATTGAAGTGCGAACGAAACGGAAAAACCCCAAAAGGACAACCCGGGCCAAGATAGGACAACAGTGCAAATCAGATTTCTCTAAAATGAGCCACCTCCTCTGAAGATATCGGCTTTCCATAGCCCTTTGAGGTTCGTGATCGACGTAATAACCATTGCCTCTAACCATCCCGTGCAGATCAGCAAGGCAGCGACCTATTGCTATTCCAAGTGCAAGTACTCATACTCTTACACAACAAAGGTCGAGTAAACTGGGGATAGCTAGACAGGCGTACTGAACGAGAGACCCCGGTTCGGATCCAGCGTTGGATTTTCGATAGCTCCTGTCAAACTGGTACTACCTAATCCCTCGCCTCCCCTATGTTTGCGCAACAAATCAGTTAAGCGATATGATTTTCTACCGAGATACATAGTATCGGGATGCCACTTTGTTCTGTTCGTGCCCCTGGGCCTTAACGAAGATGCTGCAAACTAGATAAACCGAAGATAAATTACAGCACTACTCAGACCATTGAATCCGTCAGACCAAACTGAGTAAAGTTAATGGAAGTATACATTGTTACCTGATCCTATACGGGTGACTGGTTGCAGACTGTGCGCGTTAGGGTGAACGCCCGAATAGAGATGCCTACGCGAAACCATCGGACACTGGGACGAGAAAATATGGTATTATCCCAAAAAGCTGCTGAAGCGTGCAGACGTCACAGACGATGACAAGAAAGTTCTTTCACTAGCCAACCGGGCATGTGGTAGAGGCGGACCTAGTCCCAGCCACTAACAAAGACGCAACCCGACAACGACCACTTTTTCTCTCCTGTGATTGTTTTTCGTCTCCCTCTACAAACAGACTAACTCAGGATGGATCAGAACCGGGTGTATAGCCAGTTTTCATTATAAATTTCAACTCATTGTTGTCGTGAGCTGCAATGTTACACCACTGAACAACTGAAATGTAAAACCTAACGCTCATAAATCCAATTGGTTTGTCAAACTTCTTAGCACGAAAACTATATACTGGCGTACTATCTGTTCAACAGCATCTGAAATCTTTTAGTAGGGAACGATTTGATTCTGAAGGCCAGGGTGTGGCGGCACATTAGTGACCTCACTGGCACACAAAGAACAACTGTTGCGTGTGATTAGACCGTTGAAATTGCGTCAAATGTGTAATGCCCCAGTATAGGTACTTTCAGAACGAAGAAATAACTAACTTCGTATAAATAGGCATTCACGCAGTAAAACATGGTAAACAGTATTTGACCGCTTTGGTTGTGGACAAGTAGCAATTAATGGAAAAACACCACCTGGGAAACTATTCGAAAGCAAAAAAAAGTTTGCAATGAATTCACCGCTCTGGTAATCGAGCTGAAAAGACCTTGACTCGAAAAACAATACAAGTTAAATAGAAACAAGCAAACCCATCGATGAGGATGGACCGGTTGTACAGTGTCTCTCAGCTGTTCAATATTGATTAGCTGCCTAATGGGATGAAGTCTTTTGAACTTCGCGAGTGGTTGAATTCGACCTCAATGCGCTCGTCGGATAAAGCGATAGGGACTGAGACTTAATCAAAACAAGCCCAGACACAATGTGTGAATGCAGTATCATTAGTTAATTCTATGCTATGATATGAGACCCATAATCATGTGGCTGCTTTACATAACTGTTTCGCCGTTGCCGAAAAGATCAAGGACACGCGTATTGGTAGAGTTGGACAGTTGTCGAAAAAACTGGGCATATCAAACATATCAAAGCGAATAAGAGGTCTAACGGCCAAGAGATGGATGGTTCTGGGTCGAAAGCACAAATCTACCTGAAGGACAGATTTAGCAACCATGCATAACGAAGTGTTTTTCGGAGAAAATTAACAATGCATCCCCCTAACGGTTGTGACTATTTTTAGACTGGCTTACAACCCTAGAGCACAGTTGTCATGTCTTGTTTCATTTTGAATTTGTTTCGGGCCTACTAGGCAATTAAGAAGCAAAAGGATTGCTCTCCAGTCATGTTTCTTATAAACGGGAAGTATTGTACTGCTCATTGTTGAGCTGCCATGATTTGTGTGGTTGGCCAACGGAAACCTCTTAAAAACGAAAGTCTGGTTGTATTAAGAGTGCATCGTTCAGCCCTACATCTTCAGAAGCAAGCACAGCTGTGTGGTCCTCGGAAAATGTATTTACTGACCCCATTGAGGAATATATTGCACCGGGCGCTCGGTGACTGAAGATGCTGGGTAACGAGTTGACCTGACTTTTTGGGTGGACTGTGCTACTTCTCTGAGGACGTATCACGCACACCGATGGATCTGACTCATTTCATGGGTTACTATGTATCACTGCCACTTTATGGAACATTACCCATCAGAACTCACCAGAATGCACTGCGTCCACAAATGTTAAAGCTTTCGGAGTCTTCATACAGGAAACTACTCACGACTTTGCTGGAAACTCGACCAGTTTTGTCCTTCCTGGGGCTCATCAAGTTTTATCCATGTGATTTTACAAAACTTTCAACTGCCTATTCCTTCCACACTTTCTTCTGGTTTCTCGTTTTATATCTCACAGACTAAATTATATGTTTACACTCGATGATCTATGTCTTTTATTTGTGCTAACTTTGGTGAACGCCTGGTACAGCTGAACGGAACTATCCTCTCCTAACTAACTTTCGCGCAAACAATTTTAACCTAATGATTATACAAAGTTTCACGGGCAAGAAATTTACGGTTCCATGTGTTTAAGGCACCAATAACACCTGGTAAGCAACGCTTTTCGGTGTTGAATTTCCTTAAATATGTTGCTTTTCAATTTACCTAGAATTTCATCGCTCTTACAGCCCCACATAGACTTGACTGTCAATAGTACATGGACCTACGTTGACAGAAAGGGAGCAAGATACGGAATCAGTGTTAGGAACCCTAAGATATATGAGGTCAGTCTAGAGCTTTAGCGGTTTATTGTAGTTGTTATATACGTACTTTTATGGTATACTATGAGGTCCTTCGTCGAAATTTTAGTACACGAAGGTGATGTGCGACCTATTGAGATCATCATCAGTGAAAATTATTTTCCTGGAATTGTTCACTAGAGAGCAGAGCTTAGTTCAGTTGCTCAGACACATCACAAAAGAAGGATGTCAACTAACGTTCCCATCAGGTTAAGGCTATGGGGATAACCAAACAGTTGGTACTCAGAACGCTGGCTCCCACCACTAATGAGTCAGAAGTGTAGCCTATCTAAATAACTATTTGTCTTAAATCACAATAGTTCAATCACTTCCGGAGGCAAGAATTTGGTGGAAAGCAAACGTACGTAAGAACTAGTGGTTGGTGGCAAGAGAGACTCCCAACAAGGCGGATACAGCTGTTGAGGCGCGAAATTCTGTCTGAATGTAACTGCCGCAAAGGGGACAAATTTTGAAAGCACACAGGAGATAGGTACTAGGGCTAGCAATGACTGATTTGTTCCCTAAGAGGAAATGTCACCATAGTAATGACCTTTCCCCTGATACGCTTTCACCAGTCGCCAAAACGACCGAATGGCTTACCTTACTCGCACTGTTGTGACACATCATCCCGTGTCACACACGGGCTATTCTTGATCTCATTGCAGTTTACCACCAGACTGACGTGAAAGACAACATTCGATGAGAACTTTACACAGTTGCAATGAAGAATTAAAGCAATGAAGCTTGAAAATAGAGTGATGATAAGTCAACAGATAGAATTTCTATTGCTCTCGACTTCAGCTAAACCTAATGAACTCACTCGCATTGGGATGTGGTCGTGATACAATGGAACAGATGGCTTAAAAATTGCGATTGCGATGCACAGCCACACGGTCTTATTAGAGAGAAGTCATAACAAGGGGGCTGTCGGTCGCTGTGTGCCGTATATACACTGGAATACATATTGCTCACACAATAAGCTTAGTTTGCGGCTTCCCTTGGATCCCGGTTGAGAACTACCGCCACTATTTTCGTGATGATCCCGGTTGACAAGAGCTAACAGCCATTATGAGCATCCGGTATGTTGGTGCACTAACTACAGGTGGGCAAGTCTAGTAAATATCTGGAACACTCTCCAACTTCGAGGTGGAAGAAAACCGCGGAAAAGCTGTTGAAAATAGCTGTAGATTACTGGATGATTATCAGCCAAGTGAAACTGTGAAATGTGGTGCCCCTTGGTTGTTTTTCCAAAAGGGAAACATCATAGCCAATAAAGCATTCTGAAATTGATCAGAACTGATTCGTCTCAAAACGAATATAAAAAACATGTAGTTCAAGCTACTGTAGGTCTAAAACTATGTTTGGTGGACGTTTATGCCATCGACAATATCAGGGGAAAAAAGATGTTGCATACAGTTAACAGTAAAACAGCGAAGAGGAAACCATCCCTCTGACTCCTAATTCATTTTTAACTGCAAAAATTCCGATTGCGATAACCTAATGTAAAGCCGCATGGCCCACTGTAAGCTCCATACAGTAGGCATAATCTTGTTTTCAACTAAAATTAGAACTTAAGGAGATCGATGCTAAAATCTCTCGCCAACAGTAGAACAGTAGTTGGGATTGTTCCTAAAGTACTAAAACCCATATAGTTCACTACTCAGATTCGTGAAAATAGTTCAGTGAGCTACTTTGGTGGAGAGAAATCTCGAAAAGAGCACAGTGGTTTATTTGATGGGTTTGCGGAACCCATCAGAATATTGTGTCGAAAGAACGATGTGGATATAGCATTATGAAAAAGAAGCAGACTAAACACCAGACTAAAACATTCAGAAAGATGTGGTAGACAGTCGATGGGCTTATTGGTGTTCTTGTTGCATCCTGGCTTTGGGATGAACCGACACGGATAGTATGGCTTAAGAAATCAGTCATAGACAATATTCGGTTTGAATTTTCTAGTCAGTGATGAGACATTTCCTTTTTGGTGGCACTTCTTGTTTAGTGACGGCGAAGGGCCTGTAACCAATCTGAAACGGCTCAGCTCGTTCATTCTGTCAGTAACAACAATAATAATAGATAATCGTCCAACTGTGGCACCTCGGTGAGTAGCCTTGGTGCACCTTAAAGGAAGTATGGGTGTTGAGATACTGTCCAGCTGCCCAAGCCCAGAAGGGGACAACGGAAAGTCGCAGGTGACCTCGAACCACGGACCTTCCAGTTAGTAGTTTTGTGTCTGAACCGCTGAGCAGTTCTGAGCTCATGGTTCCATTGGCAGTGCTTTTGCTTGTTTATGGAGCGCTTATCCTCTGAGGTTGAGTAGCATTGGCATGGATGGATAAATGTTCCACGATGGATTGTTGCGAGTAGGCCGAATTGCACAGTGAATGGACGGTCTAGCTCATCAACTTTAAAAGAGAGTAATAATACAGTGCGAAGATATCCACTGGTAGTGAATCTTCAGAAGAGAATGCTTCGGTTTGTTGCTTGCGCTTCCCACCTGAATACCATGTATCTACTCAACTGCCGTTCAGACATAACGCTAGGTGTAGATCATAAGTGTGGAAACACTCCAGTCTGTCCGGGCAAAACAGCCTAGCTAAGAAAGGCATAGCCAAACAGTGGGCTCAGTCGGAGTAAACTGCGTCGCGAAATGCAAAGCAGAGATGTGGTTGTACAACTGACGAGTGGCTCGATGCTTCGGAACCAAGATGGCCAGGCCAGTACCAATGATTGCTACGTAGCTAATCCAACTTCCAGCCCCAAAAAAGCATTTATCATGTGTTTAGAAAAAACGTTCCTTGAGATCAAAACTTGATCCTTTTAGCCACCCAGTTGTAAAGAATGCCACAATATCAGCGCTTCACCTGAATTAATCAACGGCCACTAATGAGATTCGGATAATCTACGCACACTCGACTTTCATGGGGGAAAGCATGTTCGAAGAGATAACGTTTGAATTGTAAAAACTAAGAGCTTGCTACAGTATTCTCACCCTTGTTCGAAGAAGTGCGCAAGCACATAAAACATGTGTGCGAAAGTTTCGTACAGAGAATATGATAACCATGCTTGTATTAACTGAATTCAATTCAGTATCTTTCATCAGGACGAGTAGTCCAAAACCGAACCTGAACTTTTACTCAGCTCCCGTAGGACATGAAATGGAATTCTGGAGTGCATCATCAAGATAAGTCGAGGTAGGAAGGAGGGCTATCGATAATCGCAATCTTGCGTTTTATCCTACCAGACAAAAAACAACCTAAGCTGTTCCACCGTTGTAAGGAATTATAACAAATAGAGATTTCGCCGGCCGATTTCCCAAAAATCTGTGAGAACATGTCTATTTGAGTCTGACAGTTACTCGCTTTAGACGGCAAAGTTTCTGGTAAACTACTCTCGGTGGCGTACTTTCACAGCTGGGTGACTGGCTAAGCCAAGACACTGCTAACGATCATACTTGCTCCTTCGTCAACAAGTTGTGAAACGCTTTCCTCCAAAAAAAGATGAATGTCTGTGTTGGTTCTGTCACGCTGCAGAATCATCGCAAAATGAAGAACTGTAATTTCTGACTTATTCCAGTCTGAAACAAAAGATTCCGGTGCTAGGCTAGAACTTTAAAACCGGTGGCGCTCACAAGTAGTGTATTGATTACGTAAGATTAGTTTCGTGACGATCTACCTGAACTTTCATTGGAGCAATGCAGCTATGATGACAGGGAACGAAAGCGAATGAAGAACGATTTTATCGGTCTTTAATCACAAGCAGGCTCATAATTTATTCGCACGAAGGTACCGTCAAGTGATGACGAGAGACTAATGTTCCGCCTTGTCATTATTCAATGAAGAAGCATTTGCTTACTGCATGACTGAACGCATAAATGAACAAGTAAATCACGCGGGCGCGCACACAATCCGGTGAAGTGTCCCGTATGTGGGCTAATAGCGTTCAAAACAGAGCCCGAGTTCGACTTATACTGATCACGCACAAACGTAAGCACGGACGCACCCAACGCGATTGATGAGATAGTGGCAGCTGCGCGCCACACGCACGAACAAGACGGCCGTGAACGTGGCGGACTGGCATAACGTGAAGGCCGTGCGTAGCGATCGATATTGATCGACCCATAGGTACATGCGTACATACGTCTTCACTACGGTGATTTATGTATTCGGTCTATGAACCAGATACCATAACAACACTCACGTCCACAAAAAGTTGATCGCATTATGCACGCCAAATATCCGCCCTTTTTGTTGAGGACGCGATGAATATGCCCGAATGGTAGAATACGAATAAGTAACTGGGTCGTGCGCTTCGTCGGCAACCGCCTCACAAATTTGTGGAGTAGCAAGGTTTGATAATTGAGCCCGTGACCTGAGCTACAAACGAATCTACTTTCGTTATGAGTGCGCGTATTCAACCAACAGATTATGCGGCGCATGTACAAAGACGCACACCGTACATCTGACAAACACAGTTCTGACAAAATCACTTCTGAATGATTACGTACCTCAACAGACCAACAAACATAGACGAAAAATACGGTACAGACCTCACAGTGAAGTTGAATTAAAACGCTGCGAAAACGATAGATCAACTAGGATTACTGCAACAAAACCTGTAGTAACCATACCAAACACGGTTGCGCGGAATTTCACGAACGTGCCCGATACTGGGGTTGTACAGACTCTTAGAGCAGAAGCTGAAATCATTGACCACCAAGGCGTACAAAAGTTGTTCATCCAAACCGACTGCTTGCTCTGAAACTGATCCTAGATTCCCTTTTGTGAAAACCTGAGGCTCGGTCTTAATTTCTTTTTATGCATTTAATCTAGAAATACGTGTGGCCATGAAAAGTATATGAACAGTACACATCACCGACCCGTCATCTGGTAATCGTGACATCTTGGATAACATGGATCCACTGCTTCATTTCGGACAATTGATTTAGAACAACACATTCAAATCTTGGGCATTCTCCCACCGCAAACATAAAACAACAAGAAATCCCAACCATTATGACATATTTTATGTGAGCCTAAATGCGGGGAAGCCTCACAGTTGCCCATAAGTCCTTCTGAGCGCACAGTTCAGGTCTGAAAGAATTAATTACCACCTGTTGATTGTCATATCCTTCAAATTCGACCTGATCACTTAGATAAAATTAATAGCTATTGGAGTAGTGCTCGGTGGTCATCAATCGTATCAGCTCGACTGGAGACAATGAACGGAACTTAAAGATAGCTTCCAGTGATACTGAGCATCTACGAGTAGCTGCTTATATGACCACAACCCAAACTGACGATATAGTCGAATAGTCTTTTTTGAGGAGTTTAGGGCAAACACTTATCGGCGAACAGCCAGCTGATCGATACTCAGTAAACCTAAGCGAGCTACCAATAGTTCGACAGAAGTCTTTTAGTGCAGAGACCGAGTACACAGTCCGATACTGGTTCAAATCCCCGCACAAGCTGCATCCCATTTTCATGGGTATAATAATGTTGATGGCCTATGTAGACTTTTTAGTGGATAGTATGTGGTGCTCATTCTGAGTAAGTATGTTCGTCCAGTGAGCAGGACCGCTTGTGTCTCCATTAGATCGATAGACCAAGTTATGTTGCGAGACCGATAACGACTAGCGTACTCGAAGGGCCTAGATGAGTGTGATAGACTTTCGATGCTACCAGGGTCCATTTGCACCCAGGACTTATGGACGACTCGTAGGATACTGTATCATCGTCATTTGAATTCAAAACATTTCAAGAAAGCTGTTATTTTGTACCGTTTGAGCAAATTAAATGGGCTACGATGGCAGCTTCATAACTGTTGTAGTTTAAACCTAGGATGCACAAGGTCTTCACGCCGAAAGCGATATCTGTCTAATCCTTTAAGTGTACTGCTATTCAGTTTACGTTAGGCTTCCGTAGGAACTTCTTTTATCTTGCTGGCTGCTCCGTGTATGTACCATACCATCGACTCACGTGACCTTACAGTCATGCTATCATCACATGGCGATAGTGCGATCAGTCGGACGGACCAAAATTCCTGTATTTTGACAGACTACTGGAATGTGGTAGGCGGAAGGAATATATGCTTGCTTCCTTTGCCTTAAAAATCGAAGCGAAAACAACACGGGAGAAAGTCAATTGATTAGAAGAGGGTAGCCAAAACATAAAAACCAAATATCTTATCGAGAAATTCTGAAGACGTCAGATTCAAAGTTGAGCAGGGAAATTTACAACTCGTCCGTGATTTTGCTTCGTCTATCTTCGCCTCGTTTTTTTCGGTTACATCCACTCCTCTCGAGTCTGTCAATCCCAGTTGGCCTGATTTTCACATCATCTTCAGTTTTCAATCGTATCCAGTTCAGTTTAGAGTTCCTAGCTTTCCTAATCCTGATGTGTTAACCATGAAATTTGATGTGAAAGACAGCAATAAAATCAATCGCGTTTCCAACGGATGATACATGTCTTATTTACAGCCATTATTTGTTGCTGCCCCGAAGCTCTTACAGGTGAGTCAAGCCATTGGTTATGGTACTGGAAAGAGCTGTTGTCAATTTCACCGATAGTTTACAAAAAAATTAGAGCAGTGCAGTTCGGTCACGAGTTAGAATGCGCATTCGTTTCATTCATAGGGGATTTCTTGACACTATGTAAACGTCTGACCACATTGGAAGAGAGGTGACAATCGAACATTTCACTAGAGGCCGGAAAAGATACCTCATCTACGAAGTTTAAAAGCACAGTGATTATTCTTCAGAAAAAAGCACTTCAGAGAGAAATCCTCAAGCGGACGCTTTCCTTTGGTTCCCATTTTTGCATCTTTGATCCCCCTTTTCAAAACAAAAGTCAAAGAAAGTGGACACAATCCTACGTCTCCACACACACACACACAGACATCTTTTGGTATCATGGGCATAAACAGAGCTATCACGTGTTGTTTACGCACTGGCTGCACAACTGGAGCAGGTCAACAGCTCGGAACGGTAAACAAGACCTCGCCATAGTGGTTTGTTTACGAAATCGGTGTCCCTAACCAGAACATGAATCGATGTTTTACTAACTGCTTTATCATTTAGTCGAACAGTTATCAATTTGGTGCCTCATCCCAGTTTCAACCCCTCATCGTATCAAGCACGTTCTGTGGCAAGGTCGTCGCCATGGCTACATTGCTTTTTTGTGAACAGACTACGGATTTAAAAGCCCTGCAAATAGCTAGCGTGCATTGACGGAGTAAGTGCATAACCGGCTTGCAGAGGGGCAGCATGGAACTTGGACATAAGAGATCATGTTCGAGCTAACAGTTATGGTTCCAAGGCTTAGCAGGCCACTTGTAAACGCCTATCTATTTGCATCGACCCCTTATTTGACTCGAATTTGATGGTCACGTGTGGCCGCACCCATCAACAGTTCTAAAATTATAGGTAGTCTGAAATGAATACAAGTTTAGGAAAGTTGGGTAACCATCACAGTAACCGTGCCCGAAAAAAGAGCGAACACCATTTCTCTCATTCGTCAGTAAGAAGCGCAGCGAAATTAACGTGTTCAGCGGTCTGTCAGAAATAAGTCGAATAGGCATTGTAAACATAACAGCGGGATGGAAAGATTTTTGAATTAGTAAACCTCAGAGGAAACAGTCATAGCAGACACCATATACAGCAAACACTGCGAACTTCATAGGGAAAACCTAATGTAATCTATGGAATTTTACCCGGTTTTCCGAGCGATGACCATTTGCCATCTACATCAAACACGTCACAGGCCTAAAGGCATAGTTTGAAAGAATAAAACCATGGCAACACATACACTCATTTGCAAATCAATTTGGTTTTCACGCGAGACTCAAGTGAATCCCTCGATTACGATGTTCTTCAACTGAATGTGCTGCTTCATGTTTCAGTTGGTGCGATATTCGAGATATCGCAGTATATTTTCGAAAAGGAAACTACTCACAAGGTTACTGTCGAAGAGTTTTCAGCAACTTTGTGAGTAGTTTCCTTTATGGCAACACATCCTTATTCAAGCAAGCGGGTCATTTGGCGAAACGACGCTGCTAGTACACCGAAAGCTGGGTTCTGACTAGACAAGGCAGACGAGAAACTATCGGAAAAAACTTGTGGTATTCACATAAGGGAATGCAATAAATCCTCCTGATTAGTTACAAGGTAAATAATGTCGCTTGAATTCATCACAGCCAGTGGTAATTCCCTATCAGCAGATAACCTTCTTACCCCCAAATGAACTTCTGAAGTGGCCACAGCGAGGCAAGCGCGATCGCTAAACTCCACAAGGAGGCCCCCAGAAACAAAAGCCTCTGCTCGACCAGGTAAACTATATCAAATAATTAACCCGCATCATTGAGTACTGCATGAAGATGGGACGCGTATTGTAGGTCCTTTTACGGCTGGATAATCCCACAAGTAACCCTCAACTAATTTTATGCCGTGTTGCCATGTTACGACCTTTTCGGCTCCCCAGGTGTGACCCAATGAAACACGATGTAACGTGCAGTTCAGTGCAACACCACGATGTTGTCATGTCACCACCGCGAGCAAATGTATCTATGATGCAAAAAAAGTTATGTGAACAGTAAAACAGCCAAGCAAACAGACCGACCGATGTTGAAATTTTGTATGCTACACTCATTGCAGCTGGAACAAATGCGTCGGCAAGTTATTTCTGGAGATGAATAGTATGTTAAAGGACAACCTGAACTGAGGACAACCCGCGGCCAAGTTCAGTTGCAATCGATTTTCCAGTGAAAGCATATTCATGGGAATTGCACGTTTCCACACGTTTCCGTACCCTATTTAGTATCAACATGCTACTGGGTTTAAACAGTGCTCATTCAATTGGACGTTCAACACGGAGCATGACGGTTATCCGAAAAAAGCGGTAGGTAGATCTGTGCACGCGGAGAAAATTAAACCAACACAATATTTCGGTTAGGTCAGAGATTGTCGGACGTGGCGCGCACCGTAAATTTTGTAGGACCGATAGTGTAAGCCGCATTCACAACAACTCTGTCTGAGGAAAACGAACACATTATCTTTATAATCCTTGAACTCCACTAAGATGCTCAGTTGCGTGCGAATTTTTGCGGGAATGCTGACAACTATGCTAGCTGTTCTGTGGAAAATAACGAATGCTTCCAGAGAATGACTGTGCATGATGTCGTAGTTACACATTGAGCGCCCAGCCATTTGTCACGTCGGACGGGTCGAAACTATTCAATTCGGACTGGGTAGCGAAATGTGGGACATATACATTTCACCTCGATATCAGTTTGTCCATGTTTCTCCTCCGCTGTTCGGGTCGTTCGCCTATCGATTTCCTGTACAGTCTAAGGCTCCAATTGATCCTCTACGGGTGTGGCTCTATATCGTTCGCGAGAATAAAGCAACGACGATCTGGTAGCATTTAGTTGGTGGTCAGCCAATCAATATCTTGGTCTTATTTTTACCACTGGTTTGGATGAACAGAACTGACCGATGAGCATTTTTCTCGACCCAAACCAATGGCAGGATTGCAGAAGATATTAGCCAGCTGATGGCCACTGTTTTACTCTTGCTAACGCAGTCCATGGTTGCAAGAGACCTTCGGAGGTCATGCGTAAAGTGCACGGACGACTTATCAGTCTGCCGACTACGTTGGAATCACGAGAAAGCGAACAACGAAGAAAAGGCTGACGAAACCGTGCGCGCCACCAGGAGTCAACAATGAATTGGGTAGGAATACTCATTCGGAATCTAACTGAACTTTCGCCAAGTAAAGCACTGTTCGCCAAAATACGTTTTTGCGTAAACCGACTGAGTCAGCGAAAATTCAGATGGCAAGAATATTATAAAAATTAGAACTTAGCAGTGGTGACAACCGTAGAAAAGTTTGAATCCATGGCAGCGAAAAACCCTGCAACTTGTTACTGGTGATCGTCACGTTTTTTTGTAGGAAAAACCTTCGGATAGATAAACTCTGACCAACTTCACAAAGAATAAAAGCCACTATACACGACGAAAACGAATACAATGGAAAATTCGATATTGTATACTTGAGTGAAACCTGAGTCCCACGAAAACGCTGTCCTTACTTACCCAAAAACTCGGCCAATCAGAGGATTACCCATGGACGTCGAGGTTGGATGATATCCGCCGACTGTCAGGGACGAAGAAACGGGGGGAGTAGCCGGGTAAGAGGTGAGACTAGTCACAGATTGCTTCTGGTCGAAGTTGTCGGCGCGATTAACTCCCTCGCGTACCTGAGACAGGAGAGCCAGCTGAGTGGCCGGGTCCCACTGCGAAAGCAGAGCAGCTGCGCTATTCATCCGGGAGGATGAATGTAGCAGACTTGCTGCGCGTGCCACAGCAGAGATCGTCGAATAATCCAAACTGGGTAGCTGGGGCTGTTGTGATGCAGGATGCTGCAACGAAGTCCCCCAGCCCCCCTTGCTAACGAGTCCTTCAGCGGAACCACTCAGACGACGATGTGGTGATTGTTGTTGGGTGCTGGGTGTGGTGGAAGAGGAATAAATTGGCGCTTGTGGGGTTACTAGTCGCGGACCGAGGGTAGTGCGAGGTGCCACTCGGTTCACATCGATTGTGCTTGATCTGGGTACTGAAACTTGATATACAAAATTGGAGGGACTGGTGGTGCGAAATACTTGCGGGAAATCCGTTGAACTAGGTCGGCTAGAGGGCTGGGAAGCACGCAACGGTGGACTGATCTGCGCCCCTGGGCCCTCGTTGGACCCCGCTCTAGCACCGATATCAGAGCTTTGCCCAGTCAAGCTGTTATGACTAGTGCCTGAATCGTAGGCACTTTTGTTAGTGTTGTTGCGCTTTTCCAAGCTTTTGGTATATTTTTCAATATACTCCTGCGGTAGTATGTGCAATAACAAGCCAGACTGCTGCAAAAGCTCGGGTGAGTTAGTAATGGCTGCAATCAAATTGGAGGATAAGTCGTTGCGATTTATGGGTGTTGTGCTGGGTCCTGATACCTCATTGCAAACTGATGGACGGTTGGATGGGGTTTGGGGTTTTGAAGTCAGCTGGGAACTTTCAACTGGATTGGAGCGTGCGGGAGTCAAGTGGGCATTTATGGAAACAGGGGGCACGTTGTCCCCCGAATAGGAATGCGCTGATGGAATCTGGTTATTCATCTGATTGGCAGCTGGAGGTGTTGGTAGCCGGGGTTGTAGTCTCGCCCCCGGGCTTGATGAAGGAGGATGAGAAATCCACTGACAGTTTGGAGAAGTGGCTGTTGGCAGTAGCACTGGAATGGGCGGCTGTCCGGTGGCATGGATGGCAGCGGTCCACCGTTTCTTTTTATGCAGCATGTTGAACTATTCCACAGTATCAGTATGGCGTGAAATTGGGTAAATGAGGACGCATGAAAACAATAACGAGCGCGGTAGTGGGGATATTTCACTCACAAAAGATCCAAAATGTGTTTTGCGTGAACATTCCTGTGGGCAATCTAAATCGCACAAATTCACAAATTTCTGCGTTTAGCCTAAGAAAAACCGGGTTATTCAACATACAGCTGCGAGGCAAACACCGGCCGACCTTCAGCAGAGACAATAAATGTGTCCGCCACACAGCGCGTAAGGCGCGATCGGCCTATAGGCAAGTCGGGTGCTGGTGATTCATCTGAACAGACCAAGTAAATCAAGCCAATCAAACGACGACATGAACAACCAATCAGCTGGCTGTTGCGATGATTGCAGTCTGTATGGCGTGGTAATGCCGACCGAACGGATAGGAATACATATGCATTCCAACGCATGTGTAGTTGTGATGACATGAAAACTTTGTGTATAGTAAACGTAACTGTGCTAGCCATTTTTATAGTACCTAATTAAAAAAATACGTCGAAGGCGTTTATTGTTTTCTTCCACCGAATGACACGGATAAAAAAGCTACTGCACCCAATTATTTCTTCGAAATTTTTATGTCGGCTTTTGACGGAAAACGGCTCAAGGTTCCGAGTGCAGCAGAATCTTATTATGTTATTTTCAACAACATGTATGATGCCTAGATAATGGGGAAGTGTAGATCCCTTAAAAATTCACGAAATGCTCCGGTGTCTCTCAAGTTACATCTTGCCATCGGTTTGGAGCATTCATACATCGGCGGCACAGTTGGCTGTCGACATCCTCCAGTGGGAGGCAGACAAGAATACTGGTAGAAAGTCCCCTTGATTGTTTACATGACTTAGATTGTGGTTGGAGACTGTCGATTCCGAGTATTCGAGCAAACATCTTACTTTCGAGATAATGTCAGGGTAATCAAATGAGCTGTAAATAACGTGCACAAAATTTTCCAAGTTTGTGCCCAATTCAGTCGATTTCCGAGCATACGTATCATACTATACGGTATGAGTATATGGATTGGTTGAAAGTGAAAACAAAGTTGATAGAAGCTAGCCTACTTCTCCCTATATGCAACAGGACACACAAAAAGTTGTCACATAGTTTGATGGAACGTGAATCGAACCACTGGTTGTCTTTTACTCTGCTGAAACCCTTCGGAACAAAAGCGCTATTGATTCCTTCCTTCTATTCCTACCCTGCAAAACGGGATTCCTTGTTTGGTTGTTTCCGCTTTGTGACTACATCTCTTCTTCTTGTTTTTCGTCTTTGACTTTGGCATCGCGTGCCAAGTTCAATACAGCCACGTGGACTTTATCACCTTGTGGCTAGTCTGTCGTTAGCCAGTGTGAACCTTGTGTAGACGTATTGTCTCCTACCTATTTTATTTGTACAAGACCCCACTTGGAATCAGCGTTACTTGACCCCGTGTACAGAAGCCGGCGTATGTCCACAATTTGAATTTTGTACCGTTTCATCATGGGATTATTATATTCATATTCATTCATTTGTCGATAAACCTCAGTTTGAAGGATTCGACCCCAGGGGATCTGTGACGAACTCAACGTGGCGCAACTGACTGCTGGATACAATCAATAGGGAGTTGACATATCCTAGTTGTCGTATCCAACGTTCTGAGCTTACCTAATGAGTTTCCCCACACACATGAGGGATTCTACTATTTACGTGGGTACGCGTGGGCTTATTCGTCGCTCTGGAAGGGGATTTTTAGTTGGTGGTATGTTATTACCACCCGAGGTAGGAGATGCAATACGATTTAGGGAAACTGAACCAAACTCAAGACACAATTCGGGTGAAGGTTGGATGTCATGTGTCTACGTAGGTAGTTAGCGAAGCGGCAGAAGTTATTGTTTGCTTTGCTTTGCCTGGCATTCACTCGCTAACGTGAAAGATTATGCAGGGGTTGTCTCCGAGTTTCCGTCAACCTTATGTTCTACTTGAACCCAAATTGGACTGATTTTACTGTTTTCGAGAAATACACTCATTTGCAAATCAACTTGGTTTTTGCGAGAGACTCACCTGAAACCCAGCTGAATCTCTCGTTTTTGGTGTTTCCGGGCAACTGAATGTGCTGCACCAGGCCGCCTCATGTTCCAGTTGCTACGATATTCGAGATATCGTGATACATGTACAGACGTAATGCGCTACTCATAAGGTTGCTGAAAATTCGTCGACAGCCCACGACCGGTTTCGCCCTTCTTGGGGCTCATTAGGTAGGCGCAGTCCCCGAGTTTCCGTCAACCTTATGTTCTACTTAAACCCAAATTGGACTGTTTTCGAGAAATACACTCATTTGCAAATCAATTCAGTTGCATGGAAACATCACAAACGAGAGATTCAGCTGGGTTCCAGGTGAGTCTATCGAAAAACCAAATTGATTTGCAAATGAGTGTATTTATCGAAATTATGAAGGGGTGCTCAGTGACATGCCTGAACACTGGGAATAATCGGACCCCTGATTTGAGGCCGTTCATGTGGAGTGTCCCAGCAGTGACAAACGGGACTGACGACTAAATGCAAGATTTGTCACTCCAGTTGAATCAATGTCCTTAGGTTGATGTATCTAAACCAAGCAAAGCCTATCGACTGAGAAGTAGGAAGCTTCTTACTGAACATAGCTAATTATCTTCAAAAAAAATTATCTTCAAAAAACTCCATCCCTCGCGTTCATCTGATTGAATAATTTGTGATACAATCAAAATTTCGTCATAGGTGAGAACCAGACTAATCCTTGGCTAAAATAAATTGGCAGTTGGGACGAACAGAAAAACGAACACAAAGTCGTCTCGCGAGGCGTAAAATCAGACGATTGTCCTGCATTTTGGTCACTGTCTGCACACGTTGTTGGAATGAAGAAACGGTCGATTTTCTACTGCTGTTTTCGGCCCAGATAAACAGCGGCGCGTGCAGACACACAGCCATACAGCTGTGGGACTGTCAGAACTGCCAGTGCCCTGTTGTGTCGGCTACTGGTAGCAGCGTAATTTGAGTGCCTCCGATCACGACGACGCAATACGGCGTTTGTCAGAGAACCGGTACAAGCACGAACGAACGGACAAACGAACAGACAGATGGACGAACGAAAAAACAAGCCAGAAAGCAAACAGGTAAACAAACAAATAAATGAATGAATGAATGAATGAATGAATGAATGTCTTTGTACAAATTAACTCGGGATTGGATGACAAAGACAACCTGTATGAGAATCATAAGCTTTAAAAATGCAGAAAGAGAGTGTTAAATATGAGCGTTCACGTATGCTTAGAAAAATCTGGCATGCGAATCACACTAAAAGAAGGTAAACAAATGAATCACATGCGTCAGTTGACGCAAGCATAGAAGAATGCCCCATAATGAATTGCTTCATGAAATATCGCTCATTGCATTCGCCATCAACTTCGTAGTAAATTCAGTGAATTTAAACGATCTTCCGAAACAAACTCAATAGGCATATAATGCTGCAATCAGTGTTGACAAAACAGAATTCCATTGTGGACGGCCTTTACGGATGTCAACTGGTCACAAACCTGGTTAAGATAAACATCCACTTGCTAATTAAATTGGTTTTGACAAGATAGCGGAATCACACCCACATCTTTCCTTTATTAATGGCTTTCAACTAAAAGTGCTGCTTACATTTCATCACGTTTCATCTGGGTGCTACTCAAGTTGTTGAAGTATGTTTCGACACTGATTAACTGGTTGGTGGAAATTCTAGACAGTCCAGCACCCGCTTGCCCTCCTTGGGGCTCACCAGGTTTGCCAGCGATCCAGGTGGATATCTCCTCAATCATTCATCAATTATAAATCATTTCGCAGCCGCATAAGTACAATCCGGTCTTCAAATGGGTTCATGAGGACCCGGAAATGGGTTTACCTGATGAACACTGAGAACAGCGCAACCTGTAGTAGATTGTCCGGAGTTTTCCTTGGTCTAATAACTGGAACTACAAACCTTGAAGGAATGTACATGTATACATCTTGAAAGAAATAAGTTCCATGAAGGAGCACTAACAAATACAAGGACCCCTCTTTGAAAGAAACGTCATTTTAGGAACCGCCTATTTGGCAATTTTAGGTCTCGAACGAAATCAGGATAAAACAGGGCTATGAAAGGCTTTTTTTACTTAACTTAAGTCTCACGATCACTAAGCTTGTGTACTGTCAGCATTTGGGATGAACTAGTAAGTCACGTGTGCATTTTTTCAAGTTAATCTTCTGCAATTCTGAACAAAAATATTTCCTTACGTGGGTCAGGTGCTGTCAGTATGTAAGCTTTGCCTCCGTTGCTCCTTTACTCCCCCACTGTTTCACACTAAATGCCAAACCTGAAATTTTTATGCTAGTACTGCTTTTGTAAGCTTCATATTGTTTCAACCCTGTTCGCATGGAAGCAAAGCCGCCAACGTTTTTTGTCCAGGAACAGGGGTTTGTGGGGGGTTCGTTGGTACCGTTGCCTCTCGTCTCAGCACAGATCCAGTAACTGATGTGAGCTGCGTCTGACTACCGATTCATCATCAACATCCACATATATGTTTACCTGGTTCGTGTGTCTGCTTTATCGAACAAGCTGGATGGGGTCAAGGTCACAGACAAAATTGTCAGCCGTCTGTACCAACCAGTGTTTCGTCTTAAAGTCCAAATGTTTGTCGTCTGACCACTGAAGGATTTCGCTAACACAGTGAATTCACATTGCAAAAAATACTCATTCGCCAGGGAATTTCCCTTCAAGACTTCTTACAAAGAGGGAATATTCTGTTCACATCAGACGGATTGAAGAGACCATCAAAGCCTTTTTTTATATTCGAGATGTTCCACATATGTTCGCCGGCTGTATCACTGTTCGGATAAAAAACCTACTTGATTTCATATCTAGTTTTCAAAATAAATGCATCGAAACGACATGAGAACTGCTCTGTTTCGTCCACGAAAATCACAACACCCACCTGAATAGACAAAATAATAACTCATCTGACAATGAACAGAATGTTGCACGTATCCCGAAAACTGTGGAATACTTCTGTGGAATCCTACTCAAGCTTGTAGAATGGTCACGTGCAGTGGATGAGAGTGGGATAAAGCAACCTATTACAACCCAATATGATCTATGGTTTAGTCTTTTTCTATGCCTTAAGTATAGTGACTATAACACTGCCATACGTGAGCTTATGGGCTGACAGCCAACTGGACTGGTCAAGTTGCCGCAGGACGCTACACCCTGAGACGTTGCGCTTCAAAATATCTTGTACCCGTGATCTTTTATCCCTTTGCTTTGCACGATAAAATCCTCACTTTGTACGACTCCAGATATACCTTTCCAAAGCCCATCAGAGTGCTCGCTGTCTTTTATGAGACGATTAGTGAGCCCGATCATACTTTTTTCTGTGATCTCAGTCACATGTGCTGCCGGTGCACCGAACAGACAAGGATGGCCCTCAACAGGTTTGTGTGAAGCCAAGCGTTATCCCCCCCCCGACCTACCTGTATTCCGCAACAGTAAACACAGTTAAGGAGAGTGTAACTCAAACTCATTTTCGCAGCCTGGTGCATTTTAGAACCCTCCCTTATCACTCAAATTCCTGATCCCATTTTTTCTCATCATCTTGGACACTAAGGCAAATTGCCAATCAAAAGCCATTGGATGCACTCCAGCTGGAGGCTACTCAATCTTATGTTATGGTTTTTACTTTGTAAGCTCCTTAGTCATGTTATTTCCAATCTGCTTTCCGTTTATGTAGAACGTTAAGACTCGTTGTGGAATCGTACTGTTGTCTTATGTTACAGTGTGTGTGTGTGTATGGTGAGTCTGACGTCGCTTGATTCAATACAGCTGCCGAAGTATGGGGTTACGAGTGTAACAGGCAACGTATACTTCGTCATTGATGTTCATGACTGTCAATGACAGACCATTTGGCGCATAACTTCCGGAGGAACCTTGGCTATCATCTTCGTAGATTTGGGGTTCGTGTGTAGCTTATCTATTGACGATCATCTTGGAGAGTTGATAGAGCATTCAGAGTGCCGCCACTAATGTTTCAGCAATCGTATTCTGCTTTTTACGACCAAACGAATCTTTTTCACCCAGGCAGTATGCGCCAAGGACCAATAGAAAAAAGCAGTCCACGTACACTGAAATGTTTCAACCTCTGTGGGTGATGGAGTTGAAGGTATGGCGAAGGTAGATTAAGTGGATAAGGTGTTTCGCTATGCCCTGTGATAAAGTTTCTCGAGATAAAGCATGCCTGGACATGGAGATGTCTGGAGATGTACACAAGCTGTAACTGGAATGAGTAGATAACCTTGTTCATTTTCAAAAAGGGTTCTCACATTGAATGTATAAACCACAGAGGGGTTAGTTTGACTCCTGTTGTAATGCCTTTGTCATCTTCTTCAGTTCCTGAAAATCAGTACGCAAAATCCACACATCCCGAGTGACTCTTATGTCAGTAGCAAAAGCTCATCGTTTTCTCCATGGTACCAGTTTTTAATTTCCATTTTTGCGCCGGAAACTCAGTTACGAATTTCTGTGCTACTCTCCTGTGTTCCAGGTGATAAGGCGATCGCGGCTGGAGTCCCATCATCCATTTACAACCCCCTAACCTCTAGAAAAGATCTAAGTACCCCTTCAAACATATTTTCTCGTACACTGGCTTTGACAGCCAAATAAGTGATTTACTGCGGCTGACACGATTGGCGTTCCTCTGTTTTCTTCGGACAGGCGGTCATGGTTCACGGACATTACACTATTCTGGAGATAAATACGAAAGTTCCGCCTCCTCGACAGGGCGATCGTAAATATAGTTTCGTTCAATCCGTCCACTATCATCATTTCAAGGGTCGTCTTGGTCTATCCCAACTGGATATTGATGGATTGACTTCCCAAAACGCGTAGTGGAATCCCCCCGACTGCCAGCACACTGAGTACACAGTTGATTCGCTCTTTTACCGCCTCACCCTCGAACTGGCAACTGGTAGTACCGCGTCATTTTTCAACCTAAATATAAGTCTATCCTTCCCATCAAATTTCGATCTAAAATAACAAGGCGTTGTAATCATGTGACCTGCTAGGATCTCCTCGTCTGTCAGGGAAGACTTGTGGGAATTTCCTCGGGGTTATGCTAGCCCTCTGTTGCCGCCATATTCTCTGCTTTCGCTGCCGCTGTTTGCGGTTGTTCGCCGAAACAGCTTCTGGTACCTGCTGCACCGACGCCACCAGTTGGTCCATATCACCCACTCCACTGCAGCTACAACCTCCATCTTTTGCTTGATTATGTTTGACGGGAACTTGTTACAGACTAGTTGCTTTATATCAGCTGTAGTTACCTCAGGAAGGTACAAAGACAGCTGTTGCACTAGGACTGGTTTTAATCTGCATTGATCTGATTGCCTCAGAAGACAGTTATTGAACATCGTTCGGTTGAAAAACGTTGATCATACAGCTTCACCAAGCACCGGTACTATGCTGTTCGTCAGGACCGCTGGACTGGTTAGCGGTTTCACCCTCTTGAAAACCACAAGTGCACATAAATCGGCATCTCTATTAACCTTACGAAACATCATACTACAAGACTGGATATCTTTCGGAATCGTTTTGAACTTTACCACGTTTTGCACTCCAAGCACAAAAAAGCTGTCCGTTGCTTCCCTTGGTCCGGTGGACTCGAAACCTACCAAAAAGAACTGCGTTTATGTATTGTTTAACGCAAAGTAGACGATTACTTACCTCTTAATCAATGACGAGCTAGTACACCGCGACAGCTTGCCGGGTTAAGGAACGTTATGCCTAGAAGCTGTGGAAATCACCATCCTTCGTTAGACTGTATGTAACTCGACAAAGCACTCGATTTAAATGGTCGCTGCCTGTGCACAAGGAAAAATCACTTGGACTGAACAGAACGAGAGGAAGAGTAGAAAAGTAGTTCCATCTGCAGGAATATTTCATCACATTCCATCAAGAGTGCCTGCTGTGTGTGTGTGTGTGGTGAGTGGTGTCACGAGTGGTGACATACAAAGACACCTACGTTCCATACGTCGTTCCGCAAAAATAGTTCTGAAAAAAGTTTGGTCTCAAGTTTACTTATGGCGTCACACAGTCATGACTCATGCTGGGTTGTGATCAGATATCACGAACCCTCTCCATACAAGCATGAACACGTGACCCATGAGAGCACAAAACAGGATATTGTGTAGGTGATAACAGTCTACAAATCAAAAGTAACGGAGGGGAAAAACCTTGTAAACCGGTTCATGTAACTAGTTGGTCCAAGACAGTAATCTCAGAATTTTCGTTTAATGCCTTCACTGGGTCCACAGAAATCCTGGGGTGAGGAAATACCCCGTTCTTCCTCAGGGTCAGCTGAACAGACGGCTGAGTATTTCGGGATGTCAAGAGAGTCGAGAGTCCAGTTCGGCTGCTCGGTCCGGGTTGTAAAATGTTTATCTGTTCAGACTTCTGCAGGATCTGGATGTCAGCGACTGGTGACTCCTATATTAAGGTCTACCCCCAACAGGCCGCCGGAAACTTCGTTTGTGTGAGACGAGCTAGTTAGCAAAACAATATCAAGAATAAAGGTTCCAATGAAAAAAGTTGATAGCCACGTGTCCTTTCTCCATTCCATAATACTTTTGCAACTCAACCCAGTTCAACAACAGTCCAGGCAAAACTACGGTATTGGCACTATAAGGGGAAAACCCAAATCACGCTTTTTCAAACGGAACACGATTTGATTTTGCCTACCTATGTACATTGGCGTTGTCCCTGGTTTTGATGTGGCCGAACAATCACGTCTGTTTACGAGGTCAATAGAGAACAAAGAACAATCGCAACAGTAACAGTCGGAACAACAAGCACAGCAGCAATCGAATTGTTCAGCAGCACTAACACGACGGCTGCTGTCTAATTGCAGGTCCACACAAGTCTGTGTCAGCGAATTCTACTAGCTTGTTAACTTTCATTGTGTCCTTCAACTGGTTAGCTAGGTAGCACATGCGCGGCAGTCTGTTTACGGCGTGATAGACTTGAAGTAGACTGTTCAAAGGAAACCACTATTGTACTACACTAAATTTTGTGCATGCAGTCAGATGTTGGCTTCCACGTAGAGTGCTGCAGCTTCAAAGTCACCGAACCCATCTTCTACCTTTGGATATCAGTTTAGATGACAAGAACTGATTAACGCGCCACAGGTTACTTCCAAACGCACGTAATCCGGTCGTGGTATGGTAAATCGTTGAGTCCCACGTGCCACTGACGGATCAAAAATAGCTTCCGGACAGTGCCGTCATGTGAACATGCCGCGGTCTATCCTAAGGATGCGGAATGCTCGATCAACCTTCATGATCAATAATAACGCTAGAATAGCTGGACCCTGGCATATACGTTCTTATTGGTTAGTTGATGGTTAACGACACTAACCGTCATCCATTTGTGAATTTGAATAACAAAATCAGAATTAAACAATTAGCGCTGGATGACACTAGCGATGGATAGTTCTTCAGGCCCGGCTACGACTGATTTGTTCATGGTGCCAATGGAAGTCGGAGCGGCACATCATCTTAGCTAATTGAACCTTTACATGAGGTCTCTGTCAATATCAATAACAGGAAGCAGGTCGAATTCTACTTTTACTTTTATCAGTCAACTTTACTCAAATCTTTGCTTTGCGTCCGAAACAAGCTCCAGCGCTTCTAACTATCCTGGCGACCAGGAGACCTCGCTGAACAACACGCCGCTCCTCTTATCGTGAGTTCACTTGTATAGGGCAGTGTCCAGCACATTGGAAATGGCCATTAGTTCAAACTTTTTTCATCAGAACAGCGGTTAACTGTGCTCCTGATAGCCTCGGAAGCGAATTTTTCTCTCTTACGGAACTAAAACTGCCCAGAGCAGTTTACTGCACATCACAATGGAAGCGTCAGCTGACTGGAAAACAAGAGTAAATGAACAACTTCTGTACTACATACAGTGCTTAATGAACCAGCTAAATCCGCTCAATGGGATGCTCTATGGCAAGCAACCTTCGTCGATCCTCAAACACCGTAACCCTGGTCACTAAAAGGGGCGGTAGAAATGTTCATCCCTCAGTACAACGCCTGTTGTCGTATCTTCCGCAACAAGAAAATTCTTGTATGTAGTCTTTGGAATGCTGCGATCAGTTCTGCATCAGTCATTCTCGCTTCCCAGTTTGTAAACAGAAAATAGTCAGGTGGAGAAAGATGGGGCGAGTATGGTGAATGATTTGTGCAATCAAATCCCAGCTTAGTTGAAAAACCTATTGCTTCGTGAGCAGGTCCTGAGGAAAAAGCCGCTTTTTACAACTTTTTCTCCTCGTTTTCTTTTCAGTACCTCCTTTACTCGGCAGACAGTCGGTCAGTACAACATTTTCTAGGTCCTAAAGCACTGTAGCCATGATTTGACTTCTGAGTATTGAATCAATTTGGTCTTGGAGAATCTGAGTGTTGCCATATTATTGGTTGTCCAGGAGAACAAGAGTAGTTGTTCCAGACATTGGTACCATCTAGCTAGAAATACCGCAAAACTCATAGTATCCAAGCATCCCGGCCCTCACCCCTCTTACAATTTTTGTACATTTATCGATTATGGACCCAGCAGGTTCCCTGATTAGCACAAAGCTTTTGGGTGACTTTCGATAACCTGCTTCATGAATCTGGTCAACCAGCTGACCAGTCAGCTGACACTATCTGAGGTCTCCCTAATGCAAAGCATGTTCTATACGGAAATCTCCCCGCTGAAATATAACCCATCAATTTTTGACCGTTGGGTATGACGAGCGCTTGTCACTCAATGTTTGCGTCATTCATTTAAAGATATCTTTTACCTAGTTATTCATACACAGGAAAATTTCACACATTCTGTTGACATGGATAACCCTATCACGTAAACATAGTGCTGTGATTAGGCGGTTTGTCATTTGAGATTCCAAATACAGACTATTTTTATAGTTAAATGAACAAGTCAGATTGAGAACTTTCAACACTCCTTCATCCAACTACCCCGCTTTCCAAAATAGCTTGATGTCCTAACCAGCACGCGCTGGAGTCAAAGTCTATGTCGAGGAGACCGTAATTAGTAATACTCCACTCCTATTCCTCACAGAAACTCCAGTTGCTGCGTTTGAATTTCAAACTTCTTCCGTTGGTTCAGTTTGTATTTGCAAACGCTGCTATCTACGTGGCACGTTGTGCGATTTAGAAGAGCGTTCAACATGGTACCTCCCGGCTTATGCAACCATACTTTTCACAGAAGTGTACCAAGATATGATCAAACTATCTTGCGACTAGTACCGGGGACTTGGAAGAGTAATTTATACTCAGCTATCTGCTGAGGGTTGCACAGTACGGTTCCGATATGCGAGTGTTAAGTCACTTTAGTGTGCGAAAATTGTTATCCTGCGACAATTTGAATTCGTAAATCAACGGCTGTCAGGAGACCAGTGACCTTTTAGCAGAAGCAAGTAATGACAAACGCTTCTACAAACTCAGGAAATCCATTTTGTTCTGTCAATTCGCTTGATAACTACAGTAAATCGGTTAAGCAGTATGTGGATACATGCTCAAAATGCCCAAAGGTGGAATATCTTTGCAAATTCATTTTTGTAGGCATATTCCCGCATACAGGAAGGAGACATTTGGACTTGAAGTTCTTCATCCTTATGGAGAAATACTTTTCCAAAGAGTTCCTTATCAACTCTCACGTAACCGATGGAAAACTGAGTTGTGTGTTCAGTTGTGCTTTGAGAAGGGCCCAGATCATTCGGCAAAAAGCATATGTTGGAAGTCTTCGACACTTTCCAACAGTGTTTGAGCCGACCACATCAATCGGGTGTGGTAAAATCACTTTGTAACTGTCATTCATGTAGCGCGGATCAATTGCTGCAACGGTTCAAGGCCAAATTTCTGTGTGCGACCAAGATCCCACCATCTTGACAGAGTTGAAGGGGGTATAATAAACAGAAATAAATCTCCTACTTATGATGAGCAAACTGATGTTGAATAGTCCAACTTTGGTGTTCTTCTTTTGTGTAGCAGTTGTAAAATTTTAGAGAGGTATTGAGAGCTGAATTAGATTCATGGTACTGAAGTCTGGACAGAGAGAAATATGGTTACAAGTAGACTTGAATCGTGGGCCTTATCTACCGGGATCTGAACTCGGGGCATCACTCCATCAGTAAATACAGGACAGCATGTTGGAATGATCATATCCGAAGATATGAATCCGCGTTCCCACTACCTGACTCCTCGAACGACGAATCAGGAACTATCCTGGCTGTGTTGATCGGTTAGTCGCATGCCGGGACCTCCCAGCAAGGGAGCAACATGGTCACATAGAGTCTGCTGAACAGTTTCGTTTTGTTACCTGCCAGAAGTTGCGAGATTTGTAGACGAGTCGGGTACACACATCAGCGTTCAAACTGAAGACATATTTGCCCACGGATTCGCCTGTGTGAATTCAGGTTCATCCTAACGGCCAAAGTTCTGAGTTCGATTCCCGTGACAACCAAAGCTACGTCCTGCAGCTGAGCTCTCATAAGATTGATAATCAAGTCGGGTGCTTCCATGCCCTGACGTGAATCGACTAGAATAACAGCGTCAGGACTGGGCTCTCAAAAGTCCCGAAGCTGATTAAATGTAATGGAGATTGATCAGTAGGTAGCCCATAAACATACCCCTTCTGCCTTTAGCATTGTCACTGGGGCCATTTGCACCTTCCAATGTACTTACACTAAATAAAACCGCCGAAAAAAGTCTGCGTTTTGTACCTTGGTCGTGGACTTCAACCTGGCTGCTTGCTCGCACTGTCTCTAGAGTTTATTGATAGGTGGTTTTCGAGAACTGGTCAATATCCGATCAGCTGAGCCAGTTCAATTCAAGATCAGGCAGGAATGATACAGACTGAACGCGGTACCGCAATCTGACTTCAATTTAAAGAACCCTCAGTGAAATCTTTCTGGCTGGATTTTATGAGGTTTCACGATCAAGCAAACTTGGGTTACGAAGTGTTTAGCTTGTTGAATTTGTCGCCGTTGTTTGTCAGCTCACGGAAGTGTGTGCAACCCAACTTTAACTCGCGAGTGTTAATTTCCCAAGCAAAAAATCATATTCTGTCATCAATATACATAGCACTCTTTTTTTTAAAAAAAAGCATCAATGTCTTAACTAGCCTACGCATCTCACAAGTTTGTGCCATTTCCTTCAAATTCAGTGACAGACCAATCGGTTGATTCACACGTGTTACGTCTGTTTGACTGATCGTGTCTTTGTCAGGTTCCTTAATTTTCTGGTCCTTTCAAAATGGAGTTGGGCACGACATTTTATTTATGTAATCTGTGAATCGCATTCTATGGAGTTGACCTACCATTACGAAGCCAATCGGTTTCACACCACTCCCGCAAGCAAGCGGCTAGACAGATCAATAACTCGGGGAATTTTTTCAACACATTCCCATCAAATAAGGTAGAATGCAGACGAAAATAGCAGACCTCAGCTATTCGGGGAACAAAAGCAACAGAACACCAAGGCACAGAACTGGATCGGAACTAGGTTTCCAAGAAACGGCAAACTACTGCATCCAGAGAAGGGTACGTGACAAAAGATTTGAGCCAGGTAGGACTGGAGAGAAAACACAGGCTAGGTTATCAGGTTGATGGCTGAATTTTCCGACGGGTCTGAAAATTTGTTCCCAGGGTTGTAAAATTCGTCATCAGTGCGTATTGGTAAAGCCGGAGTACGTTGAAGTAAAGCTGAACGCTTTTGTGTAGAGCACACAATGTGACGAAACGATTACAACAAAACTGCTGGGCCATGCGAAAAATTCAGTCATCGGTCGCACAAACGCAGCTATCAACATCCTTTTCAACTAAATCGGTTTATCACGCTATCAGGCGGAACAGCTGGCATGATGCAGACATCCAGGCAAGCTGTGTGCACAAATGGTGGCGGATGAACACGTGAGAGGCCAATGATTAACAATTGGAAGCATGTGAAACATCACACGGGTAAACATGTGAGGCCTAGTCAGTTAATTGTGGTTGAAAGCGAACTGCTGCTAGATCCGGGAACTGCTTTCCGGTAGTCTCACAATTCACCTCGTTCCCTTAGCAATCGGTTTAATATTTGATTTTTTCAAGCCCGAGGTTGCGCTCTAGGTTCCAGGTACAATGGCAGCTATCTTGGAATGGCGAACAATGCTAATGCAGGTGCAGCGTATAATCGATAATTGTTTCCCTGATGTTTCCAATATTTTTCTTCACTGCTTTAAGAAGTCACATGTCTTCCCGAGTTGTTTTTTCAACCAATTATGCCAAAATCATATTTTGGCCTTCTTTACTGACTGGAGAGACGAGAGTCATTCACTGTAAAGAAAGGCCTCTCTGCGGTTGATATGCTCAGAGTTCATTCACTTTGTAACTGTTCCTATTGTACCTCCCATAGAGCAAAGAAAATAAGGAATCAGTTCAAAAAGGTTTCCTAATTCGAATAAATCATTCAGCCTATCATGAAAAACAAGGTTCACTTCATAATCAATTCATTATCGACCGACATCAAATTGACATTGGCGGGAGATTTGAAAGAGTTTCGGATGACTACTATGTTCTAGAGCATGTGGCAGTGGACCAAGCCGGTAATTTGTTTGATCTGAGTGGACCCGACTCCGGAGGGTGCACATTCAAAATAACGCCTGATTAAACTGACGAAAAATTAGACGTGATTTTCAGTTGACGTTTCGTCCTTTAAGTGAAGCCAACCTACGCTGGAAGGCCGAGAGGCCCTGTACAGTTGTTCCACCCCTATTGGAATTCACCAGTGGTACGAATCTAATGAAACTACAGGGGGTTTCGAACCCGAAAACTCCCAACTAATAGCTTGAACACTCAATCGTTCGGTCAGAAGCGGCTGATTAGCCTTGTGAGTAACTCGCACATAGACAGGATATAGCATCACCCAACCTTCAGTCACGGTACGATATTCGAGATATCGCAGTACCTAAATGTCTTAACGTAACACACTACTCATAAGGTCGCTGAAAACTGGGGTCGCCATTCTTGGAGCTCATCAGATAGACGCAGTCGATAAGTGCCCCTTATTCTTATGTTCTATTTGAATTCCAATTTGACATATTTCTATAGATGCTCTTATTTGCAAACGAACATGATTTTGATTGGTAACTCGATTGAATTCAGCTGAATCTCTCGTTTATGGTGGTCCGCTTCAACTAATTGTACTCCGGGAAGGGCAAAACTGGCCATGGGTTATCGGAGAGTTTTCAGAGTTCTCATACACTAGTCATTAGGTTGCTGAAAATTCTTCGACAGCCCACAACCGGTTTCGCCCTTCTTGGGGCTCATCAGGTAGGCACAGTCCCCGAGTATCCGTCGACCTTATGTTCTACTTGAACCCAGGTTGTACGAACTTAGCGAACTGCAGTCATTTGCACACCAATTTGGTTTTAACGAGAGACTCACCTGGAACCCAGCTGAATCTCTCGGTTAGGATATTTTCCTTCGTTTATGCTGAATCCAAGAAAAAACAACCGCTTCGCATGTTCCTTTCGACGCACTGAATCACGGTATAAGTCAGAAACCATTCACATAGGACATTTTGGTTTGGTCTGCTGCCGTCGAAGATTATGATAGTTTGTGAAAAATATTTTGGAGGGATATAGTTGATTTAACTAGGAAGCTCCGTCGTATCGGACATACTTTCCACATATTGAGTGTTACTATTGGCATGGGAGATAAATGACTCGGGGTATTGGCTCAGTACTGCTGAGATAAATTAAAATGTTTTTGAATGAACAAATGGAAATTTACTTATTGGCTTGTCTTTGAGACGCGCTTTAGAAAGGACACACAAGCTCCTGGTACGCCTAAGATTATGGAGACCATCTTGCAGAAGGCACGATTTTGCTGGAGTTTGTTCAGGCTTGAAGCACTCTATGAGAGATCAGGCTGTAGCTTCGCGCGAAGGCACGGAGTCTTTAGCTTCGAAAAATATGTCACACTAGCAACTTTCCCACCAAGGATGGGGTTCCATGACGGAACCTATCAAATGGAGGGAGCGCAGCTGTCCCCCAACGGACAACGATTGTCTCTAGGGTCTGGTTTAATTGCTCACTTGTGGAGGGTTCTTACTAAAGGGAATAACAACTCTAGTGGTTTATATGACGATTGAATAGCCACTGAATGCAGTATTTAGTCTGCTAAGAAATATATTACATCTGTTCGCATTTTGAAGAATGTGCAACTTTTTGTGCCCTGTGTAGTAGGATTCTCTTTCTGCAAGTAGCCAGTTGGGAGGGAGGGTTGCTACTAGGGCGAAAAGTCAAATTTTTTTCTCGAATTCGTCCAGCTGGTCTTGAAATGGGATTGCTATTTCTTGTCATCTGTGAAAACGTATGGTGCTTTCTTCTTATTACAATAGTTGGTACAATTCAATCGTAGAAATGGTCATTTTTCTACATGTGGCCATAATAATTTTTATTTTCTTATATATGTTCACCTCCCAACAATAATACCCATAATGGCAAACCTACTCCTGAGGGATCGAAACCACCTGCCAAAATGGCTCCAGGTACGTTGAGCTCAGTCTCAGCGAAACGCATGTTGTCATCAATCCTAGTTGCAAGCTCGCGGGTGCACCTGCGTTCGCACTGCATTGTCGCACCATACAGTTCTTGCTGGACATAATGAGGTGACAATACTTTTGTTTCCCTTTAAGCTCACATCTTAACAGTTTTTACCACCTTTACTTTCTGCAGAACAACATATTTGTAATTTTGTTTCCCTGATGATAAAAATGAGAAAGCAATGCTCATTCTTCCAAGCATACACCTGTGAGACCGCCACTGGATTCACACGTCAATTCTGTCAACATCCTTGTGGCCGAAGTCATCGGTGAACGAACTTATGACAGCTAAAGCCGCAGTCTAGAACTTTCGTGACCGAGCGTGCTGATATCACGTCAATCCATGATGAGTTGAATTTACTAGCGGAATTGGATGTCACGTGATTGTCTGTCATTCGGTTAACCGAATGTCGTTCATGTGTTGTTAAACTATGGAATTCAGCAAATTTTGCTTGCAACAGGCACTTATCAAGAACTGGCAACATGATATTTTGTCTCGAAGTTTCAGCTGAAATTTTCAGAGGCAACCTAACTAGACATCTTCCTCAGCTAACAACGACAATACATAATTTGGTCGGGTGCACTGAGGTTGGTATTTTACCTCTGACTTTTTAAAACTGTGACAATGGTTGGTTTTTTATATGCTCCATAGCTCTCTGATTGGTTGGAAAGCTGCCGTCTGTTTACTACATGGGGATTTCAGCGCATAACTTCGATTGCCAGTGGCTTATCTCATCCTCAAAATCGTTCATGGATTTTTGTTCTGGGTGTAACACACTACTCATAAGGTTTGCTGAAAACTCTTGGACGGCCAATTACCGGTTTCGAAACTGTATAATTAGTGTGTTACGTCTAGACAATAACGTATTGCGATATTTCGAATATCATACCAACTGAAACATGAGGCTACACGGTGCAGCACATTCAATTAAAGCGGACCGTTATGAACGAGAGATTCAGCTGGATTCAGTCGAGTCTCCTATCAAAACCAAATTCCTGTGCAAATGAGAGTAACCATGGTGATTTCTTTTTCCATGTGACCCGCTGAATTAGCACTAGAACAACAGACACACCTGCCACTATCCAACAATCATGTGGTCGGTTTGGACCGCACTTCCGTACTTCTGAAGATAAAGATTGTCCCATCACATTGCAATCACAATCCTTTGAGGATTTAGAATTAGGTGGTGAGTCACTGAAACATGTTATTTCTTTTGAGGGGGTGCAGTTTAGGTGACTGAATTCAAGTGAAGTTTGTCCGTTAATCAAGCTGCCGTCATAATAGAGCACGGTATTTTTGAGGGGTCTGACCACATTATTCCGGATTTCTTCGCTACAGGCTGCTTCTTGCGGCCTCCTGCCGATGCGTTTTCACATCCGTTTGATAAACCATCACGTAACATAAAATGACACCATGTGTTTCGGACGCATGATTGGTTGGAATATTCTACATCCTACATGTTAACATCCACTACGTTTATGCACTTGGTAGACCAATGTGATACAACTATGTACCAAGTTCGTGAGAATGCATTCCGTGCTGACTCCATACCCCTTGTTGAACGAATCCTTGATCACATTGTGCTTAATGTCTAACTGTTACGTCATTACTTTTCAAACGGCCGATGGTAACAGAGGGTATTTTTGAACTGTCCATCAGCACTTTCCTCTCGGTTTGTCGGGCTTTTTTGGGCTCTCTTGTGTAAAAGTGATCAAAGGCAGTAACTACACATCAGTCACAAGGCATATACTTTTCTGTATTCTGCGGTGTTGGGGTTAAGCATAGAGAGTCTACGTGGGGCGTAATAGTGGTTACCGTATGGTGGCCTCTTCTAATTAATTTAAAGTAATAACCGGATATGGATCTGACGAGAGAAGGTTCAGTGATCACTGGAATTTGGCCCATTTGGTTCTATGGGTTGTCACTGGAAATCAGGCTTTCAGCCCCCACCCCCTAAACACCTCGAGTACAAAAGCTTTTTAACAGGTCGTGACATTTGCACAGGGTGCTAAAATATAAGTAACCTACCACACAGTAGCCGTTTCTTGTTAACTGTGTTATTCGTTTGGCGCTGCAATATGGCCTCTCAAAACCGAAACCTCGGATAACCAGGCTAGGTTGACTAGAGTTGAAGGTCTGCATGTAAATTGGTAAACCTGCTGGAACGCTCTGTTACCCCGCTTAATGACTCCACTTTGCCAGGATATATTCTATTTCAGCTATTCTGTACTGTTTGGTCATGATCATGTTTAGTTCGATATATATATATATATATATATTACCCGAGAGGGCAGGCCCTCATTAAACTATGGTTTGCGACAACTCACCAGAATGATTGCTACTCGTAAATGGGTAACCCAGCCCACATGAAACTAGTTTTAGAACATAAGGTTGGCGAAGATTCGGTGACTGCGCCTACCTGATGAACCCGAAGAAGAGCGAAACCGGTCGTGGGATGTCAAAAAGTCCTCAGCAACCTTATGGGTAGTATAATGCTTCTATAGAAGGTATCGCAATATCTCGAATATCGTGCCAACTGAAACATGAGGTGGCCTGGTGCAGCAGACTCAGCTACTTGAATACATCCTAACGAGAGGTTCAGCTGGGTTCCAGGTGAGTCACCTGTCAAAGCCAAATTGGTATGCAAAGGATTGTATCTCGCCATTTATAAGGTGAGTTAAAACACTGATTGACTGGGAGGAGTTTGCTTTCTTAAAGATACTGAACATTTTCATGTCATCTATTACTCGACCATCCATTTCAAGTGCTTTTCTAAAACTGATTCCAACATGAAGAGTATGCAGAGCATAAATCTGGCGAACAATTATCTACCTGTTTGATCTTCTTGGTATTGTGAACTTTCCAAACTTCACGAATGTTTCAGACGACATTTCAACCGCTTTTCTTCTCTTCTCATTTTCATATAGCAGCCAGCGGCGACGACGAGAAATTCAGGCAACTTGGTAGACAAAAACAATTCGTGGTGTAAAAGGGAGAAAATGATTCAGTGATAATTCGTCGGAACAGCTGTCAGTCTTATCGGTGCGTGCACGTTCGCCTTATCTAGACGTGCACTGTCTGGTCACGTGACGTCCGATCGCAGCTGCATTGTCTTGTTCTCAGTTGAGTGACCAAAAATTATTGAACTTTATAAACGAGAAACGTGAGCACTTATGGAGTGAACTGAACCCAGGTCAAACTATTGTCATAATCTCAAATTAGTCGAATCGTCAAAATATTATGTCCGGTGAAAAAAAGAGAAATCCCAATATATTTAGCAGCTTACCAACAAGGAACAGTTGAGCAGTCAAGTCAGTTAAAGTCGGCCGTTAATTGTTTTTCAAATTTCCGAATCGTAAACAACTCGAGTGGACTGAGAAAAGCATGCCATCATATAAGGATCAGGCATTAGGAAGACACGACACTGATGCAGATTGTTTGGTGCAATCCGACATTTCGGATACTGAGACCAGTGCGATCAAAGACAGTCAACCAACTTCTGGAAACGAACAAAGATTCTCCTCGTGATTACAATGGTCTAATGTCTGTGTTGCATGTTCGACCGAGGTGTTAAGCGGAGTAGGAAAAGTGCAGGTGGCAGGGACGAAGTACCTTTGACTGAAGGAAATAGAAACAATCACTCCAGTAGATTGCTTCTGTCCTTCCAAAAGTGTCCACTAGATGGGACATTTCGTCTATGGAGGTATACGCGATGGAGAGCACCGTGTATGTTTTGCCAATCTGTGTGCTAGTTCTCATCTGACTTTCTCTTCACTCCACACGGAGTGAAATGACAATGCCATCGTTACAGAGAGGATGAAATCGACGAGAACTGTTGAGTTCCAAAATCGGACAGTGAAAGCATGTTGACGGAATGCTTCAGTAGCTTCTTTGGACCCAAAACCTAATCCCTGAGCTTTTAGTGATATCTGTCCAACATTTTTGGATGCACCATGAGTGGTATTCCTTGTGGACAATTTTGAGGCAAATGTTGCACGATCCCGTTAATTGAGGATCAATTCTACTCCTGTTCTGCCATCAGGCTCCGAGAATTCAGTCTTATCACCAATATGTTCTGTGAGAGGCCAAAGCCAACGTAAAAAAGGGTAAGACTAAGTTGTCTATACTCAACACACTACGCGTAAGGTTATGGAAAACTCTTCGACAGCCCACGACTAGTTTTGTTTTTCTCCGAACACACTCCGTTGAAGCGCACCAGCATGAACGAGAGATTCACCTGGATTCAGTTGAGTCTCCTGTCAAAATCAAATTAGTATGCAAATGAGAGTATTTATCGAGAACTAATTTGTCCGTCACACCTACGTTGTACTTTTGCTGCTCACATGTGTCAAGCCTTCTATACCTTTTGCGATCACCCAGAAGCTGTTTCCGCAGGTATGGATAAAGTCAACTTGTTTTATTTTGGACGTTTTGATTGGACTCATTTATCCAATTTACTTCAACCAATTCGCTATGACGTGTTGTGTCCACGCGATAAACGTAATTATTTTGTCCACAGTTCGACTAATGACTATTATTTTGGGGGGTTCGCTTGAGCGGTGGTCATCTTCAAACATCTTGTTGGATCAGAAACATTCCATCTATCTAAAATTTAACGGACAACATGGTGTTATTCTAGAAATCTGACCACACCCATTTTTTCATCATTTCATTCAGTAAATAGGGTTTGAATGTGAATTGTGGCAACGGGAAACTGCTGGGTTAATATTTACCTATATGAACAGATCAGCTGATGAGTGAGGCAAAGGTCACGTGGTCAGTTTTTCCACAACGGAGAAATATTCAACCAAACCGTAGAATTAGAGGTTTCTGGATAAAGACTAACAACCCAGTCCTTGAAATCAAACAGCATCAACTTCACGTCTGGCAGCAAAAAATAACTCCATGAATCGAAACCAAATGCATAGTTATATTCATACAACCCATTCTCAGTGTACCGCTACTATACTCAATCTTTCGCTCTATCTCACAGCAGCACAAGTCGCATCACACCAAACACGCTATAATGTTTACTGCCTTGCAATCAATAAGCAACCTTGTGAGTAGTTTCCTTACGTGACCTGGTTTGTGGTGACAGGTGTTAGAGTGATATTCCACAATCAAGGTTAACTTGTCAGTCAGTACATGATTCTGTGTCGATCGATTCATCAATGCAATCGGAAATGGTGCGCATGTTTTGAAGTTTGTATGCGCTGCCGAGGTTATGTTTTGCATACCATGCAAAGTAGTCTTTTCGTAGTCGGTAAACTATGTTGTGACGGGTGATAAATCAATAAAACTGTGGTCGACTTTCTACTGATAAAATTGTACGCGATGTGGAACTGGGATTGATTTTGTACTACAGTAAGATTAAACTTGAACTATTCACGACAAGCTCTCAAAACTACTCTTTCACACCAACGGGACACACCTTTAAAGGAACAATACAGACTGTCTTAGTATTAGGCAGTATTTAGTGCTAGGTTCCTCGAAAATTCATCTCAAAAGAGCCCCAACACGGGTAGAAACGGTCGTGGGCTGTCGGAGTGTTTTCAGCAACCGTATGAGTAGTCTGCCACGTCTGTCAAATGCAGTGCGATATCTCAAATATCGCATCAAGTGAAAAATGAGGCGGCCTGGTGCAGTACATTCAGTTGAAGCGGACCATTATGAACGAGGGATTCAGCTTGATCTAGTCGAGTCGCCCATCAAAACCAAATTCGTGTGCAAATGATGGCATTTGTCGACATCTCGACTCTTGCCTATTCGCTTAGGTGTAGGCAAGTGAGCGACGCTTAATAGGGACCGGGCGGGCCAAAGTAAACCCGCCTATTGACCGAACATATTATGAGTTTGTTTAGCTGTGCGGTGCCTTAGGTGATTAAATTAGATGGATGCATGATTCAGGTAAACAGCAGCTTCTGTTTTACTTGGCAAATTACGAGGATGCGAAGTAAGTGAAATCTGTAAAAATCGGCGCCCTGAACCACCCTCTTATGGTGTCGACTGGGTAGCCCTGACGTCAGTCTGGGTGAGCAACTACAGACAGGGTTAACCACCCTGGTTGGTTTCAGTGTGCTGGTTACCTTCGATACTGTACAGTACGAATCATCTGGCGCCTCCGCACCACTTTCAACCAGACCACAGACAAGGCTCGTGGGACTCACGTGTGAGAAATGTGGCAAGTGCTGCAAATCAAAAGCTACCTTGGTAGGCTACCGTCGAATTCAAGTCCATGAAAGTATCGGTACGAACGTGGTCGCCCAATTGGTCTGCGTTGATTGTTCCCGTCTTTTTCTGAAGAAGCTTGGCCTCAGTCAACACCGCCGGCACACACACCCTACACAGCATAAGGCAGACTGGCTTGGCCGAGTGAACAATTCCGGTGTCCGCTGGTCCCAACAACAGTCACAATACTCTTACACCTGGCAAACAATTTATATTCGTAGTGCACTACTTATAAGGTTGCTAAAAATTCCTCGACAGCTCACGACCGGTTTCGCCCTTCTTGGGGTTCATCAGGTAAGCGCAGTCCTAGAGTTTCCGTCAACCTTATGTTCTAATTGAAATCAAATTGCATGAAATTAGCGTGATACACTCATTTGCAAACAGATTTGTTTTTTGCGAGACTCACCTGGAACCCAGTTGAATCTCTCGTTTATGGTGTTTCTAAGCTGGGTTCCAGCTGAGTCTCTCGCAAAACCAAATTTGTTTGCAAATGAGTGTATTTCGTTAATTTACATTTGTCTTGTGACATGCAAACGGCGCTGTTCTTGTGATTGGAACAGTATTTCCCTGGTCGATCGGCTGTCAGCATCAGAACCAGGTTACGGGTGCTTAATTGGCAAGCGCAACAGGACAAATCATCGCCAGGTGGCCTTGACCAAACCATCGGTCAGACAGCGGCCTACCCGTCAGAAGCTGATGACTATAGCGTCTAGTGTAACAAACCTTGGATTGCGTCGTGTCATTCTTAGAATCATATGCCGACAGTTAGCTCGCTAATGTTGACCTTCCGGCATTTGCCCGAGGGTCACAGTCTCGCATCATGACACCGGAACAAGTCCTCTCGCTTCTGGACCTCCACGCCTCCAGGACATTTCCACACACCTGGAAAACCGTATCCCGACGCCGTCGTCAGTTAGCCCATCGGATGCCGGTCAACCGAAAGCAGATCCGCCGAGCCAACTACGCCGCCATCCAGACCCTATACCACCAAAGACGGAAAGATGCAGCGTCTGCTGTGCTCGATGGGTCATGGAAAGATCTGTACAAAGGCAACTGCGGCCTACCTCCAGACGCCGAGCAGTACTGGAAACAGGTGCTCTCAGCCCCAAAACACGTGGACAGCCGGCCCAGTCGCGTAATAGTACCATCCGATTGGAGCTTGATTGAGCCCATCACAGGAGAGGAAGTCGGCCGTACGATCCGTTTACTGAGCGATTTATCCCTAGGTCTAGACAAGCTCACAGTCAGGGTGCTTCGCCGGTTCAATGTCAATGCCCTCACTGGATATTTCAACCTGCCCTTATTGTTAGCCGCTGCACCTTTGTCATGTCCGTATTAACTTAGTTCCGAAGGTTGCGAATCCGACTTCACCGGATCAACTGAGACCGATCTCCGTATCGATCACCTGAGCCGTAGATTGCAACTTCCCTCACCCCAATTTGCATTTCTACATCGAGGCGGTTGTTTGGAAGCTACATCACTGTTACACACCCTGCTTCGTCACTCTTCAGCGACTGCTTCTAACCTCAGCTTGGCGTTCGTCGACATCTCGAAAGCATTTGATTCGGTTTCGCATGACACAATCGTCAGATCTGCCGAGGCGTTTGGAGCACCGTCACCTCTAGTTCGATACATCGCACAGTCCTATGAGAATGCTGTAGCAGTTTTCCCCAGTTCCGAGGTTCACTGCCACAGAGGTGTGAGGCAAGGAGATCCACTCTCCCCATTATTGTTCATCATGGCAATGGATGAGGTTCTTGGATTGTCGATGCCGCAACTGGGATACCAGTTCCATGACACCCTAGTAGATGGTTTTGCCTTCGCTGACGACTGGGTCGTGTGTGCAGAAAGTTAAGCTCGCCTCAAAGAGAAGCTTGAAGCTGCCGCGGTTGAGTTGGGAAGAGCTGGTATGAAGATAAACGCCCGGAAGACGAAAGCGATGGTGATCTGTGGGGACAGGAAACATCGGGCGACAGCAGTCTCAGTCGAACCATTTTGCTTCGCCGAGGAACTCATCACTCCTCTGGGTCCGACAGACACAGTAACATATTTGGGCATCCCCTTTACTTTCAAGGGGAAAGGAGTCTTCAACCATCGACAGCATCTGCTCAAACTGCTCGACGAGGTGACGCGTGCCCCGTTGAAGCCGCATCAAAGAATGGAGATCACAAGGAACTACCTGATACCGAGGCTGACATATTCGTTCGTGTTTGGCCAAGTCCACCGAAACACGCTCAAAAGGTTGGACAACTACATCAGGCAATCTATTCGCGGCTGGCTACGTCTACCGAAGGATACCCCGATCAGCTACATCCATGCCGGTAAACAACATGGGGGACTTGGTATCCCAAGTCTGAGTGCAACAATCCCGATGCAGCGGAGAGTGCGTATGGAAAAGCTGCTTTCTACTCAGTGCCGAGTACTACGCAATGTGGTCAACGATTCCGCATTTGGCAAGGTTGTTCGGGATCTCAGCCTTCCGATCCGTGTCCATGGTTCATGCGTAAACACCAAGGAAGAGCTGGTGGCTGCTTGGGGTGATAGCCTGCACAACAGCGTTGACGGTCGCGGTTTACGAGAGTTGGTCGCTTCGCCTCTTTCTGATCGATGGCTTGTATTTCCAGAAAGAGTGTTTCCTCGGATACTTATCCGCGGTATCCAGCTCCGATGCAACCTGCTCAGGACGAGAGTTAGAAGCGCTCGACATGGTCACGGTGGCCAGAAGATCTTATGTCGTGGAAACTGTGGCCAACCAGAGAGTTTGGTGCATTTTTTGCAGTCCTGCTGGATCACGCATGACGCCAGATGTGCTCGTCATAATCGGGTTGCAAGGGAACTCGCAAAACGCCTCCGTCACCTGGGATACACCGTCTTTGAGGAGTTGAGAGCACCTACTTCGACGTCCTTCATCAAGCCTGACCTGATCGCCGTTCGGGAGCGCCGAGCGACTGTAATAGACGTCAGCATAGTCTCGGATGTGCGCGGAGTGACTGTGCGGAATGAGAAAAAGCAGAAGTATGGTGCTGATGAATTTTCCCTCGCCATAATCTAAGCCCTACGTGCAATCGATTGTGATGTCGACTTTCTGGTCGACCAACCGATGCTCACTTCTTATCGAGGGACCTGCTTTCCTCGATCCGCCAAGGCTCTTATTGGACTGAAGCTCCGTAAGGTCACAGTCAGTGACTTGTGTTTGCCTGCCATTGTGGGCTCTCTGCGTACTTACGCCATCTGCGTGGTATGTGGCGTTGAGTGTACATTCTTACCATTGAATCTCACACCAGACCCAGTATGACGGACATTTTGTGCCTGATGTGCGAGTTTCGACCGTGCTAGCGCTTACCGCGCCTTGAAGAGCATTTAGCATTATTTGCCCTTTCTCCAGTTGCCGGTCTTTGCGCGCGTGTTTCTATACCAAACACTCTTACATACGTTGGGATTCATCTTGTCTTACTGGAACGGTTGGCGGCACGACTTCGAATGGGACGCTTCCCTCGTTTTACCTGTAACCCTTCCACATGTATCGCTTGCATTTATTCTTTATGTTTGTGACCATGCTCTTCAAAAATAAACGATAAATAGAACATACGGCTGACGGGAAGTTCTGGAACCGCGTCTGCCTGATGAGCCCCGAGAAGGATAAAACCTGTAGTGGACCATCGAAGAGTTGTGTTCAACCAATAAAACAACCACAAAGTCACTTTACTGAGCAAATCAGTCGTTTGCATATAAATTGATATTCATAATTCAGTTTAAATGATACCATGACAAACCGGAGGTTTTTTCTTCATCAGTAGTTGATGTTAGTGGTCAACATTCACTGACACCCCATGAGATGGTCACGTCCTTCAAAGTTCAGCAAATTTTACCTCGGTTCAAACATCAAATTACCTCTGCGTGACACTGGATAAACTTTACAAAAAGGTCAAGTCTGAACTTTTCCATTCTGTCCTGCTTTGTGATTTTTTCCAAACACACAGTGTCCCTCGAGAGTATCAGTAAATACATTATCAGTAACGCACATCTCAATCAAATTGTACTTTTAAAACCAAACAGCTGGGGATATGACCGTCAGACATACACCATAATTATTCGTAACTTGCCAGTGAAAGCCTTCTAACGAGGTGTTCTGACGTCTGCTCTCACTCCAACACCGGCGTCGTGCGGTGACCAACGCTGCCACAGTTCCATTCACTCTTAATTAGGTTAATGGAAGTAGATGGGTTCTGAAGCAATATTTGTACTCTGCTTACCCCCTTCCCCCATCCCGAGGTTAAAGACGAGACCAAATGGAGTGCTAATTCCGTTTCATTCAGTTTTGTCTATTCCCCTTTGCCTGCTCTGTGCATCCTCAATTCAACTATTGAGAATTCGAGATTTTTTCAATGGCCACTTTCGCAAGCAGTTCTCATGAGATCCTCAAACGCACTCAGATCCTTTGGGGACGGGGTAGGGGAAGTGTTAAGACAACGAACCCGTTATGCAGACATTGTGAAATTTTGAGCTAGGTGAACTGACCCGCACAGTGGAGATCACATGCATGGAATGGGATAGAAACCAGTTCTGGTGTGAACCCGTAAACAAGAAACAAGAAATAAGGTTTTTTCCGCAAGCAATATCAATTTGAGCTTACTAGTTAGGCATTTTTTTATGACGGGAAGTTGTTCTATTTCGGACACAATCGATCGTAGGAACGCGAATGCTTTGTTTGCCGTCCCGGCGCAACACGTCGGGACGACATTCCCGATACCATGTATGTGTGTGTATGCGTCCGTCACTCATGTTGTCCGCTCTGTGTTCGTGTCTTGTTTTGAGTCCACCAAATCGATCGATGCGGGTGAGAGAGGGACTGGCGTTTTCGCGTGGTCGGTCACCCTGACAGATGTTCATACGTGTGTGGCTTTGATGCCTAGGCTAGATGCTAGTGCGCTTCTCCTGATTAGTGATAAATTATATAGACAGTGGCATGATTAGTATTCACAGCCAAATTCATTCAGCGAGGAGAGAACAGATACTACTGGGTTGGACGGTGAAATGATACGTATTTTTCGCTCAGATAAAAAGGACGCCAGTATGTTACATTTCGTCCTAGTGCACCATAATACAAAAGGAGCAAAACAAGGCTTACGACAGTTTTCATCAATCGAAACTGCTTGCGTCAACTCGTTCTATGAGGATTCTGCCCAAAGACGGGATATTGTTGCCCTAGTGAATGGACAGAGATTTTCCTTCAATGAATGAACTAGACTTTATTCCAGTTTTCATAGTTATCGACTTTATCACTGAACTTTGTGACATACAGTACAAAGGTTCTATCTGGTAGAGCGAATCACAGTCGACAACATAAATACTAGCTTTACTATTAATAATGACAATAGTGTATGTATTAGTAAAGTAATACAGTAACATACTGACTCCTGTGTAAAAATAAAACAGCGATTGTTTGCAATGAATTCCAAAATTTGATTGCTTAGATATCTCGTCGGACTAACTCATCACATCAAGTGAGATGCTGTTACAAGAGTCGGTTGGAACATTCATTTAGGTGATCACTCAGTCTCTCTTCCGCGCTTGATGTTGATTATTGTCATCTGTGAGCAACGACAACTTGCTCGTTACTTTAAGCATGTGACAGGTAAGAAGTAGAAATTCCGAAGGTACCAGCCGAATTATTGTTTCTAAAGGGTTTTTACGCGCAAGCAGTACTCATGAATATTGCTCACGTAGCTTACTTTAACGAGTAAATAAAGACAGTTCAAAATCTTTGGAAGCCAAAGCAATCTACATCACCCCGAACTTTGAGCCGAATGTGAAGGTCAAGGATAACGGTCTTCAAGGTATCATGAATCGGTTAAAAGTTCTTAAATTTACTGGAGCAAACTGAAAAAACATGACCTCCTCGTGATGGTTTTGAAACCCGCTGTGCATAGGGCACAATGAAGGTGGGTTTAGCGACGGGTCACGGGGGCTGGCCGTTATTAAGTTTTTAAAGTTAAGCTGGTAATCACCGTGCCTGGTTTGATGAAGTGAGTGAGCTCTAACTTGTGGACGCCACCACACATGCCTACCACGTTCACGGTATCTTCAAGCTGCATTTAGGTGCACGAAAACTGAAACATTGCAAACCATAATAGGAAATGCTAGAAGACCACAGCTTTTCTGGTCACGGTCGGCCTAGTGGACATTTGACATCAGTTGATAAACACTGCGCTTCGCTGTTCAGCGAGTCAGCGCGATGACCCAGAATCAGGACATAGATCGATCACTAGGGCTATAGCTGTTTGTGCTTGAGATCACAACAATGACTCCTTTGAATTGAAAGTGGGCGCGGCGTTACACTTGGAGTGGCACCGATGACGAATGGCTGTGAACACGGTATGAGTTACCATTACGGACCTGAATTCTAACTGTCGTCTAACGGAAGTCAGGAAATAAGCGCTCAACTGTAACACCCTTTCCGTGCCAGGCTGCACTTTCACCCGACGGAAGTTTGAAAAGACAGGCAGTGGTTTACTGAGCAAGGGCTTGGAGCAGGGCTCCCGGGACGGCCCAGGGTTCGAGTTGTGTACATCGGTCTATCAAGAATTACATGCAACAAGCCTACCAAACAAAGCGTCAAAGTGATCCAACCGGACAGCTCAGAAAGCAGGAGTGGAGGTTGTAGGTTTCTATAGCAAGCGGGGATTGCTCCCAATGCCCAAATCATCATCGAGAGCTGTGTCCACACTTCTTTGCTGGGAACAAAAGGGTCCAGGATATGGTTGACTGGATTTTCGCAAATTGCTATGTGCACGATAGTGCTTGTTTATTGTCACAGCTGAAGACATCTTAGTATTATCTATCTGATGAATGCCCTGTCTCAGCAATTACAAATCCTGGTCGTTGTATTTACGGAAGTGTGATACTCTTCTCGAAGACATCATCAACAGACATATTGAAATTGATCTAGTCTACCAACTCCAGGACAACAAAGCTCAAAATTGGGCAAAAAAAACAGAGGAGAAACTTGTAGAGGAAACAGAGGAGCTGGAATCCAGAGGCTGAATCAATTTGAAGGCAATATGCCTCCAATCAGATGATCAAAACCTTTGCTAAAAGTTCAGTGTTGACATCAGAGTGCTATATCCTGCGCCTGTTTCCCTTGTCCAAGAGAATGACTTTGAAGAAGACAGCTTTTATCGTTTAGACTACCCATCTTGATACAGAAAAATTAGTTACTGAGAATTTAGTCACCAACTTTCGTGCCATAATGATCGATTTATCAAATAACTTGCTAGGTCACACTGAACAGATTCGGTTGATTCATTGAGAATCTTCCCACCCAATCAATGAAATACTGTCAGAAGACCAGTCCTCTAGTAAGAAATACTCGAGCGGCTAGAATTTACTTCATAGCGGAGATTTGGAATGTCCGGCCATATTATATTACCGTATTGAGAAATCTTCAACTGGAGAACTTGAATAGGGCTTCTGTTTGTTTTGTTTGTCTCAAAACCCATTTACTTGGACTTTGGGCAGGCAGTAACTAACTCGTGAACAGCATTGCATAAACCCTTTCGGGTGTCAAAACGCGCTCATCTGCCATATTCGTTTCGCCTGTGGATACCACTAACGAAAAATGGAATTAAAAACTCGATCGTTAAAAAATGGCTGGTTTTGTTAAAGGGCAGGCTAGTCTCCGGAAGATCCGTGTTTGGCAGAATATTGGCGATTTCGTTCTGATAGCTTACTGCCAGGACAAGCGCAGGCTAAATTTGCAACAGTCTCACATAGATTTTATTTAACAGATTAATTCAGTGGACAGGCGCATTGGATGGCATGCGCTCAAAAGTGGATACTCTACGCTAAACGGAGCGTGTCAATCACAGCTCGCGCGCAGTATTATCGCTTCCTTGAAGTTTACGGTCACTGTTGTTATTGGAACTGGCGTCCAACACGTCAGAATGGCAATAGAAAACTAATGAGATCAACCAAGGAGCGGTTGCTTGGGGAATGCGGGTTGAACTCAGATCACATGCGAGCCGATCGGTGGTCTGATAGCCGAATATTTTTCTTTAGATGCATGCTTTGAATACAACTTGAAATCCAGTGAAGTGAACTTATCAAGTCGACTTTTACACCTAGCCAAACTAAGTACTCTCGTACGTGTAGGCTTGTGGATGAAATAACTCTCCGCTCCAGTTATTTAGATCACACCCAGCCCACGCATTCAGTCAACAGTCACAGTGAAGGGTAATCAAGATGTCACGTGGTTTTTAATTGTGAAAATGGTTAGCTTCTTGTTGACTACACAGTATTGACGGCATCTAAATTTGGTGAAAAATGATAAGTTATGAAGCTGCCTTGTTAAAACACTTCTTCGTGTCAGCATGCATGGATCAGTTGAATATCCCAGATCGACAGCATATTTGACTTCCCCTGCCGGTTTTCCTCAGTCTTGATCTTTCACGTGATGGTCTTCCCCTTAATTGTAATAAGAAAACTCTGCTGCTCCTTAGGAAGTGTTAGTTGTTGAGTTCTTGACAGTTTGTTGCTTATATGGTGTATCTCGTAGTAAAAAATTGTTTGTTGAAGTCGCCTCATCTAGAAGAGCTTCTGCAGCTCGTAGAGTGGTAATGTGACCAAGCAATTCTGAATACCAGTCGTTAGGAGGTCTGTTTAGGCCTGGGCAAGCTGGCAGTATCCCAGCCCTCGTGCCTCCTTCCATTGGCATGGTAGTTGGGCACCGAAAAGGTGCGACAACCGAAAGATTTGTTTTTTATTTTTGTTACGACGTACTTCGTCCCGTTACAAAAAGTTATCCCGACCTGGATTCATTTTTTACCCGGATTATTCAGTATATGAACAAGGGGGTAATTACTTTCCAAGCCAACGCGGAAAGGAACTTAAATGCTAGCAACAATCTGAACCACTGTGGCTGTTATCGTCTATGATACCTTACCTCTGAACCAGAGCTAAATCGGGGAGCCATTTTTTATCCCAGTACTTTCGTGCCAGGTCACGTCTTACAGCATAATATTACATCATTCCGATTAGTTCAGGGAATCGTGAACAGCTAGCTGCTAAATTTTCTAACAAGCCAAACAGGTTTAGATGTTCCATCTTGTCCTCCGTGCGGGTGACCAATCGTTAAGAGTACAGGTTCAGAAAGTGCCACGTATCTACGTCCTAAATAATACATTTTGAAGGACGTAGTTGACCAGGCCTTTAGCCTGGTCAGCGTGTTAGTAACGAGGTGATTAGAAAACGGGTATTTGGTTGTGCTGCAGGTATTTCAATTGTGGAGAGCATCCAGCGTAATCAACTAAAGTGGTACCGGAGTGTTCTACGCGTGCCGAAATACCGTCCTTTGAGACGAGTTTTTTTCTCCGTGCCTCCTTCAGCATGGCGCAAACCGCGAGGTGGACAGCGCATGAATTGACAGAAAGGCGTGAAAGAGATCACGAAGAGTTTGAGTGTTGTTGGTGTTGTACGCCTTCCAGGATGGGGTCCCCGTGACCCCGCCTGTGCTTGGCTGGAGACGTTGCAAGAAATGGCGGCTAATCGATGTCAGTGGCGTTCATGCTGTCAGTTTCTTTCCAGATTGTCTGATTGAGCGGTTGGAGGTGTAGGCACCTCAGAATGCTTGACATAGGCCAGCACTAGGTCCCCTCCCTCATCCACTCTTTTTCTCTTCTTTTCACTCTAGGGCTTTTTATATATAATTATATAATAAAAGCCCTAGAGTGAAAAGAAGAGAAAAAGAGTGGATGAGGGAGGGGACCTAGTGTTGGCCGATGTCAGGCATTCTGAGGTGCCTACACCTCCAACCGCTCAATCAGACAATCTGGAAAGAAACTGACAGCATGAACGCCACTGACAACGATTAGCCGCCATTTAATAATAATAATAATAATAATATTTATTCCCAACTTTTGGGGGCTACGATGGCTCGGTCATGTGCTACGCATGCCGAAACACCGTCTTTGAGACGAGTGTTTTTCTCCGTGCCTCCTTCAGCATGGCGCAAACCGCGAGGTGGACAGCGCATGACTTGGCAGAAAGGCGTGAAAGAGATCACGAAGAGTTTGAGTGTTGTTGGTGTTGTACGCCTTCCAGGATGGGGTCCCCGTGACCCCGCCTGTGCTTGGCTGGAGACGTTGCAAGAAATGGCGGCTAATCGATGTCAGTGGGTTCATGCTGTCAGTTTCTTTCCAGATTGTCTGATTGAGCGGTTGGAGGTGTAGGCACCTCAGAATGCTTGACATAAGCCAGCACTAGGTCCCCTCACTCATCCACTCTTTTCTCTTCTTTTCACTCTAGGGCTTTTAATATACATACATATATATATATATATATATATGAAATTAGACGAACTCTATGGTTGTACGGCAGTGAAGCATCAGTGTCAACAATGATGTTGCTGTCTTGATGATGATGATGATGATGATGATGATGATGATGATGATGATGATGATGATGATGATGATGATGATGATGATGATGATGATGATGATGATGATGATGATGATGATGATGATGATGATGATGATGACATCTTCCTGGGGATAAGGTCGATTTTCGCAACAATCGTAATCCGAAGTTCGAGCGAAACAGACCCTGTTCTGGGGAGAATAACGAACCTTTATTCAAGCGTGATCGCTGAGAAGAATCACAATTTCATACTCCCCAGGCAAGACCATAATTTCACGGTAAGCAGTTCTGTTATTGTCCAAATATACCAATCAATGTGAAGGTTGTCTGGTACACAGTGATTAAATTGTCGAATCCTCATTCACGAGTATAACAGTGAAGTAAGTGACAATTCCGCGGATGGTGAGATAAGTTCTTGTTTGAAATTACTATCTCGACTTCGAAAACAGGACTATTCATTCAGACTACTCTTGCGATGACCGAAGCACCTTTGTTCCGTACTTGGCCCACTTGCTCGTTAAGCGTGGTTTCAATCAATCAACCTTTTCGGAAACATCTGTCTTCTCAATACTGAGCTTATTTCTATGATGTGTGTTACGTCTGACTCACTGTTCATCATGTTATCTATGCTAAATCTTGGACCGCGGAAATATTGTTCCCTTATGAATGGAACTATCACTTGCGTGTTAAACTGACCAAATTGCATTGAGTGTTTGTGAGCACATTTCCTGGACCCAAGATTCCTCATACCACCGGTATCGGGCGAGAAGTTAGAGATGGAAAAACGGACAATTTGCCGCACCAACATTACCAGTGGGTTGAACCAATTGTAACAAAATGGCTAGAAACTAACTTGTCTGAAAGCACTGTCTAGTCTGGGAGCACTAATCGGGATTTGTCAGACAGAAATTCAATCCCGGTTGAACAATTCTCCTCATAAGAGGACGGGAAAAAGTTCACGAAATGGAAGGACAGAAAATCGATGACGTAATCGGCGGACAGGATAGTTACGTCTGACCGGAAAATATGTTCTATCAGAGATCTGGGCTCCGGAATTATGTGCGCCACTTAATGGAAACGTAAACGTCGACAAAATCTGTTTGCAAATTTAGAAAAACATTCAGATAGCAATGATTTGTGACGCACATAAAGCGAAATACGCCACCGCGTCTAGCGTGAAAATGTTGACAATGTCTGGTGGGACCCAGGCACATTTGCATTCAAGTTACTTGGTTTCGTTTTTGTTGAAAGTTCATTGTCAAAGGAAGCGGCGGACTTTTGCGGACATATTTGAATCCACTGAAGCGAGATTTATTGTCAACAATTGATGTAGGCTTGTGGTTGCGTTAACTTGCTACATGAGTGCGGCTATCGGATAGATTACCACGATGGAGAAACTATTTTTGGAAACCAGTGGGGTCAATAACGTGTTACCGTACAACGTCCAGTCTCATAGAAGATCTGCTTACACTCCCAAAGGCTACAAGTAGTAGCGGGATTTACAAAATGCATATTTATATCACCTTGTTTGAACAGTCTTTGTCTAGTCCCGGTGTGATTACCCTGATTCGCCCACTCCACTTCGAGTTTCAATCATATCAGCACATCCTTGGTTGCGACCTGATTCGAGGTCCGGACCTCTGCTACCAATGCACACTGGAAGTAACCGGACATTCAAGTATGAGTGTCTTCATGCCTGGACGATGTGACTAAATAGACCCGATTGTTTGATGTTGATCGAAGCTAGAGCCCGTTCCATTGCAATGAAGTGTAACGTGGTTTGAGTTGGAAAATAGGCAGCTGCTGTCGTTTGGAAACTTTGGATGGGTTTCGATTATACATGGATGAAAATACGCACATCATTCTTTTATATTACTCCTAATTTGCGATAGGCTTGCTCACACTTGGCTGTCTAAAGCCTGCTTCGTCACTGTCATCGTCCATTTAACCTGATGTACTGAGGCACCATATAACTAGGGAGTTGAAGCAAGTGGGTGCCGATAAATAATCACGTGCTATGAAAGAAATCATGTCACTCATAGCACGATGGTTTCAAGAAGCCAGTGCACTGATTTGCTCAAGTTGACGTGTCAAAAGGAATTGAAACAGTCTTACGCCACCAATAAAAATAGAACGCCACGATTGTTTACGTAAATTCCACGACTTTTGAATATTTGTTGTGAATTCTTGTAGTTTGAAATGCGGTGTATCCGGGTTCGACGAGTTTTTCCTAGAAGGGAGGTGAGAGTATTGGCAAACGAACCCATCATGAAGTGAATGATTCAACATGTTCATTTGCACCAATCAAATTACATCTTCTTGACCCGCTAAAGATGTCAGCGTTGTTGTCTCCAATGCTTTGGATTGTTGACTTTTAACGTCCTTGTTACAACCGAGACATCATGTAAATTGATTGCATATGTTGTGTCTGTTATTCACAGCAACCAGGCGGAAATCAGCGTCCCGTTATATTCCATACCTCCGGAAAATTGTCAACCAGAGGAGTGACAAAAACTTTTACTGATAAGTTCCTCCAATTGTCTCTCGTAAGTGAGTGATTCTATAGGGACTGTGAGTTTGGCGTGGCTCTGGTTTCTCTTTCGCATACAGTTATCCCTTCACTCAGACTGTCATGCTATTAGATGAAACTCTGTTTATCCAAAGGTTTTCCTTCGGGAGATTCTCTAAATGGGTCGTAAGGGACTGGGAAAGTTGCTGTGCTTTCTCCAAATAGGTGATTCCACTCTGTATGGATTCCCTCAAGAGGATTAATGTACCCGGCGGGCTTCTTGGGTAGATTTAAGCACTCAGCAAAAGCAAATCAGAAGCGACCGCTGACGACGAAACCTGACGAGATCCTTCTGAAAGTGTACTCCACTGCTTCTTCCGTGACTTAAAATGCATCCTACAACAGTATTTGCTTTTTGTGGAGCAGTAGTATAGCTTGTCACGTGAACCGCTGGTTGATGGATGAACCCTACTTGGTTTGAGGGATGACAGATCAAATGACGTTTGGAATCGCTTCACATACCAAACCCGGTGTCTACAGATGCATTCTTCGTGAACAGACTTCTTGTCGAAGAACGTCTGGAGATCTCTCCCATTATAAAGCCGACCACTGAAATGCAAAAATTCACCCAGTCTCTATGTCAACTTTAAGGTTTTCTTGAAATGATGGGTTTTAATATTCTCTATTCGTCACATAAAACCTCACTTTGTGAGCACAGTTCTGATAATGATGTGTCCCCAGTTTACGAACTCTGTAGGAAATGTAATATAGTTCTGGCAAAAAAGTCAAACCATATTCATTTTTGTTAACTCAAATTTGTTGCCCAGTCGGACGAATCACATGAACCGGTAGCTCCCCAGGAAAGAGATTTAATTTTCCCAGCGCATGTTAGAAGTGAATATCTTCTTCTTCCATTCGGACCGCCGATCCCGATCGAAATGGAAGGTCGACCAGCAGGCGAAGAGTTTGTCAGATCGGGTAACTTAGACCTGAATATGTAAGCAGTAACTGTACTGGGCAGGTTGGGACCCATAGCAGAAACACTGTCTACACTGGCGCATTCATTCAGCTAACGTGAACAGAAGTAACTTAGTGGAGTGAGGAAAACCTGTGGTCGATTTTTGGTGCTGACGTTTTGCGGAATAGAAATGCCATTGACTCGTAACACAATTTTAAACGTATTACTGGCATTATTGAAGTTTATCGTAACGGTAATGATGAGTTCACCAAAATGTGTGGGAATGATAGAACTGTAATAATAGCGCAATGAGTCAGTACTACTGCATTGACTTCCTAATGAGGATGAGAAATTCAAGACATACCTGATCGTTCATAACGTCCTCGAAGATCTCAAACCTCATCGAGCATTCGGTCACCGACTTTTCATAGCATGACAAGCATTTTTTGTTGAAGTAGTCTGTAAGTGAGCACTCGGTATCCGGCTGGAATCACCGGGGCAGCGAGTAAATTTTGTCGCTGTGATGTGGTCAGGACATATGCCTCGCTCACCCGACCATCGTCTACCAAAATACGCTTTGCTTTTCAACCCCATTTGGCGCTGACGCAAAATGAGGGGCTACTGTTAAGTTGAGCTTTGTGGGCCTTTTTCTCAGCTCCCTGACTGAGATCTATGTGATTTATCATGTACGGATTTGGAAACCCTACGGGACATGACGGACTTCAGTGGTGGATATGCTGCCACTATTTAACCGTGCCACTTAGTTAATAATCGTTTGTCACTATTATCTGGGCTTGTGCCCGGGGGAGAGGGGACGCTTCGTGAAGGGTGTCAGATCGATTCTGCTGATGGTAACCTACTCAAACTAGTTATTTTCAGAGTTATCCATCAGTCTGGATAACTTTGAGTTGGCTCACCATGTTCCCTGGGAGCATAAGCTTCTTGTGATCCTTTCACACCACTGAATTTTTTCACGCTTTCCCGGAGTCTTTTTCTCCAATTTTCATAGCATTTAATCGCTGGTAGCGACTACTGATGAGTAACTGTCCATCATAAGAGTGATCATGATAATGATTACGGTGATGACGATGGTGATGACGCCATGATAATGACGAAGTCCTTGAAAGTTTGGATTAGCTACTAGGTGACTGAGTGAAAACTGGTGACGCTGAATGGACTGCGGGTTACCGCAATCAACGTTAATGATAGTTAAGCACTAGTATGCATTGTTGTCAGTCACCGATAAGGACGCATTGGAAAAGGCATGTAAGATATACTGAGACACGCTATACTTTCAAGATTACGCTGAAATAATGGGTGCTACAAGTGACTTCATTTTACTCTGGCTTGTTTTCTGATGTCGAAAGGTTTGATATAAACATTACGCGTCCAATCAATCGATGTACGCTGTGACGAGCTGCAAGTGTCAAACACAGCAAAAAATAGCATCAAGCAGCACACGCCTATTCGCGCTGACAATTCTAGCAAACCGCACTGTGGTTTGTTCAAAACACGGTCGATCGATCGCCCTGGCTACGCGTGTGCATGCACACAGCGCGTGACTGAGCCTGTCTGCCTGCCAATTGCCTGGTTTTTGGCGTGCAGACAAGAACAACAGCAGCTTGCCGTGATTCACATAAGCGGTTTATCACATGTCTTGTTGTAGGCGAAACTTGGTATACATGTGTGCAGCGCATTGCACCGTGCAGCCGTCAAATGCAAGTACAGAAGAGAAGATATGTCACGCTGACGTTTAGTAGAAGTGAAATGAAATGTGGCGAAGAAAGTTGAGATAAATCTGTTGGAAATCGAAGATTGCATAACTCAGTCATTGAACTGTTTTCTTTCAAGCGTATCAGAGTGCCATTGTTTCTGCTCATGATATCAAAAGATGATATTCTGAGTCCAACATTTAGGTTGGAATTGTCGACGTGAGGTACGCAGTGAATGGATTCTAGATTCTTGTCTTCTTCCCCGCAACTTTTCACTTGTGAAGAAACTTCACTGTTTCACGATGAGGCTGCTCACGATACGAACAAGTGCAAATCACTCTCACTCGAACAGTCCTCCTCTTCTGTCCTCCTCTGGTAAATCCATCACAAAAACGGGGGGGAGCACTGGACCCGAGTTTCACTCTTATTGAAGCTCATCAGTAATGCATTTCCTTGGCCGTGCCGGGTCCGAACTCCGCAAATCTGACATGTGAGGTATTACCACTACTCCACCAGCGCATTCTGGTCGCCCTCAATTAGCACATCCGAACAAGTGAACATGTTCAAGCTTCAGTGATGTGATTGCTTGCAATTGGTGTAATTAAGTAATGACTAAGCGAAATACAATCATTTGCAAACAAATTTGGTTTTGCGGGAGAATCACCTGGAACCCAGCTGAATCTCTTGTTCATGGTGTTTTCAAGCAACTGAATGTGTTGCACCAGGCCGGCTCATGTTTCAGTTGGTACGATATTCGAGATATCGCGATACATTTATAGGCGTAATACACTACTCATAAAGTTGGGTTCAAGTAGAACATAAGGTTGACGGAAACCCGGGGACTGCGCCTACCTGATGAGCCCCAAGAAGAGCTCCTTCCACACAAACACTCAGTGGTCCACAGAACCAGGCAAATCAGACTGTAGGTTTAAAAACCTATAATCCTAGTTTGAGTTCATTTGTGCGAGTGGTTTGAATCCGTCATGAAACGACATTTTAACATGCGAACGGGTGTATTCTAGCGGAATAATGGTGTTTTGAAGCGATTTTATCTGAAACATTGGTGGAGCATTTAAAAAATTTGCTTAACGCCTTAACGGGACAGCAGCTCGGAATGTAACAGTTTAGGGAATCGGATGTCTGTCAACTCCACTGACAACAAAGAGCTGTAGATTGTAAGCAACGAATCCGTTGGAGTAACAGAATAAGCTAGATCTGCGATTGTGTTCCAAGTGGTTAACTTTTTAATGGAGTGATATCAGGGTTCAAGCGACGTGCCTTGAACTAAGATCATCTCATCGCAGTTGTCCTTCTCCAAGGAGTTGATCCATTGCCACGCTGTGTTTAGCTAATTTTCGGTGCTCCATAATTAACCCTTCTCAGTTCCTAGCTTACTATACTCCAAACCAGCTCTACCACTGAGCAGGATGTCACAGGTGCTTACAAAGTTGACAGCGCGCTGAATATGTTTCACAAGCATGATCCCCTTCTGCTCATTGACCTCGGATGCGGGAACCTTTTTGCTGTTTTGCATCGACGTTTACGAAGCCATAAGTGCCGTCCACTACGGTTGTCGACATTCCAACGATGCACTGATGGTTGCCCGACCAAGACTGCACAATTCCGGCTTATACATTTAAGCGCATATACAAGAAGAAATTGGTTGAGCGGAAGATTTGACTGAATCCCTCGTGGTCAATAGCAAATTGATATTGATTCGCACAGTGTGCACCACACTGGCTGCCTCAAGGTCTCGTTGAAGAACTATTCAATGAAGCTCCTTTTGATTCTGAATTAAGTAGTGTGAGACGAGTACTGAAAATCCGCCAACAGTCCACCACCGGTTTCGCCCTATTTGGGACTCATCAGGCAGGTGCAGTCCTTCAAAGCTGAGGTAACGATTCCTGACTTAAAGAGTAATTTGATCGAGTGTTTGCTTTTAAGCTCACATACAAGTAAACACCTTGCCAAATTACTGTTCAAGTCAGCCATCAATTGTTTGAGCTAACGGGGGACTACGCTTACCTGATGAGTCCGAAACAGGGCGACGCCAGTATTGAATTGTCTGCGGATTCTAAACAATCATCCCATACTGTTTATATTTTTTAAAAATTTCATAACACCATGAAACAAAATGGATGACTGAGCAGAATTTCGCGAATAACAACCTCCTTAAAAGCAATGAAACAAGTAAAACGATAAAAAAAAGATTACGATCAATCATACCGAATAAAATTTCGTACTTATCTTGACCCAGACCTACACAGCGAAATTTCGTGTCGACCGCGCAGACAATGTACTTAGTAAGAAGAACAGAATTTGCACACCTGTGCTTGTGATAGAATCTTGGAATTTTGAGCAGGTCCATGCGTGCTCAAAAGCAAATACGTGTTTGACAAGCCTTTTTTTGGTTGTCCGATCACACGTTTCACTTTCAGTGTCCCGTAAATGCTTTCTAATGCTTAAAAAATTCCAGAGCTGGTCTTTTTCCGAAAATATTTGAAAAGATAGATAATGGCTGAGAATGAAGTGAAAATCGATTACAGTCGGCTCACGAATGCAATCGATATCGTTTACCCAAAGCTTTGTTGATTAGACACCAAGTACTTGCAACAATAACTGAAGAATGAGGCAACATCACAACTTGCACGGATAGACTGGTTTATATTTTGACCGATAAAGCAGTTGTTCTATCGATGAGGTTGTAAATCGGTGGATGAGATGCTGCTCCGCAAAACAAGTGTGTGTCGATGACAAGCACAGCTGACGCGTGTAGACTTGCCTTTGGCCGTTAGCTGGTTCAGTTTGTGGAAGCCTACCATAGCCTACTGGTTTAGCCATCCACATCGTGGAGAAGATAAGCGTAATTGACTGATGTGTTAAACGCGAACAGTCTGCACTGATAACCCATGGGTTGCTAAACAAGAATCTGCTCGAGGTTCTGAATGCCTACCAAATGATTTCAATAGAGACCGCTTGAGAAAAAACATATTTATTGACATGTTTCTAACAGAAGAAAGTGCCAATTTGTATACCGGCTGAGAGAATGTGTTCACAATCTCGTGGCACACATTCCTCTGTGTCCGCATTGACAGATTACTGTTGCGCAACATTTAGAAGGTTATTGACTGAATTCAAATGTTGTGGTCGATTGAGATGCGGACTGTTGAACAGATGGTGCTGTGTGTAAACTCACAATAAGGAAATTAGCGAAACCGGAGGATACTTGTAGCATAACAGGAGGAAGACTGTTCAAAACAAAGTGATGAAAACGTGAAATGAGCTCTCAATCGAAAGCATGCATTCATTTACGATCACGTTTACGGCAGGAAAAACACATGTATGGGTGACTTTCCTGTGGAGAAAGCACAGTTAGACTGAAACTCCGACTTCCGTAATAGAAAAAAAGTTTAAAAATAGGGTTAGTTAAATAGGGATCGGAGGTGTTCAGCCATATAATAATATAGTAATAATCACTTATCTGTAACATCCCTTTGGTGTACAGCTGCCACCCGAAGGAAGCATGAGGGCTGAGATATTGCCAGGTTGCGCAAGCCTAGACAAGAGTATTCGAGATGCCGAAGTTCGGTTCGACCCACGGAACTTCTGTTCAGCAAGTTCGTACCTTAGTCAGTGAACCGCCTTGATCACCTTAAACTTACTACAGAACAAGTCCAGATGGTTGAGCAATCGTCCGATAAGCTTGGGGTCGCGGTTAGGTGTACTGCACAAGAATAGCAACGTTTTTCTTTAAACCGTGTGGGTTTTGGTTCACAATTGAGATTCTTCTGTCAGATCGAGACCAATTAGGCAAGCGGATGGTATCAAAGTCTGGTTTGTTGCGGAAGTCACACTGGAGAATCATCAAGACACTGATACATCAGTCGTAGAAGTCTTGGTCAAAGGTGGGGAAGATGTAGAATCCGTATGACTAGGGCAAGCGCGATTAGGATCTCAGCTTACGGGGTAATCGTCCAAAGTTACAAGTTCCGGTGCATCCCAAGGGAATCTGTTTTTTCGCCTGCATTATGTGTACTTTGGCTACACATATTGACATGTTGTTTTGAGGGAACCTACAATCTTTAATGTGTAAGTGACAGGTGTGAAAAGTAACAGTTTCGACGTTCTTCCTGAAAACACAAACCCCTGTACGCAACCGCCACACCATTAAACTATCAAATTTACGGTACAATTTTACGATTTCATCCAACCCATCAAACTGCTTCAGTAGAACAACTGTCAGCAAGGAAATGACAAATATTACCCAAGATACAAGCAGATTAACGATACGCTTACTTGTGAAAGCACAAATCACATCACAGAAAGCCAGGCAGAGTAAAAAGCACCATTCGGTTTCAAAATACTCTCATTTGCACACAACCTTACTTTTAAAGGAAGATTCACCTGAAATCCAACTGAATCTCTCGTTTGTGATGTTCTTCAACTGAATATGTTGCACAAAGGCCGCCTCATGTTTCACTCGTTACGATAGTTGAGATATCGCACTTTGTTTGCGGTCACCGAAACAGTCTGTCCCAATGGTGTACTAAGCGCACAAACATACAGCGAATTACAGGTCTATTGACTATTAGTTCATCATACTCCCTAAACGAACTCTCGATCGATTCGTCTGCTTAACCGACCGTGTCATCAGGTTTGAGCATATGGAATAAGACAGAAAGTGTAGCATTCATGGCACATTTAGCTATTTCGGCTGTCAATTGGTCTGTCGAATTGGCTGTCGAATTGGTCTAATTTTCAGAAGGGTTTATTATTTGATGGGGTGCTGGTCTGCATTAAATAGTTGATTGGAAATGCCAATGTTAATTCGGTCTACCAGGTGCATTAGAATCCACAATGGAGTAATTGCCATCACAGACGTGCTGTTCAACCGGAATTTGCATTTAGCAGGCTCTAACTGGAAACCAGTCTAGTGCGAACGTTTCGGGGTCGTGCGTATGCAAAAGAATGGTTGAGGTGAATGTGACGAAATCACGCAGTCAGCGGAGCAAGCTGCGCGTGACACCATAGGAGTCGTCTGGTCGCTCTGTGAATCTTTCTCTGGTGTGATTACAACGGATAGTCTTCCGTCCAATAGAAAAAAAAACAATCAAACTAAACTGATGCGCACACCGCAAGTACACGCACTTTTTTCAACACAATCGATTTTTAAAAAAAATTGCCAATGACCAGCCAGATAATACCGCTCTACACACAGTCACAATCCAGGGTCCACAAAAAGTCAACCGTGTCATCTGTGTTCACAATCTCACTCGAGTGACACACATCACGAACGTTTAAAACATGCCCACATATGGCTTTATTTATTTATAGATTAACTTTTACCACATCAGTTTAATTGGTAGCAAAGCGGCTCCTGAAATCGTGTTGGCGAGGTTTCCTAGAAATTTACAACGTAACACAAACCTGCAGATAATCGCAGGATGCACGTTCAGCATCACGCCTGCACAATGTGACAGACGTTGATCTCACTAGGTCACTTGGTCAGTAGAGTAAAAACACACTGAAACACAATCGCAGTAGTACTGACAGCATAGATGTACAAAGAGTCCAAACATTTGAGATCAGCATCTATCGGTGGACGCTCTGGAATGTACAATGTTCTCATTGTACAGTGATTCTCCTTGCGACAACTCACTCGAACTCAGGAAACGCAAATTCTAGCGTAGTGCCACTGAAGTATAACCACCCATATGTTTGGATTTCACAAAATCGCTAAGGTGAGGGACAACCTACTATGTCTGGTTGGACGTCCAATCAGAACCAACCTATTTGATCACGAAGGCCCTTCTGCAAACTAATCCCAAAAGATTCGTAGTGACTGAAGTCCTATACTACTGTCGATATTTAGCCACTCAGAATCATGAGCATAAAATGCGCTGGCTACATGTTTACTCATCCAACCTGGTTGCTAACCCGTTCTTGTATAAAATTCGCGTCTCACTGGGTGGCACGGTCAAATGGAAGGTAAACTTCAATCGCCCGTCAGAAGATGTAGTAAAATACGAAATATGCCTGTTGAAATGTGAGAGGTCACTAGGACTGGAGGGTCTGTATCCATCCCACTTTACCCATCTGACCAAACCTTTGGGGGGCCGTGTGGACTGAAGAGAAAGCGCCCGCATGATGAGACCATCAACAGTCATTCCTCTTTCCAAAAAGGGTAAGTGAACGCCAAGCGAAAATCACCGTGTTATCTGCCTCATAGCTTTGGCATCGAAGGTGCTCCCTGGTTTTATTTTTCGAGGGTTAACTGAACAAAACTGGGTTCCGGCCTGTATTGCTATGATTTTCACCCTCCGACAGCTTCTGGGATTGCGAAATGCTTCCAGTAACCATCATTGGTGGTTCTTCTTGATTCCAAGGCTACCTTTGACTCTGAGGAACTTCAGGCACTGTGGGAGTGTCTATGGAGCAAAGATGTCCTCCATGAATTCTTGACTCTCCTTAAAGCGCTGTACTCTAGTTCCAACGGAGGTGTGAATGTCTAAAGGCAAGGCTGTCCTCTTCCACCTTTCCTCGCCATACTCGTCATTGTTCCAATCATGTAAGATTCACTCTCAATCTCTAATGCCTGTGGGGTCGAAACGTTTTGATGGCGTTCGCAAACGACATAGCTCTTCCTGGATGGTAGTGTCATTGTAGTGCGGGCAATACTAAATAAATAATCGAACTAATTCTGTCACACGGTTTGACAAGCACCTGACAGCTAAAAAGTGTGGAGTGCCCGTGCAAGACTGGATGAGTCCGACCCCCAAACCCCATACTTGCGGATTAGCCAATTGAGGCAGTAGACAAATTTGTCTACCTGGGAAGCTATATCATTCCCGGTACTCTAGATAGAGACAGTATTTCCGTCTGGATTGGGCAGGCCAAAATAGCTTTTTCGAACCTGAATCAACTGTGACACACGTATGACATCAGCTGATCTGTTAAGGGTTAGGCCCACGGTGCCATGGTGTGCTTTATATCGCTATACGGGTGAGAAAGCTGGCTACTGCAAGCTGAGAACTTTAAGAAACCTTCAGTATTTGATCATCACAAATGTCTTCGGAGCATTGCCCGAGTCCGGTAAGAACATCGGATCTGCTTTAATCTAACTATCCTTGGTACATTCGCACTGTGTCTTTTAAGACTGGAGCTCATGATACCAAAGTGTATGTGTGACGTGGAAATTGCGCTTACCAAATGCAGATCAGAAAACAAACATGATGATGATTCGCTGAACTTTAGTTCAACTCGGACACCTGGTTAGGAGTGATTCCATTTGACGGGGCGCTAGATCACTGCACTTTAGTCTACCACTCACCGGGGCAAGAAAGCAAAGTTTGGGTGATAAAATGTCACCTGAATTCACCATGTACTCATTGTCCTAATGAAATAGAAGGCTGAAAAGCAGGAGACACATTTCATTCGTCCTACGGACGTTAAAAAAACTAGATCTTGGCGTGGATTCCACTAAAAGCAATGACTTAGGAAGCCTTCACTAGACTCATGGATCCACACCAAAGGGTGGGCAAGTGGACTCGAGTTTCGCTCGTCAGCAGTGCATATCCTTTGCCACACCGAGATTCGAACTCCGGATATCTGACATGCATGTCAGATGTGGACGCGATGTAAAAATGTTTATGTGAACGTACACTCACTTTGCTATGACCTTGTCAACTTCTCACATCCGTTCAGCACGGAAACTCATCCTCCAAGAATTCGGGCGTACCGGGTCCGAACAGACCATACTTTCAAACGACAGCTACCTTGAATAACGAGTTAAAAAGTGGAATGTTCTTAGCTAAACGAGAACAGAGAAATTAGAGGACAAACAGGTGAATTTAAAGGTGTTTCGCAACTATGTGGCCTCATACTGTAGAACAACTGAAAGCAAAAAGAACGACGTATGAGGACACTCTTGTAGTTTCGGTTAACTGTCATTTTTACGACCACTGCGTTCCAATAATGTACAGGAGTATTCGTGTTATCTGTGGGAGATAATTTCATTTTCATTATCAAATCAATGTGCAACAAGTTGATACTGCTTTACTTTTTCTATATTTACATTAACGCGAATTCCAAAGGCACTTAATCGTTACGACCATGACCGAACGTGTTAATCAGTGCCAATCGCTTAAATCTTATCTCCATGTGAATAACACAAATGGTCAACCTAGGCCGCCGGGCGTGGCTATTTCACGCGCAGACGTGTACCAGTTTGAGGACATTGAACGGTCTGGCAGTGCATACGCTTATCGATTTTCTAGCCCAATCACCACACACCGAATCGAGACTGTAACAGTAATCATGCCCTATTTTGAGACTAGAGACGAGGTTACAGGAGCACAAGCTGCACAACCTAACCATAGAAGGGAGTGATTCTGAGTACAAGTAAAAAACCGATAGTCTCAGCCAAATCACTTGTGCAGTTTACGCATTCAAGAACAGCAGTTTATTAGTGAAAACTGAGCTGGTATGACCCAGTGGATGGAACAGTGAAAAAACTTATATATTGACAGCACAAAAGACGCTTATTTCTGAGTTATTTTGATCTAGAACGTTCTTAGAACCCATCAAATTTTCACTTACATTAACAGTCGTTTCCAAGATCAGTTCTCAATTCGGTTCACAATTGCAGCAGAACGCTTGTGAATCAGATAAAAACAATCGGACAGTTTACAGCCGTTCACTTAACAAATGAATGAATGCACAGTACAACTATACAGTATTTCAATCCTGCTTTCTGAGTCACAGCTGTAATTGTTCGATGAGACACTATTGTAAACAGCTGTTGGCGAATTTTTTCTGAGGCGATTCTGGGGTAACGCACCAAAGGCGACACACAGGTGAAAAGTGCAACAGAATACGTTTGGTGAAACTCGCATAAAAGGAAGACGATGACAATGACCAACGAACAGCTGAGGAGTTTGTGACCAAATCCATTAATAGTTTTTACAAACAATGTGTCCATTTTTGACGTATTCTAGAACGGGTCGCATTATCCTAAGCGGGCATGCAATACACTTCCAGCGTGGCCCTTACCACCATTTTTGTCCTGCTATGGCGATCCGAGGACCTGCCTCCTAATATTCCCTGGACTTCGGGATCGAGACATTCAGAAACCTCGCAAGCCACTGTTTTTTTACTCTCTCATGGTCTGAACTAAGGGATACGGGATGCTTTGTCGACGGCTCGTGAGCCACACAACAGATGACCTGTTACAGTCTGTAGCCCATAGGTGACAAATGCAATACTCGACGGTACTGAACACGATCGAGTCCCTGGGCTTCCTGATCAAAGACGACAGAAAGCAATACTTCGTTTAGCTTCCACCGTGACGATGAATTAAGGAGAGAGAAGTCGAAAGAATAAAATGGTTTGTTCATCTTCAATCATTCTTCCTGTTGGAGTTGATCACACATTTGATGCTAACGCCTGCGTGGACACGTTGCAAACAGGGTTGCCCACTGTCATATCTCGGTAGATGTCATCGACATAGCTGGACAGTCTAAATGTTTTTAATTTGGGACTACAATGTCCAATTTTTTATGTAAGGATATAAGAAAACGCAACAAATGGCCGTCTGCCTGAAATCATTTTGCTCAAGGTGCTTGCAAGTTCCACCTGCCTGCATGATTCGCCACCTAGTAGTAGTGCGTGGCTAAAAAATGCAATCGGATGTTGATGCTTCTTGAGTTTCTGGGAGATTCAGCTGTACCCCATGAAAAAGCAAGTTTCTAGATGAGAGTGACACCTAGAGTAGTTTGTTCACTGTCAGCAGCACTTGACTCCACTTCGGTGAATAATCATTCGTTAGCGTGAAGTTCGAATTGTTCCTCACCCTTCTTGTTTGGACTAACTGCTTAGTTTAGCTGAGAAGGCAAAGAGATGAGAAAACCTATAACGGTCGGTTGGGTTGTTCGCTTTGGCTACCAGTACGGCGAATCAGTTTCAAATCACACCCCCTTTTTATGGTAAATTCCTTCACAAATCTTGCATGTAGAGGATAATTTGAAGTTATTTTCTGCGGCAAACTTGTGAAATTCGCAGCTCTTGTCTGATTATCCATTGTCATCCTCATCCCACACTGGAATGCGTTTGGTCATTCCAAACATGGCAGTGTAACCATAGTTACGGCACACAACCCAATTGTCTACTTTTCCTCGGTCCAGTGATAGTTCTTCTATGCATCCCGCTTCGCACATGAATGAGCCTATTGTTTCTGTCTGCCTCGTCACCATGGCATTTAGATCAAACGAGAACACATCACGTGAGTGGGAATTGCCAATTGTTCTGTCGTCCCTCGAAAGCACAGCCATGTGCGCTTGTGACCAGGCTGTTCTTTGTCTGTTTGTTTTGATGTTCAACGAGATGCCAGGAAATCGATACCAACTTACAAACAGCGATTTGATTTAGGTCGGAACAAAAACATGACGCATGTGGGGAAGAATGAATATTCTTTTATGTCAGGTTCCATTCGTACATATAGGATTCGAAAAGTTTAAATCATCCATTGCCTGACATCACATGGATTTTTTTTCAGTTTGCTATCTTTCTAGTGGGAGAACATGAGAGGACCGTTCGAGATCCGTTAGCGTTCCCGGCTGCATGTCCCAATCCTCAACCTGACCTGCCAAAGTTACTACTGTGGTGACCCACACCAAACATGAAATGCACAGTGGACACACTCACATGCTGCATTCAGCTAAGTTAGTATTCAGTCGATTTATACGACTGGGATACAAAAATCAATCCGAGCACCACCACCGGTTTGTTTCTTTGATATCTGCTGAAAGAAGTCATGAATCCAGCTTGCTCACCGACTTTCCTCAGTTGGATTAGCGCAGACACGGTCGATTTGTTCGATTTGTTCTGCTTCCTCGTCCCATGTCTTCTAGCATTTTCTCACATCATCTTCCCCGTTCGAAACACTCACCATTCGCACTCACACCTGCACACAATGTCAGGAGTTCATCATGTGTCAGCTAAAGCCCCTCGTGCGGATCTCAGCTACAATGAAGCAGCTATTCGGGGAAAAACTACAGGTGGTCTTTTTAACCCAGTGAAGAAACAAGCGCCCAGCTGATGACTCGTGGGTTCCGTCTGAGGGGAAAAGGCAGCACCCATTGTGATTGCGGTGACCTTAGTTGGATGAGAGTGGATGGTCCATCTCTATGACACCAGTTTGAGGAATGCCAGTGAGTATATCCTTACTTCACGGAATAGCTGAAAAAAAACTATTGGGGATGACTGTTAGCCACAGTGCTTCTTTTCCATGTCCGCTTCCATTAAACACCACTGACCTATAAGTAACGCTTCTATCAACCCCGGATTCAACAGATGTCAATTTCGTACAAGTTTGGAAGCACTGTCTGAATCGGCAACACAGATGTTTCGCTCGTTTAGGAACTCCTAAAATAGCAGCATTATCGAGTTTTTTTTCAAAGATCTGTTTGTGTCCACAGTAGAACCTGATGCATTAATACTGTTTACCCCACTCACGCCAGTCTGCACATGCAAACCTGCACACGCGTACCCTCGTAGAACGTACGGGTCCACCCACCGTACATGTGAGTGCAGGTGTACTTTACGCTTCTGTATCCCATTCATACTGTTCACAACTGAACAGTCCTCGATAAAATCACTACCGCAACATTGTTTTTCAGGCGCAATATGCGTTGTCCACAGACACCGAGTTGCCAAATCTAAGTTCCTACAATGTTTTGAGAGGTGTGCAAACAGAGGATTACCGGAAACAGACTGCGGCGAAATTGCGTGACCGGAGTTACTTGCAACATGAATTCAACGAAAACGATTTCTTCCGCATGGCAATTCGTTCACTTCGTTGTAAACTCTAGTTAAACTCTGTACTTTCAAAAGCTCTTTCCAACTAGTGTTCTTGTTATCCGCCACTTCACTTAGGCACCCAAGTCTACGTTGGCGCTGGCAGTAAGTCAAACCGTAGTACTGTTGGGAGACTACGTACGCAGTCTCTTGGACGTACATACTTGACGAATGACTAAAATGATCTTTGAAAAGAATTTAGCATCATTTTGGTTTCAACACTGTTTTTGGTCAAGCAAGTGTGAAGACGGTGATTCTCGTTTAAACGGCCATAAATTTACGATGAAGATGACTATTTGAGTTTGTTTTGAGCAATAAAAAATAACGAACAAATTCCTACCAAAGACGACTTAGCTTGGTGAAATAACGAAGGATGTCCAACTGCCAGACTTCTTTTCAGCTCATATACACGACGAAATGAATTGAGCGAAAGACTTGACTGAATCCCCCGTGGTCAATAGCAAATTGATATTCCTTCGCGCACAGGCTGCAGGTGTACTCTATGAAGTTCCTTTTACCTCTTAATTAAGTAGTATGAGACGATTGCTGAAAATCCGCAGACAGTCCACCACCGATTTCATCCTATTTGAGACTCATCAGGTGGGCGCAGTCCCCAGATGCTGAAACAATCAACCCTTGACTTGAACAGCAATTTAGATGATTGTTTACTTGCATGTAAGCTTAAAAGTAAACTATCGACCAAATTGTTGTTCAAGTCAGGGTGTCGATTTTTTTAAGTCAACGAATGGTCACACCGATCTCACCTCGATGTATCAAGCAGCCCCAAACGGAAGTCCGATGTAAAAGGATTTGTCAGCGAATCAAATATACTTCAAGTAGGTCCGCTTCCACAAATAGGTAGTATTTTGCAACTTCCAAAGATAATCCCTTCAGCAAGAGGTATGATGTATTTGGTATTGAAGAAGCTGGTAATTCGAGTACGTTTGAAACAGAGTTGGCCAGAACTGCAAAACCGACGACCAAATGGTATGTTTCAACATGCATCCTCCCCTCAAAAACTACAACTGCATTTTGCACTTCATCAGCTTGCCTGTGACAGTGTCAGGCCCGGCTGCTAATTTAAAGAAGCATCCGAAGTTTCTGCACTGCAGCGGATTGATGTTTTTTGTAAAGGTATACTAAGAAGACGCAAGCTTGCTTCCTTCGGTTTATTATTGATTGCAATAGCATAGGACGTCCCCCGGGTTATAGTCTTCATTTGTGAAAGCTGCGAGGCAAGTCACAAGATTTATTCACTGACGTTGTGCTACACTGCACCAATCTTTTGTATAATGTCATATGTATATATATATATATATATATATTTGAAAACTGGTTAGCTGTTCACTGCAAGTGATGATTCGTATATGCAATCGCGGAGGAGATGCAGCACAGTGCATCAAATTCAACTGGTAGTCAAATTTGCCCTATCATCCAAGGGATATTACCGTGGTGCTGCCGCCACAATTGACTTCATGCTGCTCATCGAAGACAATACTGATCTCGGCAACAAAGAAATCATTCAGTTCTTTAAGAAAATTTGAATGATTAGCTTTTACTCTAGTTTGGGTAGACGGACGAATAACCGTTCGGGTATTTTTTTCTGCTGATGAACAACCCTACAAAATTGTCACCATGAGGTCGAATCTCAGGGCACAGCCCATCCCCACTGTGAGAGTTCGACAGACTTTCTACATAGTTAGCACAGGTTGTTCTTATTCTGATGTCTTTTCATGCGTATTTCTTGGAGAGTGGGCTGGTGCTAATCAGTTGTGAGGTTCATGGTCGTACTCGTGATGGAATGCTATCAGGAGGCCCACACCCAGACAAGAAGACAATCAGAGTCCTCAAACAAAGCATTTGGCTCAAAAGCCTGATCGCAAAGTAGCTGATGTAGCTGATGTATTACAGTAGTACAAGCTTTTCTGAAGAACAAGTCACCGTGCCTGTCCCTACCCCAGTCTGGAGGACTGGGGGTTGATGTTAATCTCGTTTTAATCAACTTTTCATTAAAAATACCATACCTGAAGGGTGCGAGGTTATCATAAACGAGTGCCTTAAGACGTCTGGATCAGCCGAATTCAAGAAATGCACTTTGTAACTAAACTACGACGTCTGAATATCCCCTTGATTTTACTGTCAATTTTATGGAGTTCTCGACACATAATATCATAATGCAATATATGATATACAATACATATACTATATATACATATCTATTATATACAATGTATATATATACATATATATATATTTATATATATAAAATACTATCCGGATACGAAACCTTTGTAATCCAGTTCATTGGTTCAACAAGTATGCTAGTTGTTGCCACTTCCAGCATTGGATTCGAGTTAATCCATGGTGTTTGCTTCATTTTTATGAATTGAAAGATTACTTCCCAGTTTCTGCATTTGTCAGGGAGCATCACAGCAAGTTAGTTCTTTTGGTTGTATGTGGTGATTCGGCGCTCAGATAAGGGTCTGTTTTTTCGGAACTCTCAGTCTCGCTGCCACCCATTGACCTCGAGCGAAAGCTGATGGGTTTCGATGGGAATTTACATTGGTTCCTTATCGTAACTAGTCCATCTACTCATTCTCAGTTCTCACACAAATGTGCGTGTTCTTTCCCGATAAACTGCCAGAACAGGTAGCTGAAACCAAGGAATCATCAAGCTATTTTTAAGGCCATGCTGATGTAGTGAAGACCACTCAAACTTCTAAAGTGGTAGCATAACGATACAATATTGGTTCTGTATCTCTCACTTACGGCGTGGTCTACAGCGCGAGGTGGCGAGAAGATCAGTGCTGCTGCCAGGTTTACAACTTAGCATCTTGAACCGTTGAAGACATGTGACACCTTATTGATCTATCGATCTACGTAGGCATGTACGTTTCTCCTGGGCTTGCTTCATCAACATTGTTACATTCGAGTGATATATGGTGGGATTTTACCCCCTCTTGTGTACGTTTCGATGTGCTTCATTTGTCGAATGACAGAATTGAAACAATGGTGCTCGTTTGAACGGGTTGCGTCACCCAGCATGAAATACCTAAAGAAATGATATACATCGCAATCTCGAAAAAATGGAGCACTTCGGTTGTATCACGGAGATGTTGGTATTCATATGGATGCCAATCAACGTCTTGTAACTCACATGCAAAAACGGGGTCAGATTAGATAGAGTTACAAGGTGAAGATGCTGGGGAGGCAGTCCTTCGTTTGGCGCCAGATAGGTAATCAGTGATTATATCGGTTTTATTAGTGTCATTCCGAATTCGAAGTGTCCACACTGTGAACAAGACCACGTATTCGGAAAAAACGATCGGTGGCTTTGGAAGTGCCCAAGTGCTTTGAACATTTATTTACTCCAGTTCATGTAGTATTTTATCTCTTTCCGGAGATTCTGTGTGCGAGCAGCTGGATGTACCGTCACTAACCGCAAATAAGAAAACTTAGTGCAGAGTATTGTCCATCGGTCCGTATTGGGTGGAGATTTGTGCCAACGAGGTATCTATGCTTAGAGTACATAGTGGCTCCTCTCAACCTATCGATTCTCAGCCACAGAAAGCGGCTTCTGGTGGGTCTGATGCCGAGGGAGAGCCACTGCTGCTGTCTTGTTGTTTATCGGACTTTATCAGCTTGTCTCAGCACAACCTACTGAGACTTATTCAGCTAAATTGTATTAGACTACTACCATATATCACCAGAAGCAGTTTCTTTTGGATGCGCGGCCCCAGTTCGCAAAGTACAGTGCTTACCGAACTGGTATTTGATGGTTAAGTTGACTCTGAAATTGCTGAAGATTAGACCGAACCCGTGATCCACCGGAAGACGGTCGACACAACTTTGCGATAGATTGTGAGCTGGATAGCACTGTGACGAGTGTCATCTCTACAATACCACCTCGCCGGAAAGGCAGAGTACCATTCCAGCAGTGAGCGAGTTGTATTCTGGGAGTAATTGTGTGCCATTTGTGTGAATATGTTCGCCCGCATAGACAGGAGCAGCTTAGTTATTTTTAGGCAATACATTATGCTGATTAACTGCCTTTTAATCACAGCCTGCAAATGTCTGATCTACAATATTGCTTTTGAAGACGACAACAAGCTTTTGTCGTTTAGTTTGCTCCAAGTGTTAGTGTAATTCACGGGCTGATAGGCCGTGTCGCATAGCTGTGTTCAACACCTCTTCACCGCTTCGCGTTACACACAAATTCAAACCGCGATACAGTCTAATCGACTTCAAGGTCATGTGATATGTCGGTTCACATAATTATCGGACGTGAAGGTGCGTCCGTGCTGTCACGCTTCTGGCACTGAATTGATGCCGAATGGTGCTGTTTATCTTTTTGTGTTATGCGCTGGAGGCTGTTGTATATCTATCAGAAACAAGGTATACGCGGCACCAGGTATGTAACCATGGCTTCCAGACACGCCAACTGACTTATTCCTATGGACGTTGGTGTGGTAAACCGTTTATCGATCTAAGCCTTGGAGAGGCAGAAAACGAGACTAGTTTATGCATGCGCTCTCAGACAGGATTTATGACAGGTGTGCACTAAAATTTGTTTTTTTTTATCGATATGTGTGGTGTTCCGATTGAGACGATTTCACTAAGGGAATTCTGTTAAGGCTAAGTAAGAGAAGAGCTGAAGAGAATATGGGTAACAGAGAAATATGTACTATCAAACAGAGAGGTATTGGATAAATTAATTAACGGTGTTGTTCGCTCACACAAGTTGAAGACTCGAAATCTCCAGTGATCTTGATGAGCATTTGATAGCACTTTTGGCATAAAAACTTCCTCAAAACAAGTGAGTAAGTAGATTACCAGTTTAGCCGAGTTTTAGGGCAGACGGATAACCAATCAGCAAGATCTTTTCCGATTTGCACATTAAATCAATGTTGAATGTCAGTTGACAGATCCTGTGGGTTAATGGGAGTGCCTAAATCTTACAGTCGATGGCTTAGGGGGGATTTACGGTTAGTTTGATCCCACTTGGGTCCTTATCTTCCGGTTCAGACTTTCCGCTGACAACCGCACACCACCACACTTCAACCTGACGCTTGTGAGCTCTACGCCTTCTGTTCTACTCACACTGGTATGCTTGGCGACTTCCACCGTCTCGGCCATCAGTATCTGTGATGTGAGTCGTAGTCCCCTTCAAAACTACAGTATTTTTTAGATCTATCTCATGTCCCGTCCCTAGTGCATATCTCCTATTGGCGAGTCTTTCAGTAACGCTCGCTATTCATCTGGGTTTCTCGGTGGCCTGTTTATTTGCTCTTGTGCTCACCGATTCTGGTATGAATCTCTCTAGCCGTTTGTCCTATAGAGACCTTAGTGGAGTCGTTGCATTTACTTTTTTAGACCTAATCCCTGGTTCTATTCGCTTGGATGCGACCCGTCAACTGCATCAGTGCAGAGCACAAAGTGTCCCCTTTCCTCAACGCTACTCTTATGTTGGCCGTGTTTAAAATTCTTCGAATTACTTCGGATATCCCTGGTTTATATGAAATGTTCAATTTCCCCAACCCATCGACCGTAAGATGTAGTCAACTACACAAACCGACATGACCTCTTAACTGACACTCGACAATCAACCAGCATGCTAATTGGAAGAGATTTTGCTGACTAGTTCTCCGTCTGCCTTCAAAATCGGCCAACTTGGTAAGCTACTTACTCAATTGGCCTGACGGAGCTTTTGCGACACAGGCGATATATATTGCCCAGCTGTAAACCCGCTGTTCTGAAACAATGACTTCTCAGTCGGTTCTCCAACTGATTCTAAATGGATTTTGTTCAAAACGGTATCGTACATACGCCCTCCCCAGTGGCTTCCCATTACCTAATTCATCATAAGTTTCTAGCTTCCATTCTATTGTCTCTTTCGACACCCATTGCTCTTTACGCTAATCGAAGTATTTACGCTAATCGATCCTAGTCTGAACTGATTCTGTCAAGCTGACCTTTGTTTTCTAGAACGGGAGCTTCATGCTCGCACCACACTTAGCTACAAGTGGAAGCCATTTTCGACTCATTTTCAGAACGTGTTGTTCGGATGTTCCCAATAGGTATTCCCAGTTTTACTTTGTGTTCCCTGTTCGATCGAGCCATATTTAAAGAGAGTATAACTTGGACTTGTAGCGATTTTTTTTAGTACATCATAGACTGTCGTTATACCGACTGTCCTATTCATTTGCTTGTCTAGTGGAAACCCTCGGAACGTTATGAGATCACGTGATTAGGGATAACAATGTCCTGTCTGCGCGTCAGTCAATGTGTCGGTCAGAAGTTGAATTATGGACCACAAAAGATGCTCCTTGAACAATGAAATTCTAGTTGTTTTTTTGTCCAAAAAAAAACAACTTAAGTACTTGTACTTTTGGCCTGTAGGTGAATCTAAAAATTTCGTTTTCAAAAATTCCAGCTAAACTGATGCTTGTCATATTTAGCTCCGTTTGGGTAACTGAGACACGTTGAATATCACGATCAGCTGAATTTTGGGGTTTCAAGTTAAATCACTTAGTAGTCTGTCAGTAGTAAACTTTAACCGAAATCGCATTAACCTTTCGAAAAGTCGAATCGTGGTTGCTGACGCTCTGAAAATGCTTTCAGTTATTTTGGCTGGGCGATATCATCAAGTTATGTCCTTCCGCTGGATTACAGAATTCTCAGTTAGGCAAACAACTGTTTTGGTCTTATACAATTTCGAAATGAATTTTTTTGCTCAGACATATACAGAATGACCTACGATGAGGCTTTGCAGTTTAGAGAACTTTTGGATTTCTAGAGTAACCAACTAGTCGTGTAATTGCAAAGTCTACTGGTCATCTTGGCACCTCACGTGGTCCTTACCATTCTAAGTGGAAATAACTTGATACCGACCCACCTGTATCGATTAAAAGCCGGGAAGTTTTGAGTTTTTGTCATACTTCAGTCTGTGCGTTGTAGCCTCACGCATCGTGATGCGTGCCTGTACAAAATTGGAGGTGCGTATCTTTGCTGTCTTTCGGGGATGATTCCTATCGCACATTGAACGTGTTCTCGCATCTTTATATGTATCTGTCTTTCTGAATCACAGCACTGAGTCAAGCAAGGGTAACCGCCATTGCTTCGCAGATCAAACTGTTCATGTCAGACAATAAACAGCCGACTCAACCAACTTGCCGAGTCATCGAAATCCGAGTTTTTTTAGGGATTCAGGAACTAGATATTACACTGTCCTAACCAGTCAAAACCTCGGGGTTTCCAAGAGATTGAAAGAGGATAGATGAAGTAGCTTTAACCTCGGCTCACCTGGAACGAATAAACGTTATCTGTGTGTGTAAATGTTCAGATATGAATTTGGAGAATAGTGTACCGTCACCCTGTCCCAAGATCAATATCTGTCACGCCAACACATCTATCCACATAAACACGCAAATGTCCTAAAAACGCAGCGTCCAAAACCTAGACCGACACTGTGCTATCCAGTACAGTGCCATATCTCCCTGTCGTCTATACCTCGTGAATAGAACCTCATTTGCTCTATGGGGACTTTCCACGGTAGGCGTAACGTCGTGTACGTAACCTGACTTTTTGTTTAATTCATATCCTGGTGACAAACCTCGGCGCCGAGTGTTGTCACACATCCTTTCAACCTACGGACTGGATATTCTGCCAACTATCTTAGCTCGCCAGTAGTGAGATTTGGGCCCCCATCTTGTGCACCAAATGAAGGTAAGAAGTAAAGTGCAAGTGGCGTCTCTAGCAGTTGGTCGATTCTATGCACATTGTTGTTGATTAATCACTCAGAAACTAGATAAGATACGCTTATGCTTCGTCTGAATCATTTGACCGATGTTTGTTGCAAGTCATGGCCAAGTCTACTTTAACTGAGTTGTCCGAGACGCATGCAGTGGTAGTGCTTGTCGAACACGTTCACATCCGTCACCTGACCAACTTCTATTTCCATCTGGTATATTACGTATGATTGCCCCAAAAGAAAACTACTCTCTCTCTGTCAAATAAGCATTCGGTAAGTACTCCAAAGACAATTTTGCTGCTTAGCTGGAAGCCTGTCTCCTCCTAAGAACTGGTTAAAAGGAGATAGAGGCCAGACGGTTGATTATCCATAGGCTGACTGGTTCTAAACTCTCTGGTTTCTCGTGAGATGCGCACCGCTGATGATTCCCAATAAGGACTAAACAGTTGTTTTTCAGACCAGATTGCCTTCACTTACAGGACGAGACCTCTATTAAGACGTGAAAACCGGAGTCAACGTAAAAGTCTGGGTCAGTCGGGAATCGTACTACAGCACATATGCGTTGACTTGTTGTTTAACAGCTAATTTGGTGTTTCGGAAAGTAACTGTTGCTTATTCATAAAGGCTGTGCAGCGGTAAATGACTGTACGGAATACCTATTCGCCTCACGGATATTACCTAACGTTGTAATGGTGAATTCGCTTGCCTGCTTGCTTATGGTGTTTGCACAATGCAAACTTGCGGTGACGAATTTGATTACCCATGATAGTGTGTGAGAGTGTTTTGAACAAATGTACTTGTTACGGAAGGAAGGGGCAAAATTTTGCATCCGTGTTAGATTGCTTCCGTGACAAGTAGACATAGAACGACTGAACAATTGTAACCTGCTAGTTACAGTGAACTGTTAAATATGGGAGGTGAGATAGGCAAGCGTGACTTTGAATGTGTCGGGCCGTCCAGTCACATGGCATGGATAGGTTCAAATTTTCAGACTTGATAGTCTGAATACTTCCTGTGTGTGCTAGCAGAGTACTAGGACGTGCTTGCCTTCCACATCAGTCCTTCGTGGTTCAAACCCCGAAACTTTGAAGGATGATAAAGTGCGTTAACTATAATTCAGCGCTTCTTCACCCTGTTGTGGACTAATCGGTGTAATCTTGCCGAAACAGTAAGAGAACTGTTTGAGCGACAGTGATGTGAATACAACAACTCTACCACAACGCCAAATTAATCTTATCAAAAGATATCGGTCTTTCAAACAAGCAAGTAATTTGCGGAAACTGAGTGAGGGGTGGTCAGATAGCTATATCATTTGATCAACGATACTTTGGACGTAGAAGTTCGCTCATTTCTGAAGGTGAGACACACGTTCGGGTTCTCCTTACTACATGGTCTCACATGTGTAGTCAATAGTTCCAGGCAAAATTACGAACATGAAGGACACGTCGTCTTATAAGGAAAGCATTGTTGAGTCCAACAAATTTTGGCTACAAGCATGTTCTCTACAACCTAAGGTACCACGAGTGCTATATTTTGACTGGTCGGTCTCTTAGTGAATTATAGCGGCGCTGGAAAACACATCCAGGGGGAAAGTGTGTGCATGTGATTTGGAAAAAGACTGTGTGGTAAAGAACACGACGGAAACTCGCCAGCCTTGCTTATTCTGCTTATGAGAGTAGTCAAGCGTGCGTTCACAAAAAAAAACAGCTTCTGGTTGGTTAGCACAGTTTTTTCCTCTGAGGGGAGAGGAAACTTCGTGCGTCGTCTTTATGAAAGAGCGTACTATACAGCTTGATTAGTGCGCTTGATTTCACTCCTAACAGTACCAGGCAATGGCTATACAGACAAGTTGTTGCGATGAAACCAGAGCCCAACTGCTCAAAAGTTGTTCTATCTCTTTGCATCACCAAAGGATAATGTGGTAAATGAGTTGCTGAAACAGAGACACAGTTAGTGTTTGAAAGCACACTCCTTTCTCGGCCAAACCACGGGTTGTTATTCCTAAGCTAAAAGGAGAAACTGACCCATCAACCTAACTGTACGGGCTTATGAGTTCACTTAGCACAGTGGAGCAAGTTACATTTGCAGAAGGCCATGAGCGTGGGAGTCAGAACACAGCTCTTCTTGTCTTCTCAGGGAAGTGACACATGTACGCCTCAGTTCGATTTTCACGCACCTACTACAGACAGGAGATCGCGTAGATTCTGAACCGGCATTTATCGTCATGCATCATGACGGTTATAGATTTTCACAACGAACGAAGATAACAATACTGTTCACAGATGAAGCTGCGAGAATTCACATCTATGAGCTGGCTTTGTGCATTCAGACGAAGGCGTGGTGTATCTCACTTGACGCAGTACACAATAGGGTCACCGTCCTCTCATACCTACTGTTCACGTACTGTTCATTACCTGTTTCTTATTCAATCATCAATATGTCCGTTTTCCTGCTGTTGTGATCTCTATTCACTCTATGCTTTCGGCTTCGGTTACATTCATAATAGCTGCTCGTTTATAACTCTCCAAGACAAGGACGGATCTCCTCAGCAGATTGTGTCAACCACAAGATAAATGAACCGCTACTTTGGCGTTTTTTGTAAGCTCTGACATGTTGTATTTCAATGTATACTGTAAGAGTTTTGCTAAGTTTTGTGGTCAAATATGTGGGGGGTGGGGTGGGGTGGAGTTCACTGCTCTAGTACGGAAATATGTCCATCATTCCAATATTCCATCTTTACTGGTGTATTACATGAGCTTTGCTTAATTTGGAACCCCCCGCAACGCTTCTTGTGGGTAACCGATTCCTGTTGTTAATACTCTCTGCTGTCTCAACTGCAGAGGTTTTCGGATATGGCGACGTACACTCAATCGAGATCAATTAATCAATTTGCCCACGCTTGTGCAGCCACCATTCTACAAACCTGTAAAAAATCAAGTAAATCAAGTCCACCGCAAAGGGGGGAGGTGGAGTAAGCACTGAACTCGACTTTTGCTCTTATTAGAGCTCATCAGCAGTGCGTGTCCTTGACCTTGCAGGGGTTTGGATTCCGCGCAGCACTCCAACAGCGCACGCCCGGATGGGCCTGAATTATCATGTCTGGAAGTTTGGAATTTCGATATAGATTGACACAACAGGGAGCATTCAGTCAGGTATGTAGTACATATTAGTGCGTGACCCCATTGGTCTACAGTAGTTTGTTTACCTACCGCCTTACCAAGGCGGTATCATATATAATATTAGTTCAAAGTTTGCCTGACCAATTACATGGTTATTAGCCCTAAAGGAAAGAATGGATCACAAATCCAATGACCTGCATTTATAAGCTCTTGGAAGTCCCTGAGGAATCTCCACTGCAGTAAGTAATGACAAGAAACGCACACCAAGCGCAAAATCCAAATTAATAGCGAAATATCATGGTTTAGTTGGATTTCGCTTCGGAAAAGGCCTACCTAGGTTCGAGTCCTATGCGTCTTGTTGTTGTTCCCCAGCTTGGAAGTTTCTGTGCCAGCATCCGCAGTCCGAAGATTCACTCCACCGATTCTCAATGAGATCAGTGATATGTACGGGGTTCCGAATGGAATTAAAGGTTTACCACAATTTTCATGTTTTTTTTTTCTAAGGGAGACGTGGCCTATTCAAGCAGCGGAACTGAGACATCTTCAGGTGTTCGACAATCGTTGTCTCAGATCCATAGCTCGTGTGGTTTGGTGTCGGCGAATCCGTAACGAGGCAGTTAGAAAACGAGTTTTGGGTTGTGCAACGGGTACTTCCATTGAAGAATGTGTCCAGCACCAGAAGCTGCGTTGGTTGGGACATGTGTTGCGTGTGCCCAACCATCGTTTTCCGAAGAGAGTGCTGTTTTCCATGCCCAATTCAGAGTGGCGTAAGCAAAGAGGTGGCCAACCTTTGACATGGCAGAGGGGTATGAAAGAGATTACGAAACGCTTGGGTGCTGTCGGTGCTACTCGCCTTCCAGGATGGGGACCGCGTGATCCCCACTGCGCCTGGTTGGAGACACTACAAGATATAGCTGCCAACTGATGTCGGTGGCGTTCTTGTTGTCAGTTTCTATCCAGATTGCCTGAGTGAACGTTTGGAGGTGTAGGCACCTCGGACTGATTGTAGTAAGCTAGCACCAAGTCCCTTCCCCATCCACCTTTATTTTTTTCTTTGCAATAAGGCTTTCAAATAAATCATGGTTGTACGGCAGTGAAGCATCGGTGTTGAACACTGATGTCATGCTGTCGATTATGATGAAACATTTTGAATATTGTTTACAAAATATTGTGATCGCGATTTGATTGCACTTTTCTAAATTTGCCCGCAGGCAGATCAGTGCGCGCACAGCCATTCGCCCTCGTGAATATTGTGTTTTTCGGTTGCTGAGTTGAACGTTCTAAAAATACGTGCAATTCTTTTTGTCAATACCAGTACATTTTTCAAGTTAAGTCTTCGACAAAAAACCAACTGAACGGCTAAATAAATCATACATTCCGTTTTTTCTCCCCAGGAGTGTCTCAGGGGGACCGAAAATGCAGAGTAAATCACACACGAGGATGTTTTCCTGTTCTAAGCCAGACAGATTGTTCTCCCCAGTAATGGAGATGGAGAAACTGGGAAATCCTCGTATATTTCCTCCTCCGCACACGTTCCAAAATCGCTACACCCACGCAAATGAGGCAGTGTTTCTTTGTCTAGCTACGGCCTGTCAGAACCAGTTTGACCGCAAAACCAGGCATGTCGGCGAAGGGTTGATCAATGAAGTATACATCAGCTGATTGGAAACTCTCACAGTTGTGTAGACACGACTGTTACCGATTTCTGACGGTCAAATGGTTCCCCCAAACCAAATCGTCTGAAAGACGATGCACAAAAAATTCGGGTTAAATGGTAGATCGATTTCTAACGTAGCGTGTGGCAGTCAGGTTTTGGAAGCCGGTTTCCCATGGGAACCAGGAACACACTTTCAAATAAACGTTCAGAGATTACTCCAAGTTGCGTTAGTACAATTTGAGCAACAACTCACTTTCATGATTCAAGTTGCAATAACAAATAACGATAACCAGGCGATAGAGTAAATAAAATAGTTATATGTATTGTATGTGTTGTTTCCCCGTTTCTTCTATCCTCATTTTTGACCGCAGGGAGTGTTGAATCGTATCGATTCGTGGTGACCATAAGAGTAACACTGTACCAATATTCGATGTTACTAACTTCCACACGTGATTCTCCTAGTGACAGCCAACTGTAGCCCTCCCGAAAGGAGAGTAGGTATCAGGATTCGACCGTATGAACTATGCATGTTTTCTAGAACTTATCCCAAAGTACGAAGTTACCTCAGCTGCAAGAGTACCTCCTCGCAACAACAATGAGGTTATCCTTTTACCGAACCTAAATAAGTCGGTGGTTAGTAGATCTGAACTGGAGAGCCCGACATCTAATCTTTAACTTACCTTTGAGGGGTAGATCACCAGCATGACTACTGCTACATGAACAAGTAGAATAGAAAACTGAGTACTTTCGTTTGATGTGCTTGCTAAGTATTCCCGAGGTTTATTAGAGCATATGGAAACGAAAGTAGCACTTTGTCGCGTTACTCACTAGATTGATTTGTCAAGAAAGTCCATACAAACTCGACTGGTTTTACTTGGAAACTCGGGAACACAGATAGGTGACTTGTGGGTTGATTGGCAAGTTCGGTGACTAATTGCCCAAACTGTCTGCTTCTTCATCATCATCATCATCGACAGCATGACATCAGTGTTGAACACCGATGCTTCGCTGCCGTACAACTATCATTTATTTGAAAGCCTTATTGTGAAGAAAAAGAATAAAGATGGACGGGGTAGGGGACTTATTGCTGCCTTACTACAATCATTCCGAGGTGCCTACACCTCCAAACACTCATTCAGGCAATCTGGATAGAAACTGACAACAAGATCGCCACTGACATCGGTTGGCAGCCATATCTTGCAGCGTCTCCAACCAGGCACACTGGGGATCACGCGGTCCCCATCCTGGAAGGCGAGTAGCACCGACAGCACCCAAGCGTTTCGTGATTTCTTTCATACCCCTTTGCCAGGTCAAGGGTTGGCCACCTCTCTGCACGCCACTCTGAATTGGGCATGGAAAATAGCACTCTCTTCGGCAAACGATGATTAGGCATGCGCAACACATGTCCCAACCAACGCAGCTTCTGGTGCTGGACACATTCTTCAATGGAAGTACCCGTTGCACAACCCAAAACTCGCTTTCTAACTGCCTCGTTACGGATTCGCCGACACCATCCCACACGAGCTATGGTTCTGAGACAACGATTGTCGAACACCTGAAGACGTCTCAGTTCCGCTGCTCGAACAGGCCAAGTCTCACAGCCATACAACAAAACAGCCCGCACTGTAGCTTGATACACACGTCCCTTGAGATTCAGGGACACACCACTTTGACGCCATAGGTGTCTCAGATTAGCGAACGCGACCCGAGCCTTGCAGATTCGTGCATTTACCTCATCTGTCACACTACAATCAATAACTTCCAAGATATGTAAAACGCTCCACAACTTCCAGTACCTCTCCCTGGATTGTAAGTGGCGTGTTCAGTGACTGCATGTCCAGGAGCATGACCTTACACTTTTTGGGTGCAAAGTGCATACCAAAGGACGGGATGACTTTGGTCAGTTCATCCAAAAACACCTGCGCCTTCTCCTCTTCAAAGATGAGAACGATGTCATCTGCATATTCCAGATCGACAAGGTTTTCGTCAGAAGCTATTTGAACACCGGGGTTTTGGAGACCTTCCAGCGTTCGTCTCATTATTTCATCGATTACGAAGTTAAACAGAATGGGGATAGTGGGCATCCCTGACGGACGCCACTTTGTGTACGGAAGCTTTTGGAGAGCTCGCCGTATACTCTCACACGTCCGGAAGTCTTGGAATACAAAGAGCTTATTATGTTCACGAACTTCCGGGCCGAATAGACCTAACATAATGAAGCCATTTTCCGTGGAGAAAGACCAGCTTTTAGTTTTGGTTCGGGTAAGCTTCGAATCTTCTCTTCATGCCTCTAAGTCTGAGTAATGATAACTTACGTTTTGGGTTTGAGGGTTCTTAGGAGATTCAACCCTGTAGGAAAAAGTCCTTCAAATCAAATAACAGTAATTGTTCAGGGTTTTTTTACACAAGTTCTACTGGCTATCAAAATGTAGGTTGTCAATGATGTCCTTGAGTCTAAAAGTGCATGAAAGTCCCAGGGAAATGTGGGCTTCAGTTACAGCATGGACAGACAGACTTGCTCAGTTAGCTGGGCTTGATGAACCTCAAACTAGGGGTTATATAAGTTCAGGATGATGTCTTTGTGAAAATAAGGAAACGGGCAAAAACACAAAGATATCGCAACGTTTAGGGTAAGCTACAGTGAGTGAGAATAGAAAGGGAAATTTGAAAAACCTGCCTCGGATCCGCCAAGAAAAATGGCGCTGGTAATTTCCCCATCCCATAGAAAAGCAGTCGCGGGAATTCGGCTAACATTTCTAACGAAACCGGAACTGTGAATTTCAAATGGCTGATTACAACTCATATATTCAGCCTTGATCCATATCTAACCACTATTCTTGACTAAAATAGCAAACCGAATGAATGTCAAAAGGATAACGGATTTTCGATCGGGTTGCCTACGAAGTTGTTTTATTTCGATTATACTTAAAAACTCACACACGGGCATAGTTTTCTTTTTAAAATGTGCCACGCCCACCCCTCCTCGAAAGGGAATGGACAATTCTAAGTATATTTTAATTGTTACCAGGTGTTTTTGGTGTTCTCCTCTATTAGTAGATAGCTCATCAACGATTCTTCTTTATTCGGGTAGTTGTCTTCAAGTTCCTGTTTCACCATGTAGTGGCTACTCATACATTTTAGTAATTCCTGACCTCAGACAAGGACTATTTTTCAGCGAATTGACTACGATGACCCATGATGTACCTTGTGAATCTCCGGACCCTATCACTTAATCAATCCCCAGTTCGGGTCCCACAGAACCGGTGTTCAGCAAACGGGGGCTTTTACGAATGAATGCTAATCGAACTCCAAATTTAGCATTGGATCTGTTCATGTCTTTACTTGACCTTGATGGGGCCATAGAAAATCGTTGAAAACCAGATCCTCTAGATGCTCATTCAGCCAGTCATTTTCTACTCAGCTATGCTTTAGGACTCTTAAGTTGGGAGCGCGATTCTTCGTGGAATTTGATCCAAGAAAAGGCTGAATATGCGTTCAATTAATAAATAAATACGCCGAATAAATATACATTAAATACACGTTTCTTACTGGTGTTGCGTGCAAAAGCTTTAGGACCATCCCGTCATTCTAAAGATGGGATGTAAAGTCATGTTTAAGTATTCTAGACTTTGCTACAAGTTGTACCGAGCAAAAGACAAGAAACTAGTCTTGGGGGAGCATACTACTCATAAGGTGGCTGAAAACTTTTCTTCAGCAACCGTCGGAACACTGTGATATTGTCCCAACTGAAACATGAGGCAATCTTTGTGCGACACATTCAAAAGGAACATATTACAGACGAGATATTCAGCTGGAATTTAGCTCAGCCTTCCGTTAAAGTCAAATTAGTTTTTCAAATGAGTGGCAATGAGCAAACGTAGTTCACTTGAGGACAGGAACGTAGTACGTAGGTGAAATCTGGAGGTATTTGTCCTAAATGAATGTCACTTTGAACAGCTAACCTGTGTGTGAATGGAAGAATGGTCTTCTAAAAATATGGCATTTACACTGAACGTAAAAACTACTATAACGTCATCGCCAGGAAATTGATCTTCACTGAGAGTGATCTTTCGATACCGGCATCGGTGTAATCTCTAAGCGAAGGTTGACAATTACTGAGCATAGATCATAATTCAATAATTTTTTAGTTATAATCAAAGATATACGACTTCATTGTCGGTATGACCCTTGGAAGCAAAATGGTGTTTGATCCTCACCGATAAACCGGCGTAATTTGACCAAGACGGCTGAGTAATCGTAACCTCGTGGGATTTTCAAAGTACTTACTCCATATGGATGCATTAATTCGTCTAAAACGTCTAAACACCAAATTTATTTCTGGATGTGGTTCGACAGTACAGGGATCCATTGAAAAGAGCCACTCTCCTGAAAATGCCACACAGAAGTGTTGTCCGGTGGAGAGGTTACCACGGAGGGAACGATAAAAAACTTTCCCTATTGGGGTTGCAGTTGCAATATCCATAAGGGTACCTTTTATAGTAATCGACAAATGATAGTCAAATCAATCTTGGCTTTTAAGTCGCTTTATTAGCACGTAGAAATATCGTTTCCATTTCACAATATAATGATTAACATGCGTCACCGTTCAAGTGTGAACACAATTCGTGTTTTGCGTGTTTGTGGTCCAAAGTCTCCAGTAGTCTACCTGTCGTGGTGTGACAGGTAAGCGATGGCTGTAAAATTACCGACTCATTGTATGACATAAAGGCTTTTGATAAATAAAAGGTAATTTGAGATAAAATCATGCCGTTTCGGTGCCCACTGAATTGTGAACGCCGAAAAACGTGGAACAGTATAAGCAAGTAGCAACGCAAACACAAACGTCGAGGAAGAAACACAACAAAAAGCCATCGGTCTAGACCCATGTTGAAGCTGATCACAGTCCAAAAGAGGGTTTTCACGAGTGAAGGAGATCATCTCAGCTAACTTCAGTATTGGAAATACATCAAAACCTTGGTAGCTGGGGTGCGTTTTTGGTTGTAGGTCAGACTTGCAGACCTGCACTGATTCCAACACTAGGAGTAAACTGGTATCATGATGAAAGCCAGGGAGTTTTGCGAGAATTCGTTTTACAAAATGTTTTAGGTAGTAAGTCATTTTGCTTCGGGATCTTTGTCGGAACAGAGCTTCAAGAGATAATCTGCAGAACTGAAGGATGTATTAGTTTTGGTGAGCGGATGAGTCATTCGAACCGATCCTTGTATGTCGAATATGTGTTTGTGGACTTTTAACCACGGGGATGTTGGTGTGATCAAAACATTCATTGAAATTCGTATTAAAAACACTACTGAAGCAAAATTATGAACTGATACTTGTTATTGTAGGTGAATAAGATCAGATAGGGTCAATTTCGGCGTATTTTTCTTTATAGCAGTATTAATTATTTGCGTTTTACACTGCCCATTAGGGTAGTAGCAATGAGGGTTTGCAGTATTATCGAACATTTCAAGGAGCCCATGAATTTTAAAACTGCAATCCTTATTTTGTCATGTTTGTGAAATTGGAAATCTTCTTAAATGTTCATTGGCGATTTTTTGTAATTTAGTTTGCTTGACATTTGGAATTTTAACTTTAACCTCTGTAATTCCATGTCAGATCAGCAGGTAATGCAATCGTAATCGAAACTGAGGACGACCACCCATCTATTTCTTCACCTTTCGCAGTCGGCGAACTTCACTGTCCCTTTCGAGCAATGTTCTTTTTCAGCGAAGGATTTGTGGCAACCTGTGGTGAGCAAAACGGATGGGAACAGCAGTTTTCAAAGTATGCGGATAAAAAGCGAAAATCCAGTATAAGGCGCACTAATGGATTTATGATTTGAATTCCAGCTTATGTGGTTGCAGTGGAGGCTAGCAAATAGAAATCTTCGATCGGTCACGTGCACCAAACGTCACTTGCGTCAGCTGAGCCGCATACCTTGTTCACTGATCGCGTTTTGACGCAAATCGATAAAAAGTGAACTGAGTTATTTATTCGTCGCGAGGTCTGAGACTTGTGGTGCACACAGATAGCCCACAGAGGTTGTGCACACTTATTAGTGTTCGGCACGGCATTGCGAAAATAATGATGATAATAATATTAATAGCAGTAGTGGTAAACGGTGGTAATATGACCAGGAAAGTTCAGTTCCCAAGAGACAACCCAAACGAATATCTTCGTCGAAGCGTTATTTCTTGTGGGGCATGTGTTTTTAGCCGTACATCTGCGTATATTTGTTGTGAACGTCGATTACACGAGGGAGGAGGGAGATCAAAAAGGTGCTACTGGTTTGTAATGTTGTAGTGGTGGAGGATTAGGAAAATTTTCTGTGAAATTCATCCTATCGACGGTTTTGCTACACGCATTCGATACTGGCACAATACTTCCGATTGTGTCAGCTTTCGTCTGAATGTGGTGGAAACCTCCTCTGTTCTGTTTACATTATGATGCTTGGTGCGTTCTGCGGGTCGCTTTCAAACAAGGGATGATTTCTGAACCCAGCGGTTACATCTCAAAAAGCAAGTTTGCAGTGGCTTAGATGAAAGGCTTGACATGCATCTTGCTGATGGCGGTGGACCACTATGTCTTTTTCGAAACAAGAAGTAAGTTACTGAGCTTTTCACCAGTGTATGGCAGGTGGTCCAACAATATTTTACAAGACGTGAATGAACTGATTGTTCATTTTTCGGGGCATGCATTCCCTGATGATGAAAACTGAATAGATTTTAGACTTATCAATTTCGCCACGTTTTTGTGGGAATTCCTCTATCAACAGTTACTCTGTTTCGGGAAGTAACCACCGTAATCCAACTGAAACCGTCAAACTTGACGTCAGCGAACGACACCGGCGGATCAAACACACACACACACATACACACGCAAAGTAATTTTAACAAAGTTGCGAGGTAGCAGATTCCTTCGAAACTTTGTGGAATATTGTATAAGATTGTGCTGTGCCAACATACATATTCTGTAACCAACTGAGCAGTAAAACGAACTCATTTCTGCAGTTGCAAAAAAGGCCGATTTCGGTCTTTCCGGAGGCACTGTGTTTGTCAAAAAAACTCCGTTCTTTCCGGATTAGTGCACAACAGCAGTCAAAGCGCGGCATGGTTGTGATCATGATGTTTCGTCCCACGGTCATGAAAGAACGAAGGGAAAACGCACCAACTCAACTAGACAAGACAACTCAGATCAAATAGTGGGACAACTCAGTCATTCGTATCACAGTCTGACGCTGTAAGTAAAAGCTTCCCTTGTAATTTCAGATTCTTCACTCACCTGTTTGGACTACTCTTGCTTGAGCAAGAGCTTTCCATAAGCCAACAAGTTCACTCGTTTTCAAAAGGATATTTTTCTAACGTAAGATTCATATGAATCTCTCCGTTTGAGTTTGTGATCAAAGGCTGCCTGGATGTTGGGCTGTGCTGAATTATTTTTCTTCCAAGAGCCTAACCGAATTTCACCTATTTGGCCTCTTTTTGGGCTTATCAGGACAGCATGTCACTCAGATTTTGCCCGATTTCAATCAACCAGTGTATACACACGTGTATACAACACTCCCCTTTTCGAGATTACGCTTACAACACATAAGCTGAGGAAAAGGGAAGGAACTGGCTTGGTTCACAAGCCATTCACATTGCTAGCGACGTCTGCCTGCAAAAGCGCATTTCCAAAACGAGGAGAGTATTGTCCAGCTTGAAGACACTTGTCGATAGAGGACCCCATGCTTGGTGACATGGGTTTGTCCTTGACAGTTGAAGGACATCTCGCCGAACCATACAGAAGGCACGGAACACTGCTCCGAGCGTCTTAAAAACCTTTTTTTTAGAAAGACCGCCTAGCTAAGTGGCGGATTTTTTCAAGCAGCTTTGCCAGTTATTTCTTGAACTTGTAGATGAAAAACTGAAAAATTTCAAACAAGTTAGTGTAATGTTGCATTTTTAGGCGCTGACTCCACTCCAAACCGATTCATAGTGTCTCAGACCGGTGTTTGGCAGATGTATGCGATCCACTAAGTGGTTCTATACAGTTTTGGTTCAAGGCACAGTCGGCAAGATATGCAAACACTAAAATATATTCACTGTCTGCATGGCACCAGTTAACACAAATTTCGAATATCATTAGATGTACGGTAAGTTACTACAGATTATTGATTACTGCTCATCATTCAAGTGGAGGCACTTTTTGATATAGCCGTTGGGTTAACTCTGAAATCCCGATGAGATATATGGTCACCCGAAGAAATCACAGTGAACATCCTCTCCCGAAGTAAACGGATTCTTTAAAAGGGATCACACATTTCTGTTTTGTCAAGTTTTTTACCCTAATCTGTCTCGCATTATTTGTGTTGCCTCGTGAACCTGTTAGAATTGCCAACGGTCTAGTGCAATACGGCGTTTCCACAAAACTTTGTTCGAAACGACCAACACTACTCATCTGGTCGATTCGTCACACCATGGTTGACCAGCTGAGCCGAAAGAAGTTTTACTCATCTGCTTGCATAAAAAGCTTACGCGTGGGCCTATTTACGTAACTTTTCGTGCTTCGGTTTGTTTTGTATCTGAGTCGAGCTAGCTCAGAAAGATGTTAGATCAATACGGTGGATCGATGGCCCAGATCAAAGCGACTCGCAATCGTGCAGTAGTTACCAATTATGATCCGTCCAGTGTAGAACACAAAATAACTGGAGTCCTCTGTGAGTTAGAGTAAGGGCCTCTGAATTTAACATCATCAAAGCAAATATTCTGTGAGTTGTAGGTGGTTACAGGATTTTTAGAATTCGCATTCACATCACTCTGGTTTGAATGGTTCTCTTCCTGTCCTAGCGCATTTATTCTGGTTAGTCCACATCATGTGGCGGGGGGGAAGCACTGGACTCGAGTTTCACTCTTATTAGAGCTCATCAGCAATACACTTCCTTGACCTTATTGGGGTTTGAACCCAGCACATCTGCCATAGAGGTGAGCGTGCTATGGCTACACCACCAGCGCACGCTGGAGACACCTGAATCGCCACGTTTGAGCAGGTGACGGTGTTCACACTTGAGTGATTTGATTGGTTGGCCGGGTAGCTCGAACGACGACCCAGTAGCTGTCCTCGTTGTGTCGATCACTTTGTCCCACCAATCAGGACTTCCCGAGAAGGTAGCGCCACGGACGTCTTAAGCTTGCTGGACAGTCTTTGATTAGTTGTAAGCGGTTGTCAGGTCGGTAGAACTGTTAACCTCACCTTTTTTTGAACTGTCCTCCTCCCGTCCTGGCTTATTTATTCTGGTCAGACTGAAAGCATGCGAATTGGAGCGAATGGTTCCTAACCTGATCCAGTTGCGGGTAATTAAGATCGAGAAATAGTTAAGTACCTGTATTTCACTATATATATATATATATAGTTCAGCTGTAGCATCCTTTCCCTACCTAGCTGCTATGCCAACCGAAGGAAGCACGAGGGCTGGGATACTGCCAGGTTACGCGAACCTAGACAGGCGGATTCGAGATGCGGATGTCGGGTTCGAACCATGGATCTTCCTGTCAGTAAATTCGCGCTCTAGCTGTTGAGCCATCTCATCCTCACCTGTATCTCACTATACTTTACTATCTTGGAACTCAGACAAATGAGCGCAAGAATAATCAATGAATTCTCATTTTGAAATGCTCGTGACGTGTATATAAACTTTCATATTCATCTGTCTTGGTTTTCGGGCGCTAATACGCATCAACAAGTATTAGTAATAATACTACTGGCTTTGGTCCAATTTGACCAAAAAATGATCTAGCAACTAACTTCAGGAAATCATCGTTAATCATGTTTAGGCACTTATTGATTGAGAATGCTGGAGTCCTGTAAATGTTCCCCACTAGTGCCCCACAAAGCTGAAGATCACGTGTTAATCTCGGTTGAAAATAATCAAGACTAGAATTTTTCGATCAGAATTTCGGGCGTCTTGTTCCATTTTTAAACATACTACTCCTTTCAACTACTTGTAAGATAAAGAAGCTTTCAGAAGGCTTCCTCGAATATGCAACGCCCGCTGCGGGTTATGATGCACCGGCGCAGTCTGCTTGAAAACCGCTGTAAGTTTCTGAAACAAATATCTCTCCTTCCTAGTTTGAAAAAAATAACTATCTTTATATACGTAATGCACTACTCATAAGGTGCAGCACATTCAGTTGCCTGGAAACTTTAAAAAAACGGGAGATTCAGCTGGGTTCCAGGTGAGTCTCTCGCAAAACTAAATTGATTTGCAAATTAGTGTATTTCTCGAGTAACTATCTTATTGGTTGTTGAGCACGTGACCAAATAACTTGCAGACATTTCGTCACCAAACGAGGAGACGACCAGTGCAAGGTTAGGTAAGATCCACACAACACCTGATCAAAAACCAGTGAACACACCGACATATTGCCAGTAATTATCTCATTATATATTTGTTCATATCATATAATGTGCGCTTAGCATTACCATGTTAAGTGACCGTAGTAATATAAATGTATGCCCTGTCCTTATGAGTATATCTTTTTCGCTTGAGTATTCCCCGTTGAAAAAGATGTGCTATGTGGAACGTTGTAAGGCAGCTTGAGGATATCTTCCAATCTGCTTTCGGCCATGCGCGAACCGCATCGAAATCACTACCTCACTCCGACGAAAATTGCTGGACCTTTGGCAGTTCTAACTAACCTGTTAAACCTTTATGCGTCCTGTCTGCAACGCATTCTTCGTCCAGTTGTACTTAACTCTATGTTCATTTTATCCTACCATCTGGAATGCAGTGTAAATGCACAGACCGAAAAGAGCACTCTTTTGTCCAGTCTGGAGCGTTTTCACCATGCAAACATGACAGGCTACATCACGAAGTTGACCGGCTCCTCGAGCGAGAACATGTTCCACCCAAGGCAAACTTATTTGTCACAATATCCTCCAACCAGAGCTATTTAGCACCTAGTTAGGAAATCGATTTTCAGCGAACGAACGCAGTCGTTCAGACCAATGCGCTGGTTGGACGACAGTAATTTAATTCGACGCTGCCATCTCCCATTCCTTGCTCTCTCTCTGATTGGCCATCATTGATCGCCCGACTCGGTACACATTGAGCGGAAGAGAGCAGTTGCCCGGTTTGAGTTGTCCAATATTGAGAGTGCTGTGGTCTACTGTTTTGTTCACATGCGTTCACACAAGCTGGAAACTAATTCTCCGCCTTCACATCGAACAATGCTTAATCCAGTTCAATCAATCAGATGAAGGGTTTACTATAGGTAGGGTTTGATGCAATTGATTTTTCGTATCATGCCGTGTTTTCCATTTTACTGTAGAATTAGCTCAGGATTCGTGACATGTTGACTCAATTCTGACGAAGGCGAACACATGAAGGAATATATATGAAAAGATAAACTATAACCAGTGGTATGCGAACTGCTATCACGCCAGGCTGATTTAAGTGAATGGACAGATGTATGAAAACAATTGGTCGAATCGGTGCAGCCCGAAGACATCCAAATGCTAAATGTTCCCAGCTAAATGTTCAACCAGAGAAACTGCGAGATAAACCCAAATCATTCAAGTCGATTTTTTTCAAGACCCTATTTCCATGTGTTTTGTACAAGTATTTCTTTGATTTCTGACCTTCCGAAGCATCTTGATGCATTGCTTGTTTCTACTTACACAATAGTGTCTCAAGACCGATCGCAGCGAACGGAAAACCCTGAGTGAGTAGAACTCAGCCTTTGCTACAAAATAATCAATGGGATCCGGGAGGGGAGAAAATATCAATAAGATTAGCGCAAATCAATAATATTCTCCGAGGGTCCCTCAAAAGTCCTGCTACTTCACCAACATAGCGCGGAAGTCTCATTATCAAAGAGAAACCAAAAGTCCCTACCCTCTAGTACCTTTCTTGATGCGGAATTGCTGTGCTTCGCTCAATCGACTGGACAGAAAGGATACCGGGAGGATTCTGAACATTTCTCGACTGAACAAAAGCATAAAAATATGACGGTTTCAAATAAGAATGAATAAAAACACAGTCACCCTCATGAAAGGTTATGAAGCCCGTCTGGGTGAACTCCGCGTCCCCTCTGGAACTCGCAACTAGGTGGTTTTGGAACAACTGCGCTGCAGAGACAGATCAAGCAAGGGGCTGGCGGCACTACCTCTCTATCAAGTGTGACAGGGTCATTAGTATGTCACAAATGCGGTGACATAGGGTTAATTTACATGGGTTGACCATCATACGCTGTCAGAATATCAGGAGTAGTAGTGGGTCCATTCGTATTTCTCTCGTAGGATCGTAGATTTTCATACCACGCTACTGAAGTTCTCCCGAACGAATGTACACTTTTGGGCTCGTGACCAACAAGCACCACTCAAGCAAATAGCAAGAGAAGAAGGTTTACTACAATATTCAAAATGACTACCTGGGATTTTCCTCACCCATCCCTTCGGCGTGGGCAGATTTTCTGGAGCTTTTTAAAACGGAAGCTCCTGCCAAACGTGGATTTCAGTCATGCGGTTCGGCAGAGCCATAAATCTACATTCGAAAAGTGTATGTTTGTATGCATAACACTCGAATCGAGCTTGGTATAACATTTTTGTTATAGCGGGTGGTGAACAGTCCGCAACGCTGAGGAAAGTACTAGATTTTTCAGGCCATCCAAAAAGATCATGTTGTTAGGCTTTTCGTTCGCAGTTATAGCATTTCATTTTGCAGAACATAGAGTTTTACGCGAACCGGAAAACGATGAATTACTTGGAACAGACCTAAAATGACACGAGCATCCAAAGACCAGGGGATTATGCTGGCGTTCGTTTTATTGGGCCCTATTTAACTTGGACAGGACAGACCTTAATTCACTAGAACATAAGTGGAGGTGACGCTGTTCATTTTGGTATCCTGTTTGCTGTCCTCAACGATGTACGTCGTATCACTATAGAAGATCCTGCTATCGGTAAGTTACATAGACAGTCACTGTTTCCATATTGCTTGGATCGACCAAAATACAGTGGGGAAAAATCGTTCAGCTGTAACACCCTTTCGGCGCTAGCTGCCATGCCACCCGAAGGAAGCACGAGGGCTGGGACACTGCCAGGTTGCCCAAGCCTAGACAGGTGAAGTCGAGAGCCCGAGGTGGGATTCGAACCACGGACCTTCCTGTAGTAAATTGATGCTCTAACCACTGAGCGATCTCGTCCCCAAATACAGTGGGGAACACGTGATCAAACCCAACAGAAAATCAAATGTGGACACGACTTTGACCTGGACGTGATACTCAACTCAGTTCAGCTGAATCTCTCTGTCATAATGGTTCGCTTCAAGTACAAGATGAAGTTGATGGAAACGCGGGGATTGCATCCAATTGATGAGCCCGGAAAGGGAGAAAACGGGCTGTCGTAGAGTTTTCAGTAACCTTATGGCTAGTAGGTTACATCTAGACAGCAATATCTCGAATATCGTGCCAACTGAAACATGATGCGGCATGGTACAGCACGTTTAACTGAAGCGGATCACCATAAACGAGAGATTCAGCAGGTTTCACCTGAGTCTCCCGTCAAAACCAATTTCGTGTGCAAATGAGAGTATTTATCGAAATCTGTCCAATTTGGGTTCAAGTAGAACATAAGTTTGACGGAAACTCGGAAACTTCGCCTACTTTATGAGCCCCAAGAAGGCTGAAACTGTTTATCGGCATTCGAAGAGTTTCCATCTAACTTATAAGTAGTGTGTCACGTATATAAAATAAGGTTTTATTCTTTTCGTCATTGCTTACAGTTAAAAGTACAAAATCCGGATTAAAGGTCCTCTGGGTGATTAAAGCGACTCATTTTGATGAAGCAATGATCCTGCCTAAGTGCGAGCTAATCACAGCGGTGATCAGTCGCTCGTGGCCGAACGGGTGAGTGTTCAAACTGTTAGCTCGGAGGTCACGGGTTGAAGACTCTCTGGAGTTCCGCGAGTTGCGCACTGCCGGTGGTAAGGATGGAACAGCCGCGCAGTGCCCCCTTCCCAACTTTCAGCATAGACTGATTCCAGTTATAGGATGAAAGCTCAACTGAAGATATAGTAAAAATTTACGTGCATTTGATTTGGACGCTTGCTTTCGATGTTTATGTTGCTGTATATGTCGCATAAAGACTTAACAACTGCGATTGTCCTGCGCTCACAAACGGTGCTTGTCCACCCACAACTCAGTTAATTAATGAGTCTGGTGGTCTTGATGAATTGTTAACATGTGAATATCTGTTTCGTTAACAAGCTGTTATATACTAGTGGCAAAACCGACTTCCAACGCCAAAAATCTGATAAGAACGCATAAGATGTCGGAATGGACATGTTCTGTTCCTGCCAAAGTTTATCTCCAGTGCCTGTGTCATGTTGGTGTGGTGATCCCTTGCTGTATCGTGGTTCACTTTCCGTGTCCTTGGTTATTCGTGAATTTTCGTTTGGAACTTACGGAACTTCTGTGCGTTTCGATTCCGGTCCAAGATGACTACCCAAGTGAATCTCAGTAGCGCTAAGCTTACCTGCTTGAACAGTCATTTTCCCGCCAAACACAGTAATTTTTGAGCTCTTTGCCCGCCAAACTAAAGTGCTCAAAGCGTTTTAAAAATTGTCAACGAGAGCATCAATTTTTACGCTGAGGGGGTAGCGATTATCGGTGCTTTCATGGGGTGTACTCACAGCCATCGCCAATCAAAACGGACATAGGTGACTATCAAAGCGCACCCATCAAGCAGAGACCCTTCAGCTGGGTGGTTCAGAATGAAGCCATTCTCGGCAGAGGGATCCGCAACGGATCCTGGATCACCAAAATTTGCGCAATCGGAAGCAAGAATAAATTGATGAAGAGGTCAGTTCAACGACAACACTCTCGGTCACAGATAGACAGTACACACCGATGAAAAATGAGTTCAGCGTACACGGAAAGTGCAGCTTGCCCGGCTCGTTTCAGAACTACAGGTTGAGCCACACCTATTCATGACATAAATCAATGAAAAACGAACGAACGACGTTGTGCACCGGATATTCAAAAAGTACAAGTATTGATCGAGAGTGGTGAGGCATATTGAGAGTAAATCATGCACAGATAAGCAAGCATAACCAAAATTCAAATACATGCATGGAGTAAACAAAACTATCACATGTTTGGGTGAAGTGTTTGTCATCGAAACAAAGAGTGTGACGATCTCACTGGTATGTGGCAACTTGTCTTTCTTCATCAAAATGCTTATTGAGAAAGGGTATCATATATGCAGTTTGTTGATGCTACTAAAAATAACAATGGCAGATATATGTAAAGCCAAGTTGGAGCATGTTGGAAAGTTGGAGCCTGAAAGAATACATGAATCACTAAGGCATCACAGTTCGTGAAGAACTACAGGTTCGATTCGAATTTCTGGCAACCGGACAAGTAGGTGAACGTCTTCGAAGAGTTTTCAGCAACCTTGTGAGCAGTTTGTGATATCTAGGAAGTAAGCGAAGCTATAAACTATATGCAGGAGCAGTCTGTGCGTCGATGCAACATACCATTAATTTTCAGTCAGACGATATGAGGACGCAATGTCTAACATGCCAGTTTTTACTGTCAGTAGTGTTTTCCTTGTAGAAACCATCACTGTGAAACTGCTTACCAGAGGCTTTCTCAAGAAACACCGCCAACAACTGACCTTTTACCCTTTCAGACTGGCGCTGTCATCTCTAGTGCAAAACCACACTTCGAAACTCATAACCGCATGTGTCATCTCACATTAGATGCACAGTTTTCGAGGAGGACGTCCTCCTTACTACAAGGTCAGTGAAACACTTTGAGATGGACCGGACTTTCACGAGTTACCTTTTGGCCGGGAAACAGAATGACGCTTCTCCGAACTTCTTTTCGAAAGCCCTTTTTATGGATACTCCACTCTCCTCTGTCTCCTTGTGTCTGAATACTTTCCAGGTGTGGAATAAGATTCTGCTTCTACAAAAAAACCTCTGTAATTTATGCTCAGATATCTGACTGAATGATGTGACTTGTGACCAAGGCTTCTGGTTCAACTCTTCGAGACTTCATCCTGTGAGTGGTTCTAGTCTGTGCTAAGGAAAGAGGATTGTTTTATCCATGTGGTACACACCACAAATTTGCAACAAATGTGAATCGCTTAGTTCTTCGTGTTCCCGACCAGAGAACGAGAGATGCCGTTAAAGTTCGTAAAGATTTCTTAACTCTTTCGCGATATCTCGAATATCGTAGCAACTGGAGCATGAGGCGGCCTGGTGCAGCACATTTAGTTGCCTGGAAACATCACAAACGGGAGATTCAGCTGGGTTCCAGGTGAGTCTCTCGCCAAAACCAAATTGATTTGCAGATGAGTGTATTTCTCGAAAAACAGTCCAATTTGGGTTCAAGTAGAACATAAGGTTGACGGAAACTCGGGGACTGCGCCTACCTGATGAGCTCCAAGAAGGACGAAACCGCTCGTGGGCTGTCGAAGAATTTTCAGCAACTTTATGAGTAGTGTACTACGTATATAGATCGAGACATACTTTATCAACCGGCTTTTACGACGTCAGACACGAATTTCGCTGAAGCTAAAGGATACACAAGGCAGATGTACAAGGGCTGCAACCTTAGAGTTGGAAAAAACTGAGTCTTTCTGAGCCGGGGACCTTTGATTTCTTCATATATTTGGTCACCGATGTCTTCGTAACATAGGAAGGATTAGGTGACTGCAGAATGTAGGCGATTAAGTGATAGCTGGGTAACTGCTTGATAATGAATGGGCATCGCTAGAGTGGCGAATTAATCCCGATGTGTTTTGGACATGCACTACGTGTGCCGGACCATCATCTTCCGCTAAGGGCCGGTTGGCGAAAAGTCAGCAGGGACATGCCAAAACAGCGATGTTAAACGAATGCCGCTAAAGTCAAACTGTGTGCTGTGGGCCTTCCTAGATTAGGTCAATATTGTCTTCCTTGCACAGAGATCGAAAACTTACAAGACGTGGAATGCAAGCGATCTCAGTGATGCGCATGCACTCTCTTCCCAAATGGGCTGTTTGACGAAAGTTCATCTTTCATAGTGCGTTCAGTCTGCTTTGGAGGAAGTTCACGAAGGATGCTAGATCGGTGTAGCTGAGAGCACCTTACACCCTACACCCTGGTGCGCAGGTGTATTCATTTCATTGCCGCGAAAAGATGTGGACACCTTAGACTTGATCGTTTTCCCTAGAGACATAGGGATTTTAGATCTTACCCTTCTCTCTTCTTTGCGCCCTTTATTTCACACTGTTTGGCCCGTTTATCCGATATTTCTTTGTTCCACGCATTTGGATCGCCTGTCTCCTGGCAAAGATGATCTTTGCTGGCCCAAAATTTGTGCCACAAACATTCGCTCCGAGCATATTGTTTTGCCCCCAAGAACTCACCAGACAGTGCGTCATTCGCGAAGTTTTTAGGCAACTAAATATAAAATCAATATGTTGATACTACAACCTTAAGACGGCTACAATAATTGGTTAAATTTGGGAAATTTAAATTTAAAACAGCATAATGGCATACGATGTCATAAGCCGACGTTTCGGTAGCGGTAGGCAATCTTTTTGAAGGATTTTTTTTACAACTGGTACACACAAAGTTGGTCCAACAGCAGACACGTAATAGGAAAAAAATACCCGTTCATACGTTGTTTCGGCCTGATTGTCTGGAAGCCTCTTGCAATCTTGACACCGGGAGGATAATGTGCTCATTCTGCTGTGCGAAAATGAAACAATTTCCACACAATTCGACCTCATCAAGACCACTGCTTTCGGCCGTCTACACTCCACTTTACGAACAGGAACGTGCTGATCATTCCGTGCAATTGACTGTCAGATTTTCGTGTTTTGTGTTCAGTCAGTCTCTTTTACGCATCAACCATACTAAACTTTTTAATTACCCTCCAGGAAGGCATTTACTAGATGAATGTGTCACTGTTTACGCAATCATCTCCGTCAATCTTACGCGTTCTCGTGCGCGCTAGCGCGTCTGTACACGCTAGCCCAGCCGTGCGTGTGTGCGTGCGTGTGTGCGTGCGTGCGTGCTAGCGGGCGGACGTCCGTCCGTCCGTCCTATCCACTCTCGCTGTGCGAAACGATATCTGGTGGCTATTTGGGTCCGTAACTTTTTGTGTACGCAGTGCACACTGGTATACCAGTGCTGTTTTTGTCTTAAAATGTCATTGTACAACAATTTCGGACAGACAGACACTTTGAAAAACTGTGCAGGTTAGATCAACAACAGCTGACCCAAGGAATTGGCCGACCGAATAATGTCTGACCACTGAGCGACAAATAGAATACAGGACAGGAAACGAAGTGCTGAGCGAAACAGTGGACTAAATCAGGGGTGCTATTGCTTCCACTCAACGCGCAATACTGTTTATTTCCACTGGAATAGGTCATATTAATCCGGCAAGCCGTGGCGGCTTCTGGATCACTGGAGTTGAGCAACCGGAAGCGAGAAATGATTGATGAGGGGGTATCAGTGAGACAGTGCACATCAGTAGAAAGTGAGTTCAGATAACAATGGAGGGCAGCCTCTCCGGCTGTCAGCTGAACTGAGCTTCGAGGCTCGAAGGAGGATTTCGAGGTGTTTAAGGTCATGGAGTCTGATTTGAGCGTACATATTACAAGTAATGAAGACAGGTGGGATCGTACCTGGTCCTGGAGGACCAGGAAACTGTACTAGTTAGAGCTCCACCCATTGACCAATCTGAGATGAGGGTCTCTACGAGAGTCACATGCACACTACCAAGTATAACTCAACTGATCGTCAAACCGCAGTAGGGTCCAGTCTCTTGATAGCGGCCCCATGTAAGTTTGAGAAACCGCAACTTCTATCTTAGCCACCCGGCACTCGACAAAACGATTAGGAGAAGGACTATCCTTCGAAGCGCGAAACTTTACAAGTCTGGGAAACAAGTGAGCAATTCTGGGAGTGTGAATCTCCTAAATGCCGTCTCGACCATGTGGGCTTGCCCGAAATGCGGGTGCATGTGCCTTAGAAGGATCGGCCTAATAATCGACCAGTTCACTCACTGATCCATCTGATAACTGTGGTCACATATGAGATAAGTTCGTTCTGTTTTCTAGTGACCTCCAGCCTGACAGTGTCATCCTAAGGATGAAAATATTAACCGCAGGATTACTAGAATGCTACCACGTTATGCATTAGTACTTTGACGGTGATTTAATGGATGGCTTCTCATAACACTTGCATGGTTCTTCACCAACGGAGCTACAGTAAGACGCTGAAACTTGGAGGAGTTAACAGATGACATCGGCACGTCGATAATAAACAGGTAACTGGTGCCGGTTCAGGTGCCTGTGCCCATTGTTAGGTCATCACGCTTAGGCCAACTTTTGGCCTGTGACAAGCCTCGGAACAATGACCCACCGACCTAATTCCCTGAGGTTTATGGCGATGCCAAGAGCCGCCGCATCCGGCTTCCGTGCAGTGGCTTTCTGCCACGACGAGCGTCCACTGGTTCAACCACTGTCAGCCGGCCGATCCAATTCAGATTCCAGCTACTCATATCAACCTGAGTTAGTAGTACACCGATAAAAATAAGGCTAGAGGAATGGAGATTGTTACACTAACAAGAAGGAAAATTTGGAGGTGTGAGTAACCTTTTTGTTGTGGCCTTCTGGAAGTAGAAGCAAGAAGTCGAAACTTAAACTCAAAACGTTTGTGTTCTTGCCGGACGTCATTTGCCGTTTATCTGGTTGACCTACATCGAGACGCCGCTAAGTGGTCGTCGGCGCCTTATAGCCTGTTTGAGGTTGTGGGGGTAAACCTTTTGAACTAAGTCTGTTACTTTTTCATAAAAGAAAGCACTCACAAGATTGCTGAAAACTCTTTGATAGCCCACGACAGGTTTCGCCCTTTTTGGTCTTATCAGATAGGTGTAGTCCCCGAGTTTCCGTCAACTTTATGTTCTACTTGAGACCAAATTGCACGAAATTAGCGAAATACACTCGTTTGCAAAGAACTCTGAGTTTTCGAGAGACTCACCTGGAACCCAGCTGAATCTATCGTTTATGATGTTTTTAAGCAACTAAATGTGCTGCAACAGGCCTCCTCATGTTTCAGTTGTTACAATATACGCGATATCGCGATACCTGTATAGACGCAATACACTACTCATAAAGTTGCTGAAAATTCCTCGACATCCCACGACCAGTTTCGCCCTTCTTGGGGCTCATTAGGTAGGCGCATTCCCCGATTTTCAGCCAACCTTATGTTCTACTTGAACCAAAATTAGACTGATTTCAACGAATACACTCATTTGCAAATCAATATGGTTTTAATAGGAGACTCAAGTGAATCTCTCGTTTATGATGTTCTTCAACTGAATGTGCTGCACAAAGACTGCCTCATGTTATGAGTCTGCGTAGTACGTTTGGTTTGAACCCCGTTTTCTGACTGGCTACTTCTTAAGTACGGCGCAAGTGCACGTGTATATTGGACTCGCAGGAGCAGGAGATTCGGCTGGACTCAGGCTAGTCTCTCGCCAAGACGAACTTCGTGTGTAAAGGATGGCATTTGGCGAATCACCTCCAGTTTGGGTTCAAGTAGAACATAAGGCTGATGGAAACTCGGGCATTGCACCCACTTTGTGAGCCCCAAGAACAGTGAAAGCGGTCGTCGGCTGTCGAACAGCATCCAGGACTCTTAGGAAGTACGTCTAAAAAAAGAGGTTCAAAGTTTAAATGAGGATGCACACTCACCTACCCGGAACACACTACTCATAAGGTTGCTGAAAACTCTTCGACGATCCACGACCGGTTTTGCCCTTCTTCGAGCTCATTAGGTAGGCGTATTCTCCTAGTATTCTTCAGCTTTATGCTCTGTTTGAAGCTAAATTTGGTGCCCTTCGCGGACTATACTCATTTGCGTTTAAAGGACGACCCAATTGATCCAAACTGAATCTCACGTTCCTGATGTTCTGTTCCATTCTGTTAGATGTCCGAAGTCCAAACCCCGGCACGGTCAAAGATATGCATTTCTGATGAGTTCTGATAAGCGAAAAACTCGAGTACAGTGATCCTGTCTTTGGTGTCAACCTGAAAGTTTAGGGGACAGAATGAGGGCTGTTCAAACGAGTGTGATGTGAATTTTAATTCAGTAAAATTTCTAACTGAATAGGACCCTCGATAATGCGAAAAAACTAGTAATAGGTTGTCTTGAACCACCTCAGATAATCGGGCCCCCCGCAACAACGGTGAACACCAACCTTACGCGTGGTATCCTTTCCGAAGAAAAATACTTCGCAACTTTGGAACACTGCCTAACGGAAAACGTAAGGAGTCTGCATTTCACGCTTACTTGAAGCAGATAAAATAACCAGATGTTGCTTGAATCTAGGTCTGAAGGTGAATGGAAAGTGTTTTGCTCATGAGATATTTGTTTAACGACTTTGTAATAATTTTGTAACCCATAAGAAACGCTGGCGGAATCGTGCAAGGAATGCATTTTTCAGCAACCCTACGCAGCATTCAGATCACGTCTAGGCAAACCGTGTTAGGCTAAGTCAATATCCGCATTATGGGCGTTGTACGGCGAGTGCACTTTTCCAGTAAAACAAAACTACACGGCCCACGCGTAACCAAACACTTGTCTGAGAACTAGTCTCTCAACCTTTGGACGTATGCAATGCAGGAATGCACTTTTCGCCAAACGAAATAAAGTCTACGCTCACCTCATATGCTCAGTAAAGTTGTGCTGGTGGGTACACGCTCTGGGGGCCAAGCGGTGAAATCCTCCTGGACTGATACATCCAACCCACCCATTCATCCATAGTGAAAGCAAAGCACCAGGTGATTAAATCTACGATTGGTGGCAGAACAACTGGGATGAATTTGTCGCTGATACATACACGTATGGATCAGCCAAATAGCACCCATTAGAAGCATGGTGGTATTCCGCTGGTTCTCCGGGGATAGTCCCTAATGAGACGTGGTAAACACCCACTTAACTATGTGACGAACTTGAATGCTGAGAGAAAGGCACTTGGCCATGGAGATACGCGATCCTGACAAGGTATGTGCTGTTCAGTTCTGGGAGGTTGTCTGGTCACTAAAGATTATATTGTTGTGGAAATATTTTTGTTAGACGAAATAATTAGAATCCACCCCTGGGTATCGATTGATTCAATAGGCCAGGGGCATTCCAAGTTTCTGCTTTACTATGCTAAATCACATCGACTGTCTACTGGATGGAAGGTGGTTAACTGCGATCAAACGGTAAGAGTAAACTTAACAATAATAAGAAAGCCTTTCTTGTTGGGGTCAGGGCTTCCTGTTGCGCTATTGGAAGTCATCATCATCATCATCAATGGCAGCAACACCAAATGTGAAGACTGGTGCCTCACCGCCGAACGTACCATGTCAATTTACTTGAACAAAGCCTTATTCCCCTTTGTTGTTTATTGAAGATATCCTACGGTGAAACTCCTCGGGTTCGCTAAAATCATCGGCTCCAATGGGAACTGCACGTTGGCAGATTGATTTTACTCATTGCGAATAGCTTCTTCCTAGTACGTCGAAACACAACCATATTTCTCGACCACGCTAGAATTTGCAGCAGAGACTTCGACCCGTAAGTGAAGCCAATCTAGTCTGAAAAGCCGAGAAGCACTGTGCAGCTGTTTCATCCTTATTGGGAATCATCAGCAGTGCGCATCTCACAAAACTTGAGAGAGTTTCGAACACGTGACCTTTTGGCTGGTAGTTGAGTACTCGACCTTTCGACCACGAACAGCTGATCAATAGTGTGATGAACTCGCATGCAGGCAGGATTTTCGCGAGATACGCACAGCTCATTATTCCCAATAAGGATGAAACAGCTGCACAGTGCTTCTCGGCTTTTCAGACTAGATTGGCTTCACTTACGGGTCGAAGTCTCTGCTGCAAATTCTAGCGTGGTCGAGAAATATGGTTGTGTTTCGACGTACTAGGAAGAAGCTATTCGCAATGAGTAAAATCAATCTGCCAACGTGCAGTTCCCATTGGAGCCGATGATTTTAGCGAACCCGAGGAGTTTCACCGTAGGATATCTTCAGTAAGCAACAAAGGAGTATAAGGCTTTGTTTAACTAAATTGACATGGTGTGTTCGGCGGTGAGGCAACAGTCTTCACATTTGGTGTTGCCGTCATTGATGATGATGATGATGTCTATATTCGTTCAAATACCCACTAGTAGTAAGCAGTTACAGTCTCTGCTTGTTGCACCTGAGATAGACAGAACGTGTCCTGGGCAGAATTCCACCACGTGCGGTTCAACACAGTTTGAAAATTCATATCCGCACTGCATGTCCTGGTCCATATCACAGGGCGTAGCTCCATCAGGGAATTGCGGGGAATGAATGTACACAGTGTGTGTGTTTGTGTGTTAAAATAGGCATCATGGCTCTCATGATTTGTGTTCCTGTCGTACTCTGTTTTCGCTTCCAGCCGAGAGAGCAATAAGATTAGCATGGTTTGGCAGGGATGGCGGTATTGACGCGTTTCTTCCATCTTTGCTTCGTCAAAATGTGCCGACCCAATTCCGTGGGACAACTCGTACCTAAGTTTTATCTGCTTATTACATTTGGCTGGATGAAGTGCGGACGAGGCTAACAATCTTCACTGGATCACTTTCCAGTTCCATTCCGGCAAATTCTGACTTTGAAAATCGGGAAATCAGTTGAATATTTCGTAAACATGCCACAGTAAGTACCCTACGAAGCAAAAATAGACACCCGTCTTTTGGATCAATATATTATGCGCACAGATGGTGAGAGGTCTATTCGATGTTACATTATCCCGTCACACTTGGTGAAACCGCTCAGGTGACAGCGGCCAGTAGACTGTGATTCTGCCGAATGGAATTTATACAGAAAACCAGTCGTGCAAGAAAGTCAATTTAACTTTTGAAAGATTTTTGTTAGGTTCTTGCTCGAAAACAACGCAACCAAATTTCAGAATGTCCGGATTTGGAACAATATTTGTGTAGGATACCAACACTCTCTCGGTATGATCACAATGCTACATGTCAACAAACGAAAGCCTTGAAATGATGCTGTGGATGAAATTTTCATGCGTGCGATTCTTTTCTTGGCACTCATCTTGGTATTGTCCGTTTGACAGGGTGGCAAGCTTTCTTAGTCAATCAGTGGCAACTATAATTTCATCCAACAGGAGCCCAAATCATAAACGTATCATACATAGCTACAGAGTCCCCAAGATTCGCAAGATGTGGAAAGCTTCCGAAAATCAATCGTATCACGCACTAAGCACACCTCATTGTGATGAATTTTGGAGAAAAAACTACGTGCCATTCTGCTTTTATTCGCGCGACCTTGTTCACAGTGGTCTGTCCAACTTGGAAACGTGTGGTTTACGTAAAAATTTTGAGTAACCGTTAGAAAGTTTGGTCTGTTTCTGCTTCTAAGGTTCCGAGCAAACCACACCTAGTAAAACCTCTGCTCCTTAAATAAAGCGACATTCACTGTCAAAAATTCCTCCTTCTGCGCGTTGAGATTGTTCATCACAACGATTCGGGCGAAATACTGCTTCAATCAGCTGACAGTTTACACTAAATGCTGTTTTCTCGTGGTCTGCTGGACATTCCTCCTGACTGGTCAGGTGCGTTGTTAGGATGGTCTCCTCTCCTTGCACATGTCATGCGCGTGATCAAACAAATACGATCACCTTTGATTTATTCAGTTTCTGAACAGGTGGATACACGGAATTGTATTCTGTGAACTTAGCAAGCTACTCATAGACTTACTGAAAACCCTTCGACAGCCCACTACCGGGTTCGCCGTTCTTCAGGCTCACCAGATGGGCGCAGCTTGCTAGTTTACCTCAACCTTATGTTCTACTTGAACCAAAATTGAACAGAATTCGACGGATATTCTCATTTGCACACGAATTTGGTATTCACAGGTGAGTCACAAACCATCAGGTGACTGTCAGCACCTGTCAAAACCAAATTTACGTGCAAACACATGAGAGTATTTGTTGTCTTCTGTGAACTTTTCCCACAGCTGTGATGGCATTCGGTCTAAGCAACTTAGTAGTGGATACGTTAGACACGGAGACGTGGACAGTTTCTTAGCGCATTGACTGCTTGCATAACTAGGCTCTGCGTCACCCAGCATGTACGAACAATTAATGCGGCAACTTCCTCTAGAATACCGTTCCAGTGCAATCTCCCTCCTAAACTGCCCAGTGTAGTTTGGTTTGGTCTTTGGCTTGTCCGCTGAGCTGGACAATTTGATTGGATTTTTTTAGTTTCACCGAATTATTGTTGCGTCATTTATGGAATGATTTTTCAACACTCAAGAAAATGTGTTCTCCCTGACCAATCTCACTATGCACTCTTCATTATCGGCACAAAACACTAAAGTTCGAATGAGATGGGGCTGGAATTAGAAAATCGCTAGGCGGACTAATAGAAGTGACCTTTGGGGAAGGCTGAGCGTCGTAGGCAGCATTCTAATACAACGCTACTCCGTGATCTCTACGTCACATGGAATTCAGGGTTTCAAGACGGTTTTAGGAAAGAAACAACGAAGCCTTCTGCATGACGACAAATGTGCTCTGCCGGAGTCGTGAAAAAAGTTGACGAGACTAGACAGAATTTGTAGGGCGGTTTTTTTTAAAAATCTATTTCCGCCACAGCGAGCTGATGAGAAGTGTTAACAAGCTGCACTCAGACAGATTACTTCAGATCACTGAACTTGCTAATCCGTGGGGAATTGTCACACTGTACAAGTGCACCGAGTAGGTCGAGTGTCTTGTTTAAAAAAACGAGTGGTGAGTGCCTACTAGAAGCTGGAACACGTAGTTTTCTCACAAAAGAAAGATCTCAAGCGCCAATTTCACACGATACTCGGTCGCATACTCACAGGGAGGTTATGAATATGCCTGGCTCGACTGAGCTAGTTTACTCAGGCGAAAGTGATCTACACATCATCACTCACAGCCGCTGGCTCGTGAAACACTGACTCCAGAGCGGCAAGCGGCGTTTCGGCCGGGTACCGATTGCATTGACCAAATCTTCACGTTAGGTCAGGTGCTAGAACAACTCTATACGTAAAAACGCCTTGGATTTCCAAGGCGCATTCGACTCGGTTGAGGGATCTGTTCTCCTTGACACGCTCGCCCATCAACGAATGCCTCAGAACTTCGTGAACAAAATGCGTTCTTTGTATTCTCAGACTTCCGGAAGTGTGAGAGTATACGGAGGGCCATTCAAACGGTTCCGCCCTTAGAGCAGTGTCCGCCAGGGGTGCCCACTTTCTACATTCCCATTCAATTTTGTGATCGATGAGATCATGAGACGAAATCTGGAAGGTATTCAAAACCCCGATGTTCAAATAGTCTCTGACGAAAACCTTGTCTACCTGGAATATACAGACGACACCGTTCTAGTCTTCGAAGAGGAGAAGAAAGCGCATTTGTTTTTGGATGAACTCACCAAAATCATTCCGTTCTTTGGCATGCTCTTTGCACCTACAAAATGTAAGGTCATGCTCGTAGACATGCAGTCACTGAACATGCCACTTGCAATCCAGGAAGGGGCACTTGAAGTTGTGGAGGGTTTTGCGTATCTTGGAAGTTGTATTGGTTCTGATTTTGTTGCGACGAATGAAGTTAATAGACGAATATCTAAGGCTCGAGTTGCGATTGCTAATTTGAGACACCTATGGCATCAAAGTGGTATATCCCTGAATCTCGAGGGACATGTGTATCCGGCTACAGTACGGGCTGTGAGACGTGACCTGTGCGAGCAGCCGAAATGAAACTTCTTCAGGTGTTCGAAAACCTGGCAGAAGGGTGTGAAAGAGATTACAAAACGTCTGGGTGCTGTCGGTGCCCCTCGCCTACAAGGATTGGGGTGGCATGATCCTCACTGCACTTAGTTGGAGACGCTGCAAGATATGGCCGGCCAACTGATGTCAGTGGCGATCTTGTTGTCAGTTTCTATCCAGATTGCCTGAGTGAGTGTTTGGAGATGTAGGCACCTCGGAATGATTCTAGTAAGCTAGCACCAAGTCCCTTCCCAGTCCACAATAAGGCTTTCAAATAAATCATGGTTGCACGGCAGCGAAGCATCGGTGTTGAACACTGATGTCATGCTGTCGATGGTGATGATGGTGATGATAACTCACAGCCATACCAGGGTGAAAATACTGGTGCGAAACATCCACTTCAGCCTGGCTTAGTTAAACTATAGAAGGAAAAGAACAGCAGAACAGGAGAACGAGACAGCCTTCGTTCGAGCTTACCATGGACCCCTGGACTGTCATAGCTGGTTGCATTATTGCAGTGTAATCAGGTACGTGCAGCTTGCCTAATCGGGAAATGGGATGCAACATGAAAGATATAATTAAAAGTTTTATGATATGCTTTTTAGGCTAATTTTCATGGACCTTTTAACAAATAAGTTATCCAATGCGCGACTCAGACAAGAAGCAAAAAATTGTGACCAGTAGCACCGACGGCATGGGCTGAATGCAACCCCCCTGTTGTAAATTGTGCGGTTAGCAGGGGAATTCTATCTGATAACAAAATCGGCAGGACTCATTGTTAATTGATGGGACCGAATAAAACAATAGTTTCGTTCTGTGAATGACGCAGTGTTTAGGCGTTTCAAATCAATAAATCAATAGCATTCAAAGGTGAGGTGATCCAGCCTCTTTTCCCATTGTATCTCTGCGTGTTAACTTTATTACTCAAGAAAGGCTCATTTTTGTCAAAAAATTTTGTCTGCTTGAATAAAACCTTGTGCATCCATTGCCTTCACAATGTTTTCACATACAGGTAACGTTTACGCCCCAGAATCAAGTGACCATTGTTATCGTCTGAATCGTCTTTGTTTACTCTCGTAATGGGCTGCAAATGACAAAATGTGCCTATTGTCCAGTATGTCTCAATGACCTAGATTTGGCGCACGTGACCGACTCTTAACTCACCTGGTTGGTCTGATTGTAGCCGGACCCACACGTAAATAAGTAACTGTTACATAATCGCCATAGCCATTTGAAGACACGTAGGCACCTGACGATGTTCGCGATTACGGACGGTAATTGTCCACTTTCCGGGCTTAGATACAGTCAGCTGCCTGACCGTTTGTGGGGCGGTGTGTTTGTGCGTGTTCACGGACGACCATGAGTGTGGATCACCGGAACGATTTACAGCTGTGCTTTCCCGCCCGACATTGGTTTGAAGCACTTTTGTGGCATGTTCCGCAAAACAGTCCGGCACACAAAGAGGTAAAATGGTTGTTAGGGGTAGACGTAATTTTAACCTGCAGGAGTGAAGTCCAACTGGACCCAAATCAGGCCAAGCAGCAGTGACTAACAAAGCTACGCGAATTGGAGAGAAAAACAAAGTGAACCAGGAGGAAGTTGGTAGCTCAGTTGGCGTAGATGGTCGTTGGCTTGTTCACCGAGTTGTGCGATTTAATCGCAAACGCTACTGAGTGTGCACAACCGATGACGCAGCCCGAGGCTGCATTCCGCTGCCGTCACTTCACTTGACGATGAACCACCAGCAATTAAATTGGCCAGCCCAGCAAACAAAACCACGAATAAAGTGAACCACAATAACCGACGAATTACATGTGCTGTGAGTGTGGATAACAAAGGCGATCTGGATGAATATCCAATGTTGGGTCTATCTACCAAGTTGTGGCTTCTGTGGGAGACCAAACTCATGTATTCCAAATCGATTCGGCCTTCAGAAATATTGATGGTTGTAGAACACAGAGTTTGGTTAACACCAGTCCTTTCGGCAAAGTCTCCTCCGGTTTTTACTTCTTCAGAACTAACAGGTGATCAAACTTGGGTCTGAGTACGAACTCGCTTGTCGGGACGGCCAGGTGTAGATATATGCACAATCGGGACGCAAAATAATTGAACATCTTGTAGGAAGTGAACTAATTCAGGGCGTTTTGTTTTCGTGTGTGCATTTGCTTGTTTCTCCAGTTTATCTAATTTCTTTATTATTTTTAATACCGACACTCAGACTCCAGAATGAGGGCTATATTTAGAAAGGTTTAAAACAAATTTGTTCTTTGCTGATGCACCAAATTTTCAGACCTCCGATTTGACTGACAGATAGCCTTTAAAAAGAGTATTGCGATTCGATAAAGACAAACTTCGAAGTCTGATAGACAGGTGTGACTGGCTGTCCATAATGAATGACCAACCGATGAGATGATGAGACGAACTCTGGAAGGTCTTCGAAACCCCGGTGTTCAAATAGTCTCTGACGAAAACATTGTCCACCTGGAATATACAGACGACACCGTTCTAGTCTTCGAAGAGGAGAAGAAGGCGCAGTTGCTTCTGAATGATTTGTCCAAAGTTGTTCCGTTCTTTGGTATGCACTTTGCACCCCCAAAGTGAAAGGTCATGCTCGGGACATCCAGTCACTGAACACGCCACTTACAATCCAGGGAGAGCCACTCGAAGTTGTAGAACGTTTCGCGTATTTTGGAGGTTGTATCAGTTGTTCAGATTGTAGTATGACAAGTTAGGTGAATGCACGAATCTCCAAGGTCCGGGTTGCGTTTGCTAATTTGAGACACATGGCATCAAAGTGGTGTATCCCTGAATCTCAAGGGACGTGCGTATCGGGCTACATTGCGGACTGTTTTTGTTGTATGGCTGTGAAACTTGGCCTGTTCAAGCAGGGGAACTTAGGCGTCTTCAGGTTTTCGACAATTGTTGTTCACAGGACCATAGCTCGTGTAGGTTGGTGTCGGAGAATCCGGAGAATCCGTAATGAGGCAGAAAGCGAGTTTTCGGTTGTACAACGGGAACTTCCATTGTCCACACCAGAAGCTGCGTTGATTAGGCCATGTATTGCGTATGCTGAATTGTCGTTTTCCGAAGAGAGTGTTGTGTATAGAAACTGACAAAAAACGTGCTACAAATATCGATTAGCAACCATATCTTGCAGCGTCTCCAACTAGACGCAGCAGGGGTCACATGAATCCCATCTACCGACAGCATCCAAACTTTTCGTGATCTCTTTAATACCCCTGTTTGAACCTCTATCAGGTCAAGGGTTGACAACCTATCTGCCTCTGCCACTCTGAAATGGGCACGAAAAACAGCACTCTGCTCCTCATGTGGGAGCAGATGTGGCGATCACAGCTGAATAGGAGGCGAAATCAATTCAGAGAAGGGACCGCGAGTGCTTGTTCACTATCTGACGTCCATGAGTTCCTAGATGGGCTAATTACGTACATATCCTGGAACATTCTGTGACGACCCCTCCCACACACACTGGTACATTAAATTAGCGCATCTTAGTCCTGTGTGTGTTCCGTGATGCGGTTGAAATACTAGGAAGCGACTACATTAAGAACGGACTGGTGTGGGTTGGTGGCGACTCTCAGCTCCTTCATCAGCCGACATACTTCACTGCACTGAATCGCGCTGTTCGGGTCGAAATAACCTACTGTGATCCATCCAATCAGAAAGGGCTTGACTTGATAATAGGAGAGTAACTTTGCGTGATTCTTCTCCTTGTAAATATCACTGTTAGGTGGACTGAATCAATTAGTTTACTTGGATTTACCATGGTTCGGGTTATCTGAACGACGGCGATCTCCTGCCGAATTGGGGCATGACAGATAATATTGTTCAGTGCACCCAAGTAATGCCAACAAGTTCGAAGATAATGAGTCAGGTTATGGAAAGCCACCCGTCTTTGTGCTCACTTTTCCCTACAGATGATCTTCAGCGTTTCCCATCACTGATAAGACGCACAGAAACTCGTGCAATAGCTTTTTGTATCGCTGTGCGGATGCCTAAATTCGGCTGTTATTACCTGGTTCAACACGCAAGACTTCATTCATGCTTGCTGGTTTGCCCTGACGGACTAGAACGTCTTGAAACTGAAACCGAACTCCCACAGACCCATCTTCAAGCTGGCTTCCCGTGTTATCTGTCGGTACAAGTTAGTCGTCTGTGAGTGCGGCTGGCCCTCAGCATCAGTAACTTGTCAAAAGCATTGTCTGAATCATACTCTCACGGCTTTTAGGTCACGCTTCCTTTCCATGAGTCTGGTCGTTGAGCTTGTGACAATACTTGTAAACTCAGTTTTGCTAATGTATTGATTGGCTAGCCACGGGAGCAAACAACAGTGTGCTCTGAGTCTAGATGGTTGCTTCGGGCTGCGTCACCATCTGCATCTAATCGCGGCTGTTTGACCCTGTAAACGGATAGCTCGAACACAGTGGTTTCCAGTTGGTTCAACGACGTCCTTCACTTGAAAACGCCATAATCGATAGAGGGAAGCACGTAGGTGAACTATTCTGTTTATTTTTCATGTGCGTCGGGCGAAGACACGGGGCTTATTGTCTGCTCACTCTTACCGCAAGAAACCCAACCAAGGTTTACGTTCGTCATCCGCAACAAAAAATACCATTCTGATATTCGTTACTTGACGTAGAAGATCGAAGAAACAGTTTTGCTGGATTCTGAGTCACCCTCTTAGGGAATTCGGTGAGACTTTGTGGCTTGATGTCATTGCGGCTAATCAATTAGATGACGTTGATTAGATGTCTAGCTTCGCTCATTTTAATTACCTTACCTTTGTACCATAACTGTTCTATATTCACCTGGAACATAAGGTTGACGGAAACCCGGGGATTGCGTCTACCTGATGAGCCCTAAAGATGGCGAAACCGGTCGTGGGCTGTCGAAGAATTTACAGCAACCTTATGAGTAGTGTATTACTCCTATACATGTATCGCGATATCTCCAATATCGTACCAGCTGAATTACGAGATGGCCTGGTGCAGCACATTCAACTGCTTAGAATAATCATAAACGATAGATTCAGCTGGGTTCCAGTTGAGTCTCTCGCAAGACCAAATTTGTTTGCAAATGAGTGTATTTCGCTAATTTCGTGCAGTTTGGCCTCAAGTAGAACACAAGTGTGAAGGAACCTGGGAGACTGTGCCTACCTGATGAGCCCCAAGAAACCGGCGAAACCGGTCGTGGGTTGTCGAGGAATTTTCAGCAACCTTATGAGTAGTGTGTTACGTCTAATCTTGTCTTACATCAATTAGCTGCCTACCACGTCCGTCTCACACGCCAAAATGTGTATTCCAAACCGAAGCAGAGCACAGCGCTTACCTGGATGGAAATGTAAGTGATGTCATAATCTGTAGCACTAGATGGTCCCATCAATGGGGTGTTTAGCAGGTTGGAACAATACTGTTTACATGGACACGGTGGATAATGCTGATACACAAACACATCAAAACTGAGCACCTGCGTGGTAAAATCCGAGGTAGCCTGCAGAAAAAGCCATTTGACGTTTTGAACACTAATCGGTAGTCCAGTACATTATCAGTCGTGCTTTCACTCGGTGCTGAACGTGGCTTGTTTATTGAACCTTGGAATTAGCCGGAAATAGAACACTCAGCAAATGTAAACATCCCTTCTCCAAGAAGTTACGGTGTAGCTATAAACGTAGCTCAGGAATACAATGTACTCTTTGGTTTGGCAAATTATTTTTGAGGCTCACGAACACGTGACTCGAAGACTAGGAATTCAGAAGAAATCAAACAGCATATCCCAGCTGCGTATATGGAACGAAGGAAATTGGCATTGATATTGCGTTTGCTATAGGGCGTGTTTGGATTAAGCGGTTAGAATGGGGGTGGCAAAACCCAAAGGCGGAGTTAGACTTTAAATTCTGGATGAATTCCGCCTGGACATAAGATTTGTGTGGATTTCAGGGTGTTAGACGATTCGCGAAGCATAGATAATAGGTGCATACGCATGATTACCAGTCGTCTAGACGGTAGTTTCGGAATTCTAAAGAAAAAAACGTCCGATCACTGAAATGATGAACTCCGAAGAAAATCAAAAGGAACCTGGGCTATAATTGTTGTCATCAGCATCAACCAGCTTGGCGTCGATCTTGTGGGCATCTCTATATGAAGTTCTTTGTGTAGCCATTATTTCGGTGTCTCACACAAATTTTTTGTTCTTCTTTCTACTTCCACTCGACGCTAACAAAGGGAATAAATTTTAATTTCAAAGATGCTGGCAATCTAGAATATCTGGCCTGTCTCAAAGCGGCCTTCAAATCCAGCAACCTCAATGGAGAATCCCAGAAAACGACACGCAAAAACACTGTCCCAGCTATCACGCGAAGCAAAATATACGACGCCTTATCTACTGAAGAAGGCGGAGGAATGAGCAGACTTCTGGCGGACGAAACCATCGTTATTTGACCAGCTGACAAAGGAAGAATGGCAGCCATCCGGGACAAAGTGGAATACAGTGACAAAGTCAGTGCTCTACCCAATGATACAACTACGTGCCACCGTCTTCGGAACGACCAAACCGGAAAACTCCCGAACAAAATAAATAAAACCCCGAGGATAAACCCAAGGATCTTCACAAAATCACAGAGGAAGAGGAGTGGACAATGAAGACCCACCACTCAGAAGTTGTACGGACTTCTTACGTCGCAAAAAGAAACGGTAGCAATACGCCTAATCGTTTTAAGAGAACTATAGAAGAGAGCTAAGCATCTCACTAGTGGATCTCAGTATTCAATCAACAATACAGGACAGTTTTTAGAGAGACCAAGCAACTTGAAAATCAAAGAACATGAGAGATAATCTTGCTGCTATATCGGCTGATTTAAATGCGGCAAGAACGACGGTTGCTGAACTCCTGGGCAATCGGAAAACCAAAAAAGAGACATTTAGGAAAGAAAAAACATTTGCAAACTCCTGGATCTGTGTTTGGTAAACCACTTCGAGTTCAGTGGAGAACATTATGAACAACTCAAAGAAGTGACAGTGGGATCACGAACCTCTGGATTCATCGTGAAAACTAAAATAAAAAAAACTAGAGTAGACTATGCTACCAGATATCATGTGGATGATACATTTGTCATTGCAAAGAAAAATGAACTGTCACGAGCGAATCCAATGCTGAACAACAGGTTTCCTGACGTCCACTTCGCAACGGAAATGGTGAAGACAACAAACTGGCGTTCTTAGATGTGTTCGTCACAAGTATGCACGAATAAAATTTTCACGAACCATAATCTGAACCAGTCCAGCAATCATCCAAACTGTCACGAACAAATTTGTGTTCTAACTCTATTCAAGCAGATCGAGGAGCACTGCAACGCAACAAATTCGAAGACGGAAGAAGGACGAAGGCTTTGTCAGACACTCCAAAATAATGGCTACTCAAGGAACTTTTTACGGAGATGCTTATGGAATCAACACCGAGCTGCTCTATTAGCGAAACCAGAACAGAGAAGCATTTCTTGCCCGTATTTCAAAAATGTCCCGGAAATCACTGCAAGACATTTACGGCAACATGGAATAACAGTCGCCCTCAAGTCTGTAAACACGTTGAGAAGAACTCTTTTGAGGCCAAACGGAAAACTGGATGCAATGAAGAAGACGAGCATGATCTACGGACTTAAGTGAAACGACTTCGACAAACACTGTGTTGTTCAAACCGGAAGGAAACTTGCCAGTAGAATACACGAACACAAGCTTGCGAGCAGTAGATATGACCCGATGTAAGTTGTTTCAATTCACGAAGACAGAGAAGGACATCAGTCCAATTAGGATACTGCTTAAATACTTGCCCACTTAAGAACGAAACCGAGCTGTGGTGCTCCACACAGAAAATCGATCAATAAACGCATCGATATCAACCAAGTCTCTCAGCAGCTACGAACAAATGAAGTGCGCAGTTGCGGTACCCCGAACCACATGGGGGGTCAAGAAACCAAACAAGAACCAACGGGCCGATCGGATCAGAGAACGAAAGCTATTAAATGTAAATGGCCATTCAATAAACCAGTCAAGTTTAACGAACGAAGGCAGAAACGGCCCAGTTAAAACAAAGGAACGGAACTGTCGATTTGAAGGTATCCGACGAACCAACCAGGTACGAGGAAACGAGATCACAATGCAACTCAATGCAAATCAATCAAATTATGCGAAGACCACCTCAGAACCAACCAATCACTTTATAGTTGTCAAATGCAGTTTAGAAACCATATAAGTACAGGCAGATGAGGAGGAATTTACCCATTCAACCCCCCTGACGATGTCATCTCGACTGATGATAAAACGTTTGCAATCCAACTATCAAGTTTGGTGAACAGACCAGCAACCAAGTCATTTCTGTCCTAATCTCACCATCAGAAAACAGCACGATAATTTGGTTTGACAGACCAAGTTTAACCGATTTTGCAGCCGGTCGAAAGGAAGATCGCGAGGAATGCATACTTGGTGTTTTCAACTGAAAATGTTAAAACGTGAATGCAATCGACTCTGTGACAGAACAGGAATTTTCGGAATTTTTGGTGAACTGAGGCAGCTACACAAAGAGGACTGGCTCTAAAATTTGCTTGCTGATATGGGATTTGAGAGCTACAAATGACTGGTTTCATATGTGACAAAGTTTCCCGTCAATCCAGACTTCAAAATTTCTCCTGTAAGAACCTTTGACAGGAGCCAGACTGTCGCAGTTGGCACGGAGCTCTCCTGTGATGAGTCCAATCGAAGACATGTTGTATGTTTTCAGATTTTATGGTAAATCTACTGTGCTACTAAGGCCTTAAGGAGGCTCGGCTGGCAAGTTTCGACTACTTTGACCGGAGTATCCGTCTTACTTGCCAAATCGAAAAGTGTGTCAGAACCCAGAGAAAGAATGGTTGTACAGATTTTTGTCAGGTGGAATTTCGTATGTTTTTATCGGTATACTTATAGCCGTCACGTTACGTGTCTACTCAGAGTGAGACGCGCAAAGCTGGCACAAAACAAGGAGTCCTATTTGCCATGGAAAGATGACTTTATCCACGAAACGCACTGCGGCGCCACTAGCACAAACGTAAAAGAGTTTGCCACCAACTGAAGCAAGAATAATAAGAACCCCTTGAAAACCTTCATTCTCAGAGTCGTATCTACGGGATGGGCTCAGTTACCCATTATCAAGCCAACCTTTTCTGATCGGATAAGTCACAGTAAGTTATCTCGACGCGAACAGCGCGATTTAGTGCAGTGAAGTATGTTGGCTGATGAAGGAGCTGACAGTCGCCATCAAGTCAAACCAGTCCGTTCTTAATGTAGTCGCTTCCTAGTATTTCAACCGCGTCATGGAACACACACAGGACTGAGAAACGCTAATTTAATGTACTAGTGTGTGTGTATGTGTGTGTGTGTGGGGGGTCGTCACAGAATGTTCCAGGATATATACGTATTTAGCCCATCTAGGAACTCATGGACGTCAGATAGTGAACAAGCACTCGCGGTCCTTTCTTTGAATCGATTTCGCCGCCTATTCAGCACTCGATATTCATCTGTGATCGCCACATCCGCTCACATATGAGGAGCAAATGTGGCGACCGCATCCAGCGCTGTGTCGTCAACTTATAGGGCATTACGATAGCAGAGCAGGATTTAGGCTAGCCGGTTCGTATGTTGGCCCACAGAGCACTGTATAGTACTGTATGGTACTGTATGGTACTGACGATCGAACATCCACACACCCTCGTCTATCTCTGTAAGCTGGTCAAACCGTTTCGTTGGATCACAGTACGAGATATCTCCGTGTGAATGTGCGAAACCGCTAAAACCACCGTTTGAATCACATCCTCAGGCCTTCCCATACCAGACGGTTCTTCAGACACCACATTCATCTATTGGTTTTCTGAATCCTGCTGCATTGTACTCTTATCGTGTGCGTCCATTGGAGAATGCAGCCAGTTTGATTTGTCGGTGTTGTCCGCGTTCACGCAGTTGGATTTGAAAGGGGATTTGAAATTTATCACAGTATCGGACTTTAATCTTATAGGTGCGTGCGTTGTCCATTGCACGCACGCACAAGTTTGACGCCAATGAGGATGATTGCTACTTGAAATTTGGGCTGGATGAAATGGGAATGCAAAAGGCGTTAGCTGAAATGCAGGGAATTGCTGGACACAACCTTCCGGAATAGCAGCATTTGATGTGGGGATGTCGGCTGTATGCAGCATTGGGTCTGTCACCGATGCCACTTCTCTCGTAATTCCACATGGGTTTGGAGGACTCGCATTTAATCGAGAATGTTGTGTCGACCTGTTAGCATCCGTGTGTGATTGGAAATCTGACTAACCGCAAGAATCCGATCAACTGGTAGATGCATAACGCTTGCACCTTATTCCGACCCGGGTTCGACGGAGGATCTCATGCGTCATGTGACGAAGCGATACGGGTGATGAAACGTTTGCAAATCAATTACCAAGCTCGGCGAACAGATCAACATCCACCTGATCAATTATCAATTAATGCACCCGAGTTACCAATAATCCAACACATTGCAGTTTTAGCTGATGCTGAAGCTAAACCTGCTTTTTTGAGAACCACTCACCTGGGTTGTACTCATGAGTCTGATTGGTCTCTCAGTCGCCTTGCATTAGTTCACTTACTGTTCAGTCGATAAACTCAGGTGTTATATTCGTTCGTGGTCGGGAAAGGTCATCAAAGCAGATGAGTTTGTTTGGTTCACCTGATTGGTTCTTTTTCCTATTGATTTGTTTCACATTTTTATGTCGTCACGCAAGTTACTCTTCAGTAAAGTACGTTACCATTTGATACGTTTTAATACCACTTCAAAGAGGTCAGAGTCGGCAAAATAAGGCGTAATAACATAGCAATGCATATTCGGCGTCTTCAGCCACATTGGGAACATGTATCTTCCAATGAACAAAGCGATTTCGAAATCGGTATACATTCCGCCACCTTTTTTTCCCAAGGGCGAACAACCTTTTAGAAAACAGAAAGCCTTTTTCTCTCAGACTATCCGACTTCACCGTTCAAATGAAGTGCGGACCTGGGATGGTAGCTCTCACATTTCTGAAAAAACATCGGTAATATTTTGAATTGAATGCTTCAGGGTCACAGAGTTCGGCAGGAGCTAAAAAAGAACTGTGGGCTGTGGTTTAGTCGGTCATTGTCAACTTTGATCTTTTGAGCTCATATCGCAGAGGATAGAACAACTATATTTCCTCTCGTGTCCGAAACTGTCCACTTGTGCAACTAGTCTGCCGTTTGGTGACGTAGCCTGAGCCTGAGTAAGTGTCAGGACATTGTCATAAGTCGCTCAAATATGCGATTGGGTTGGGAGTGGAGGATGGGTGGGATCGCTGCAATTCTATACTGCAGGTTGAACAAGCCGGAGGGCTGGAAAATGCGCTTGTTCTCTGCCACCACATCCTTGGACATCTTGTTACGGACATCGCAGCCATGGAGCGCTGTATCTCGAAGCACTGTCTCCCAGGTGAAATATTCAATGGACTGATAAATCCCGCCACCCTATACTCCTGGACAGATTGCTTCCAGTGTTGTAAAAGCTACGTATACTGGTTTGCATTTCGCACGAAACCCACTGTCAAAATGACTGCCATGCGGACTACTATAAACTCCTTGTTCACACGTCAGATGTTTCAGTTTTTTACTATGTAGCGTCAAAATGACTGCCATGCGGACTACTATACACTCCTTGTTCACACGTCAAATGTTTCAGTTTTTTACTATGTAGTCATGTGTGAATGAACTTTGGATCAGTCATTCGTCAAGATCTACCTCACAAACTACCTGCAAGTAACGTAAACCCCCAGGGTGTTGATTTCACCGGTCACCGGTCTGCGCAATCACCACGTACGCATATCAACTTCCACGCGTGCAAACAAGCATGCATATGTAGGCGGTGTTGCGACAACTACTCAACGTGTGAATAGATAGCTGAAATTATCGACTGATTCAGTCAATTCTGCAAGCTCTAAGATCCGTCCCCGATGATGGACTTTCGTGTATGTATACGTCTGCACTCTTGTATCGGCCCAGACAGTAAGCGGTGCACTCGCACGCATTCCGTCTTCACTCCAACCAGGTTATCACACCATCAGTCACCTTTTGCGAGTCCTACTGCGTCGTTCAAACGAACGCAGACAAACGGGGTGTGTTTGGGAGGTGGACAAAAAATTTCGATTTCATTCGAAAACAAACAGTAAATTGGTGTGTACGCACTCGCAGCCTGACGAAAGTGCGACATAATGGCTCAGCTTCCGTTATACTGATGAGAATAAACTGTGGGAGGACATGGCATACAATTCAGTCGAGTTTTAGACAGGTTTATTGATGCGTACAGTTCACTTACCAGCTGGTGTGTGCTCGTTCAATACTGGAACGAAAACAGGATGAGAATCAGAAACAGGACTATTTGACAAAAAATGGAAATATGGATGTAGCGACGTCGCTTGTTCCTATAAGCCGGCATGTAATCGTGTGCTTACGCTAGATGCTCGCTGCATTGTCACCTCACACATCTACATTCAAGTTGCTGCCCTTACCATCACAGTATGCTCGAGATGATCGCCCCAGCACTGGCATGGGTTCGCGTCTCTGACGCCGCGCTTTTCGTGCCTCTACGCAACCCGAGCAGCCCGCTCAGCTGTCCGATCGTCCAATCGGCACACTTAGTTTCCTCGTGGATGCGCACGTGCATCCACCATCACAGCCACCGGTGGATGAAAACCAGGGTCCTAATGATCCTGCCACTCGGGCGCAGTAATGAGTTAAACGATTCAAAATGTGCGCGTACGGGCTCGCCTCAGGAACGCGAAACAAGCAGACTACACGAGCTGGAATGAACGGCGTGCGGAGGTGGCAGCGACTACGGGCAGACAGACGCAACCAGTGAAACCGACCGAAAAATCGATAAATTCTGGTAGGCCGCACGCACGGCCAGAATGCGGTGCCTGCTTCCCCGATGGAAAACTTGCGCTGAAACTCCAGACGTTCTAGAGGGTAGATGGGGTAGATCGTCGGTTGGACGCTTAAGCAAACAAACTATTATTAACAAGAGACGAGGCTGGATTTAGTTGAGCCTCCCGTCGAAACCAAATTCGTGTGTAAATGGGGATAAACGTTGAAATATGTGCATTTTGGGTCCATGTGGAACGTAAGGTTGACGGGAACTCGAGGACTGATAAGCCTCAAGTGAGTCATCAGACATCCCATGTTTCAGGTCTTGAGCTGCCTATATATCCGAAGTCGGGGATGATACATCATTTACCTTGCGTGTTCGCGAATAGGGTGGAGGTTTGAAAAAAAAACAGGTGGGCTGAAACAGATCGTTCACGAGAAATTTTAAAACGAGGTGTATTGTTTGAGATAATGTTGCGCATGTAACAAAGTTGAGCTTCATTCCCGGTGTGTGATTGTTCGTTTTGCAACTGGACCATTCTCAAGCTAAGATGACTCCAAGTAACAAGATACCTGAATTCGACTGTTTTTTTAAGTACTGTTAGTTCATGAGTATGGTACAAGTGAGTTCTGACAAACTCAGCTGCTGACAACTGAGTTGGCTCGTTCATCAACGCGGTGTGCACATAAAAGTTTTGAAGCTAGACAGAACACACCACTCATAAGTTTTCTGCAAGTTCTTCGACAGCTCACAAACGGGTCCCTGGGCAAATCAGGATGGTGTCGAAGCAGGAGGGATAGCGACGTATGCTTGCAAGTTGGCGGCCCTAGTAGGTGTACCGGGTTATAGAGCACTGAGTAGCCCTTCAGTTAATCTTCAGTTTTTAATAAACCCAAGTTGAACGCAATACGAGAACTACATTCAGTTGCATGCTAATTTGCTTTTAACGATAGTTTCAACCGAATCCCGAACCGAATCTCTCGTTTATGATTTTGTCTGGAACGGATGCTTCAGCTATTCAGTTATTCGAGAAAGTTGCGCGAGATACGAGAGCAGATACGGTAGCAAATAGACCGCGGGTCTTAACCATCGTCCAATACCTAACTGCAAGACTCACCCGAGCACCAACTTATTGCTCATGTTGCTTAGGTAGCAACATGAAAAATCCTCGAAGCACAGACAGTTCGCTTTATGACTCACTTGTCACTACACAGGCGGTGTTGCTTGGGAGAAACATCAGTTCGGTTGAGCTAGAACACCAACGATTTTGTTATTTTCTCTGCAAAGTATTGTCAAGGGTTAGAGAGGCGAACAAAATTCTCCAGCATAACTAACGTAGGCAGTGTTCACATTTATAGTTTAACCACAAACGGTCCAGTGAGATGTGTGGTCAGTTGACTAACGTGATGCATTTAGTCCAAAAAAGGTGACAGAACCAATGGAAGACATCCCTGAATTTTCCAATAGACAGGAATAACGGGGCATGGCCATTCTTACAAAAAGCACTCTACAGATTGTATCGTGTAAAAAAACGTGCGATGATTCTTCGGTTTACCCAGCAACGTCGTGTATGGCTGGATAAATATTACTTACTCACTTACTTGCTCACTAGCTTACTTACTTACTTACTTACTTACTTACTTACTTACTTACTTACTTACTTACTTACTTACTTACTTACTTACTTACTTACTTACTTACTTACTTACTTACTTACTTACTTACTTACTTACTTACTTACTTACTTACTTACTTACTTACTTACTTACTTACTTACTTACTTACTTACTTACTTACTTACTTACTTACTCGTGAGTATTTCTGGCTACACAGACGATGGAACGCGACCTTCAGTATCTTCTTCATTTTCATCAAATGCTAAGAAAACATTGGGACAACGAATCTACCACCTGGACATCCTTTTGCTTTTACGAACTCGTTTTTGGCTATTTTTGTGTCTTCCTCAGCCACATGCGTATTTGAATCCACTGAATTGAAAATTTCAATGCGTTGTAGCCGGTATTTGTAGCATTGATTTACATATCATCAATGCAGTTTCCAAGGATGGAAAGTTCTTTTGACGTTCTCAAGGGTGGAACATGGTGGCGATTAACGATAATGCTCAGTGTCACTGAATTGGAACACATGTTTGATGGACACTAGTAAAGCGGTGGAGTTCTCTTACATCTGGCTCTCTACTTACCGGCTGAAAACCACTTCGACGAAATGCGTGGAGGTCAATCATGGGGATCTATACTAGAACGGTATGAATGGAGATTGCGTTGCCTAGAGTAGACGGCGGAACGTTCAGATCTACTAGTCACAGTCCAATGCTGTCTACATATGGTTCACAAAGTGCGTGCGCATTGAACAACAGAGTTGACTAGTCGAATTTTGGGAGTGAGTCAGTGTTACTGGCCGTTTGGAGATAGCTACCAGCATGCATTAGTTCATGAGTGATGTACACCACTTATGTTAACGAGATGGGCATTGAGGCCATCGACCAATGGTGGGTTCGAAATCATCCGCGTGGGATTCCACTTCAGTCTGTCTGGTGAATCAGTTCCGGAAGATTAGAGAGCATTTGGCCATCCGTCCTGCAGAAGTATCAGCCGGTGTGGTCAGCAAACGTCAGTGCAGCACCGCTTGCCATGCAAAGCTACTTACATAGCTTCCTAGCGATCCTCGACTCGAGGTAAGTGCCCCATAGAGGGACGGTGCGAATATACCACAACGGGGATATGTAACAATGGTTGCGTCATTCACCAGTAGGGATCAGTTGTCAGTTGTCAACATCAGACGACGTCCTTCAGAAAACACACTGACACTCGTCTATATAATGACACACCGTACTGGTACAGATGAACGGTGTGACCCTCTTGCAGCGGGTGCACAGATTTCCACTATTCACCTCGCCAATTAATCTAATCGGGGGACGGATTTGTGATTGGCCTTGTCTGAAATGCAGTCCGACACTTGACACGTGCGCATCGTCGACGTAACCATGGCAAAGATTTTCCGGTATGGTCATCTGTCGGTATTGGTGACGCAAGCTGCACCCGATGTTGCAATGTTGTGTCTTGGTTTAAGGTGCGATTATCGGTATTTTCGTAACCCACTGGAAAGCTTATCCGGCCCGGCAAATAGATGAATTACTGCATCTCTCGTCCACATCATTGCTGCTACGATAGTTCACCGACGGTAAACCAGCTTCAGTTTCAGTTACTTGCCCAGCTGAACTGTGACACTCAAGAGTGGCACCGAGCACAGTGTATCCTACCTAACATATTACCCACCTCGATAAGCCGTCCAAAGTGGCTGATGAAAAGGAAATGACTGACAGACAGCAGTTTCTGTACGACTTCTGCTGAGTTTATCATCAGTGCGACTACCGGTAAAAATGCACTGGATTGTTTTGACCACATTGTCGTAGTTACACCAGGTGAGACTTGCCTGGCAGAGCACGCAGACGCGCAGTTCGTTACTGCGATTTATAGCGCTAACGAAGAGATCGCCACCATCGAAAGAAAAATGGAAGCAGTCCAACAGAGTGACAATGAAATAATCCAGATTTTATCCATGTTCACCTCGTGGGCGTATCTAAATCGCAATGGTCATTTTTCCAACGGTAAATCATGTGACAATGATTGTGAGTTCCCGTTGCGGGGTTTTGCGGGATATGTATTTTGTACATATTCACACCACTCTCGTTTGAGTGGTCCTAATTATTCTGGGAAGCACTGGACTCGAGGTTCTCTCCTAGTAGAGCTCATCAGCAGTGCATGTCCAGTGGTCGTGCCGGTATTTGAACCCTAGAAATTTAACATGCGAGGCGCGTGTGTTACCACTACTCCACCAACGCACGTTGGACGCATCTGAATTTTCACGTCTGAACACACACACATCGTCGATAGACCCCAGCCGTTTACTTTCATGTTGCCAGTTTCGAACGACCTGATGATTAGTAATGCACTACTCATAAGGTTGCTGAAAATTCTTCGACAGCCCACGACCGGTTTCGCCCTTCTTGGGGCTCATCAGGTAGGCGCAGTCCCCGAGTTTCCATCAACCTTATGTTCTACTTGATCATCATCATCATCATCATCATCATCATCATCATCATCAACATCATCATCATCATCTACTGGAATCATCACAAACGAAAGATTCAGCTGGGTTCCAGGTGAGTCTCTCGCAAAACCAAATTGATTTGCAGATGAGTGTATTTCTCGAAAAGACCTGATTATTGTGTTCCGTATCTGTCCATCGTTGAACGATCCGAGTGTTTTTTTAGGATCGGCCTTTACTAACGCGTTTTCCCAGCAGGGAATACAGCATCGCCGGATCCATAATAATGGGCATGTTGTCGCCCGGAGCACCTTGGTGTTGTCACACCTTCGGCGCAGCGAGCAGTACAACTCCAACCAGTGACCGCTGTGCACCACATTTTGCTCTTATTATGGATCTGGGAATTCCAGATCAGTGCACCGCTACCCACCACAACAAGGTAGGGATTTGTGTAGATACGTACACAAATGTTTTTATTGTTGGTAGTGTGAGGAGGTTTGAGAATTTCCAATGAAGATTTCGTCCTGTAATCTAAGCCAGTCCATGCTGAAGAGCAGAATAGCAGTGCATAGCTATTGAAACTTCAAGATTCTCAAAGCTTTTCACACTAAGAACAATCTATGAGTAGCTCAGAGAAAGAATATTTTCCCAAGATGAGTGAAATTTCACCTAGGAAGTCGTCCCCGAGGAGATAGTCACTAGGTAACTATGTGACGTGGATCGCGTGATTGAAGGGTGAGTGACGCTGTATCGTGTGAGTTAGGCGCACTGCTGCTCAGCTGTGCGTGGCTGAACGGCTGTGTTCACCTACTAGCCGGGAGGTCGCTGGTTCGAAACGTCCTTGAGTTTCGTGAGATGCGCACTGCTGATGATTCCAAATAAACATGATACAGCTGTAGACTGCTCCTCGGCCTTTCAACATAGGTTAGCTTCATTTACAGGATGAAATCTCCACTAAAAATATGTTCGGGGTAGTTTCGCAACGAGACTATCATGAGGTTTATGGTTGGTGTGTGGCAGCCGGCGCCGGTTTGCTTGTCGGGTACCAGATAGGGAGGACGGGGGGTAATAGGATTTATAGTGGGAAATATTTCTGGGAATCCCGTATGCACCGGAGGAAGATGCCAGGATAACAAACACCGGTCTAAAGTAAGTTAGTCTGTAAGCAACCAGTTAGTGTTAGGTAAACAAGTCGTGTGAAATCTTCATGCATTTTTCACGGGCTGATTTCCGATGTGGAATTATTGGGTCAGCAATAGTCAAAACACCGCCTATAACTGATTCCTGTCTGCTCCCAACAGTTGCTGACTACCTACCTAACCTACTTACCCGTGACCTTTCACGTATTTTCAGACGTTGTCACCTCACTAGTTATCACTTGTTCATGCTTGTCCACTTGTGACAGTTATGTCTAGGTCCACCGTTTGGCTTTGTCCACATCATATCCGCTACTCCGCCTGACAGCGTGACAAAACTGGTCTGTGTCTTTTCCATCCAAGACCGCTTACCTCGACCTTATTGACCAACTAATCAGGTATCCTCTTTTGGGTGTGGTCTTCGTCCGTGTCTATTGTACCAGTTGTCCTTTGTTCTGACCGTGAGCGGTGGATGTCTCAGTTGCTGTCCCTACCCCGATGTGTGTTCTCTGTTTGCATAACACCCCATCTAATAGTACCGCGCAAACCACACAGCCGTTTAGCCATTCACTACCGCGTTTAACAGATTGTCCCAACTATTCTGTTGCGTTAGGTTCGTTAGGATCGTGCGTCGCTCATTGTCCAGGTCGGAGACCACAGACCAAAGAGCTTCCGATGTCCCCTTTCAGATTGACTTGAGTCAGTTCATCGGACCTTGCTTATGTAACACTGTCCATCTTCGAAAAAATAATGCAGACGTCACTTATCATACATAAGGCATACATAAGGAATTTGCTAGACATAATTTGACTGCTCCCGTTTAACACAAACAGTGCATAAGCCCAAGCCTTTTAGTCTACTCTACTACTATACGCAAGATCTCCCAATTAAAGTAGTTGTTATTGGTGGATGACTGGTCAAAACCTGTTGACACTGAGAGAAACCTATACCTTAAGTTTATTTGTGATCAGCCACATGATGTGATAATGCACTGCCGGGCTTTCAGTCGCATAAGATATTGCGAATTTGAATACTTATGCAAGCCCAAGGGCCATTTGCCAAAAGTGATAAGGCATACATAAGGAATTTGCTAGACAATTTGACTGCTCCCGTTTAACATAAATAGTGCATAAGCCGAACCCTTTTGGTCTACTACTGTACTACTATATGCAAGATCTCCCAATTAAAGTAGCCGTCATCAGTGGGTGACTAGTGAAAACCTGTTGGTACTGGGAGAAACCTATACCTTACTTTTATTTGTAATCAACCACATGGTGTGATAATGCACTGCTGGGCTCACATAGGACAGACGCACATGAGGTTGGTTGGTTGCGCACACTCAGTTGCATACGAATTTGGTTTTGACTCAACTGATCCAACTGAATTCTCCGTTTATGATGGTCCGCTTCATCTGAATATGACGCACCAGGCCACCTCATCTTTCAGTTGATACAATATTCGAGATATCTCAATACGTTGTTGTCTAGAAGTAACAGGCTACTCATAAGGTTGATGAAAACCTTTAGACAGCCCATGACTGGGACACTCAGTTGCATACGAATTTGGTTTTGATAGGAGACTCAACTGATCCAACCGAATTCGCCGTTTATGATAGTCCGCTTCAGCTGAATGTGATGCACCAGGCCACCTCATGTTTAAGCTGATACGATATTCTAGACATCGCAATAGGTAACAGGCTACTCATAAGGTTGATAAAAACTTTTGGACAGCCCATGGCTGGGTTTGCCCTTCTGGGGGCTCATCAAGTAGACGAAGTCCCTGAGTTTCCGTCAACATTATGTTCTACTTGAACCCAAATTGGACAGCTTTTGACATCATAAACGGACCATCATAAACGAGAGATTCAACTGGATTCAGATAGGTCTCCTGTCAAAACCGAATTAGTGTGCAAATAACTGTCTTATTTGTAATCTGGTTGATGCCACCGGTGAATTTCCGATCAGGTTCTGGCTTGTTTACTCGAAGAGGCCAGATCTCAGTTTATTGCTACAAAACGACGTTCATAAGTCTCCAATGTTTTTCGCCGCTGTGTGGCAAATGGGTCAGGCAACTACCGAGCACCTCGTTGGCCAAGCAACAGTAAGCCCTCTTTTTGGATGCGATGTGACGGTGAATTTCCGATCAGGTTCTGGCTTGTCTACTCGAAGAGGCCAGAGCTCAGTTTATGGCTACAAAACGACGTTCATAAGCCTCCAATGTTTCTCGCCGCTGTGTAGCAAATGGGTCTGGCAACTACCGAGCACCTCCTCGGCCAAGCAACAGTAAGCCATCTTTTTGGGTGCGATGTGGTCAACCTACTTTGCAGTGTATAAGTAGCAAAAAAATTGAAAGGTTTAAAATGGCTCTAGCCTCAATCTTCTCTGAGGGTCAGACGAAGACCAGAGCGTTATTCCACAAGTTTATGTGAAAGATAAGCTAGAAACATGGCAGAAGCTGTAACTGCAAGGTATGAAATCCATCTGGCCGAAGAACATCACGGACGGGAAACAATTGTGCCTTGCGCAGGAGACTTACCGGATGTGTCCAAGATTGGGGTCGGTTTAGTCTGGTGAGACGTTGCCCAAACTATCTTCGCAAGTAAGACGTGCTCATGACAAAGCTTTTTGAACCCACACTAATCGATATATGAGAAACAAAGTGATTAGTGCATTCGAAGGAATTTAAATCTACAGCTTAATTGTCTGTATCCAACTTCAGTTTCCGATCTGGCGTTGGAGTTGATTACTCGCAAGAAGAACCTAGCGGTTTCGGTGTACTCCTTCTAATTCTGACTTACTTTTACCTTCCGCTCGCGATGTTCAGTTGTTATTCAGCACACCTGAAGTGGCCTTAAAGCAGGATCTGTCCAAATAAGGCCTAAATGTTGCCCCTGGAACGGTGCACTAGGCAAGTGTCAATCAATTGAGTTAAGCTGTAAATGAAAAAATCCATTCTTCACTTTACCTATTGACAGCTTCATGATATTAGTTGCTTGCTGGTCGAAATACGACCGCGAGGTCTGTGAATTGAAGCCATACCTACGCAAGTGCTCCCCATCATTTGCGAAGCGGTGTGCGATTGGACCGACAAGTATCCCGCAATCGCCTTCACTCATCCTTCTTGGGCTCAAGTTTCCCAACAGTCTTTTTCTGATACAAACAGATCCTACCCCTTGTTGATTCCTCCTGTGAATCAACGGTGATCAACGGTTATTCTCTTTTTTGTTTCGAATACCCGTGAATAGCGTGACTTATTACGGTTTACCAAAACGCCGTTTCGTTTCCTTGGTGCTTGTTCCCCCGGTTTTCGCTCCTGCTTGAGTTCTGCTTATTAGTATATAGTGGCTGATGCCAAGATTTGATGCCTCTCCGTCTTTGCTTGCAAGTTCGTGTCAGCTCTACTTATCTTCGAGGGTCCGCTATGTCGGAAAGACGGACCGGCCTGGGATCGAATCCAGAGCTCCACTTCGACGCCTCAGGATACCCTATTTTTCGCATTACCTTTATACCGCAACTGCCAGATAGGCTTTGTCAATTTGTCGAAATATAGGTAGCTCGGGTGTGTTTACTGGTGGTTGATCAGATGGCAGTTGATCTGTTCGCCGAGCTTGGCAATTGGCTTGCAAACGTTTCGTCCCCAGTCGAGGAGACATCCTCAGTGCGCACTGACGATGTCTCATCGACTGGGGACGAAACGTCAGATAGCCTTTGTTGAGCTTTGTTTTAAACGGACCTAGACGCGAAATCCGATTTGGTACGTGACACGAGCTGCTGCCCTGCTTTCCTAAACTTGATTATTTGCAGCTTGAATTTATGTCTCCCACTATTATCTCAACAGCCGGCAACTGGTAGTAATTGTTTCATTGTTCAGGGCGTGGCTTCTCTTGCTCTTTTTCTGCGTCACTTTCAGAAAAAATGTTCTAAAGGTCAACTTCTTACTAACGCCGATCTCAGCATTTTACTTTCAGCCATCCTTACCAGCTTTCGATCCTCCATTGCAGAACCAAAGCGTTCACGCCCTCTCTCTTTCCCATAAAGGCTCATTTCTGGAATTCCCCACCAGCTACGTTGTTTCGAAGCTCTCAAGCCTTCTTTTTCCTCAAAGACCGGGTTAATAAGGATATTCACGATCCATCATGGCATTTTTAGATTTTTATGTATTTTCCACTTTGTATCACTTTTCCAGAATCGGTGACCACAAATTATACTTCCTCCGTCGTCTACTTTTGACGTATTAGGAAACTTTATTGATGGGCGGAACAAGCTCTAGGCGTACTGGATCAACCTTAATCTGTCACAAGCCATAGACAGAAAACTCATATTACGAGAACCTAATTGCATTGTATCGCTACAGATTGCCATGTTTCGGTGTCTCTGCTCCAAATATTATATTTAATGGAATCTTCGACGCCCGCTGTTGGCGTTCAGAGCTTTTATTGAGTGCTATCTTTTACGAGAGCCAACCAAGATACCATAATTTAGTGACCGAAGACGAACTGGAGCTCAATTAACGAAGGATGTGACGTTTCGCAAAAAATTTCATGAACATTGATCCACTCCTTCAGTTAACACATACCAGAACGGCAGTTCAAGTGACTTCTGGTTCCAGTTCTTTCCAAAAAAGTTGTTAAGCGATCTGACTATGTGATAGCAATCAGTCCGATATTCTCAACTTTCCAAAATCCTCCCGGAGAATCTGATAACCACGAAGCCAAAGGGACTGGGATCTGAAGGTGGCAGAAATCAGTCAGTCTCGAAAACCTACTCCCTACGACTCATTGAGTGGATGTAACAGGATTGGATGCCAAGTTCGAAAATATGGTTAGCGGCCACGTAAACCTGCGGCAAACGATGAATACTAGTAATTAAAATGGCACACGACTAATCCCACTACATTCACGTGGTTTCGCAATGGGAATATGACAAGCAGCAGATAACTTTTGTAATCTATCACTTCTTACTACTTGCGACTGATCAGTAGTGTACTCAGACGAAACTTTTAGTGAGCTACCACTATGAATAACACCGCAGCGAAACTTTGGTGCGCAAGCACAGATAAACAGTTAGGCTAGCTTTGCACATCTTATGTGACAAACTTTAGCAGACAGTCACTTATGTCATCAAATAAACACTCTCACTTGGATAAGCTAACCGGTAAAGGCGCAACCTGTACCGGGATGGGAGTAATCGGCTCTAAGTTATCCCAAATGCGTTCCATTTTGTTTATCCTGAGATCAGTAACCTAAATGAGAGTGATGATCACAATCGCAATCATGACCAGATCCACAAGCATTGTACAGGTCGAGTGCAGCCCAGAAACCCATTATTGTTCGGACCAATCAAGCGATCTTAGCATTGTTTCTTGCAGTTCCATTGTACAGAATGGTGTTTTTTGAATCTTTGCGTAGCACATTAAAAGCCCAAGGATCATTAGGTGCAAGTGTGTTGTCTCCTCAGTATCAGAACCAGAAACAGGAGCTGGTACCGACAAGACAATACGAAATGCTCCCATCTACCTGTATCCGGGTTCTGATTTTGTTATTCGGACTTATAGTGGGAAATTACTCTTTCAAATTTTTGACTATCTCTCAATCAAAACTGGTCAAACCAACTACTCTGAATGATATTGGTTGGAAGTCTGTACGCTACCTATGTTGACCAATAAAAATCGAGAGAATCAGCCTGAGAAAACCCGAAGATGGCTTCAACCATTTGGGGCAGAGATCGTCTCATCAAAAGGTAATCACGGATTCAGCCTCCTGGTCCAGTTTCTTACGAGTGTTTCAGTTCTCAAGTGAAAATGGTTCATTGTTGCTAGCGTAATTTTATACAACCACAACAAATACCGCTCGAAGTAGTTCTGGACAGCTCTTTTTTGAGCAGAACCGACCAAAACTCAGTCATATGATGCATCAAGCAACTAATTAGTTGGTCCGCTGACTGAAAAACGAAGCGGACGTAAACTAGTGACAGGCTGCGACCCACATCATCCGTGAGATATTGGATGCCTTGATAAAGTTGGGGAGTGAATACATAAACCATCAAGCTCCTCACAATTGAGTCCTCGTTAAAAGAAACACCGCGAACAAAAAGCAGCTTTGCTGATTCGCAGTTTTTTTCACACAGTAACTTAAACGACAATAGTATGGAAGAAACCCACTGAAGAAACACAATTAAGGCAGCAATTTTCAGCATATGAAGACTGCATGTCAGTAAAATCATCCAGTAATAATCCAGTAAATCGCTCAGTAAAAAGGAACTCTGACTCTACAGAACAGCATTGAGGTTAAGAATCAAATAAACCACGAGTTTCGTTTGCCATCTGGACTTTACTTCACTCGCTAAACGAGTGGGAAATCAAGCGGAGATCTGACATGTGCTGGTTGGTATGCGATTGATCACAATTTAAGTCATTCATTTAGCCTGTGATTTAACCAACTGCTACTCCACGGGATCTCCGAAAAGATCAAGGTGGCCATCTTGGGAAAGTAGAGCACAACAGTCGAGAGAATGTGTACTTTGGAATGACGTGAAGAAAAGGTGAAATGAGACCCAAGTTACCATGAGCAAAACGGTTCATGTGACCAGTCAATATTTCCCATATTCTTGTTTCACTCTGGCTTCCCATCGGGGCGTATTTGCGACTAAACATGGTCTCAAAGCATGAAACAATATGAGTGACCATCAGTGGTGTTTCTCGTAAAGAGGGATTGCCACTGTACACAAAGATGATAATTTTCAGGGGGGTTTTGAAGCAGTATCCTGGTGGTCAACCATCAGTCCGCATGTGGAAAATTCGCGGAAATTTCATACCCAAATTTCTTAGGTTGTGCAACTCTGAGGTGGATATCTGGCCTGGTTTTAAACTCCTCATGGCGACATCGCACAGATATGTGTGAGTCGTAATACGGGTTGTTTATAAGTATGTGGATGTATATGAATATATATGCATGTAATACTAAGTATAGTCACGTCGGACAAGAGTGAATGACGGAGAAACTAATCGTGATTACTAGCATCGTTATTGTAGGGGCCAATCGCTTTAGTCGCCTTTGCTATGAATAGGAATGAGTTGTCTGAGTCGAAAGCAGTGACCAGTAACTATGTTCTGTAGGAATGAACACGGGTTTACATGTGAATGCCTTCTAGACGGACCTGTAGATGGCCAGTGAACAATGCAACCTCTGTGTAGATATCTCTTTTAGTGACCGAACGTGATTAGACACTGGAAAGGACAAGCCTAGTAAACAGAGAATTGTCTTGATGGGATTGGTATCAGCTGGTATTCTCTTGCGAAAAGAATTTACGGCTCATATGCATGTGAAAATGCATTTGCATCACCATCCTCATTGGGGATTGTTAGAGTAAATTTGATTGACTTCCAGTGCAATGTGGAACGATTCGTGATTTCAGTTTGCTCCTGGAAATATCAATCAACCTATGTATCAAAAGCTGGGCAATGATTTAACCGATGAACTAACAGATAAAGGGTTGTAACAAAGTCAGATAACTTATTCTTGACTGGACGGAAATGTTGTACACATCAGATACACATATCCGTCTTTCAATCTCTTGGAACAAGAGATTGGAATATGAACCCAAAATGTGGGGAGAAGAGTGTTCGATAAACGCAACAGATTTACTGGTCAGGTGTACAAACCTTTCAATACCAGATAGCACCAGGTAGGATAAAATTAGGATAAAACTGCAGGACAAGAGGACAACTGAGCTTGATGACTAAGTATCATGCTCAGATATAGGTCACTCCTTTTCCTGCGAGTAAACAACAGGCAGCCGACTTGAAGGTGACAAAAGAAAAGAAGGGAAGCACACTAAGTTCACGGGTGATTTTGAGCTGGAGCCTAAGCAATGAGTGAATATTCCACCCCTGAATAATGCCTCAAAATCGAGAAACCCGAGTCTACTAGCACATGAGGTCAAATGTGCTGCAATTCGATGACAGTCCTTGTCTGGTAACAATCTTACAGATAGGTTAACATTGGTATTAATCTTGACGGAACTGTAAACTGGACTGTAGGCGATCCGGCACATGCGGTCGTACACTCAGTTGACTGATCCAACGATCAAACCTGTCGATGATAATGTACCAGCACCACAAGTAATATCAGCCATTCGGTATGATATTCATCAAACAAATGTGGATTGATAGAACTAACTTTTGTGATGTTTCCCATTTCTGAGAACCCGTTTCCGTCGGTTAGGCTCATGACAGATCGAAATGAAAAAAGCACGTCGGAGAGGTAGTTACATTCGAAGTTACTCTATGGCGGCAAGTACACAAACGCTGATCATAGGTTTGCCGTCAGTTCTCTATTAATGTTCTGTGTTAAAAGCGTTAGCTTGGAATTGCCGCACGATGTATACACGGAAAGTACGTGTTAATGGTGAAAAATGCGCAAACCATCCATATGAAGAGAGTCCATCACAGCGTTCCACGTCAGTCGCGATTCAATGCACGATTCCCAGAATGGCTGCTGCACAAGATCCAGTGCTCTTTCCCTAGTGGTAGCCCCTATTGAGGGGTTGATTTGCCATGTTTTTCAGTTTTATTAAATCAGACTAGTATGTGCTACTTCTATCTCCTTGTTATGCATAGAAGTTCCTCTGTTGAACGTGAGACCTAGTTGCATAACGAAAACTGGTTTCTTTCTGACAAGTGCTCGGATTGCTACACAGATGTTGGCGTACTGCAAAGGCAAGCCTTTTACCTGAGAGCGGACCTGGTAACTATAAAAATACCTCTTGAAATTTACGAGGGTAAACATCCGATGGGACCCATCTTGGATCAGATTTGCTCCAAATGTCCGGCACAGCCCTAGCGCCACGCTGTGGCAGTCATCCTGAAACATACCATCACATGGCGCGTTCAAGGTCGAGCCCATTCACGACTGAAAGATAGGCAGCGTGGGCGTTTGAACGAATCAGAATGCAGAAGAGCCGGACACGACACGGATGCCTCTGATTGATTGATTCAGTCAACCGAGAAAATCAATGCGAACTGCAAGGCGTGTTTGGTTAAGTCAATGCGCACTGCTAGTCGCGCTGGGAAGACATGTCACAATCGTCAGGTAAATTAGATTACTCTAAGCAAAAAAGCGAAACTAGGATGTACTTGGGTTTTGCGACAAGTGGGTTGTGTAGTTCTGGCTACATGTCAGGAAGCGAGACAAGGCCATGGATGCACATACTAGCTACACCAAGAGGTTGGAAGTGCGCTACGCCATAGAGGAAAATACTCACGTAATCTGTCAGAAATTAGGGCACAATGAGAATACAGAAGACGCTATCGCTTCACATTGTAATAAAGGATGATTGTCAGTAGTGGGTAGCAGTGAGCAGGTTTGTATTGGCGTGTATTGACGCCAAACATACATTTGGATGGGTCGACAGAGCATATAAAAAAGGATTGGGGATTCCTTGAGAGAATTCCTTAGCTTTCGAACCTTTACTATCCTCAGCGAGTCTTTGAGTGAGTACCTGAAAAGACGTAAAGGTTGTTTAATAGCGCTTCTCTCATGCATGAGGAAGTGGAGTTTTTCCCCACAGAATGACAGCCAAATTTAACATAAAACTTACGCTATTTCCACATTAGAGTTCCTACGTCGACGTTTTCGAAGTACATGCTTAGGTGTATGGAGAGACACCGTTCGGCGGCACACAGAATCCCATAATTCATCTCTGAAAGCACAAATGATCCGCCTGGAGGGATTCGGGATCCAAATTCAGAGAGCTGAGCTAGAACTCGAGGTGGTACAAGCTGCCGACTGAGAAGTCCGTGCTCCGAACCTGCTCTACCCCTTCGAATGCTGCCTTCCGGGCTTTGCAGAACTGGAAATGTCCCACTCTTCATGTTCCATTCGGATCGAATACCGTTGAGCATAGAGGACCGGCATTTAATTTTTTGAAACTAGAACCAGAGTGGATCAAGCTGTCTGACGCACGTATTACCAAATTCTTGTAGCGCGATTCCCAATTTTTAGAAATGAGTCACCTTGACTGAAGCTCCGTACCATGATGAAAACCTAAAACAGGTTATCAACTGATTAGCTACCCTTCTCATCTTTGATGCGCACAGGTCACTGAAGCCTGAGAGGTAACTAGGTTCGGTCGATACACTCTCGTGAAAATGATCAAACGAAATGGATTGCTTGCTAGCAGTTGCTACAACCTACCTCTCTAAATGAGACCGAACTTCACTCACTGGCTGCGGTAATTCGGAAGCCCGAGTGGTCTCAACTTTTAAATCACATTGTAATTGGCTATTGATCTATTCGCCGAGCTTGGCAATTAGCTTATAAAAACGTTTCGCCACCATATGTTAAAACGCCTAACCGCGCACTGACGATATCTGTCCGTATGGTGACAAAACCTTTGTGAGCTAATTACCAAGCTCGACGAATAGATCAGCTGCCACCTGGTCAACAGTCAACGCGCCCGAGCTACCAGTATTTCGGTACGCTGCCCATATTGCATCGTACACAATTTTTTTCAGAGGTGTGTAACTGGGGCGATAAATAAATGTATACACTATGCTATCCGATGAAGACTTGAGCAGTCGATGCTTCGCAGTTCGGACTGCGAAGATCTCAGTCAGCAGATAACTTGTAATGAAAACTAGACAGCTGTTTCATTGAATGACTACTCATAAGGTTGCTGAAAACCCTTGGGGAATCTACAACCGGTTTCGCCCTTCTTCAGGTAGGCACAATCACCGTCAAACTTATGCTCTACTTGAGCTCAGATTGTACGAAATTTTCGAAATACACTCATTTATGTACCAATTTGGTTTTAGATATGTTTCGCTGGAACAGGAGACAAACTTCACCGAGTCGGTTGAAAAAGGTGGACCATTCAACTCATTCGAAAACTAGTAAAAAGATAGCTGACGGATTTTGAGACTTACGCACGAGTAGCCGCTCGTCTAGGATGGCTTACGGTCACACACCGGAAGATGTCAAGTCGTTGGATCGGAACTGGTCCAGTGTTTTTTTTTAGTTGTACCTCACCAAACACAGTTCCAAATGTCGCTTTGCTGTTCGGCAGTGTCTGACTTCGATTCACAACTGAAGCGACTGCAGTCCGACCACTTAACGCCCCTAGGGTTTGCTGATACATTACTAATTGTCCCTCCACATTGTGAAAATCTCCGCGACTACGCTTGTTCAACCCAATCCGGTACAGCTGCGATTGCCTAAACGCAGTGACATAGTCCAAACGAAATGTGTGAGAACGATGATGTAAGTGTGTATTTGAGTGTGAATTTACAGCAGACGAAGAATGGATTGCAAGCCGATGCGCCTGCATAGGCGGTATCACAATAATGGTGTGTTGCAGAAACGCCAGGGGCCCCACTAAGGCCTGACGCCTCGCCTGAGCATACTGTAGATATTGAACGCAAACGGTAAGATGACCCGGGTTCCACCCTGAAAATACAACCCTATAGCACAACATAGGTAATGGTCGTCCTCCGTCTACAGGAACATGGGAGAAACTGCTAATAAGAGCTGATCATCAGCCGCCAGATGTGGCTTTTATGGGGGGACTGAAGGACCGGTCCGTATGATGGAGTGACCTTTGTATGAGGGACCCTAGAGAAGAAACGGTTGTGGCTGAAAATACTCAAACATGGCTAAACTACATAATCAGTGGCACATTGCATTAAAATTACGGTATTCTCCCTATCGAAAGAACCCCACCCCTGTGAGGACTTTCTGCTCATTATGACAGCGTGGCTGCGTGCGACCGTCGTAGACTTTTGGAGGTTAGCATAGAGATGGAGTAGCGTACCACAATTAATGCGTAGCTAGCCACATACAGCGACTTGAAATCCTACGTTATCGAGAACGTCGCGTCGATCCTGCTCACAATCGTACAGATGCAGGCCTACCTTCTTCAGGAGAACATGTAACGAGAATACGATCGCCTTGGAAAGGGAACAGAACTTCCGACCTCCCAATAGCTGATATGGTGGACACGGTGCCCTCACTTCACACTTACGTACATGGACTCTGTATGATTCTGTGCATCTTATCCCAATAGACTTACAGTCGAAAAAATGACGCGTGTATTACGTCCGATGGAGCACAATGGTTCTATCCTTACCTCGCAGGTGAGCCCGCCTGAGTCAACGCAACGAAACATAAAAGCTTGGTCGATCGTAGCATTCTTTGCTTTTGCGCATTTCTATCACAAGGCATAATTTCAAACACGTACATACAAACAGACTGCCTACGAAAACGCATTTAATCGCGTGTGAGTACAGGGGCCGAAAAGGAATTTGAAATGCTCTACACTTGTTGACATAAGCGAGTGATGGTACTGAAATTGATGGGGTGGATACGTACAGGAAAAAAGACCGACGTCACGTGGGATAGGAAGCGTATGCAATGATGGTCGTCCTTGATCGATCGACGGTCTGCTGAGTACAAGGTCGCACAAGATAGAAGAGAGCGGCAGAAACTTAGATGCCACAGACACGAGGATGGCGGTGGAAGGACGACAGGAATCAAAATGGCTCAGAGTGGCAGAAATACAATTCGGCATATTTAGCGAGAACGGCTTGTGATACACGATTCGTGTCCTGGAGATAGTGCTCACTGCATAGGAATGGTGCCCGGTTAGGTCAACCGTAAACTGTGATGCACAGGAACATAGCCAGATTTCGGACGGATCGATACTAGGACGTACAGAGAGTTGCCCTCTTCACTGCAGAGTGAATCACCCGAAAATGTTTCCAAATCACGGAGGGTTGGGTTCGGGGAAATATTCACAAAAACGGACAGTGAAATCCAAGTGCAAAAAGCTGAGGTAAGGGTCATTGAACAATCATGTTGGACGAGTTGGAAGTGTTGGGAGATTTCGGAACCGCTGTCATGGGTGGGCCTCTGACAAGACATTGTTCGGACGAATCGGATGGATTCTTGGCCGGTAGGTCAGTCGACTTAGTTGGGAGAGAAGCGTGCGAGTGTGTTCCAGACACGGGGACTGAGGGACGCCGACCGTGTCGACGCAGTTCTGATACTGTCAGTAGCTTGCGTCGAGTTCGCCTAAAAGCAAGGAAAAGACAGAGCGTTGATGTCTTGCACTATGAAAGCGAAAAACGCTTACCTGATTCCGCACATAAACCTAAAGACACGTACTTCACAAACGGCCATTTTGAATAAACCAACAGAAACGGTTCTTTCCAAAATCTAGTTATAGTGGTCTTCCACGTAAGAAAAACCCAGATAGGAAAAAACAGCTACAAGATTTCTTTTTAAAAAATGGATTACGATGGCGAAAACCTCAAATAAAAAGCGTCTTATTAGCAAAAAAGTGCTTTGGGTGCTCTAGCGCTCCTGCAAGAGAAAAGTCGTCAAGCCTTATCATTAAGCCTATCGTCAGTCAGGCGCAAAAATTCTCTGCGGGTTAGATAAACTTGGTCATGCAAGACGGCTTCGAAAAGTTGCCGTTCATTGTAGGGCTGGTCCGGGTGCAAGCCCGGTGATAAGTCCGCTGACACCGTAACGGATTAGGGCTTACGATGGTAGGTGCTTCGGAGGTTGGCGTGATAAATCTATGGGCGTGGACATCACCAGTTTCCTGGGTATTGTGCATCCGGCGGTCAACTGCACGATGAAGGGCAACAATTCTACGTGTTTTGAAAGATACACGAAAGGATGAGGATATTATGAGGGGAAAATTTCCTATGGTTGGTTGAAATAATGAGAACCTTGGAACAGCGAGGTGCTGCATGACTTCAGTTGCTTCAGTGTTCGCATTGATCCTTCGAATGCAACAGCGAAGTTGTAGCCATTTGGCGCAGGAGTAATTCAGAACATGACGATAAAGACTCTATTGCTCACGGACATAGTTAGAATTCTGATATGTACATCACAGTGATACGAGTAGCTGAGAAGAGATTGTGAAAGTGCGTTAAAATTCACTCCGAGTAAGGACAGCACCCAAGCGTTTTGTGATTTCTTTCATACCCTTCTGTCAGGTCAAGGGTTGGCCACCTCTCTCCTTACACCACTTTGAATTGGGCATGGAAAACAGCACTCTCTTCGGCAAACGATGATTAGGCATGCGCAACACATGTCCCAACCAACGCAGCTCCTGGTGCTGGACACACTCTTTAATGGAGGTAGCCGTTGCACAACCCAAAACTCGCTTTCTAACTGCCTCGTTACGGATTCGCCGACACCATCCCACACGAGCTATGGTTCTGAGACAACGATTGTCGAACACCTGAAGACGTCTCAGTTCCGCTTCCTTACAGGAAATGAGTTTGTGGTACCCGGAGCGTACCTGTGAGACTGCTGTGGTAGCAGGGTCGTCCACCAGTGACGAGGGTGGTAATGACAGAAATCGAGTAGCAATGAAGTTGACTGTGAGTTCTTGGGAAATTAAGTCTACCCACTATCCGAGGTTATCGGGCAAAGTTGCCGCTGCATTGAGTTGCCCTGCGGTGGAGAGACGCGTTCCGCCTTCAGTATGTACACATAAACCCATGTGAGATACAGGTATGAGAAATCTCATTGGTATCAGTTTACAAGACAGTCACTAGCCGAATCAACTTTGCAGAGTAGAAAACCTGGGGTATTATGGGGAATCACGAAAACATATATTATTTCGGCTGCATTCAGCAGTACCATGCCCTGTAGTTGAGAAATAACTCTGTATGGAATTTGATGAGTCGGGCTCTACAAACAGCCTCATACAAATGAGACTGGCTAGATAAAAAATAGTGCATCCAACCTCGTATGCGCAAATTGTCGACAGAACATGTTGAGTAGGACCTGTTAGGATTCAATGACGGACCACAGTCACGCAATACAAAAGCTGGTTTGGAATGTATTGGAATCATAAGCCAGCTGAAACACCTGTTCACCAAACAAAGCGTAAAAGCGTATCCACACCAGGGTTAGGCGTAGCCCAACTCCATCGTACGCTGTCTCCGCTTGTGTGGTCATGAACTGTGAAAACTGAGTGAATAACTACTGTATTGTCTAGTGTGAACTAGGCGAAAAAAACAGATAGAGAGGGGGTGATGAACAATACGAAACAAATGTCGGATGATACAATTGTGTTGCTTAGCCTTAGAAGCTTACTTGGTGCGGTCCGTTGCGAGGAACATGAGGGTTGTGGCTCCGTTCTCATCTGGCCCCATCCCAATCCGGCGCCGAGGACCAGTGGCCAACGAGCCGCGGACTTGCGGCTCTGAGACAACAACTGCCTCCGAAATGTGGTGGTTCGTAGTTCCCGCTGTATGCTGCGGCTTCTTAGCCGGACTAGGTTCTTCGGAGATAAGTGAAAAAAAACAGAGGGAAAGGTATAGTGGACTGCTAGAAGAAATCGTTCTCATAAAATACTTCGAATACAAATTATCCGGGCAGGTGAAGCACAACTCATCAGAAAAGATTGCAAATTTTTGGTAAGAAAACCTGTAGCCGATGAACGTTCTCATTATCGTCCACATGTTATGTGGACGACACTGCGAAAATAGTAGAATTGGGCGTTGAAGGCAGTAGCTGATACCGTTGACGCTGAATCCAGAGGCGACAGTAAAACCTTCACCGGGGAGATCGCAGGGAGATGCTATTTACTGAAGCCGATAGCATGGATGCAGGCAATCCATTTGGTGCGCGGCTGGGCAATGACTACTGCGGCCTCTGATCAATAATGTGTTCCTCCTCGGGGTCCCAATGCAGGGTGATGACAATGACCAGCATAACTGAAATTGTTGGTAATGTTCTTGATATTTCGCTGCCAAGTCATTACTTGTTTCAAACCTCCGTATGGTTGTGTGAAGGGGTTGCATCGAAGAAGTCGGTCGACGGGAAAACGATGACGGTGTCTGATGACAAAAAAGGTGTCCATTATAAATTGTTTCCTCAAAAGAGTACCGTATTCGAACCATTCAGGTGTGCAGGGGTATACAGCAAGCAGTCGCCTGAGTTCAACAGGTCCAGTGCTGTAAAACAAGGCTATCCTTTCTCCTCATCCATCTCCAACTTTGGTACTGATGTGCCGCTTGCAACTACTCTACCTGCCTCTGAAATAACGAGGATCGAGATGCTCCCGGGGAGTTTGCATTCAGACGCTGAGTATGTGGATGATATTGCTTTCCTTGGTTCAGATCCTTCAAAGATGCAAGTCATTTTAAATAACCTAAATCATTCTGCCGCATGGTATGGTAGGCGCTTCACACCTACAGAGTGTAAACTGCTACTACAAGACTGGGTGGGATCAAACCTAGACCTCATTCTTGCAGACCAGTCAATCGATGTCCTAGGCAAATTTAATTACTTGGACTGTCGTATAAGCTCATGGGAGCTGGCTGTCGGCGACATCTATGGTGCCGGCATGATGTCAGTTTGTCTGTCAAGGGCAGAGCATACATTGCGAAGGTGCGATCCATACCGTCTTAGGAATCAGAAATGTGCCCCCGCCGCCCCACGTGCGGAAGGTGTGCGAAAATTTGGCATCGGTACTTCAGAAGCATAGGCCTGGTCAAGTAGGGATGTCGGAATGGCAATGCTGAAGTACATATACCAAACCCTGATGCAAAATTGAGCATGCGTTACGATGGTATCGGGTCCAAAAAGAGCTACGTCGCTGCGTAATCGATATCTGTAGGCGAACATGCCGTTCTGAGCTAGCTCAGGACGATACTACCGAGCCATGGTGGTTCTCCGACTTGCGAGGACCAGGAGGAAAACGAATTAAGAAACGTGCTCGTAATATGGCGTGATCGGGATTAAACTGTGTGCTTCAGAAGCTCTCCATCGCTGGCTGATAGCCATATGATCTTATTGGATGAAAGACTGATTCACATTAAGTGGTCGCCGGGTTACACAGTATGAGCTCTTATGTTGAAAGTTCGTACAAGCCAGGAATAGTTAACGGTCGGCTTGTAACTGGAGAAATCGTTTTCCGTTGTCTGTGCAGTCAGCATCGACTCCGAAGCGATCACGTTTTACAAGACTCAGAAGGCCGACTTGGGTATCTATATCATCCGAAAGGACGCTCGATGGATATGGTCCGGATTAACCTCGATAGAAAGCGTCCTTTCCAGCACCACAACTGCAGTCCACTGAGGTACAAGCTGATATTACAAACAAGCACCGGGTTTTCTGTAGAGTGGCGTTGACCTTGGTTAAGCTGAATAGCTGAACGGCTCAAAGACGACTATTCACTAGAATCCAGTCCAACAAGCGCGTTCAGCTCTCGGGCTGAGTGCGACTTCCATGTCATACATTCCACGATCCATCCAGAGGGTGGAATGTGAGAAAACTGAGCTCGTTCTGGACGTTTTGAGTCTTGTATGCGTGTTCGGAGAAACGGTATAAGTCAGCTTTAAGAGAATACACGGTCTAAGCGAACACTGTTTGGTTACCAGTTTGACAGAATACATATTTTATTAATAATGATAATAAATAACAATGATAGCTCAGCTATAACACTCTCACGGACCTCGTCCCAGGCCTCCAGAAAAAAGCCCGAGGGATGACATATTGCTAGGTTGCCCAAGCCCAGGCAAGGAGGTTGGGTAAGAGAAATGCACAGACGTTGGAGACTCCTATATGGAATCTCGAGAATGAATTCGTGTCATTTTGTTTACATTGAAGGGCAGCATATCGGATAAGGCACATCAGTCAGGTGATTACCAATCAGATGGTTGGATGACGTGTGCTTGTAAGGCGAGGAATTGCAAAGGAATACAGATGAATAAAGAACTATGAGGACAACTGATAATTCCTTGTTACCTAAGCTGAGGGAGGGGGTATATTTGAGGTGTTCAATATGAAAACAGGGGAAGTAGAAGGCTTTGTTCCGGAGGTGGTGCCCCTAGCCTTTGAGTGGCAGGTGATTGGGATCGTGTCCGGTGGCAATGACTCGATAGTCTGACTCCCTCGGCTGCAAGGGTGTCACCCAGAGTAAAACATCCAGTCTCCCTTCTGATGCTATTGTATATGGCAGATTCGTTTGGAGCCGCACAAGGTTCTCGATGGGTTCCAATCGTATTTCTCCTGCATCGAAAAGTTCGCTCAGAAGGGGGGGGGCGAGCTGGCTCAGTGGTTAGAGCGCGAATTTCCTGACCACAAGGTCCGTGGTTCAAACCCGACCTCCGCCTCTCGAATTCTTCTTTCTAGGCTTGGGCACCCTGGCAATATCCCAGCCCTCGTGCTTCCTTTAGGTGGCATGGCAGCTAGGCACCGAAAGGGTGTTACAGCTGAACGATTATTTTTTTATTAGTTCGCAAGCAGTCATGATCAACCGTTGCGGTCTTTAGGGTCGAGCTTTTTAAGCCTATCCTTCCTCAGAGGAACGCAGCATCGCTAACTCCATAAATATGGAATGTATGGGAAACCTTGTACGAACAACAAACTTATATTTTGGGTTGATAGCTGGTAAAAGGCCTACAATACTGGTTTCCTACTTGAGAAAAGCGAGGAGTGTGAAAAGTGCAATGTCACTGGCCGAAGTATATCACTGCTAAGAGAGGAAAAACATGCCGCTTGATATCGTTCAGAACAATGACAAATGCCCGCATGACGCTGGAAAAGCATCCGTTGGAGAAAGAAGACGAGCCGAAATAGAGCAAGAGATCTGGAAAGAGGTTTTACCTGCCACCAATATTGGGGTTCATCACGATGACCGTGTGGTGGAAACTGAAGCATGGAATGAGGTAAAGTGGCTTACGGTGGATGGAGTCAATCACGATAAGGCATGGGGGACGGGGATGACTCTCAGCTGTGGGGTGTTTTCGGCACGTAGCTGTGATGAAACCTATGAGAAACACGATAACTGAAGTAATTCCAATTATATGATGATGCTTAGGTGGGATGGAGTCGTCCAGCTTGGAAACTGGGGCCTTGAGCAGCGATATCTTGAGCAGCCGCAGAGAGATTCAGAATACAAAAAGACCACACTATAAACAGTACCACGGAACAGCATATTTAGTAAAATGGGTGACATTCTTTGCTTAACAATGAGGATTTCAAATAAATCATGGTTGCACGGCAGCGAAGCACTGGTGCTGAACACTGATGTCATGCTGTCAATGATGGTGATGATGACGGGATGGCAGGTGTAGTAAGCGAGGTTCCACCACGGGCATTGTGCCAAAGTTCTCGATGATGAAGGAGTTCCAGATAGGACTGAACAAATGGCTGGCCGGTTGTACTGACAGTTTTTTATCCGTGGTTAATTCACAATCGTATTTGAAGTTGCAGGGTTCTACAACCTTGTCACCATCCTAAGGGCTTGCTGCTCTGCCATGGAATATGCCCAATGTGGACGTGCCAAAGGGGGAGAAATTGCTTCACACTCCAACTAGCGGTATGGGTCAAGGAAATTGGTGGGTAGTCAAGGGAAAGTGTACTGGAAAAACACATGCACTGTACAGATATTGATCCATCGGTCGACAAAACACATGGTTGAGCATCATCGACCAACACACGAGAGAGGAAGTTAGGTGGCGAATGGCATCCAGTTCCATAGGAGTAACCCAGAAAATCGATAGTGTGTTGTGTCACACGATGCCAATCGATTGCAATCAGCAGATATCTCACCAGGTTTTTCGGTGCAAGGATATAGCCAAAGCTGAGAAAGACAAACTAAAACGATCGAGTATATCAACTCGCAATCAAATGTGCAAGAACTGATGCATTCTGTGGGGTTCCGTTAACGTTTAGGACAGAAAATAGTGTATAAGAAATGTGGATAGAACGAAATTGGATTGGGTGTCTAGTCAGTCTTCAATAAGTGGGCAAAATGTCGCAAGGGAAGTAGAAGGCTACGTACAACGCTGAACAAGAGAACACTAAGTAAAAATAACCCACCAAGGAGTCAATATACCTTCTACATAGAGAGGGAGGAGGAGAAAGACAAGGCTACATAATGCTGATTATATCGATCACGGTGTTACGCACTTTCATACACAGATCGATGATAATGTTGTTTAAATCAGCTGATCATTCCGGTTTGTGTCATTTGATTCTGAAGTAGCAGGACAGAAGGACGAGGTTTCGAAATTGTTCGCGGAGTGCCGTTAAATCTACTGACGTTAAAGTTTATGGCTTCGGGTTCAAAATTGTACCAACCAAATTAATTAATAAAAACGGCACATCCTTCTCTCCATCTGTTCCACTTAGAATTTAAACATGATTCGACGTGGAGTCAAGCTGTCGTAAGGGGTGCCCATTCCTGGTGTGCATAACTTTAACTATCGACTTCCACCAAGTCTAAAGAATGCTGAATGGGAGTCCAGCCCCGTAGGTTGTTCCCACCAACTCAGCGAAAGATGGACAAATGAAGTTCACATCACAGTGCATTTCTGACTAAAACTACCGAGCACCTAGAAGCGGTTTTTTGAGATGCAGGTAATCAGTTGCACAGACGAATGACGCAATGCGGGCATTTTTCTTTATGGTTTTGGCTTCGGGGACCTTAACGGGTTGGTGAGTGAGAGGATAGTCCACCAACTGAGTTTGACAGCCCATCGTTTGCGGCTCCCAATACTTCAAAATACATCAAAGGATATAATGAGTTACGTTCCCACATGCAGGATCCGATTTGGATATTTAAAGACCTACTGAAACTTCGACCATTGGAATGATAACGGCGCTCTCTAACCATTACAGTTGATGGAAGTGACTAAATACTAACGCTAACTAACTAACGTTCAGCTGTAACCCCCTTTCGGTGCCTAGCTGCCATGCCACCCGAAGAAGGCACGAGGGTTGAGATACTGTCATATTGTCCAAGTCCAGACAGGAGCAGTTGAGATGCCATAGTTAGGTTCAAACCACGGATGTTTCGCTCAGTAAATTCCCGCTGTGACCATTGAGCGTCTTGGGCCCGAACGAAGTCTTACGAAGTCTAGACGGGTGAGATGATAACAGTTGGCTTTGGACTGGTATTATCCCGAGTGATTTGCAGGATATGACAGACTTGTTGCAATAGATCGGTCAGAGTCTGTGAGGTCGGCCAAGCGATTGAATGAGCTGATAGTGTGACTTTTAAGGGTTTGAAGTTAGACAGTTTAACTGATGGCGACAATTCGGTTGTCCCCACAGACCTCCATTCACCCAGTTTGAAGTATTACGTCGACCGCGGGCACGTCACGTTTGCAAGCAGTGGACGAAGAAAACAACTACTTCATAAAATCAGAAAAAATTTCCCGCGTGAGCTTTAACGGACACATGGTACGTGCAATAACGTAATGATAACTAGTACAAGGATGTACGTGTCGCACACTCATACCACCAGTGTGCAATATGAGACTAACTGAGGCTAAAGAACATGTTCCAACAGTCATGACGAAGCCATCCAGTGTACTGAGAGTCGATTCACATGTGAAATAACAGTCACCTGAGGACAGCAACACGGTTGGTTTAGCAGTGTTAGACGAAACTCAACGGCACGATGAGTAACGCGAGCGTCACTGTCACGATGACGCGAACCAAAGCATTTTGGTCTGTGTGACAGTGTGACTCAAGTTTTCATAACGGATATGGAGGGATAACGGCATAATCAGGGCTACAGCGTCTGCTCAAACCCACACTACAAGCAATACAAGGATGATGCTGCAACGCTGCCCAAGCCTAGACAGGGGAAGTCGAAAGGCAGAGGTCGGGTTCGAACCACGGACCTTTCGGTCAGTAAATTCGCGCCCTAACCACTTGAGCCATCTCGCCCCATGTTTTATTATGAAGAAAACAATGAAAGTTGATCGGAAAATAGCTTATTGCTAGCTATGGCGCCAGAGCAGCATATCCTTGAATCTCAAGGGACGTGTATCAGGATGTTGTGTTGTAGGGTTGTGAGACTTGGTCTGTTCGAGCAGCGGAACTGAGATGTGTTCAGGTATCCGACAACCGTCGTTTGGGAACAGAAGATCCAGAACGGGGACCGCGTGATCCTCACTTTGCTTGGTTAGAGACGTTGCAAAATATGGCTGATAATCATGATTAATCATGCTAATCAATGGCGTTCGTGTTGTCAGTCTCTATCCAAGTTGCCTGAATGAGTGTTTGGTGGTGTGGACACCTCGGAATGATTGTAGTAAGCTAGCACTGAGTCCCTTCCCCGTCCACCTTCATTCTTTTATTCACAATAAGGCTTTCAAATAAACCATGGTTGTACGGCGGCGAAGCACCGGTGTTGAGCACTGATGTCACGCTGCCTATTACGATCATTCCGAGAACTCGATTTGGTAGCAGTATGTGGCCACGAGAAGTGCTGTTCAAGGTGTTTACCCAGCGGTCCATTTTTGTTAAAGATAGGCATACTAGTTTGATCAATGGTAGTTTCGCACACCAGCGTTTTCTGGGGACCGGTCGCACGGATTACCCCCGAAATAATTTTCGGGCGTTCCCGGTAAACTTGGCCTCTTCTAGTTCTTTATCCTTTCGTGGCCACCAGGTTCCACGGTCGACATTAAGTTTCAATTGACGTCTAATTAATTTAATGGGTGGGTTTATGCTCGGGACCGGCGGGAAGATTTTACGAGATTCACGCAGCTTCACTGTCGCGTTTGATATCCATTGTTTGAGTGAAGGTCGCAGTGCCATGCCGCAGTCGAAACTCCAGACATTATGCAAAGAAGCGGTGATCGCATTCTAGTGCGAGTCGACATACGACTGTGGAATATCTGGAAGAAAGTTTTGGAGGGCGATTGTGATGAATTCGTTTAACTTCAGGATCGGTCAACCTCATTTGACGAGACGTCCGCTCTTATAATGTCCTGAGAAGTGAACAGCGAAGAGATTCCGGAAGAACCTGTGGTCAGGATCCATACAGGTGTTCTAAAGCCAGTAACAATTGATCCATGGCCAGTAGTAACTGATTGCGATGTGATCAATTTGGGCTTGTGGCTGGTACGCCGTTGGAAGGCACCATGTGGCCCGACGGCTTCGGTTATTTCGGAAGTTGGTACTGAATAAATACAGTCTGTGGTCGGCACTCAGATGAATCAGTCATCCGTCGTTGTCCATATGTACTGAGTCCAATCGAAGACGACTACCCAATTGTACTAGGATGCGCTAACTCTGCCCGTTTGTTCATTCACATCTGCGGCAACCACGATGATACCCGACGCTTTGGCCCACCGTAACAGGGCATAAACCTTGCCGTCGATGGTATCAGAGCTACAGTCGGTTGGGACGCAAGCAGAAGTGATAAACAAATAACGATCGACCTCCCATTTATAAGGTTTCTTCAGGTACTTGGTCAGACGAACCAACGGGTGTCCAACCAAGCAAGGATCCTTCCACCCGGTGACTTAGATAGGCGCCGACCCGTGCACATTTTGCGGCCGTGGCCTCTAGATCACCAGAGCTGCGCGTCCGGAAACGAGTGGAGAGTGATGGGGCAGTTAGCTCAACCACTGCGCTTGCATCTTGAATTCCGGTTTCTGATACACTGCACACATCAATACAAAGCGAGTCCAGTGTGAGAGCAAGAGCAGCTTGTTGTTCTGTTTGCTTAAGAGTACGAACACTAAAAGCAGCCAGATAGAACGGGCGCTGAGGCTAGAAGATTGATTTTGGGGTGCCTTGGACTGTCGGCGCCGAGTGACCAGCAGATATTGCGGCCATGAGCGCTGCAAGACGAAGGGGGTTGTCAGTCCAAACAAATGAACCCATAATTGTACTATTAGTAAAGGTGGGAGGAAGATACAGAAAGAGAGAAAGGGCCGACAGTGAATTACACGTTTCTATAGACACTCAAGCACGTACCTGACTACTTCACCTAAGTTTTTCTGCAACATCATTGTGCCAGACAACTGACCTTTAAATTACTGGTTTGGAAGCATGCCAACAACGCATCGGTTGGGTGCTTCAGTCGGTCGCTCTAACCCAGGTCACTGTGCGTTTTCTTATAGAGCCGCCAAACTGTTCTTAACGGTTCACAGTCAGACTGCAGCCAGATACCAAACCGATACGGCATGAGGCAAGGTGTAAACACCTGTCTAATCAATCGTGATAATCCTACCAGTCGATTCCTATGCGTGTGGCCGAAATGTTGCTGAAATCAGCTGATAGACACCAAGGGCATCGGTAATAGACACGAATATTCCAGTAAATACATGCTCTATCTGAAAAGTGGGACCTCAAAGAGACAATGCCCGAGATAGTGGCTACTGGAAATCTATCGAATAAATTCAAGAGCGAAGATAGACAAAGTATCTGAATATCCAACACCCACGCCAGAGGATCAGTGAATGCGGGGTTTCATGCCTTACACGGCATTCGTCAGAATTCTTGACTTCAACCGACTCCTAGAGAAAGTAATAACCTAATGTTAGTGTTTGACTGGCAGCAGCATCTCCTAGGGTGAAATCTGGAATGACCGGCGTTTGTATACAACCGGATCAAAACAGCTCGATGAGAACCACATCAAAGCACTTTGATAGGGTGGTAGGCTGTGCGACCATAGTTTTATGGAGCATACCCGGCAGTCTATGAGGTCGTGAGAAGCGATAGGAGTGAATCTAACTAACTAACTAACTAACTAACTGTTCAGCTGTAATACCCTTTCGGTGCCTAGCTGCCATGCCACCCAAATGAAGCACGAGGGCTGGGATACTGTCAGGTTGCCCAAGCCTAGACAGGGGAAGTCGAGAGGCAGAGGTCGGGTTCGAACCACGGACCTTTTGGTCAGTAAATTCGCGCTGTAACCACTTGTGCATGATATTTCCAGATTCTGAAAATTCCCACTTCCGTTTCCAGAGGACGAAGACGAGTTTGGAAAATTCTAGGTCGATTGGAGTTGTGCAACTTTGTGGGACTGTGTTGTGGTTAGCTGGAAAACAGCACCATGGATTGAACTTTATCAAAGACAGTAAAGTGAATTCGATCAAAATACGCACTGAGACGACATGGTATCGAATGTCACAGCCGTCCACGATTGCAAACCCGCCGTGTTAAAGAAGCCCAGTGACAATTGACAAATTAGTTGTCAGTCAGTGGGCTAAAAAAAGACCGTTCAGCTGTAACACTTCCGCTGCCTAGCTGCGACGCCAGCCGAAGGATGCACGAGAACTCGGATACTGCCAGGTCACCAAAGTTTGGACGGGAGCAGTCGAAATGTCAGAGCTGGGTTCGAACCACGGACCTACCGATCAGTAAGTTTACACCCGAACAGCTGAGTCATCTCGGCTAACTGCGAAGTGGACTGTACACCCCAAAACCAAAATCAGTGTGGCAAAGTTCCGCTGTTTGAACTTTTTCAAAAACCATAGGAAATTATAACATGATTCAAGTAAAAATGCATACAGAAGGCTGGTAGAACCAGACAAGTGATAACGATCGATTCATACATCGATCGACATACATAGGAGCAATGCATGACGTTCACGTCAACACAAAAAAGGTTACTGGATACGAAATAAACGCCCCAATGGCCGGAAAAATCGACTAGAGCAGTGTCAAATCTGTCAGTTTGAAGGATGATGCGTTGCAAATAAGCAAGCGATTTGCAGGCAGTAGAAGCAACAGACAGGGGGAAGACGACACTTACCGAAAGCATGATTATTCAGCTCCGCTGGATTCACCGGAGGGGTTTGCCGTTTTCGACTACCGTTTTCCACGACCTCGGGTAATCCGTTCACGATCACCGGGGGTTCCCCGGGCACGGGCTTTGTAGTAGGGCTAGAAAGCAACAGAAACAGGGTGAGGACCGATTTGACCCTGTGTGTTGTGAACACAAAACAGCACCAAACCACGGAACCTAATACGAAACTCCACACAGATTCAGATAACGCCGCTTTCGATCAACCTCTTTCGGGAATCAGTGGACAAAACTGGAATAACATTAAGTTGCGAAAATATTATTAGGTTCCAATCTACGTTTTCACAAATAAATTCACGTCGGCTGTCAACCACTGGTATGTGCATGGACTCAAGCTGAACGCTCGTGTGGGAATTTGAGTTAGTATTTGAATGTCTACTCCACGTTAACGCCCTACTGACGACCTGCTGTATTCTTGTCATGCTGAACAATGTATATATTTAATGTATCGTCCTTGAAGTGTATCAAGGCCGGTTCATCATCCACAGTTTTCCAAAGGATTGCAAGTATGCCATTGAAAACAAAAGGACTGGTAGCAGTTCGGTGACTATAACCGAAGCCTGGTCAGGGAAGGATCATTGTGGCATTGTCAAGCCAATCGCACATGCGACAACGGGCACTTCACGTGCTTCAGACGATCATTTTGATGTGGCCGAGCCCTACGTCATTGGATGGAAGAGTTCGCGTCGTCTGGTAATGCCAAAAAATCTATGATCTTGAAAGGGGCGTGAAAATAACTTGACGAACGACTAATTTGCGCCACGTAAACGCCCAGCCCGCGGTTACCGTACAAAGTGTGTGTATATTTTAGCAAAGGGCGCACAGTAACAGGAATTTCTACTTCCGATTGTGGTAAACAATCAGTCTAGTTTGATTTGTCCCAAGTGTCTGAGCTGAAGGACACATTGTTGGTGTGATGAGATCAAAGTAAGTGTTCAGCAAGACCCATGATCATAAATCGATTCAAACTTCAATCCAACATGCACGCCAGTGGCTGAACGACTTGAGCACACATTCGTAGGAAATGGTACGTTCTAACAGATAGTTTCAATCCAGATTACTTCGAAAGTTCCCCCGGTTCCAGTGTGAGGTAGTGAACCAAGGCAGTATTAAGCGAAACTGAGCCATTAGCAACCAGTTCTGTCCGGTTTGCTAGCTATGAACCATGTACCAAGAGAACATAGGTCCCAGTTGCTATCAGTTTCGGTCACCTGAAGACGGGAGGGATATGAAGTCAAGCACTGGAAGCCATGGAATGATCAGTTAGTTCACACTGTCTGTTGCTCTGAGGTAACGTGAAACGGGGCAGCGATAGCCTTGAAGCACGAGCGCCGCTCGCTGCGTGATGAAGCCAGTGTCCAGCCCCAGGGTACACATCCAGGGAGATGGCAGTTGTCATCCCTACTGAGTTTACTGATTAGTGTTTTTATACTTCACTGTCCTACCATACACTGCCCACCTCTCGGTTGGTTCCAATCAGCACAGGGCTGGGTGAAAAGAGCTGTGCAAGGTAGGCTCTCCTCTGACATGCAAAGTACATAACCATCCTATGAAGTCTGAGTAATTCACCTATCACGGGAGAGCTCCCTCTTCCAAAAATCATCTGGAGTACCTCAGCATCGCCGATATTTCAACCAGACGCCTCGGAGACACCGAGAATTATCGTATATCCTATGCGGGCGAAGGCCACGTTTCTGATCCATGAAGTATTCGAAGGGAAGTTGTGAGAAAGGACAACCCTGTCTTACACCACTGGACGTAGTAAACTCAGGCGAAAGCTTGCTGTATGTCCGTACTTATCCACAAAAGTCGGGACACAGTGTCCTTATAAGGGGCAAAAATTCAGAAGGGACATATTTCCCCGTCAGACACTACCATAGATGTTGACAATTTTCAGAATAAGAAAAAAGCAAAGCAACCATAGTTGGACGTTTGAAGGAGAGGCGCTGTTCACGAACCTTTCTCAAGGTGAAGATATCATCGATGCGTTCTCGACCAGGACGAAACCCGACTTGATCCCCACGGATTCGTTGGTAATCGATCAACCTCCGCAAAACAATACCACGGGGACTCTTTGATGCTCCGGTGACTTTGGAAGATTGGAGTTAACATCGAAGCGTTCCATTCCACTCTGTTTTCCACGATCGATCGAAACAACAATGTGCGCTTAAGTCACGTGATCCGACTATTACTTAGCCTACTGCTGTTCTGAATGGTAAAGGATGTATGGTTCAGCTGTAGCACCCTTTCAGTGCCTAGCTGCCATGCCACCCTAAGGAATAAGAGGGGCCGAGATACCGTCAGGTTGCCCAATTCTAGACAGGACCAGTCGAGATGCAGAGGTAGGGCTCGAACCACGAACCTTCAGGCCAGTAAGTCCACGCCTTGACCACTGAGCCATCTCGAACTGTGAATAGTGTCTACATGTTATTGAGTTTTTTCCTTCTCACTTAACGTATGGAACGGACTGTTACAGAGCGCACTCCTCCGTTGACAGACAAGCGGACGTCATCAAAGTACAATCCGCGCCGGAGGTTAGTAAAAGCGTCCATGGCTTTGTCGACTCAAAAAGTGACTGCATTTTCTGCCAGCCCACCGGAATTTATGCAAGTGACCAGAGAAAACAGAAATAAAAACGTCATAGACTATTAACTTTGCCGTCTACCCAGTGATTTTATAAACTTATTCGCATCAAGAGGCGCTAAGTTTACCCCAACAACTTTTGAAGCCCTATTGAAAGGGCAAACCGAACAGTTGATGAAAGTAAGCGTTCTTCATCATTAATTCGTTCAGCTGTAATAAGTTTTCGCTGCCTAGCTGACAGTCCACTCGAAGAAAACATTTTATATAACACCTAACGTCATTCTGACATGAAGAACTAGTTAAAGGCAATTTTACCCGACCTTCCAATGTGGGAGTGTGGCAGGCCGACATCCGTTTTCGGACCGACCAGTCACATCGAACGATGTCGATGGGCACCTGCACACAATAGGCAATACAGTTTTTGCTGAAACGCAAGTGCGGCCCCAAGCCATCCATAGTCTTGTACGAGTGTTTCGGAGACAAAGACAGAAAGGGAATTAAAAGTTTCAGCCTGTCGCCAAATTGACAGTGACAGCTTCAACGTGACAGTCGTGGTCCCTGGTACTCCAAAAAAGCGGTCTAATTAAGCCTGGATATCACAATACCCTGACCAACCCTGCTCATGAACTGGCCTATCTTACAGGCCTAGAGTTAACATTACGGTCCGACGTAAGCTTTTTTGTTACTTTAGTTTCTCCCTGCGGGTATGTGTTCTTGTAGCCGATATATCGACCCATCTGACCTCAACCTTGCCTTCCATGTTGTACGGTCTTCATTCACCAAAATTCAGAAATAGTAGTTTGGTTGCCATGACATTATCGAGCCTATTTACCATCACGTCGCGGTACTTGCGATTTAAAACCTCATCGTTTACCGCCCGTCTCTGGGGTAAGATAGACACCGTATGACTAAATATGAACGCATTTATGTGTTGTTACGGTAGGCGAAGAGGGATTCTCGTGCGAATCAGACGTGTGTTCCAGGACAGAAGGAAAACAGTTCAAACGAGAGTGACGTGAAGGTAAATTCTACACAACCGCATAGAACAAATGTCCGACTGTTCAGGTCATCAAACCATGGTTAGAATGCTTCCATTGTGTTGCAACATTCAAAAAATAGGTCATCCTGGAAGAACATCAGTGAGAGTTTAGAACCCACTCTGGAGCGAAAATCGTGTACACGTACGATACTACATCCATGTTTGATATATGGAGGTGGCTGATCGATCGTGATATAATGTAATGAATGATTGGGCACCTTTCGGACGTAATCCTTGCCACACTACCACGCAGCAAGAGATGCTTCCGCTTTGTCCAAACTCGTTCAAAACGTATGGAATCTAATTCGTCCAAGTTGGAGTCGTTTTTTCTGAACAGTTAATCCACCTTAATATGCCATGAAAGCCTCTGAAAGTACAATGACGGTTGATAGTTACCGCCTTAAACTTAGGGTCAAGTTCTGGATAGCTGTTTACAGCAGCGTAGAGGTTCTACTTAGACTTCCACTTGGCTTCTCATGGCTACATACCCTTTAAAAGTAGTAAATTTCATGTCGTCCAGTTGCGTCTGCCTGCACTGGAAGCATTTATCTAAGCCCATTAAAAAAAACTTAGGGTATACCGTCCACATTTGAGATCTAATTGAAAAAACTTCTTTTAGATCAAGATTTGTATTCAAATTAGAAAATTTGTTGAGACGTTGAAAAACAGGTTGGAGAAAGGGCAGTTTCCGGTACGCTAGTTCCAGACGGTAGTACCTGAATAACTTGACTTGACAAGTTTTTGAGCATCACTTATCATATGAGAGACTATGCAGTTTCATATACAACCCACCCCATCACTTCGTGATTTTTGGTTCCAGAAGTATAAACTCTTTTGGTGCGAGCGGGTCGGTAGATTTTCAGGTAATCCGTGTCGGTCACACTGAACAGCTAACTGCACTTGCACGCTGTTGATGCATTTGGTTTTTTTAAGGTCAATTCGCGGCTAAAGAGGTGTGGTAAGGATAACGCTAAACTAATGACAGGCTGATGGCAACTGGCAATTGTGTATATTTGAATCTGTCCTGATTGGTCACCAGACAGACCAGAGATCAGGTAAAGAGATCCAAAAATGTATCTTTCCGTAGACAACACTGAAGGAAAACACTAGATGTTCACCGAATCAGCTCAACAGTAGACCAGGTGCGGCGTCCACATCAACCTCAGTTAGCAGTGCTATCCCCCGGGGCCACATTTCGCTTCAGACCCCACAGGTTTGGTTCGGTTGGCACGACCATCAAAGACAGCAACATCAGTGTTGACACTGATGCTTCACTACCGTACTTCATAGTTGCACGAGGGCTGGGATACTGCCAGGACGCCCACATTTAGACAGGAGGACGACTAGGGTCTTCAACCAAAGCCTTTGGCTCAAAAGCCTAACCGTAAGGCAGCGGTGTTGGGCTGGAAATGCAAGTACATTACCATTTTTAAGGAACACGTGGCCACACAACCCCCAACCTGGAGGGCCAGGAGACTGTGTTCGTCAGACCTCTAACCATGGACCAACCTGTTGTGAGAGACTGTGAGTGTCACGCGGACACCCCCAGTATTGCTCAATGGGTCGCCGAGGTACACAAACCGCCACATCACGGTAAGATCCAGTCTCTTCGTGACGGTTGGCATGAAGAGAAAGTGCATGATGAAACGGTCGATTGACATAGGTTTGACCTACCGCGGCGTGCAACGAGGACCACTAAAATACAAGGTATCTGTTACGGCAAGGCGCCAACAGCCGTTTAATTGGACGGTCCCGTAAAGTACACAAACGAGTAGCACCTCAAACCCACGTTCAATACACTTTCATTCACAGACCTCTGGATGACAGTTTATCGTTGTTTTCACGTGCTCTAAGGTGACCGTTGGCATCATCTCGGCATCGGATTAGGAATACCAGCAACAAAGGGACGGACAAAAACGACAGCTCAAATAGGCAAGTGCTGGTCACTGAGCAGCAATAAATAACTCAATGACAACAGGGGTGAGCATACGGGTAGGGTGGGACTGGACAGAAGACAAACTGACGGGTACTAGAACAACAGTGGTGGTTTTCTATTGTCGCAACAGTATCATATGAACTACGAAATAGTTCACCAGCTAAGCCAGCCCTATACACTGAGGTGCCGAAGTGTCAGAAAGTTTTATTCAGTGCTCACAGGATACGCCAGAGGTATGAACCTCCGGCTACCCAACGAGCCAACTGCCCAACAAAATGTTTGATAAACCAAGGATATGGTAGTTGGCTTGATCGCTGAGCTGGGCAATTCGATTGCAAACGTTTCATCACCAATCGAGGTGACCTCACCAGTATGCTGCTATGGAGCCTAGAGATGGGTTGGTAGTTGCCCAGCTCTGTTAACCATGGAACAAATCAAACACCCCAGCCAACCTGTCAACAATCCGAAAAATTGCTGACTCACGTATTGATTGTTGATTGTTTAGCTCCAATGGGTCGTTTCGCATTCGAATCGACATCTTCCGTCTGAAGCTTCTTTGCTCCGCGACTAGCTGGAAACAGCTGGGTCAAGAGCGATTCCAACATGACCGCCTGGAATTTCGGATCGCGATTCGCCAAACGTGCCTGCAGCTGCTGTTTATACCGTTGCAGAGTGTTGGCATCCATCGTGGGCAGGATGGACTGCACTTCAGACTGGAGGGTCGACAAAGAGTGCAACCGTTTGAATGGTTGGCGGGCCTGCTTTCGCGGTCCAGCGGGACCCGGGCGGAGACGGCGAGACAGGCGCAATACAGGACTGGCAACAAACTGAAAGCTGATGTTGCTTCGAACTCTTCCGGACAATGGACTGTCCACACTTGACTGGGGCGCACTGATGGAGTGCCGGTTTAAAGTTATGAGGCTCGTTGTGCTTATGCCGGATTGCATTGAAGTATCTGCTTTCTTGACATCAGAAGCCGGTAACGCTGAGGTGGCATCATTCATCCTGTCTAGAAATGAAAAACAATAATGCGCTGAGAGAACAGAACAGAGTAATATCCCCATACAAGAAAAACCACTTGCCTGGAGAGCCCACAATAACATTTCCCATCAGACATGACTTGGTGTTAGATTTTCCTGAAGGGTGACCAAACACGCCCTGACCCCCCCACGGTGGTCCCTCTCGAGAAAATACCGTACTGTCCAACGTCAATACGTTTGCCTAGACTCTCACAACTGTCGGAAAGTAGTGAATGAGGGGAAAAGCGCAACGGCTAGACAGGATTGGTGTGCTATGCACATAAGAGGGTTCTAAGCGAACAGTCGAAACAGCTCATTCACACAGAGGGACCGCAGAGGTCATGGCAAGACGTACCAGTCCGAAACGTCCCCAGTTGAAGGCTGAGTTCTGGCTTTTCTATTGCGTCACACAGCCTGGTCCGTTTTGTCTCCCGTATGGGGAAAACAAAGAAGTTGAGTGGTTTCTTCATGACCATCAGGCGATGGATGAATGATACGAGAGAGATAAAAACTAGTCACCGAGTGACAGCGCCATAAACAAACAGTGGAATGTCTACGTACTTGCGGTTGGCGTGTGGTTGGACTACGTTGGATAAAGAGCGGAATGTGTGACCTTTACTGGCGTGCGTCAAAATCATACCACTAACGACCTGTACCAGCGAGGTGAACATCATCGTCATAGTTCTCAAAGTATGACTAATACTCAGATGGATCACCCAGCGTAAGCGCACAATAAACTTGTTGGTCAGGATTACTCTCAACGAACATGATAACAACGAATACAACAAAAACAACAACAATCAATTCATCAACTCAGTCAGGTTTCGCATCAAACCAACCAAGAAGGAGCAGAGACGAACAGAAAAACACGTTGCAGTGATTAATCCAGTTTGTATACATTGGTAAACAGAGAAGACGTCACTCGATACACACATGCAGCTTGCACTGAATTGTTATCGGCCAAAAGCCTAGAGGACTATGTTAACTGATGTCAAGAAAGCCGGTTCAAATTGTCTGCATGGGCAAAAGTGGGGCGAGATGGCTCAAGTGGTTAGAGCGCGAATCTACTGACCGGAAGGTTCGTGGTTCGAATCCGACCTCTGCCTCTCGACTTCCCCTGTCTAGGCTTGGGCAACCTGACAGTATCCCAGCCCTCGTGCAACCTTCGGGTGGCATGGCAGTTAGGCACCGAAAGGGTGCTACAGCATGGGCAAAAGAGTACCCAGTGAGATTCATGAGCTCACTGTGCAAACCTGTGTCACCTGACTGACGAGAAACCATGACTATGTTGAGATATGTGAGCATACAACCTGACGGAAGCTTGATAAAATGAGACCCCTGTGGGAGTTAACCTAGTTATAACCGGTGCTCTAAGACTAGCTTTGAGGTGAAGGTCTGATAGTAGCTGTTTCGCTCTGAGTCAAACTCTCAGGCTAGAATTGAGTTCTACCGGATAATCTGTGCGTTACCAGAATGTCGAACGTCGCAAAAAACAATTCCAGGACCTTCGGAAAAGCATGTTCATACAGTCTCGTACTATTGAAGCTTATGGAAATCAATAGAGAAGTGAATTTTTTGGCTTAAAAAATGATTGATTCAAGTATCACGGATCCACGATTTCTGCTGATCAAACGGGCCATTCAGACATCAGTGCGGTGTGGCGAGCACGTGTTGTCAGCCGTTATGTCCAGGTTAGCTGCGTACTATTCTGGTAAGTCACTTTAGCAAGTGGGAGCTGATAAAGCCCGAACAGCCGTAGACATGAATCTCATGGTGAGGTTCAACTGTGACGCTTTCCTCGATTGCTATTTACTTTCCAGCGAAGTATGGAGATGAGTTCAGCTGTAACACCCTTTCGGTGCCTAGCTGCCATGCCACCCGAGGGAAGCACGAGGGCTGGGATACTGTCAGGTTGCCCAAGCCTAGACAGGGGAAGTCGAGAGGCAGAGGTCGGATTCGAACCACGGATCTTGTGGTCAAAAAATTCGCGCTCTAACCACTGAGCCAGCTCGCTGGATAACATTAGTATCGGCTCGCGTTCTGATAATGGCTAGGAGTGAATGATGCACACCGAACGCGGGACGATTTGCCACAGATATCTGTTCCATAACGGACAAGTTTGACAAGTCATTGGAATTCGGAAAGTCGACAATCCCAGAAAAGGTGGATTGTTGAAGCCATTAAGAATTAGGAATTGGACCAACTGCATTCAGGGGAAACGTTGTAGCTGTTGAGAACATCCACGGGCAGATTAAAAATACTCCTGTTTGGAGTTCGTTTGCCTCGGGGGTCTAACTCTGTCATGCGTACACCTCGAACGAGAAATAGATCGGTTTCTCCTGCTGGGGCTACCAAACACCCTCAAATCTATCTATATTGTTTAAGTCAACTTTCAAAGCTTTGAAAAACCACATCTTGACTTTCAGCTTCCCACATCCCATCAGATTTGCAAAACACTCCAGTCCGCTGCGATCAACTGTAACCGTACACATGATTAATGTGTGACCATAACATGATTCAAATCCGGACGTCACTTGGGGGAGTTTTGCATTGTGCACATGCACAAACACCATGATCAACGATATTCCTCGAAAATTTGAAGAGTAACGCGTGCAATGGAATAGAGAGCTAAGACATTCGCTTGCTTCGGAGAGGGGTATGGCCTAAGGTGTACTCTTTACTGTACTCTTTACAATTACTCCCTCCACTCAATATGAGAATTTCATGCTTACTTAACAAAAAATAGCTATGGGTGAATGTCCATCCAACACATGGAAACTCAAAGGCTTTTATCATGATTACAAAGCCGGAATACAACTGATAAGTTTTGATCACCGATGCCATTCTCACACCAACTTGGTTAAAGGACTGGCAATACGACCTGGGGACCTGAAATGGAGGCGAGATGGCTCAGTGGTTAGAGCGCGAATTTACTGACTGGAAGGTCCGTGGTTCGAAACCGAACTCTGCCTTTCGTCTTCCCTTGTCTAGGGTTGGGCAAGCTGGCACTTTTCCAGCCCTCGTGCTTCCTTCGGGTGGCATGGCAGTTAGGCACCGAAAGCATGCTAAAGCTGAACTCATATCCACATGTTCACATCTAAGTGTTCTTATATGTGTTCACTGAGGCACCTTGCTTCGAGTTGCTTGCAAACTAAGAGTAATAGAGAGTAAAGGGGTTGTTGTGCATCGAAACTGGATCCCCAGGCAGCTTCAAGCAAAGCCACTGGAGGCCGGAATACATTAAAATCCGATACTGGTAAAGAAGCAACGTTTCTGGTTCGAGCGGTACCATGCGGTTGGGACGGATGGATGCTTTAACTAAGGACAGTTGACAAGACAAGCATAAAGGGCGTTTTTCAGTGGACAAATGATTTTTACAAAGTACTGCAAACTTGTAGTGGACTGATCAGGGTCGATCGACCGCATATGATTGACGTCTGAAGGGAAACAAGGTAGGTGACCTAGTTAAACTGTTTCTAAAAGCGAACGAACGCTACTATCCCTCCTCACTTACCAGGCGACTGGAGGAAGCATGCTAAAACGTTAGTCGAATGGTTGTGTTGTGTTCAAAAGTCGGATGCCTTCGCGAGTGGAATCTCCAGACTATCATACACTATTTAGATAATCGGGAAACACTAACAGAGCAACAGTCTTCGCAGTTTGGTGCTTCTGCTTAGTTAAAGAAACTTCATTTGGTTCCTCTACACACGACTTATCGGTTTATACACATCTGTCCCAACTGTCCCTTTGGAGAATGTTCTCGTAGAACAGGCGGTAATGGGAAATTCAACGTTGTGAACGTTTCTTGTCTAGTTACTCATTGTTCGAAAATAGCACGGAGGTCCGACTAGTTAGATGTTCTATACAGTTCCACAATCAGTTGGTTTGATATCATGTCAGTAACCCCGATGGATCATATCTCCAGGAGAAAATCTATCGTGGGATGTTTCTATTGACACGTAACTCGGCTACGCCAGCATTAGAATCGCCGTTACAAACGATATCAACGGCCTTCTGCGAAGAAGTCGCAACCTGAGTGGGAGAAAGAACATGACCACTTGTCTTTAAGTAGCCAAGTAAGTGGAATAAAATTTCGAAAAATTGTTTAAGATGATGCACCAGTCAGCCCTTTCTTTATGGCTCTTTCGGGTCAGGTGCAAAATATTTTGGCGACTGTTCCTAACTGGGAAGACCAGTTGTTTCATACCTATTGGAGAGTCACTGTCTGTGCGTCCTTCATAAATACTGAGGGAGGTTCTAGCCGATATCCTCAGGGATTAGCGGCTAAAAATACCGTCCAGGTAGGGCGGCTTATTTAGAGGTTGGCTAAATTTCACTCAGTGTGGCTTTGGCTTCTGACGATACAGTACTCTACACACTCCCTAACTATATCTACATTGTAAGCTGAAGAATGCAGGTCATTTCCTCCCTGTTGATCTGGTTTACGGTGCTATTTGCAAGCAATCAGTATATTTTCCGGGGATGTCGCCATTGGGACTGCGATGGCTTCGCAACTTCTATGTTAGTCCTTGGATTGCTGTTTCATCCACCGTAGTGTTTTAAAAGGCACGTAGATTGAGACTGTCACTTTTGGAGATGACAGTCGTGTTTATGGAGCAACCAAAGATTTCTCCACAGGTTTGAGCTATGACTGATAGGGGAAGAGGCGGCGGGATAGAATGTTCGGTTATGATTGGTCCAAATTCAGACCAATCAGAACCAAGCTTTTTCTGGCCCGCAGCTAGTGTGCCATCAATCCGTCTAGTCGAGATGGTTTTCGGGAATTCGGGGCGGCACTTCTCCGTATACGGACAACATCCACTATCGATTTACGATGGTTGTTTAGACAATAAGTAAAGTGCTGACACAAGACGATAAGCTAGCTGCTCTGCAGTTCCTTGGCTAGCTCAGTTGTCACTAAATATTGCAGAAGGGTTACGTGCATTAAAGGGGATAGAAGCACAGTGACTCAGTCCGCGAAAGTAAAACAAACACAAATTGAGCTAGTCACTATAAAGTACAATGAAAACATCTGAAACTACCAATTGTAGCCTTAGGGAACAGGAACTTACCAAGTATAGAGGCGGACTTCAGATCACCATACCGTTTCCAGTAATTCCAGCAATCAATGCAGACTTTAAGTGGTGAGGTCGCGGGTCCTAGGGCGTACCACTGTGACGACGAGGCGGCTTTGCAACCTTCACAGTTGCTTGGTTGGTGCTCGGCAGAGGCCGGGTACAACACAGCAGGATTTGGTTTATTGTAATTTGGAATGTACACTTGTTTCAAGTGGTGTTCTGCCTCAGCTGCCTTGAGTCGTTTCTGCTGAATGTAGTGATCGGTTGTTTTCCACATGTAGTAGAATTCGATCAAACTCTGCGGAGGTTGACAAAAGATAAATAACCATTCAGCTGTAATAACCTTTCTGTTGTCGAAATGTTGGTAGTTCGGGTGTCCTAACGGGTGGTTGATCAGATGACCGTTGGTCTGTTCGCCCAGCTTAAACATTGGCTTGCAAGCGTTTCGTCCCCAGTCGAGGAAACATCGTCAGCGCGCATTGACGATTTGCATTGATGACTTCACTGCGCACTGACGATGTCTCTTCGACTGGGGACGAAACGCTTGCAAGCCATTGGCGAGGTCGAGAATCAGAAGATGGAAAACTGGAAGAGGAACACATGTGATGGGATAACAGTGGTCTATAAGTTATTCAGATTCAAGGTATAAGGCAAGCACTTCGGACGTAAGTCCTAGGAAAGTCGGTTTAAAAAAAACTGAGTGCAAACAAGCTGCCTTACGAAACACTGCCTATGGGGATAACAGAGAATCGTCTTGCTCAGTGAAGACTTGAGGAATTCCGTGAGTGTATTGAAAATTATGGAGGTGATCACGACATCATCGATATCTCGAGATGACAGCTGAAGGTTGGGACTCATTGTAGAATACTAGTCAGCAAGCAGCCTCAGAAGCACTGATCATATAGCTACTACCTGGGAACTTTTCGCGAATAATAATAATGATAAAAATAATAATAGTAATACTCAAAAGCAATGATAGGTTCCAACATTTTGTATCCTCCGGAACTCTGAACCGTGTTTTAGAAACCAGATCGATCTAAAAGTGCCACCACTACGTGGTGGTCGGGCTTGAGTGCCGCAGTGATTCCACGGCCTACACTGGGGCTGTAACTCCATTCCACAAGATGCGACCATGCCAGAAAAACCGAACGGGAACAGTCAGGCCAAGAGCAGCGAGACCCCGTACTCCGAGGCTGTCTGGTGGTAAAGTCTTCTTGTCGTCTGAGATGGAGGCGTGAAGGCAGTAAGGTGTTTCCCCAAGGCGACTAGCATGTCCATATTTATAGAGGTAGCGATGCTGCCTTCCCCAGAGAAAGGGCAGGGTAGACCCTAAAAACCGCAAACTCCGATTGCCAAACGGTTTACTGTGGCCACCGGCCTATTATTCAGTACGGTTGATATACTTTTAAAATCAGAGAGTTCGGTGCTGGTCAGAAGGTACCTAATGTGTGCAGGTGTATTAAAAGTGAAACAGTGATGCCTTTCTCCTTGCGTCATCGGGTCAATCTGGCCTCCTGCAGACATGTGGGGCAGACTTATGAGTCGAAGGCTCAAACAAAACCCGTTTTCCGGCCACCGGAAAGTACCAACCGTTTTTTGTTCATCGATCTACCGCCCCATCTCCCTCCCACCATACAAGCAAACGTTGCTGGGCCATCTGATTGTTCTGTCTGACCGATGTGCCTTATGCATCCAGTTGACATCTTGCTGGGTGCTGACATCCACGAGATCTTTTCTACGTTGGAGCTTTTAACGTCCGTACTCTATGTCAACTTGGCAAACAGGTAATGCTTGCTGGGACCTTGAACTCCCTTAAAATTGATGTATGTTGTGTCGCCGAAACACTTATACAAGACCCAAGCGTGGTTATGCATTTCAAAAAGCCATGGACGAACTCAGCCCTTTCACATTTCACTCTCGGTGTCCGTGATCCAGAAGCGGTGACTAGTGGAATATACGTCGTGAAAGTTCCACTCAGCCCCAGAGCTGAGCGCATTTTGTTGAATTAGACTTCAGTGAACAGCCGCCTTTGAACCGTTCGGTTATCTAGCTCAGTCAGGCTCAATGCCTGTCGACATAAAAAAACGGTGCCTGTCAACAAACCAGACTGTAGTTCAGACGCTGAGAACGATACTTTCTATCGAGTTATCCCGGTTCATTTATCAAGGAAAGAGCGAGAGCTGTGGTGGATATCGAAAGGTCACAAGATGGAGAAGGCCCTTAGCTACCGGAAAGAGGTGTCCCTGTACCAATTAATAGGATCGACTGACCTTAGGAAAGCAACCGTCACTGAAACGATCAGTGAAGAAGGCGGTTCCCTTGCAAAAACGTCGACCGGAAAGATGGGCCGAACATTTCGAAGAACAGTTTAGCTGGCCTCCTACAACACAGCCTCAGAAGATAGGGCAAATGGACACATGGAATGTAAGCCTTAATCGCCCGTCGGAAGAAATAAAGTACGAAATATTCGTACTGAAAAGTGAGAAGGCACTAGGGCTGGATGATCTGTATCCAACCCTCTTCAAAGAAGACGGAGAATACCTGGTGATCCATCTGACAAAACTCATTGGTGTGATATGGAATGAAGAGAAAGTACCTACAGAATGGGTCACATCGACAGTTATTCTTATCTTGAAAAAGGGTTCGCGGATGTCGTGAAAACTAGTGGCATCGAAGGTGCTCTCTAGCCTCATCCTTCGAAGGTCGACTGAACACAGGGAGAGACAGATCCGTGAAAACCAAGCTGGGTTCCGTCCTACAAGAGGATGCATCGATCATACATTCACCCTCCGACAGATTCTGGAACAGCGAGACTGCTTCCGGCAACCAACAATGGTTGTGTTTGTTTTCTTGAAAGCTGCCTTTGAGTGTGCGGACCGTCAGACACTATGGCAGTGTCTATGGAGCAAAGGCGTTCCCCGTAAATTCCTAACCCTCCTTAAGGCGCTGTACGCCAACTTCCGCGGACGTGTGAAGGTCTACGGGAGGGTCTCTTCTGAGTTCACCACATCAAGTGGTGTCAGACAGGACTGTCCTCTTTTACCTTTCCCTTTCAGCTTCACCAATGATATGATTAAGAAACAATCATTCCCAGCCTCTAATGCTTTGGGGGTTGAAAGGCTCCCAGGACATTCGAGTACGCAGAAGACATAGCTCGTCTTGTATCTGATAGTATTGTGATGAAGACAGCATTAAATAATTCTACGTTAAGGTTTGACATGCACTGCACACCTGCGAAGTGTAAAGTGCTACTGCAAGACTTGGTGGGCTCGAACCTTAACATCATGGTTACGGGCAATTCGATCGAGGTAGTAGACAAATTTGTCTATGTGGGTAGCTGTATCTTTGGTGGTCTAGCCAAAGATGATATTTCCATCAGAATTGAAAAGGCCAGAGCAGCTTTCGTGAACATGCATCCCCCGTGGCCTGGGCGTGACATCAGCTTATTTGTCAGGGATCGAGTTTACAGTGCGGCGGTGTGCTCTATATTAGTATGTGAGTCAGAAACCTGGCCGTTGTGCGCTGAGGACGTCAAAAACATTCATTATTTGACGATCGGTGCCTTCGAGGCATCGCCCCAGTCTGGTGGGAATATCGGATCAGCAATGCTGAGGTACATCGAATGGTTTCCGGAAGAAATATCTCGCCCACGATAGACGAACTGACCATGCTCTACAGGTTGCGCTGGCTCCACCATGTGGCAGTCGACCGAATTCCTCGAAGGGCCCTTTTCGTACAACCACGTGATGGATCGAAACGGGTCGAGGGAGGTCAAACAATGACTTGGCAGCGAAGTATGGAAGTCAATACTAGCAAACTCACCTAAGCTGGTAATTGCCGTCTCCCTGGATCGGGACCCCGAGACGGAACACGTCGATGTTTAAAAACATTGTCAGACATGGTCCATTCGTGCCCTCAATGGCGCTCATGCATCCAAGCGGTTGCCTTCAATGAATAGCTCCCTTCCCAATCCCCCCACTGAAAACTCCACTGGCACCCCTATATTTACGTAGTAATTATATCAGCTACCGTCTCCAATGCATAGCTATTTGCCCCAACTCCCCAAATTATCGGCGAACAAAAATGTGGCAGCTATAACCACTGTATGGCAGGTGTGCCATTTTTACAGCTGATATTGGCTGTCAATCAGAGCTGTTCTTAGTAGTGTTTTTGATTCAAACCCGTTATCAGACTAAAGTTTCTCGCTGACGCTACAACCGGAGGAAGCCCTAAGCAGTTAAAAATGTGCAGCTGATTTGGCATCCGGGAAAAACGCCACGGAGAAGCTAAGGATACGTATTTCCAGGTGACTGTCTTCCTTGGGGAGGATCATTTTGGCATTGTGACTAGTTACAAGGGGCGAGATAGCTCAGCGGTTAGAGCGCGAGCGTACTGACCGGAAGGTCCGTGGTTCGAACCCTGCCTCTGCCTCTCGACTTCCCCTGTCTAGGCTTGGGCAACCTGGCAGTATCCCAGCCCTCGTGCTCCCTTCGGGTGGCATGGCAGCTAGGCACCGAAAGGGTGTTACAGCTGAACGATTTTTTTTTACAAGTGGTTGAAATACAGGGGATCAGGAAAGTGCACCATGATGAGCACCTTAGAAGGCAACATCACATCGTCTTCGTACTGCATCTGTAGACACTAGGGCAGTTTAAAGTGAAAAACCCGGGGTCTCGTGTAAACAAAAATAAGAAGGGTTGGTGCAAGCTATGATCAAGCCGTTATTGAACTTGATGCGGTACACCAAGATAGGATTGTTTAGTAGAGCAGCAAAGCGCTATTTGGTCCTGATAGACTGATCTGAATGCAGAAGACAACCATCAGCGCAACGGTTGTCCAGTGTGACAATTAGCTCTGTTGCGACGAAGATGTTCGCTAAAGAATAACGTGATAAACTTCGCTTGGAGCTGCCCGGAACGTATACACTCTCCATAAATCAATGCGCGCTGGTTTAACCGGTTTTACATCGCAGCCGGCAAAAAGCTCGCGTCACAATACACGAGAGTCTTTGCTTGAGATAGTGGAAACATTGGGTTCCCCTGATTCAGTTCATTGGAACAGTCAGAAGACGTAAGCTGGGAGAGGTTAACATTTCAAATTATTTTCATCAGTCGCAGGCACAAACCAACATTTATGGGTAACGGCCATTGAAACAGCCAGTTAATCGAACAGAACTGAGGAAGGAGTGATTCATGTTCGCGCCTGGTCTCGACAACCCGAGGGATTATGTTTCCACGTAGATAAAAGAGTTTGTCATCATTCTGCCTCGGCTGCAGTTGTGTGACAACTTTGTCGACAGAAATGGAGGATGTCTTTCTCAGATGAGCTCAAAACCTATTCCAAATCGGTTGCTTCGGTCATTGTGATATAGCGAGTCAACACCACCAACAGCCAGATCGAATTGGCAGCAATCAATTGCAAACATACCTCTGAGAGAGACCACCAGTCATGGTTCCACAGTACTGTTACCAAGAGTGAGTACACAGGAGCTGTTGAATCGAGCTGCCCGATTATCCCGGAACATAAACCATACAACGCTGCTCCTCATAGATTAACTCGTTGCTAGTATGTCCTTTACCGGGCAATACTGAATGGTTTAAGCCTGCGACCGATACAAGTAATTTGAAGTGTTAACATCATGTCTTCAAGCTGTTCTGACGTAGTAGAACACCATGCAAGACAAACGGACCATTACCCTTTAATCGAATACGTTTACTTGCTGCCTTGGCAGTTTCGACAAGTGACAAAATAACACTAGGATCACCATTTAACGCTGATTGTGGTGTGGATACAACAGGAACCAGTTTTCCAGGTCACAGAGCCTAATGGATCATCACATCGTATAATGTATGCAACAACCACTGAGTTCCAGTGAAATCGCCCATTTCGCCGTCGCAAATGACATGCATTGGTGGATTTTACCCATAGGCTGACTCCACTTGTCACATACAAACAAAATTGTCAGGAGCTCCTTATTCTAGGGTTTTGGGATGAGAGAGCAGAAGCAGGTCTTGAAGTAAAACGAATGTCGGAACCTAAAAACACTTTCGACATGCTGCTGAGTGGACTGAGCGAATGTGCTTGGGTGATAAAGTGTTACTCATTGGGGAAATTATAGTTCCGCATTTCAACACGACGTTTTCTATCGTGGTCGCGAAGCTCGGATATTAAGTGGAGAAGTTAGAGTAATATAGGAAGTCTGTAGGTTAACCACAGGCCCCCATGCTTGGTCACCATCATAATAGTCCCTGACGGCAACATCACATGAGAATACTGGTGCTTTACTGTCATAAACCGATGTCAGCTTATTTGAGTAAAGCATTATTATTGAAAGAAAGAAATGGAGTAGAGAGGAGGGCTATGGTTAGCCAACAACAAACACCCAAGATGCCTACACCTCCAACTCTCAGTCAGAAAGTCTGGATAGAAACTGACAGCATAAGCACAACTGACATCGGCTTGCTGCCATATCGTTCATTGTATCCAGCCAGGCATGGGAGGGGGGTGGTCACGTGGACCCTATCCTAGAAGGTGAACAGCACCAACAGCGCCTGAACGTTTTGCAACATCTCCCATTTCCTTGTGCGAATTCAACTTCTGTACATCTCTAGGTTTCCTCTACCCCGAGTTAGGCACGGAAAAACGCTCGTCTCAGCAGAGGGTAACCCAGCGTGCGTAACACATGGCCCAGTCACATTAACTTACAGCGCTGAATGCAATCTTTGAGCGAATTATCTGCTTCACCAACCACCCGTTTCCTGATCACCTCATCCGAATTCCCTGGCTCCAGCCGATCCGAGTTATAGTTCCGAGACACTGATGGTCAAAGACTGAAATATATATCAGATGATCCGCCCGACGTGGTCAAGTTTCGCAGCCATACAACAATACAGCTCACAGCGTAGTCTGATACGCTCGTCCTTTGAGACCCAGTGAGATACCTTTTTGATACCACAAGTGACGCAAATTTGTAAACACAATCTGGACTTCGAGGTTCGTGCGTTAATAGTGTGCGTCACACAATCATCAGAGCTAATGCGACTTCCGAGATATTTATAGTGTTCCATAACTTCCAGTGTCACTCCTTGAAGTCCTAGAGGCATGTTCAAACACTGTAAGTCCCGCAGCATGAATTTGCACTTTGTGAGGGCGAAGCACATGCCGAAACATTGGATGGCCTTGGTCATCCAAGCATTGCTTGCAATTCCTGCTCTTTCTCAAAAATGAAGACACTGTCATCTACATACTACAGGCCGACAAGGTGGCTTGTAGACCGAGGACACCGGGCTCGATTCGTCGAAGTTTACCCCCGCAGCTTTGGGCAATAATGATGGCTTCCTTCAACCGCACTGGCCACAGAGTACTGGCCCTATTATTTCTACGCTCCGTGACACTCGGTTCGCAGATGGGTGTTCTACATAAGATCTGAAAATTCAGCACTATAAAATTAACTGTGGGTCTTTGCCGCACTGAATTGCCCCGTGGGAAGTGGGGATATCTGCCTCAAGAGTGGTTGGGGGAGCGTACGAACACGGCGATGCTGTTGCGTTTATTCGTTTGGCTAATCTACACCTAGGCTGTTTCTTCAACAATCTGACTCTCTTCGTGCGACAATTCCTCAGCTATCTCCCATTCGGATTTGAACCAACCAAACTTACGAGAAACTAATTCCCCAGCTTATCCATTACTGTCTGGAAGTACTTGGTCACCGGCCCGCCTACGAAAACCATACTGGGACACCATTTGTACAGGTCTTACAACAAATGGGTGGGCATACACAGTTGCAATACGCAATATTCGCACAAAGGGCTTACCTTCCAGAGGAAGTCGTCAACAACCTCTCTTCATTACGTTGCTTACCACTCATCTTCCGGTCATTTGAAAATAGTAGCACCAAAACGACTAACGCGCCAGACGAATCGTTTCTGGTGACGAGTAGAACCGAATGTACAGCACTTTTCAGAGCTTCTCTAAGTACGTCGCACCAACCTAAATAGGACAGCCCTACTTCGTTTTAATATTTTGCGGGTCGCAACTATCCAGTGGTTCATGATTTGGATGATGATGGTGTACTAGCGTGAGGATTTCAACAGGTTCGGGTCAATATCAACACTGCCGGGTCAACTGGACCCCTAAAAATGACGAAAGACTGGTCAAACCAGTATGCGATTCAGCCCTGAGGCAGAATTGGAGCAAGTCAATACCTCGAAAAAAACAGCCCTGGCATGCTGGCAACAGAATTCGAAAAATGAACACCCTTCAAAGCACCTGAAAGCGGCACAACCTACCAGAAACGTCAAGCGCCGAGATCCTCGATTTCAAATCACCATTATCATCATAAGCATCATCATCATCATCTTCATCCACAGCATGACATCAGTGTTCAACGAAGATACTTAGCTGTCTTACAACGATGGTTTACTTGAAAGCTTCATTGTGAAGAAAATAATAAAAGTGGACGGGAAAGGGACTTAGTACAAGCATACCACAATCATTCCGAGGTGCTTACATCTCCAGATACTCATTAAGGCAATCTGGATAGAAACTGACAACTAGATCGTCACTGACATCGGTTGGCAGCCATATCTTGCAGCGTCTCCAAGCAGGCGCAGTGGGAACCACACAGTCTCCATCCTCGTAGGTGAGTACCACCTACGTTTCGTAATCTCTTTCATACCCCTCTGCCAGGTCAAAGGTTGGCCACCTCTCTGCTTACGCCACTCTGAATTGGACATGGAAAACAGCACTCTCTTCGGCAAACGATGGTTAGGCATACACAACACATCTCCCAACCAACGCAGCTTCTGGTGCTGGACACATTCTTCAATGGAAGTACCCGTTGCACAACCGAAAACTCGCTTTCTAATGGCCTAGTTACGGATTGGCTGACACCAACTCGCACGAGCTATGGTTTTGAGACAACGATTGTCGAACACCTGAAGACGTCTCAGTTCCGCTCCTCGAGTAGGCCAAGTCTCACAGCATATTCAACAAAGCCGTCCACACTGTAGCCTGATACAACGTCCCTTGGGATTCAGGGAAACACTGATCTGACACCATAGCAAACGTGCCCCGAGCCTTGCAGACTCGTGCATTCACCTCATATGTCACACTACAATCAGAACTAATACAACTTCCAAGATACGTAAAACGATCCATAACTTCCAGTGCCTCTCCCTGGATTGTAAGTGGCGTGTTCTGTGACTGCATGTCCAGGACCCTACATTTTTTGGGTGCAAAGCGTATAACACGGGACGGGATGACTTTGATCAGTTCATCCAAGAACACCTGCACCTTCTACCCTTCTTCGAAGACGAGAACGATCGATAATGTTTTCGTCGGATGCTATTTGAACACCGGGGTTTTGTAGACCTTACAGCGTTCGTCGCATTATCTCATCGATCACGCAAGTAAATAAGAATGGAGAGAGTGGGCCTCCCCTGACGGACACCGCTTCGTGTGCGGAAGCGTTTGGAGAGCTCTCCTATACTCTCACACGTTCGGAAATCTGAGAATACACAGAACGTATTATGTTCACAAACTTCCGGGGCATTCCTTGATAGGCAAGCATGTTAAGAACAGATCAGTCGAGTGAGTCGAATGCACCTTGGGAACCCAGGATATCAAAATTTCGGGTCGTTTGTACATATGGCGTCGTTCTAGCGCCTGATGGTGTGTGAAGATTTGGTCAACCCAACCCCTACCAGGCCGGAATCCTGCTTGCTGCTATCGAGTCAGAGTTTCACGAGCCACCATAAGGCGACGAAGCACAAGTGAAGCCAGCAGTCTCGTTACGACCCGACTCAACTACCAAGCGGTCGACAAAGTACACCTGTCCAGGAAACTTACTTTTGGGTGTTTCCACGGCAAAAAGTCACTCTGGATGTCATAGAAGCACTTGCCATACTTCTCTAGCGCCTCCTCAAACAAGTTTCCTTCACTCGCCGACCAAGACTCCATTTCGTCCAGTTTGACGACAGGCTGGCCGTCTGGGGTGAGGGCTTGTAACGCACGAGAGACATCGTAATTGGCAGAGTGCAGCGTGTCCAGAGCGAACTGTAATGTGGAGTCACGGCCAGCAGCAGCCGCAGACATTGCCACGGTTGGTTGTCGAAGGCTACTCGCCGGATAGTAGGCCCGACCAAGCGTGCCCAGGGAACGGGTTAACAAAAGATAGGAATCAATCTCAGAAGGAGTTAGATTTGAGTTGGGCATCCACCGCAGTTCTTCCCGATGTTTATCTTCCTCCTCAGAATCTGTTCAAGGAATTAGTGAAACCAATAATGGGTGAGAAGTACGAAGTAGTTGAACGAAACTGAGGCGAAAGAGAGGGTGAATCAAGCTTTGTTCAGAGGAAAGTTCACTAGATTTAAATGTGCCGGAAAAACCATCAGTGTATCTGGATATGTTAACAGCAGAGATTCCCACCTAACGCCATCGGAAGGCTTCAAAGTATTTGGGGGATTTCAGTCACAATAATTCAATTTGGTTCCCTTCTTTAGAGGGGGGTAGAAGGCCCTTACCGACTGACAGAATCAAGTGAGCCTAGATGACAACTCAGGAGTCAATCGTGCGCAAGAGATGAAATCAACTGCCACCGAAACTGACAGAACGAGTTTACATCACCAACTGATCGCGTGACGAACGTATCGATTGAAAACAAGTAAACACACCTACACGCATACATACATACAGGTCTACTGAAAACGGCAACTTGCAACAAATCATTGATAACAGGACACGCACAGGCACGTGCGTGAATCGATCGACAGAAGCAGGCGATGGACGCGCGATCGATCGACCGCGGTAGACACGGTGGGATGGATGCGTCTGTGTGTCAGTATGCGGCCGAGGTAGTGCGGCTACGTGTAGCCAGTCCGCTTGCGATTAGTACTCGGTCAGACGACGAACTCAAGAGTCAGCAAACAACTGTATTCACAGGCACGGCCATAGTAATAATAATACTAGTAGAAGACTAAAACACGTGAGGAAAGATTGGGCCAATAAATGGAATGACTACTGAGTCAACAGCCAAGGAGACTGCCGTTCCGAATACAATTTGAATCCGTCGCGCGTGGGTGAGCCAATCAAAACACAAGTAGAAACGGAAATAAGGTACTTAGGATGCATCTTACGAGGATTGAGCCAGCGTAATTGAGCACAGAACCTATTCTTTCGCATGGCTTCTGTAGGATACGGGTCACGCATAAGCGACGGACACAAAGATTCGAGGTAGGAAGTTCGCAACAGACCTAAAAGTTAACTGTTACAGCATCACCAGTGAAACAATATGGCACGCGTGAACGGATTAAGTTGTTTCCGCAGTTCGATAAAATTATCCAAAAACATGAGGGTCACCTTGGTGTGGTGGCTATCAAGGGTCAGTCAAACAGTGGAAAGGTACAACGACACGAATATCAATTTCTCGAATATAATCTCAATTTTTCAAAAACTTCCTCCTGAGCCTTTATTGGTTGGATGCGGGGGGATCTCAACAAATAAAGTATTATCAATGAAAAGCCTGAAGAATAACGTCCTTCGAGTTGTCCTTCAGCATACAAGCGCATCTACAATGACATCTGCACCAGTGTCTCACCGTTGTCCGTCGGTAGGACATAGACTGCAGCCAGAAGAGGACCCTCCACAGCATGAAGGGAGCGGTCTCAAATCAGCTCTGTGCGCGTCACCATTAATCATTGATGAGAACAAAAGAACGTCACCGGTGAATAAGATAGAAGGAGAAAACGATGGTACAGAGGATCGACTAATAAACTGTGATAAAAAGTTGGTGCATCAAAAAATGTGACGGAGTATTTCGTGAACAGAACAGCCTACCTTTAGGAGGCGGTTTGTAGGGAGGGACATCTGCCTGATACTCCGGGCCTTCTCGCATGGTCCCTCGATCGGCCTGCAAGGTCTTTTGTACGGGGTCATAGACCAGTTGGAAGAAAAAGGAGTCATCCTTGGATAGGTAGGTGGAACACGATTCGGTGTCATTGTGCAGTGTGACTGTACATTTTCCGCGGATATGCGTGGCGGGTAGCGTTTCTAACTGACGAGATAAAAATAGTTCGCGGTGACGAATCTGGGGGATGTCTGAGTGTGTGCTATTATCAGTGGTAGTGGACAGGTCTTCTAGTCAAATAGTTGTGGTTAGAGAAAAATGGAATTCAAGACATACTTTGGTGTTTGTCAGCCAATTGTACCAGATTGACGGATAAATCGCGCCGGCGATAGAAACAAACAACTTTGGCTTCGACAGCACCTGTGGATGTCTGCGGGGAGCAATGGTAACGGACTAGCGAGCGAAGCACATACTTTATTGAGTTCTTCAATTTTTCGAATTTGATAGGGTGCCGATGCGGAAACTTCAAAGTACACGAAGTCTAGATTCATGGAATAGAAAAAACGGCCATTGTAGCAAGGTTCGACTTACAGGCAACTGATAATCGTAAATCAGCCAAATTGCGACGTACATGAATGCAGTTAGAACATGCACAATGAGAGACGTGTTGGTAAACCTAGTTGGGTCAAGAAAAATTCGCCTACGCTAGTCACGTTATCCATGTGTTTGGTAACATGAAACTCCTAACTTGCACAATGAGAGACGTGTTGGTAAACCTATTTGGGTCAAGAAAAATTCGCCCACGCTAGTCACGTTATCCATGTGTTTAGTAACATGAAACTCCTAACAAAATGTTAGTGGGCATGACGGACCGGAATTAGCATAAATTCACTTATAAACGGTGAAGGAAACAGATCCGGCAGTTAAAGTATCCTGAAGGACCCATTATTTTTTAGGGTCATCTAAAGCCCGTTCCGGGGCTTTGCTTGACCAAAATGTGGTTCATTTACCGATTCATATGGAACTTCATGATAGCTTTGAAAATGGGTAGGTGAACTTGAAAAACAAAAATCGAGCAGTTTAGTTGGTTAGATGTGTGTCTGTAAAAATAGAAACTTGAGTGTCGTTTTTCTAAAGTATCTCAAGATTAGAAATTTCACACGATGCGTTTTCACTGGAACGTAGTTCCTGGCATAAAATGTTGAGCATTACTGAACGATGTGTTTATTTTCAGACCCGGCATCAACGTAGGAACGGGACGAGATGGCCCAAGTGGTTAGAATGCGAATTTACTGACCGGAACGTCCGTGGTTCGAACCCGACCTCTGCCTCTCGACTTCCCCTGTCTAGGCTTGGGCACCCTGGCAGTATCCCAGCCCTCGTGCTTCCTTCGGGTGGCATGGCAGTTAGGCACCGAAAGGGTGCTACAGCTGAACGATTTTTTTTAGGAGCGGAATTGGTCCTAAACGAGTGCGTCCCGTCTATGAACAAGCTTACCACTTTCCCCCAGTGACAAACAGGGAAGTCAAGTCAGGCTGTATAGGGTTTCAAGAATTGGAGAAAATTCTCCCAAAAACACTAAGGGGAGGATGGGAAAGTAACCAGGGTAGTCATTTTAAACACTTGTATCAAATGTTATCTGCTATAAAGATCACGTGAAGGGGGAATCTATACTCATCAACCCATGTGGACAACCGGTTGAAAATGCAGCCACCGCAACCAGTTTCTTCATGCGTAGCGTCGTACTGCAATGATTCACGGACATTCACGCAAGCCTCTATCGTCATGCCACAAAGAATAGAAGACTTTCAACCATTTGAGCCAAGGGCGGCCTCTCTCTGATCTTGAACTTTCGATGTGTAACCAGTGGAGGAAAGTGTACTGTGTGCAGGACATGGGACACTGCGTGACTGTGTTACGATGGTGAAGATAACTGCTCATATGAAAAACGAAACCAGTACAACAGAGCGAATAAATTTCAACGACGAGAGCCCACAGAATTTTAGTTTTGAGAAATAACTGTTGCGCGACTTTGCAGATCAAGAGTTGGTCGAACACAATGATGACAATGGAGTAAAAGTTTTCGCGCAAAATGTATTTTTGTAGCACTCCGAGATGGATTTCAGACCGAAAGGGCAAAGTGGTAGGGTAGATTTCTTTAAAAGTTAGGTTACGTTCTTAGTATCTTAGTTCCGAATAAGATGATGCTATCTTCGCAACGCTTCGTCTATGACATGAGTGTGAAGGCTTCACATCCATATACCGACGCCTAGTTCAATTCATTCGCTATCTAATGAGTTAGAACAACAGAACAAGCAGAAGAGATGTCACTAGTGTCATAGAAGAGAGAAAACAACAAATACAGGACGTGTGGACCAAAATACCGCATTATTCCGCATTGCTGCTCTGTTCTGTTCAACTAAGTCCCCACACCATAAATTGTACCCTGAGAATACATGTCACACAGCCAAAGTACCAGTTGGAAAAATTCAGCTCGTCATTTCAGTTTTTAAGCTCACAAACCGCGCACCGAAATGCAGTGGTTGCAGGAGCTACAGCTTCGTTCATCGAGGGTGAGGATAATAAGCAAATGAGAGCCAAGGGCTACAGGCGATAGCCTAGTCAGTTCTTTGACTTCACATGGTTGTATTTGTCTAGTATGGTAGGACGTGAATGCTACTCAGTGGAGGTGATAACTTTGATGCAAGACCACTATTGGTCACACAGCCATACCTGTCAGGGTCTCCTCCAGCTATCCCCATCCGAGGAAACGGCATTTACCAACGCGATTGAGTTGAAAAGTCTGCCACGTCTCTGAACTACAAAGTGGGGCAGATCGGACTCTTGACAGTCAGCGACAGAAATGTCTTAGGCTAGCAAAAGCTGCCCTGGCCTTCAGTATTCGGGGAGTTATTTCGTCCTTCGCTAGACTACCGGGATTTATGCAGCTGCACAGATGAACGAAATCATCTACTCCATCGAGCAGTTCACCTGCAAGCATGAGGTGTTTGTTGGATCCCATTCAATCATGCAGCAGGAGCCCGGGGGAGCTCGGTGACTAAGGCGTGAATTTACTGGCCGCATGGTAGGTCGTTCGAACCGAACATCTGCATCTCAAGTGCTCCTGTATAGGATTGGGCAGCCTGAGTGTATCTCAGTACTCGTGCTTCCTTTAAGTGGCACGGCAGCTAGGCACCGAGAGAGTCCTACAGCTGAACAATTGTTATTATTATCATCAGTGTCGTGCAGGAGTAGTTTATATTTTACACGTGCGAAGCGCACACCGAACCGTGCAGCAGAATTATTTAAACAGTTTGCATTTGTAAAGGGTCTGGTCCAAGGAGAGCAATACCTTCGGCGTACTCAATGTCCTTTGGCGAACAGCCCGGAAGTATTCCGAGCACCGAGGAGTTAGAGGTAGATAAAAGAAAGTCAAGCAGCACAACGATTACGAATTCGAAAAGAAGGGGCGACAGTAGACATCCCTGTTTGACTTCAATGGATGCGGTGAACTCGGGAGCGACACGTACACGCCTACAGAAGGAGGAGTATAAAGCCTCTATAAGACACAAGAACTTGGAAGGAACATCCTACATTGTCAGACTGCCAGCTTCTGACGACCGACGGAGTCAAAAGCATATCTGAGATCGAGAAAAACGACCATTATTAATCGTCGGAAGGAGTGGAGCAGTTCCAGCCTTTGTCGCAAAGCGTCCTTGCAACCCCGGCAAGGACGAAACCCAGCTTAATTCTCGCTAATCCGACTCTCCCGATGACGGATCGACCTTCTTAAGATACTGACAGAGAACACGATGGAAACTCTGGCCACTAGACTGATGGCCCAGTGACGTTCGCACGACATTCTGGCATCATTTTTCAATATGACATTCGCCGTTGAGGCGCTTCATTTTGTCGGTATCCTCTCCTCATTCTAGACAGTAAAGTCGTCAAGACAGCTACCACGTAACTGAAGAGGTCGCTCAAAATCAGTCGCCAATATAGGGATGCTCAGGACTTAGTCGGCCAACTCCAGCATTTGTATCACCTGCGAGAATCGCGATAACTGTGCTCCTTGTTGATCGGTGTAGACATGACAAAGCTCTATAGAAGCTGTCTTTCTCAGTCTGAGAGCATTGTCTTTCGGAGCGTATGCTGATGCCACAAACATACCGCTTTCCAGGTCGAGATGGACTGATCTTGACTGAACCAGTCAAACTAATAGCGCAAAGACGACCGTTTACTGGAATCCAGTGTAGCAAAGTGCATTCAAACTCGCACGCCGTGGATACTCAGAGCCATTACATCAGGAGAAATCTGGGTTCGCAACGAACCCATGGGTCATGTGCAACGAAAATCAGATGGAACCCGATCAGCAAGACAAAAAAAGACCTCACAGAGGCCACCTTGACAGCAGCTTTCATCTCGCGTTGCCACGTCATGACTAGTCCTTTCCAGCACGGGTTTCGAGCGAAAGATACGGCTCCTTTTGGTAGATGCGGAACAAGCAGACGCAGTTCCAGCACCACTTTCCTTAATCTAACAGGCTCTACGCGCTGTTCAGGCATGTCCGGCTTATAACCTATTAGTTGTTTGTGAAGCGTTTCATTATGTACCTACTACAGTCAGTTTACACCTGTTGTACCACAGAAACATTGGCGACCAAATATTTGATACTTGGGGTGAAGCTTCAGAGCCATACAGTAGGACCATCCCAATAGTGGTTTTGTGAAGTCTTTCAACCTCAGTGTTAATAACCAGAGATGTCATGCTTTGATGGCATGCTTTGATGATGCAGGCATTGAATTCGTGTGTCACAGTATATGGCTAAGAAGCTACGCAAACCTATGATAAGTTCCAGTTTATCGTCCTGAAGTTTCAAAGGGGCACAAGGAAGTGGGAAACCCTGAATGTAGGTCCACTGTAATTTCACCGGATGTGGAGAAACGTCAACTGTCAAGGGCACCAGATGATAACGTCAATCACGAAATTGAACAAAGATGGGGAAAGAACCCTGATGAACTTCACTCTTGTGGGAGAGGGACTTTCTGATAATTCAGTGTAAACCATAGCACATACCAACACCTCATAAACACAAGGACCATAGTTAAAAACGAATGGTCGGATGGATGTTGTATATTTGCTCTGTTTTTCAAACGTTTCATCGTTCATTGCTAAATTACTTTTCTCGTTTCAGCTCTCAGTGTTAGAGTTTTGGATGAATAAAGCCTAACTTCTGGGCCTTCAGTCTTCTCCATTCTTATTCTGATTGTCGCTGCATTCCACCCCCTACCTGTCGAACACAACAATGGAACACTTTGGTATAAGGGCACACAGGCAAACAAACTGTTATCGAAAGTATCCCACCCAGCAGTCAAGATGCAGGTTTTGTTGTATATGAAATTTCCAGTATTGTCTTTGATGACCGTCCTGAGTCCAAGTTGAACGGTCCACCACATGGCACCCTTGATGGGCTTCCGCTCGTGTATGGTAGGGAGCGAGTGTTTGGTGGCTTGAGTCCGTCCACAGGGGCATCTTTTCGTTCATGCTAAATGAGTTGCACTTCTTATTTAGAAACGAAAAAAACGAGTGTGCATCTGTTTCAAGTGCTTAAGACGGGGCGAGTAGTTGACGCCATCGTTCACCACCCGAATTACAAAAATTAGTGGTTCGCGGCATCAAGCTCCTACGTTGGATTGCCGTGGCGGAGAGACTGAACCTTATCATAGTGCAACGGTTTACCTACCTCAGTACTGGAGGATGACCGTTCTTCTATCAGATTATTGAAGGGATACAGGTCTGACAGTCCTCTGGACCTCTAGGTTTGGGGTCGAAAACCTTGTCGATCTGGAATACGAGGACGACATCGTCCTAATCTTCAAAGAGGAGGGAAGGCGCAAGTGTTTTTGGATGAACTGACCAAAGTCATCTCGTCCCTTGTCGTACGCTTTGCACCCAACAAGTGTAAGGCCCTGGACATGCAGTCACTGAACACGCCACTTACAATCCAGGAAGAGGCACTGAAAGTTGTGGTGCGTTTGGCCTATCTTGGAAGTTGTATTAGTTCTGATTTTAGTGTGACATATAAGGTCAATGCACGAGTCTGCAAGGCTCGGGTCGCGTTTGCTAATCAGCGACACCTATGGTGTCAAAGTGGTGTATTTCCGAGGTAGCTCAAGGCACGCGTGTATCATGCTGCAGTGCGGGCTGTTTTGTATGACTGTGAGACTTGGCCTGTTCGAGCAGCGGAACTGAGACGTCTTCAGATGTTCGACAATCGTTGTCTCAGAACCATAGCTCGTGCGGGTTGGTGTCGGCCAATCCGTAACGAGGCAATTTAGAAAGCGAGTTTTCGGTTCTGCAACGGGTACTTCCATAAAAGTGTCCAGCAACAGAAGCTGCGTTGGTTGGGAGATGTGTTGCGTACGCCTAACCATCGTTCGCCGAAGAGAGTGCTGTCTTCCATGCCCAAATCAAAGTAGCGGAAGCAGAGAGGTGTCAACCCTTGATCTGGCAGAGGGGTATGAGAGAAATCACGAAACTTTTGGGTGCTGTAGGTGGTACTCGTCTACCAGGATGGGGGCTGTTTGATCCTCACTGCGCCTGGTTGGAGACGCTGCAAGATATGGCTTCTCAAGAACAAATCGTTTAGCTGTAGCACTTTTTCGGTGCCTAACTACCATGCTACCAGGGAGCAAGAGGGCTGGCATACTACCAGGTTGCCCGAACCTAGACAGGGAAGTCGAGAGACATAGGTCGTGTTCGATCCACGGACCTTCCGGTCAGTAAATTCGCGCTCTAACTACTGATCCGATCTACGTGCTCAGTGATTAGAGCGCGAATTTACTGACCGGAAGGTCTGTCGTTCGAACCGAACATCTGCATCTCAAATGCTCGTGCTTCCTTTAAGTGGCACGGCAGCTAGGCACCGAGAGTCCTACAGCTGAACAATTGTTATTATTATCATCAGTGTCGTGCAGTAGTTTGTATTTTACACGTGCGAAGCGCACACCGAACCGTGCAGTAGAATTAGTTAGATTATTTAAAACAGTTTGCATTTCTAAAGGGCCTGATTCAAGGAGAGCAATAACTTCGGCGTACTCACTGTCCTTGGGCGAACAGCTCACGAGTATTCCGACGCCGTGACCGCCGGTGCATTATTCAATATGGTCGAGATACAATTAAAACCAGAGTCTGGTGCTGGTGTGCAGCTACATTAGAAATGAGACAGTAATGCCTTTTTCCATGAGTCCTCAGGCCAGGTCGGCCCCCTGTAGCCAAGTGGGTCAGATTTTTGGGTTATTGGCTCCGGGAAGGCTCCTCCAAGAAAATCCTAACAAGTGCTGCCTCGCGGTTCAGACTTTTGAGTCACAGGCTAGGGAGATGGTAAAACCCTACCTTGCTCCACTGTCTTATGGGTCAGTCAAAGGGTCAAGGTGGGAAACCTCAACTAAACCTGTTTCTACAGCTTGGGAAACCAGGAAGTATCATTCGTCGTTGCAGTTTTTCGCTCACCGGCCTTCCCCCTACACCCTCCCCCTCCATCAAGCGGTACAGTATGATCATCCAATCTACCACTCTCCTAGCCATTGTTCTGTGTCTAAAATGTCGCCCAGAAAAATGAAAAAATCACTTGCTGACCTTAGGAGATCCGATCCACGTTGCAGCCTTTATTGTGCGTACTCTAGGTCGAATTAGGCAACAAGCCTCTCTACATGGACCCTTGCTTTCCCTATCTGTTCATGTATGTTGTGTCTCCGAAAAACGTATACAAGACCCCCACTTCGGTCGTGCACCTCAAGCCAATTAGGTGGTTAGAGCGCGAAATTACCGGCCGAAAAGTTCGTTGTTCGAACCCGACCTATGCCTCTCGAATTCTCCTGTCTAGGCTTGGTAGTATGCCAGTCCTCCTACTTCCTTCGGATGACATCATGACTAGGCACTGAACGAGTTATTCATTTTTTACACTTCGCTCTTTGGGTATCTGGTGATCCTGACGCAATGACTCGTGGTATCTACGGTGTGAGAATTGCGCCCAGCCCTCAAAGCTGAAAGCGCCTCACTGGACTGGGTTCCAGTAAACAGCCTTCTTTGCGTTGTGTGGCACATTTAAGAGCAATACAAGTCGATGCGGTAAATGGTGTTTATTTGTCGTATCGGCATACGCCCCGACAGAAAGCAGCTGAGACTGAGAAGGACGGTTTTCATGAAGATCTGACACGACTGCTTCGGATATTGTAATCCTAGTGGGTAATACGAACGCTCAAGTTGACTGACTGGGTCCGAAAGAAGCACATTTAGGTGGTTGGATACTGGGGAGCGACTGCTTCAGTTATGTGCTGATCGTGGTCTATTCCTGGCCAATACGAACTTCCAACACAAACGCTCACGTCGAGTTACTTGGAGTCCACCAACCGCAATACAGTTATGGACTCCATTGGGCCATGCGGCTATCAGTTACTGATGGAGACTCAATTAAGGATTACTGTTCTTTTTGGGGTATTAAGCTTGACCTTACCGATGGAGACCCTCGATTACTGATTGCCGTTCTTTCTGGGGCCCGCAACCTGACTGATCATGCCATTGCATGGGTCCGGCTGTCACTTGGCCTTCCGTCAGCATTACGCGTGCGAAAGTAAGGCATCATCAACTTCGATAAGTTTCATTAGCTCAAGAGTAGCGAACTGGTCTGGCTAGAAACCTACTGGAAACGCAGTCGTACGAATGAATATTGCTTGGAAGTTGAATGGAGGCCAATGCTCAAATTTCAGATCAGTTTGTCCACGCCATCTGACTCGGGATCGGTGCATCTTATTGCCGCCAGAAAGGCCATACCAGCAACTAGTGACTGAGATCGCGCGCAGACCCCCCAAAACACCGAATAATAAGGAGCTTGAAGAATGACAGAGAACGCTGGTGGATTTGAAGGCCCAGGAAAGGGGGAAGGCTTTCGTTGCACGCAACAGCCACGAACTATCTCAGGTGATTCGATCAAGAGTTCAAAAGAAGCCGTGTCAGCGAAACCATATGCGAAAATGATAGTACCGAAATTCATCTTTCAATCGTCGCCTTGATCGATGGACTGAACACTTCAAGACAACAGCTGGAAGAACCCAGCGGGTCTAAACGGAACATCGACACCCGCACGCCGCCAACAACCGAAATCCAGCGTGAAATAACAATCCTCAAACGCGACAACTCACCTCGCGCCGATGGCCTACACCACGCACTCTTCAAAGAAGGTGGCGAGGTCCTGATGAACAGTCTGACAACCGAACTGCAGATTTGGAACGAAGACAGAATACCGGTCGAATGGAGCTCCTCGACCATCATCCCAGTCTTCAAAAAGGACACAAGAACGTCATACGAAAATCACCGTGGCATCAATCTGGTATCCGCCGCATCTAGGGTGCTCTATGGCATTATTTTGCGCAGGTTGGTCGATTATTGGGAGAGACCGACTTGTGAGAATCAAGCTGAGTTTCGCTCTGGATGTCCGAGGATGTATCGACCGGATCTTTACTTTGAGACGCGTTCTTGAGCGGCGCCATTCCTTCAAACGTCCCAAGTTGGTCGTTTTTCTTGATCTGAAAGCGGCTTTTGACTCTCTCGATAGTTAGAAATGTTGGCAGTGTCTTGCGACGAAAGGTGTCCCTCCCAAATTTATAAGCCTTACAAAGGCTCTGTAGGCGGGCTCATGTGGGAGCCTACGACTATACGGAAAACTTTCACCTGAGTTCATCACGTGTAAGACTACCAGCGTAGGACGAGACTGTCCTCTCTTACCTTTCCTCTTCAACATTGTTATCGATGGGCTGCTTGAAAATTATTTGCCTGCCTCTGAAACCTCGGGCGTCGAAATTCTCCCGGGGTGTTCGCGTACAGACTCTGAGAGTGTGGACGATACTGTTGCCCCTGTTCATGTCCATCGAAGATTCAATTCATCCTAAATAATCCAAAGAATTCTACTGCGCGGTTTGGTATGTTTCACGCCTGCAAAGTGTAAAGTACTGCAACAAGACTGGCTAGGATCAAACACAAAATTCGTGTTCGCAGACGAGCTAATCGACGTAGTAGCTACATTTGCTTACCTCCGGCAATGCGCGATGACCAGAGCAGCTTTTGCCAACCTCCGACACTTATGGCGCCGGCATAACGTCAGCATGTCTACCAAGGGCAAAGTGCACAATGCTGCAGTGCGATCCATACTGCTTTATGGGTCAGAGACGTAGCCTCCACGCGCAGAGGGTGTATGGAAGCTGTCAGTGTTTGACCATCGGTGTCTCCGAATCATTGATCGGGGATGGTGAGAACATCGGATTACTAGTGATGAGGTAAGCCAGATTGTTTTACGGAAAGGGAACTCTCCCACGGTGGATGAGTCACTCACGCTTCATAGGTTACGCTGGTTAGGACATGTAGTCGGCATGTCGGTAGACCTCACATAGCTCTATTCGTCCAGCCCTGCGATCGAGGGGTGGACAGTGTATGACCTGGCAATGAAGTATGTAAACAACAACTACTGAACTGAGTCAGGTCGACAATTGTCACCTCCGTGAACGAGGACCCTGGGACTCAACTCACCTGCTCGCTGAAACCCTAACTCTTTCAAAATTGATGTATGCTCTGTCTCTGAAACATGCATACACGAACCAAGCGTGGTTATGTATCTCAAAACGCCAAAGATGAACTCAGCTCTTTCACATTTCTCCATCCGTGTGTCCGGTGATCTGGAGGCGATGACTAATGGAATATGTGACATAGGAGTAGCACTCAGCCTCAGAGCTGAATGCGCTTTGCTGGACAGGATTACAGTGAACAGCCGTCTTTGCGCCGTTCGTTTGACTGGCTCAGTTAAGATCAACGCGGCTCGGCGAAGTTCACGGAATTTATTTGCTCTGTCAGCATACGATCCAACGGACAGCAGCTCTGAGGCTGGCTAAGACAACTTATATCAAGATTTGTCATGGATGCTTCGCTCAGCAAGGAGTATGGATAACGCGATTCTGGCAGGCGATATGGACGCTCAGGTCCGCCAACCAGGTTATGAGGGAGCCTACTTTGGCGTCTGATTCGGAGTTAACGTTCACCGCACAAATAATGAACAGCGAGCTCCTCAGTTATGTGATGAACATCGTTTGTTTCAGACCAGCACACAATTTCAACAAAAACACGCATACCGTGTGAATTGGAGGCCATCAATTGAAAACCGTGGCAATCAGCAACTGATGAAGAGCTTCGGTACAAGGTTGCCGTTCATTTTGGAGTGCACAATTTGGCTCTGATCACGGCATCGTGCGGGCACGCGTATCTATTCGTTTCCTCTCTGGAACATACCGCTTGACGCAAGGCCATTTAGTTCCTCACTTGAAAGCGTTTCCGTGGCCCAACAACACCAAGTCGAGTTGGATGAAAAAGCTTCCAGAACTCAACAAGTGCAATGGTGGTGATTTGGATAGTGAAAAAGATGAGAGACATCATGCTCACAGCTTTTAAAGCCACCCACTCGCATACCTAAGGATCTCGTTATGATCAGTGGTGGCGGGAAAACTATACCAGTAATAAACAACTGCGATGACAAGCGCAGATCCCTCAAGTGGAAAAGAGTGAAAAACCTAAGGATTGACGGAGGAGGCTGATGGATCGCAAAATTCCGAGAAATGGAGAAAGCCTTTGCAATAGGAAATAAACGCATCCAGTTACAGCTGGGCCCCAGGGCCGGTGTTAGAGAAACTATCTTCGAAAAGAGCTTGGGTTTGTCGATCGGTCTACAGCTGCGTACACCTTGTACTTGTTGTGTAAATGCGCGGATAACGGAGGAGCGTGCAGTGTTCGGCAACTTGCGTCATTCACTGCGTCAGAAACGAATACTGTAGAAGCTGAAAGGCCATGTATGCAAAGCAACCGTAAGAGCGTTCGTGCCTTATGGGGTTAGACTTAATCTCTCAGAATCGTTAACCTTAGGCATCTCCAAACTCTTGATTACCTGTTTCCGTAGGATGGCACGTGTTAGCTGGGTGCATATCACCGCCGTCGCCTGTGATAACTGCGACCACAATGCTCTACTCAGTTGAAATGGTAATGAATGGTAATAACAGTTCAGCTGGAACACATTTTCGGTGCCTAGCTGCCATGCCACCCAAAGGAAGCACGAGAGCCAAGATACTGCCAGGTTTCTCAAGCCTAAACAATAGCGATCGAGAGGCACAGGTTGGATTCGAACCCCAAACTTACCAGTGTGTAAATTCACGTTTTAACCACTGGGCTACGTCGAACTCGAGCTAACGCTCTTGAAAGCCAGTATCAATGGGGATTATGACCGCTCATTTTATAGGTTCGCCAGTGGACATTGTTATAGTTTTCTACGCCTCTTATACATAGGACATTTTCGACAAAGGCAACTTATATGATGAGCTACAAGAACTGGTCAGTTGTACATCCCGATGGTAAGTTGAACGCGAGAAGTGATGTTTCACACGACGCCAATCGTCGTCTGGGAGATCCCTTGAGACGTCCGGAGTAGAACAAAAGTGCAAGAACTTTGAGCGACCAATCACCTTTCATCATCATCACTATCGCCAATCGTCGTCTGGGAGATCCCTTGAGTCGTCCGGAGTGGAACAACAGTGCAAGAACTTTGAGCGACTAATCACCTTTCATCATCATCACTGCTGACAGGAAAAAATCAGCAATACACACTGGTACTTAACGGCTATGCACCCATGAGGAAGAAAGTCTACAGCAAGGAATAGAGCCTAATGCAAACAAATATTGTCTTTAGGAAAAACTATCAAGAGATTGCTCATGTATTGGAACAGTATTAAAATAAACATATATGAGCCCCATGATCAACTGTATTGAATCAACCAACTCACACCTATACATTTTTAGCGTCCAAGGAGGCACCTAGCAACGTGGTGGCCCAATGACGGTCAGGTTGTTTGATCCGAGGAAGCACCTGATGGGTATCGTCTGTCAAAAACTAGGTCCTACTGTGGGACAGGAGCCGGGAATAGATGTATTCCAAACGCTGCCCTTGTATGCAAACGGGACAAACCTCACTTTTCCGCCTCATACGAACTTCGACTTGCAAAACGGATCAACCTGAGCAACCATATAGACCTGAATAACCGTCTCTAACTCTGGGACGTGATCATCGGCCAACGAACTGACAAGATGCTACTGTTCCAGCGAATTAAAAGGATCTCCGCCGAAGAGTCTTAATTCCATCGAACGGTGTCCCTACAACAGCAACCACTTCAGATTTCGGATTTACATCAAAACGCCATAAACAGTGGATATCTGGAAGAACTACCTCTAATCAGAAACATTATAAACGCCATCCATTCCCGCAGTTTATACCATCAAGCTAACTGCTCAGTCGGAAAAGATTCTGTGGACAACTGCTACCACTACTTCACTTAGCAGGGAGACAAGAAAATATGGGGCACTTTTCGCAACTCGTAACTTTTTAGGTCAACAGTAAGGCCAGCGAAATAATCTTCAAGACACCCACGGTCAACCTAATATGAACTACAAGGACAAGCTAGCAGGATGAATCGAATATCTCGGTTCACTACTCAACCAACCCTATAATCGACCCGTAACAGAAAACAGATTCCGCACCGTAACACTCGACTGCGGTCTTCTTAGCCGGAACAAATAAGGGGGAATATTGAGTACAAAACAAGCTCTCAGGTAAAAGCTGCATACCAGCAGAAACCTACAGACCCCATTTACCGCCATCATTCGAACGTCTCCCAAAGCTGCTCCACAATGCATCAGTTGCTGCGGTTTTCGAATTTGGGTGGAGTACCTCTGCACTACATCCAAAACCTTAAAAAGTGACAGAACGATAGGTGAAAACTATTGGGGTATCAGCATAACAGATGTAGAAACCAAAATTTTCGCCATAGTACTGAATGCCTCAAAGAAGTGACAGTGCCTCACATCAGAGGAAACCAGGGAGGCCTCTGCCCAAATTGGTGTCCACTACCAAAAGCATTACAAATCATCAGTGCAATGTGCTCTTGTCACAAGTCTATGACGCGTCGCTACTCCCGATGTGCAGTTCCGACCGAAGCCCACTGATGGCTCTAAAGGTACAATAAATATAAGGTTAGACCAGGCTCCATACAAAGTCTGATTATCACTACACCACAACTCGCCATGCCAGTGACATCATAATGGCAACCTATGCGCTGCACCATTGCTGACATTGTACTCATTTGCGCTAGAAGCAGCTGACCCGCAATCAGGACATGCGGGCATCGAAACGGCAAAATGATCTTATCTAACTTCAGCACCTGGTCACCCTTCACTCACTTGTACAGACACACGGATAAGACCGCCAGTAATCCATGATGTGATTCCTTCGACTTCCAGTCACACTTGCAAAGACTGCTTCTCAAACACTGCGCCAGACGCGCAACCCCAACTTGGGTTTGCCGAGCAGTTCACTCAGGGCACACAAACCGCGGGAGTAATGATTTGTACGGCAGATATGTGGTACGAAAAGCGCTGCATCATACCCTACAATCTGCTCCTAAAACCAGACAGGCTCGTTCACTGGTTATGCGCCACACCTAATAATGCAACACCCAACAGTGCGGTTACCAGCCAATTACTTGCACAATATTTCTTCTGCTCGCCAGATAACGGCGATTTCAGTCGAAAGACAGTTTGTATACTTCGCCTGTGCTGCAGTCTGTGACACATGAAACCTGCGGCTAACACTAGGACCTTCATAATAAAAACTAAAGGCAAAGAAACGCAAATGCTTAGTTCTGTCTTCCTGTATTATGCCGTAAAATCCGTGGCCTGAGTAAATCAACGCAATAATGCACCTTAATGGGCACGAATCTCTGGTATCTGCTGTTTGCGTGATTGATTCAAGTGTTGAACATTATAAAACGTCAAAGCGACTAGCGCGAATCCCATCCCAGCCGTCATACGCAAAACTTACCCCCAACACGATACATGTTATTCGATGTCATCCTACCGTGAGTCGGCAAGGGACTCAAACATCCAGGTGGACGGGTAATGAGAAACTCAGCGCTCTGATTGGTTCCAGCGGCTTCGAGGGCCCGGCCAAGGCAGGATTGGAGGGTAAAACTTGGAAATGGGTACTACTAACCGTCCATTTCCCTGCGCCAAAGGCTACGGTTGTATCCCCAGGTGCTTGACAGAAAGTAGCATACATAGCCTACCAGGTGTAAGGGTACTGGTTTGGTTATTGTCCATATTTCCAATCGGAGGCTCTTCGACTCGGAATGGATGATTTTCTATATAGTTAAGGCTCTAGGGTTAGTGGCCGAATTTCGAAATCTAGCTAGCCCTCACTGTTGGCGGTGTTGGAAATTGCAGGGTTTGCAGTAACTCATAAGGTATAATCCAAAGTGACACACTTCAACGTTTTACCCGGCAAACAAATTTATCAGGAGTTGGAGGTGCACTAGGATGCTGAAATATTATAGGCTAGCCTCCAATAAATCTGAGTGACTGCGTGCCTTGCATGTTCATGAATAATTTAGTCGGTCGAAAATGAGACCGGTGAACGTTCAGTGAAATAGCGATAAGCAAGCTGTGCGGATCGAGTCGGTGTTACGTTGTAAACAGAAAATTCAAAAAGGGCTAAAAAGCTAGAAGTGTTCGGGCTAGTTTGCTTCTGATCCAGATGACTGCGAAAGGCTAAAATCAGTGATGAATAAATGCACGAGGAAAATGAAGGAGAGGGTTGAGATCGAACCCTGACTTGGGACGCAAGTCAGAGGACAGCAGTCCGGGCAATTTCTAGTTCGTGTTCATTTGACAGTGCGAAAATTCTTGGCACGAGCTGTCGATACGGTTAGCCTGCTGCTGGATAGGAGCATAATAAGCAAAGAGAAATTAAAACGGGCTCAGTTTGTGCAGCTCCAACGAAAGACTGCAAGTTCGCGGCCGTGGAGATTGGCTTTAGAAATGAGAGTCAAAATTTGTTGAAAGAAATGTCATGGATGGCAATTTACGCTACATAGACATGCATAGCAATCGGAGAAGCGGTCCCGTTAAAGGGTTCCACCGGATAAGGTACAAGGTGAAGAGCAGGCACTTTACTCTCACGCTAAGGCTCAAAGGAACCGTCGTTAGCTAACCTGTGCGTGGTTTCCTCTCCAAGCCTAAAAGGGTGGGGTCACGATTTCCGTCGAATACTGAGTTCGCCGGCAATCGTAACAATAGTAAATAATCTGTTTGAACTGGGAGGACCCAGCACTAGACCTGGTTGAACTTCACGTCTTAGTGGATTTAATTAAGCTATGACGCTGTTCATTGGCAACAACAAGCTTCATTGTTGAACGTAGGCACTGCACTGACCTCAGTAGTGCTAAAGGTGCCCTTCCTACTGCCTTTTCTAGGACGATATCCCAGGACTAACCTTACGGAGAGCTATAGAAAAACCAACTAGATAGTGATATCACCAGATCGTCGTTTGCCATCTTGTTCCAAGGGACCAACGCAACGATCAGTTTGGTTGTACACGGGTGTATGCCGCAAAAGTTTTGTTGCAATCCTGACAGGGCGAGTTTCGTTTCACAGCGCTTTACGAATTCGCCAGATGCTACAGGCTTCATGGCCTTCGACAACAAGCGAGTGGTGGTCACTGGGCTGTAAGCTGCCGGGGGGGCTTGAGTCATCGGTTTGGACATCGGAGTGATTATTCTACATTTCGACGCCGTTATCATGGTCCCTGTACCTTAATATAGTTAGATCCATCCACCTGGTTGCCCTGAAAATTTTGCAAACATCCTCGTCTGAGGACCATATTTCCTCAGAGAAAGCTTTCCAGCTTCATTTTCAGTTTGGTCGTCGTAAACATAACACCGAGCTGGTCTTCTCCAACTATTTCGAACCCAGCCTGGCGAAAGATCTCCGGGGCGTTGAATCACTCCGACGGCGAGCACACGATAGCCTTCACTGTGTTCAGCGGCGAGGTCCGATTTACTCTGAGGGTTGACATAGTAGTTCTTCGGAACTTTTTCTGAGAGTGCCTGTCAGTGGGCGGCTTTGTCTGTGCAATGTTTCGAAGGACCAACTAGTTTTTCCAGGACAATTCACGTGTTATTTAACCGTTTCCAAATCCTGCACCAGACAAAACCACTAACCTTTTTAGTCGTTTCAGGATAACTTTCCGACATAACTGTTGTGCGTTTTACGTATAACCAACAACTATGACCAAACGCATGTGTTTCAATTGAGCCGTCTGTCCAAAAAATTAGCAATAATGGGGTTTCCTAGCTCTTAGGATGCATCAATTTAGGCGCTGCTCATTATAAGCAAACTAACAATTATTCCGCCGAGACACTGCGGTTGTAGAAATTGAGAATTTTATTGGGAGTTGGTGTATTCAGACGGCACGTTTAATTGATATATTGTTCGTGGATTTTTCCTTAGATGAGTGAATCTTTAAGGTCACCGGTCACCGCCGATTCGCATGTGACCACCGCAAAACTCAGCCGTAGTAACTTCTAACGGTCCACGGTGCCTTTTGAATGCAGGATAAAATAAGCAGAAACTTCTGTGTTATTTCTCCCCAGGTGGACACATGTACAGCGTTCGGATGCGTTATACATACCAGACGTAGCAAATTAGATGAGTCTTACATTAAATACCTGTACAACAATGTTCTTTGGTGAGCTTGCCGTGTGGACAGCATAATAACAGAATACAACCCGATGCATTGTGCAGTACTGCTACAAATATGTAGCCCTGTGAATGATCCCTATTATTAAACATACGTAACTATTGGAGACAACGCGGCGTTTTCACATATGTGCATGTGAATTATCATAGTCCCCATGAGAGCTCTTTCCCACTGAAAAGCATGACATCACGATGCTAGGCTGCGCTATAAGCGCAAATAAATTGTCAAAAAATAAGACCAACCATTGATAGTCACCACGCTTAGTGTACCGTTGTGGCTACGGCATATCCGGTGTGCTTAATACAAACGTAATGGGTATTCATTCAGTTTCGCTTTCCGTGAACCACTTTCAATGGACGATTGATCTGAAATAAAAGATATATAATCGATTTTGTCTCGTTTATACCTTTGGGAAAATGTGTCTAGATGTTTCGTTGCCACAGAAGAAAACTTATTACTTGTTCATTCAGTAGTAATAAAGGCATGGTGTTGCGACGGCCAAAATAAGAAAACTTATTACTTGTTCATTCAGTAGCAATAAAGGCACGGTGTTGCGACGGCCAAAACCAGGCCTAGTACACAAAGCTAAGTTTAAGTTAAACAGGGGTGTACACGAGGGAGCCTAATATAAGGTGGTATTGACTTGATCCCTAGTATTCAAGAACCTTAGGCGTCTCCAAGCCTGCGTTGATGGAAACAGTCGTAGCGAGGGTCTATTGAGTGGGCGGGTACTTGGTGTCAACTCTGCTCCTTTATGGAACCAAATCCTAACTTCACAACACTTCTGCTTCCCGATACTGATACCCTATAGCTTGATGAAAACAACTGGCCCGTCATCCTCATAACAACTTGGAACCAGCACCAACTAGGTGCTCCGGTCTTGGTCACTAGTTATCAGCTCCCGGGGTTACCTTTGTATGCAGACTGTTTCGTGATTTTGATCGACTCCATACCTCATACACCCCTAGCGCTTTGAAATCCGCTCGCTACTTGAGGCTGTCCCGAGGCTTTTTTCCAAGTCTGTCATGTGGGCTTGCGTTATGTCTGGCTCATCTTTCCTGCCCATGTACTGCTCCCCATCTTCACCGCCACAATAATCCTAAACTTCCCCAACAAATGAGCGACTTAGACAGCCAGTTCTTACGCGATATGACTATCTGTGATGACGATGATCTATCTGGGGAATGAAAAGTCTTCACTGTCTCAATGCCTCAGAAGTCAATATCCTTCAACATACATCCAAGTAACACACATCGCCACAATACCATTACAGCTGTCTCTGTCCTGTAAGCGATTGGTGGACTCTGACTCCCCACCCTCTTAATGTGCCCTACCTGCCCAGTCACACTTAATCTATCGCGTCAGCTTCTTCTGGCATTCCCGATCCCTAAACATCCACCAAATCCCTCTGAATCATGGTATCCTCTTCCGCAACCCCAGCGATGCGAAAGAATGCACGGTTGGCAACTCCCTATGCAATTACATGCGCTCCTCCGCAGCCAACTTATACGTCGTCCTAGTTCAAGTCCCTACTCCGGATTACTCTATCAGCTCTGTCTATTGACTGTTGCCCTCAGCCTAACTCTCACTGACAAAAACCATACCAAAGTCAGCTTTTCTCTTCATTACCAGACATTCTGCGCCTATGTAAATATATCCGTCTGATGATTTACTCCACTATACACTCTCACACAACATCGCGGTAAGCTTCTGCTCGACGTGGTAGCTCACATCAACGCTCCGACGCCGTTTAGCCATGGTGCACTCGCTGTGAATATCACTATTCCAATCCTACTGTCTCATTGGCAGCTGTCAGTTTACTTCTCCTTCGTGACTTGCCTCTACCAGCGTCTGTATGCCGTTTGTCTGCTCGAATTGACTGGGCTGTCTTTACTGGCCTTGCTTTCCCCGACCAGAAAAAAATTGGTAGCTGGAGTATTTTTAATGCACAAACTGCATTTATGACTGCTTGGATGGTATTCCACCTTGCAGATCTGGTAGCATGCACGAGGATGAAAACCTCGTGTTGTGGACGGGTACGCCCTGCAGGGAGGGTCGACCTGTTACGTTGCACCATGGTGCGTTCGTATATTCACCACCTCCAGTAGCACGGGTGCATCGCCCATCGCCGGTGGTTCTGAGTCTGGACTTTAATTTCAGGAAATCAGAAAAAGTGCTACTGACTTCTGTATGTTGCTGTTGGTGTTGGGCTCGCCTCGGTTGAGTTTTGTATCCGGCAACGCCATAAACCACAGATGAAAAAAACTGGCCTCTCATCTGAAAAACAATAAAAGATAAAAAATACACCTGGAATAGCCTGAAGATACTCTTCAATGCCCATGGCCTACATCGACGAGCATAGCTGTATCTGCCTTCGTCAGAACAGAGGCTACACCACCAAAGCCCATTTCGTCAACCAAGCAAAGAACACATCTACCTGCCGCTCCCAGTGGTAGACACGAAAGTCTTCATCAAGGCACTACTTGCAGATTAAAGCTGATGGCAGTGCTTCGGGGACTGGTGACTATTTCTCTTGTACATGCTTTCTCTCCTGGTACTGTCCAACCCATGTAATAAATAACAGATTAACCAGTTATCTCGGAAGTTCACTCCCGTTCGCCCTTATACATCTGATTTCCACACCACCACTCTGCATGCTTATATCGGCCTTTACTAGATCCGTTGTAATTTAATATCGTATGTTAGCAAACCCACCCCCTTGGTCGCTAGTCTATTAAGTACAAATTCATCTATATCCTATTCCATATAATCACTTGTCATCACCCTAATCGCGGCAGACGTCAAGTTTTTCTTTCTAGGTATATCAATACACATTATCCCATTTGATGTCCCCTCAAACTCACCATGCTTTACTAATCTCATCTCACCCCCTCATCTTTCCAGGCTTTGGACTTCGGCAATGCCCAGTTTGGACGACCTGGTTGGCTGTTATCCGCTCCACCTGGCTTGTGTTCTACAACCACATGGCCCCAAATGGACCAAAAACCCTGCGATTCCATATGGGCTTGCTCCACCTTGTTTCCTCGACCAGCCTGAAATGAATCCCGCTGCCCAAAGAACTGCACACCCCAGCCCACTCACCTTAAAATGTGACGTCCGTTACGGGGCTGTCAAAAACTGAAGCATGTCAGGCCAGTGATGGCATGGCACTGCCATACCCATTTTGATATCACGCCCGCAACTATTCCATTCCTTCTCTCGGCCGTGCCCTCTCGCCCACTCGTTCCATTAACTGCAAATACGACGAACTCCCCAATTGACCCCAGCTGACTCCATGACACATTATTCCAACCTGCTGAACTGTTGGTTGAAATTTAATCATCTCTGTGTCACTGTGCTTCCCACCAAATTCAATAACGTTCTATACAGTTCGCGTTCCGGCTCGTGTGTTGCCACCATCTCTCTTCCAAAGGAACTATTATGCCCGCCTCCACAACAGCGACACCAGTGAGTCACTACAGTTTAACTGTATACCATGTTTTTGAGATCCCTGCTACCATTTACCCTTTGCTAGTCCCTCCATTTCATCATCCCCACTTACGCTTTTGTGACCCTGGCCACGAGCCCAATAGTCCAAGGCCGCGAGGCCTCAGCGGTTGTTTTTGGCTTCAGTTCAATTTGATCGGCTGGATGATGCCAACTTTGCTGCTTCACCAGATCTGATGTTCTGGTTTCTGATTTTCCACAGCTTACATTTCTCTTGTCATATTTCAGGCAGGAAGCCTCTTGTTTTGCCCTCCTCGCTTTGTTTTTGCCCGCCACCTTCAAATCCTAACGATCTGACCTTGCTCGATGTTCTCTTCGACAAAAGAGCTTCCCTGCTCGTGCCGGTTTAGTGGTGACCACGTTTACATTGGATACAGCTCACCGCCTATGGCGCTGTCCTCTTTCCCACCCAAACTCCGTGTACTCACAGTCCCGCCAGTCATGCCTTTATTCTGACTGTAACCTTATGATCATGCCTGACGGCATGCCCCCACAAGTTGGGAATAAAATTATTATTATTATTATGACATTTAAGAGCCTCATACTCTAAACTGTCCTGTGGGTTTAGACCTTATTTCCTCTCCAGTCACTCCTCCGCCCATTTTTACCTAAACACCGATGGACCAAGGAGACGCTCAGTTAACCGGACTTTATTTACCGAAACCACAAAAAGCTTACGCAGGGATTCTGACGTGGAGGCTTTTTGCAGTTTGGATAAATGGTAACTTCTATATCAGAGACGTGGTGCGCACTGAAACTGGATAAACCCACTTGTATTGATGTTGAACTTGATTCAGCGATAAAAGATATTTGGGATGGCGCGATAATAACTAACGCGTAGGGCGAAACAAGCACCGCATAGAATATAACTCGATTTCCTGATGGGAGAAACTGCATATGCAGTAGGACAGTGAGAGTGTTAACTGAGCGTGGAAGGTTCGGCGAATTAGAACGATTTCTTTGCAGAGGCGGGTGAAGACAAGTAATCAGATTGTTCGTGCTTGCAAATAAAGGTTCAAAGGGGTTTGAGGAGAGATTCAAAGTTGGGCGATAATTGACTGCGTTGCAAGAAACGAGGAAGTGATCACCTTCAGGTAAGCATGGACCAACTGCAGCCGTAGTCAAATGACCATCGGTTGAGAATATTAGGGTTTGTAGGCGACTAGTGGGGCCAAGTGTTATTCGAGACCAACTCTCTACACTAAGTTAGGCAAGCGGCGGGACGTAATGAATAGAGTCCACAGTGGAGACCAGGAAATATTCGGTAGGTTAAAGTCACCCAGCAAAAATTTCGACGAATGAGGAAGGACATGTGTAGCGGAGATAGTACGGGACAAGTCAGCAATGAGGATGAAGGGGGAAGCTGGTGGTACGTAGATACAACTTACTAGTACAGGTCGTTTTTTCTGTTCTATAGAGAACCAGCTGACCGCTGAAATCCGTTCCAGGGTAGAACCACCATTGAATGTTGCATGAATTTGTGATTTGAAGTAGATGGCACATCCGCCGACCCTTGAGTTCTTCCTGTCAGAGCGGTGAATATTAAAGCCAAGGATTGAAAAAGCCGTGCCTGGAGTTTCATCTGTTAGCCATGTTTCAGCCACACAAACAAGACTTGTTCGTGCAATGACGCTAACGGCTCGGAGATTATGGACTGTTTGGAGTAGTGAGCGGGCACTAATCAGCATCATTTGTAGGCCCATGGGCGAGCGAACCATACAAATTGGGAAGTTACAAACCTCACTCACGGTGGAGTCTGGTGCTGGGGGAACTTGGTACGTGGAGGCGGGATAACATGAAGCAGAGCCCACTGGGCTTGCGGTTGGAGTCCGAGGGGGAGTATTTAGCGCTAGTGGTGGGTGGGTAAATAGGTGATGAAATAGGTCAGAACCCACCGCATAAGGTACAGTATTGAGCTCAGTATGGGGTAGGGAATGTCGTTGAGAGGGAGTCATGTAGTTGAATGAAGAGTTGTCGGCCAGGGGGCGGAGCTTTATAGGAACTAAGATTAGGTACCATTGTTTGTGGATCAGGGGCCCTTCCAAGGGCCAGGGTTGCATGGTGTGGGGGGCCACAGGTGTATTAACGTACTATGCAGGTATGGTGCAGTTTGTAGACGTAGAACGGAGGGTAAAAATTCGAGGAGTTAGCGCGGGGGAGGGCGTTACGATGCCAGGCTGTGGCAGCAGATGCTTTAACCCGAGGAAGCGACTTGCTGGGAGGGGCGGAGTGGCGTTGTTTCAAGGGTTTCGAGCAAGAGACTGTTTTCCCCTTTGATTGCAGCACCGGGTGAGGGCTGGTGAGATACCGCATCTATCATATCAGTGGTGAATTTTGTTAGCACGATGGAGGTCAGGAGTGGTATAGGTAGGTGTGCAAAGGAAGAAGTGGAGAGCTCATGGTCGTGAGCGGGAGGATTGAGGCTTTCAAGCGGATTTCTCCCAAACCGTTCCTGCGTGACGAACATGCTCGTATTTATGGACAGCTTAACCCAAGCCAAGGACGAGGGACTCATATCGGATGCCATATTTTTCGACTTTTCAAAAGCATTTGATCGAGTCCCACACGTCCCTCTGCTCCACAAACTCGAGTCTTGCAGGATTCGAGGGAAAATCCTACACTGGATCAAGGCATTCCTATCAGACAGATCATTCCGAGTGAAAATAGGCTCGACCTACTCTTCTGCGGCGCCGGTCTCCATCGGAGTTCCTCAGGGCTCCGTTTTGGGACCTTCGCTGTTTCTGATATACGTCAACGACCTTCCAGATGTTATTTCAAGTCCATGTCTACTTTTTGCGGACGACTTGAAATCGTGGAGTTCCAATGCCAGTGCCCTCCAAATTGATGTAGACGCCGCAAAGCAGTGGTCGTTGGACTGGCACCTTCCTCTGAATGACGAAAAGTGCGTCCATATGTCATTTGGAGGAGACTCAGCGAACTCCTTTGTCATGCATGGTGAGAAAGGACCAGAAGACATCACGAGGATAGATGCCAAAAAAGATTTGGGTATCTGGCTCTCTCCAAACCTGTCCTTCTCACTGCACCTTGAGAAATCGGCTCAGAAGGCATTCGCTGTTCTACGGATGATTCGGCGTACCTTCTCTCGTATTACTCGCACGGACTTCCAAATACTCTATGGGGCCTATGTCAGACCGCTCCTTGAATATGCCAACCCGGTTGTCTACTCAGGACGCACGAAAGACGTAATCCTCATTGAGCGTGTCCAGCGAGCTGCTACGAAAATGGTTGCCGGTCTCAAGTCCATGGACTACGAAACGCGTCTCGTGGTGCTCGACCTCTTTCCCTTGGAGTATCGTCGCCTCCGAGGGGACTTAATTCTTACTTACGCCCTGTTTGAACAAGGCTTGGCCAACAGGTTTTTCACCGTTGACCCAGCAAACACACGGCGGGGACACGGTAAGAAGATTTTTAAGCTCAGAGCGCACACCTTCATTAGGCAAACTTTTTTCTCATTTCGGGTAGTTGCTGCGTGGAATAACCTTCCTGAGACGGTTGTCCACGCTCCCTCTAGAACTCAGTTCAAAACACTATTAGACACTTATTTACGCGAGTCCTCGCGCTGGCAAACATACTGCCCCGCGCTGAGAACTTAAAGAGCAGTGCTACACCCTTTTTTCACTTGTGCCTTTCAGGTGAACGACAGCTGCTGAACGACAAGAACAAAACCGACCCGGGAAACTTGGGCAAAAGCCTCGCTCCTGTGTATCAATCCGTGAATCCGTGTAAAGCAGGTTTGTGTGGCGCCAGGGTACAAGTTGGCCTCACAGTATGGCGAGTTTAGACAAGGAGGAATTCCAGGATAATGGAGATCGGGGAGAGAATCAGTGTTGGGGCATCGGGGTTTTGTTGGTAGCATGACATCTCCAGCTTTTGGAGGGGCAGCTGGAAGTCCGGCCGGTTTAGAACTGACCACATTGTCGGGGGCGGTTGGGGGCCCGACAGAACGTGAGGGGATTGGAACAGGAAACGGGGGTTCTTTGGCTGTAATGCGCACATGTGTCAACGCCGCTATGGCTTTCATAATTTTCCAAGGGGTTGGTTACATGGGAATTCTGCGATCGAGCAACACCGAGAGTATGGATTGCTTACCGCCGTACCCAAACATCCTGATGTAGGTAAATTTGCCATCCTGGATTATCAACTGTTCTCCCTAGCAGTCCCATTCCCGGATTCCTACTCCGTCCGCTTGAACGCCGTCATTTTCTAATAACATCAACACCACCACTCCAGCTAGGTAAACTTTCGAAAGGCGACCCCGGTCCTAAACCTTGCCTTCGCGAACGGACGCCATGCAAGTGGCAAATTCACAGTCCACAACCCATGAAACATCCACCTTCCTGGAATTGCCATGTTGAAGGTAATGAGAGATTCTCCCCATCCTTTCAAGTTTCTCCTCTCACAAAGTCCCTTTAAATGGAATAGGCGGCTGTACCTTGGTCGCCAGGACCCATTTCTTGTTCCCGTCCCAACTGTCTCCAAGGCGTGCCACAATTTAAATCATGTGCATACAATTGGTAACTCAAAACGACATAAATATTGTAATCGCCTATGCGATGTTTCCGGCCACGAAAGTCTACGAGCGGCTTGTTCCATACAGACGAACTGCCAATCGGAGAATGCTAGCTGTCTGGAAAATTGTCGCAAGTGCTATTCAGTTTTTTCGTATTGGTCAAAGTGTGCGATTTTTGAGGTTGTTTCTGTGATTCATCTGGTCGCAGCCAAAAAGGTCCTCTACCTTTGTATCATCGCGCTGGAAAGTTGTCTGATTCATCGCCCGTCGCGGCGGGCAAATCCTTCCACAATACACACTGGGTGCGGTTCCTACCTAGGAAGATTGTGACAAAATCGGTATCGACCTCAACCGCTATCCCTTCCGTCTATCGGCTGTAGAGTTTTGGAGAATATTGTCAGCAAGTTTTCACATCATCTACTATCACTCAAACCGCACTACCGGACCGGGTATAACTATACCTTGCTCAGTTTTTGCCCAGCGTTCCAAATTACCCCCGGCCACACCAAACTGCCAGACGTAAGCGCAAGACTGATCGCATATTGTTTGATTCTTTCAAAACATTTGATGACACATTACACGGTCTTGTGTTGAACATCTAGGAACTTCTCAGAATCATCGACCGCCTCTTTTACCGACAGGATTCTTTTGCCTTTACTTTCCGACAATAAGCGTGAACGAGTCTCTCTCCAGAATTTCGGAACACAAGGGGCGCCCACCGATTGTCAGTTGTTGCGTTGCCAGATCCACTATATTTGGCAAATTTCTGGCAAAACCGACCAAATATTCCCCTCAATGCTACTGATCTCCACCTTGTCTCACTTACCAAGTCAGTACTCTACATTGTTCACATCATAGAACAGCATAGGGATCTCGTTGTCAGGACATTTTCAACCCCTTCTCCTCTCTGATTTGCCTGCACTCCCTCAAGAGAGCCACCCGAATGGTTAATCGTCTCCATTCACTGTTGGTCCACCATCTCCTAGAGCACCGCACACTTCTCCGGTTTTCTTGTGCAGGTGTGGTGAGCACTTAGAGTGCGTTCACCTGGGGGCTGTAGCAATGTGCCGCCCGTATTTCGGCAAATAATCGTGTCTGAATCTATTCCCATTTAGACGGCCTTGCATTACCGGGTACTGGTTGTTTCCAGAAACCAACTAGGCTGCGCCGAATCGTTCAGATCAAGGTTTACCAACAAATGCGACAATATGAAAACAATAAGAGAAAGCAAAATTATACAACCTTCAAATCGTGAGACTACATTCTCACTACAATCTCACCCAGAGTTCACGCCAAATAAAGATAAATAGCCAAGACGACCAAGCACACTTTATTGTACTAAACTGGGTGCGCGATGAGGAGGTAAGAGTGCGGCCTACGTTCAGGTCAAAATAAGGAAGGGGTATGGGAGTATAACATGGTACACATCAGAACAGAGAAAAGACTCAACACTAAAAGCCTTTCATACAGAAATAAAATTACAAACCCAGTCATCGACCGTGCTGCACACCTGGTGTCGTACCAGTCATCTTCCTGGTCATTGCCATAAGTTTCTTTGGAGGCGGTTTGCGGCCAGCCCCAGACGATTTTTTCCCCGGGTGGTTTTTCTTTGTAGACTTCACCTACGGTATCTACTGCATCGGACTCGCACCCAAAGTCTTCAAAAGCGAGTATGATAAAACTTTTCCTGCCCCGTTTTCCTCCACCACTGGAGGCCAGCCCTAGCCCATGTCCACCTAGTCTTCAATTCCATCACATCATTTCCTTTTCGTTCGCAGGTGCACACATATATTCAGACGTAATTACAATTTGTACTTGATCATCTGTAGTCACGAGCATCGTTCAAATCTCCAGTTCTAGCAACGCAGCTCGTAAGTCTCAGTCAGTTTATCTCAGCCTGTCCAGAAGAAGCCGAACGGATCCCAGCAACCTGTTTGAGTATACCCGTCCCTGACCTTCTACTGGCATGTACTCCTGCTGAGCCCTAAATAAACCTCGGCCACTGTGCCGAGATTAAAGCGCCGTGTGCTTCGCTGACCACACCGGCATTGTCATTAAATCTTCAAAATATTCTCCGGAAACCCGGGACTTCGATGACGAATATTGAACAGCGGACTCCCCCTTACAGATATTTGGGCCAGGATTTCGGTTGCATCTGCAAAGCTGAGGCCATCAGTAGTTTCATATACCGAAGATGTTCAGTCCTTCATACATCATCAAACTGAGCAAAGAAGTCCTGACTGTTCTTAAACCAGCTTTTGAAATTTATGCAGGTGGTGGTTCGAAACTAAATGTGGTGAACGGGCTGACAGTAGAACCTGTGAAAAACGCGACTCCAACCGGTTTCGGCTGATACGCCAAAATGGGTTCCTATCCAGAAGCTCAATAAGCCCCACCTGACCCTCTTCGAACCTTTGTAGCTGCTGCGAAATTGGTTGAAGTTGCTCTCATGAAAATAATACTGTGGGCTCGGGCTGTGGTCATTTGCTGCGGTTAGCCACTCCTATGTTGGAACTTAGTTTGCTGTTCCTCGTACTATGGTGTATCGAAAATCGCGGTACGTTGAGACAGGGTGTAATGGTGTACAGAGGTAGAACAGTTAGAGAATATTCCAAAGGTCACGCTGACCGTTGTGGTCGCATGCAGTCGTCTATCCATGCACAAGGCAAACTCGGGTAAATGACTGGTTGTTCCGAGTCACGTGATCCATACCCGAATATAAGGTTGCTCCACATGGGGCCCAGCCGCTTAGCTGAAGTTTGCACCAATGGTTAACCGTGGCTCCATGGACTGGTGGGATCAGATTTGGCGTAGCGGACTTCGTTTTCGCGGTTCGAATCCGGGGACCGTCGTCCGGCTTGTTTTCGACTTTTCTCGTTAGCACGTTTTTACACGGAACACTACTACCTATGCTGAAATTCATATATAGCTTAAAAATATGATTGGAGAAGAGGAAAGCAACTTACAGTTCCGAGTGCGAAAAGTCTTGGATATGTAGTTAAGTTTTAGGCGAGATTTCCAAAAACGCAAATGTCGACTTCCTGCCAAACTTTCATTGAAAGAGGTGGTGTGGGTAGCCACAAAAGCATTGTGCGAAGAAAGCGAGGTCTAGGGAGGGCATTTAAGGCACGTGGATACGTTTTGTAATGTTAAGCTTATGTATTCACCTACGTCAAATTGCACATATCTCACACGAAGAAGCGGAGATCTCTTGAAATTCATTTTCCAATTTGTTACAGACTAATTTCTCGCTTGCTTTTACAACCCATCTTTCCTTAATTCATGTGCTTTAGACATTCAACTCGTTCTCCTCTTGGCCGCTCACTAGAAGCACACCCAAATTATTTTCGCCGGAACTATGGGGTTTTGGGGTTGCTGCTTTTACGGGGAGTTAGTCTAATCCATTTACACTCGTAGGTGATATGCTGCTCATAGCCTTTTGTTTAGGTGAGCGAAATTTCAGGGTCACGGACCATCACCGATTCGCATCCTGCTGCCGGTTTATGAGAGATAAAACACGAACTCGCACTTTACCATATTTTGGCGTTCTTTAGGAATAAACATCTACTGAATATCCAGTGCAAATTCCACCCAGGAAAATCGGTCATCAACGTTTATTTGCTTTATACTCCCCAGATTTAACGGACGAGATAATTTTGTTCGGCGAACTTCATCACAACACATTTTCTTATGGATCTCAGCTTCCATTAAGTATGACCTTGTCAAAAAACAGCAGTAATTGTGCAATGGAGATGCGAGGGCCATCTTTGTGGATGATTGCCTTCCCCAGCTATGCATAACTAGCCCGTGGACAATACAGAGTCAGGAGGTAACCTGTGGTAAATTACAAACACAATTGTATCATTTCTACTAGGAATATTACTCATCATAGGTGGACTACATCATGAAGCGGTCATCATGATAACGGTAACCGTTGTCACTCACCTCGACTACTTATCGTGACTGCAGCATGCTAGCCCCGTGTCAATGTGCGGCGCTGATTATGAGGCCCCACCTATACACGATAACCAATCCAACGGATAATGACACCCGTCATACTCATAACTGTATTCAATATCGCCTATCTTCGCTACGTATCGTAACTGCTAGGCCCGTGTCCATGTGTGACGCTGATTATGAGGCCTCACCTATACACGGAAACCTAATTTAATAGCCAATGACGGTCTTTCATAATCATAACTGTACGCGTTTTCAATCATCTCGAATACTTGTTGTAACTGCTAGGCCCACTTCTATGTGCGACCCTGCTTATGAGGCCTCACCTATGTACAGTAACCTAATCCAATGACCAACGACTGTCTCTCACGCACACCTGTACGCGATATCGCTTATCTCTTCTACCTATAGTAAACACCAGGCCAGGATCCATGTGGACCGGTGAAAATAAGGCCTCAACCGTGGTATCCTAATCTAACGCCCAACGTGGGTCTGTCATACTCATAACTGCAGTCGATATCGCCTACCTTGGCTACTTATGGTAATTGCTAGGCCTGTGTCTATGCAACGCCGAATATGAGACCTCAACTAGGCTCAGCAGCCTAACCCGATGGCCAACCACGGCCCGTCACGCTTATAACCGTACTCGACGTCGCCTACCGTGGCTACTTATAGTAACTGAAGGGCCCGTACACATGCTCGTAACTGACTAATGCCCTAACTATACATAATAGACCAATCCAACGACCAACGGCGGTCCTTCATATCCATACATGTCATCCGTGTGCCAACCCCATGCCTAAAAATACACAACCACCTTTAAAACATGTTTCTATTTATTGGTTGTATCGGTACAAACGTAATGTGTGGTCAATCCAGTTCTCAGTTTCAGGAAGCCGCTTTCACTCGACAGGATTTCTGAAAGGAAAAATGTATAATCAATCACGACTCGTACACACTCCGTACAAATCCTTTAAAACACATAATTAAACAAAGTTGTAGTGGCCAACTCACCAAGTGCTTACTAAACCTTTGTCCACAATTCCAAATGGGTGTCCACGCTGAAGCTGCAGTCTTACTGTTATAAGGGTAAACCCACCACTTGCTCAATTGGTCCCGTGTGTATACCGATTATTCGGTGTCAAATAGATCGGGTTGTCAATCCAATCTCACGAACAGAATTGAGTACTGTTACGGTTCCCGATACGGAACTTTGAGTGACGCGTAGGTTCGACAATCCCGAATATCAAAACGAAGAATTGGTTGTAGTTCTACGGTACTATTTACATAAGGGTAAGCGAACGTACAACAAACCTCAATTGTTCACGTTCGTAGCGTCAACAGGCTCACAGGTCTGTCACTGACCGGCACAGTGCAGTGTCAACGTCCGCACACCAAACAACGGCGAGCGGAATGATGGCTCAGTAGCGGGTTGCGGTCGTCCTTTCGACGATAGTCTCGTGATTCTCATTGGACGTGCGGTCACACGGAACTCATGAGAAAACAGGCCGGGCAGGCTCAGCAAACGGGACATGAACGCGCATGGGTAGGTAGGTCAACTGCGCACATACGCACACAGACGCACATGCCAATGCACAGGTGTCGGACGAGACGGCCTCTGCGGCAAGGTGAGTGACGGGTACGAATAAGCAAAACAACTAGAGATCAAAAGTACATAGGCAGAGTAAGCAAATGAATGGGGAATTATCATGAGGTCAAGTTGATTCAACAAGTGGTAATCGGCAACCATGTGCATTGTTGAGCGCAGCGAAGTTAAAGTTAAAGAGGAATGTATATGTGTCAGCCGCACACCAAGTGGTATACACTTGAGCCCTGAGATCCAAGGAACACGTGCGTCATCATACGTGCATCCGTGGACGCAGGGGCAACGAAGACCTATTAAGTGGGCGGGTACTTAATGTCAAGTCTGCGCAACACCTGGCAATAACCGGTTTGGACACCCTGTTTACTGTTATCCACTCCACCTGGTCAGTGATTTACATCCCAGAGATCCCCAAACGGACCAGAAAATACCGCGATCTTACATTGGCTTCGTCCTACCTCTGCAAATTCCATTGGCCAACTCAAAACCCCGCTGCTCACAGAATGGCACATCCCAGCCCAATCACCTCAAACATTACGTCCTTCAGGGGCTGTCCAGAAACCGAAGTACGTCAGTGCAGTGATGGTACATCACTGCCATACCCAGTTTGATAGCACACCCGCAACTAAGCCTTTCCTACTCTTGACTATACCTTCTCGCCAACTCGGCCTATTAGCTACAAATACGAACGAACTCATGCTTAATTCTGAATTTAATCTTATGACCATGCTTATCCGATCATGCTACCCACCAGTTGTGAATAAACATATTGCTACCTTACACTCTGAGTGCACGGTATATACCAAAGGACATTGATCAGTTCATTAAAAAACAACTGCACCTTTTCCTTCTCTTTGATGATTAGAACGACGTCTGCATGCTCCATATCGACAAGGTTTTCATGAGATATTTGAAAACCGGCGTCCAGAAGATGTTAGTTAGTAAGGAATTGTGACCACTTTTGGTTGCTTGTTACCTCTGGCCGCAGTCTAACTCACATCATGGTGCCTTCTAGAAGTCTTTCTGAGACTTCCCTATATTGTGTGCCGGATGTAGACACGGCTGTCTTAGTGCCTTGTCAGAATGACAGAAATGAACCACTGTGCGCCCTCAATGGACCCAAGAATACCCTTGATACATGCCGGTCTCAATTTGCGACGATTCCGTGGCGAATCCTAACTTCAATAACAACCCTAAACGACTCACCCAAGGTGTTCATGTACGGGGCTGTCCATGGGCCCAAGTACGGCATTGCGATGAAGGTACCGCGACTACCATACCCAGTGTGATGGTTTGTCCGTAGTTCACCATATCCACAACATTTACCGGATGAGGGTGTTACGTGCACCCACAAGATATCCCCAATCCCTTTAATTTGTGCCAGGAGTTGAAAGCACTGGACACCTTATTGTGCTGTATGCTTGTTCTGACCATAAACACACTAATTCTACCAACATCCCTATCGATGGTTCGGTATAGCCTTGCGCCTGATAGCATGTACTGACCATCATATAAAAACAGAAAATTCACTAGCTGTGACGAATTCCTTGGCTTGGTTTTGCCGGACACCTGCCAAAATGATAGGAGACTTTTTCATGCACATGTCTTTAAAAGCTACTCAATTATGACTTTGCGGCGACACAGAGAGCGCTATTAGTTTCCTTGTCTTTTCGAGATTACTTCCACACGCAGTGCAAAATAAAACATGAGAACGAATCGGCTCTTCCAAGAATTTCCCACCGTCATTAGAGATACATCACAGCCGTTGGCAGCCATCAAAATATAAATTCCGCGCCCATGGTGGACCTTGAGTACGTTTAAACAACTTTTAACACAAGTGAGTCCGCATGGGGAGATCTTAAGGGACCGAATAAATGCCATCAAATGCTGAAACTTTATGTTAAAGCTTTCCTCCTCCGAACTATGGTTTCAGAGAAATTTTGGGTGTGCATCTAAGGCTCGGCCTCGTCTTGGCTTGTGCACGAACGCCATTTGAATGCGCGCGGTTTCCGGCTTATGCCCAACTAACCAATCAGAATGCTGGCGTGTGCATTAATCGTATGCCGCTGCATAGGAGCCCGGTTCCGATTAGCCCATATTGTGACTAATCAGGATATCCTTCACTGGTTCGTGGCCGGCTCCCAAGGCTACACCGTTTAGCACATGGCCTCGGCTTCCCAGGTCGACAGTGTTGTTGTCGTTCAGCAACTTAGGGTCACAGGAGGGGCGCAAGAGATGTGAAAGTGCAACACCGCTGTTCAGGGTCTCATCGTCGGGCAGTAAGCTTGCAAGAGTGAGGACTTCACGTAAGAATCATCTGAAAGCGAATGCAGCATGGCAACTCGTTGAAGAGCTTTTCACCTTGCAAGATGGGATCCACGTGATCCTCTCTAGGTTTAGTTGGAGAATGACCGATCTTACTGTCGTTCACACTGTTATTTCTATCCAGATTGCCCTAGTGTTGGAGGTGTAGGCACCCAGGATGTTTTTTATGGGTTAAACCTGGGTTCCCATCCTTGTCCCATTTTCGATTCTTTCCATCGTATTTCTGTGTTCAGATAAACTGGCTTTGTTGTACGGCACTGTAGTACCGGTGCTCTCCTCTGGTATTGTCGTCAATGATGCTGATGATTATCGTCTTAATAGCTCTTCTGATGCACTTAATCTCGGTTACCTCGTTGCCTCATGAGTAGACATCTTGGTTGTCCGCCTGAAGTGGGCTGTGTAGGTGTCTGGAAGTCTCTGAGTATTACGGGGAGGGAGTGTTCATAGTCATCTGAAGTGCACTGAATGGCATTTTAATGACGGTGCGAGGTACCTAAGTTCTTTTTGGCGCCCAGCTTGGCAATGTCTTCCGGTTCAATCTCACCTCGCACGACGAAGGCCTTGCCTGCATCCTCATCGATTGACACATGGACGCACTCTTTGTTGTTCTAAGGAGGATGCCAATCCAGTGACCGCTGATTTGCGGTGTCGATATCCATTTAAGTGCGCTGACGCAAACCCAAGACCTCAAGTCGTCCGCGAAAGGTAGACATATGCTTGAAAATTGTATCGTGAAAGTCGGTGACGGAGATCAGAACAAGGAGTAGTCCCAGGAGGAGACCTTCAGAAACCCCGGTGGAGACCAGAGCAGGAGGAGAGTAGGTTGATTCAGCTTTTTCATGGAACGTTCTACTGTAAAAGGCCTTGATGCGCCTTAAAATTTCTGCTAGAATTCCATGAGCTGTGATGTTTTAGAGCAAGTAGACACATGGAACTCGATCGAGTATCTTAGAAAAGTCGAAAATGATGGCATCCGATGTGAGTCCTTCGTCTTCGGCTTGTGCTGGACCATCCATTAGCACGAGTGTGTTAAGGGCGGTTTGAGACGACTCGGTATTCTGGGGATAGCGGGTTGTCCACGGTGAGGGGAGCCAGCTGGAATGAGTAGGATTATGTTCGGGGATAAACCAACGCCACCAGTTCTTCCGCGTTTCAAGTCAGCCCGGAAAATGCAGTGACAGTCAACTGAGATCTCAGCGTCAGAGACATGGTGTGAGCTAGGCCTCCGTAAATGCCATTCTGGATGGTCTTTCCACACAGCACGACCGCTGAATGTCAGAAAGCTCGTTGAATAAACCGAAGCAACTTGTAGACAAGCATTTCAATACTGATTCTGCCGAATATGTAGGCGGGGAACATAAAGGTTTTGAGTCACCGGAGGAGCTAGAAGAGTTAGTAGTTAAAAGCTGGCTTTGATCCCGAGGCTTGTAAGAGACCTATCCATCGTGCTTGTTTGCTTCTTGATTTGGTCCCAACATGTCTTGTTCCTTTGTGAGGTGTTTTTATTCACTTAGAATCGAACTTTTGTTTCTGGGGAACGCCACCCTTCTTTCTCTTTCACATACTTTTTCTTCCCCCCTCTTTGATCCTTGTAGGCCCGTCTGTTAGAACTGATGACTCTGTTCGCCCTGAATCGGTTTTGAAAGCAAAATCTACGCATCATCTAGTGCTGACATTCTCAGGCAGCTCGAAATCAATCTTCAAGCCTTGACACTATCTGGCTGCTTCCAATATTCATACTTTGAAGCAAGCCGAGCAACAAGCTGCTCTTGCTTTCACACTGGACTCGCTTGACATTGATGCGTGCTGTGTTTCAGAGACAAGAATTCAAGGTGCAAGCACAGTGATTGAGCTAACCGCACCATCAGTCTCCACTCGCTTCCGGCTACGCAACTCTGGTGATCCAGAGGCTGCTGCGGCGGGATTTATAGGTGTTGATATCGTCCTAAGTCACCGGGCGGAAGTATCCTTGCTTGACTGGATACCTGTTGATACTCACCTCTGTGCGGTTCGTCTGGCAACGTCTGTGAAGGAGTCTCACAAGCGGGAAGTTGATCACTGTCTGTTTATCGTGTCTGCCTACGCCTCAACTGACTGTAGCTCCGACACCGTCAAAACAGGTTTTATGACGGCCTGAATGCCTTGTTTCGGCGAGCTAAAAGCTCAGACATCGTGATGGTTGCTGGAGATTTGGATGCACAAGTGGGCAGGCTTAGCGTATCTGAGACTCAATTAGGAAGTCGACATGGATTGGACTCGGTACGTACGGACAATGGGGAACGATTGCTTCACCTATGTGCTGATCGCAGGCTGTTTTTTGCAGTACCAACTTCCGAAATAGCCGAAGTCGTCTGGCCACATGGTGTCCTCCAACGACACGCCGGCCACAAACTCAAATTGACCACATCGCCATCAGTTACCGATGGTGTGGATCAATAACTGACTGCCGGTCGTTTTGGAACACATTTCTGGATTTCGACCACGCGCTCGTCCGGAGTCGCTTCTCCCTACGTTTTCCAGGACCGCGTAAGGTGCGGACAAATTGCTTAGCAACTGAGAGATTGGCAGATCAGGATGTTACACGAATTTACCAAAATCGTCTTCTCGAGTCGCTTCCAACCGCTCCACCATCACGTGAATCCATCCTGGGACGGGATCGCCACATCTTTGCACACTGCTGGAAGTTTTGCCTGCGGTAGGGTGTTACCGGGCCCACTCAAGCACTGGATATCAGACCAAACAGTGGCACATAAGTCTCGTGGAAATTTCCTCACCGGTCCTAAACATAACTTGGCCCGACGAATTATCAGGCGTCAAGTAGAAGTGCGCTCGGACCGTGACGTCTGGTAGACACGGAAAGCCAAGGAAATGGAGGAGGCCCATAAGGTCGGGAATGCCCGAAGATTATTCCACTTTATCTGTGCGACCGGGCTCCGGATACCACCTGTAAGTTAAACCACCAAGGATCAGAGTAGGGGGGCATCTTGAGTAAAGACGACCGTTGGACCGAATACTTCGAAAAGCCTCTCAAGCGCCACAGAGCGCCTGTTCCGGATGAGCTTCCACCTGCATTGTTTAAAGATGGATTTGAAATCCTCAGTCAGCACTTGTTAGATCTGTTTGCCTGCATTTGGGAAAAGGAGACTGTCCCAGACAACTTGAGAGAGTCGGTGACAGTGTCCAACTAAAAAGAGGCTCGTATTGAGTGTGGTAACCACAAGTGGATCAGTTTGACCCCGGTCGTAACGAGATTGTTGGCTTCATTTGTGCTTCTTCACGTGATGGTGGCTAGTGAGACGCTGACTCGAGAGTAACAAGCGGGATTCCGGTCTGGTAAGGGTTGCATTGACCAAATCTTAACACTTGTCAGGCGCTAGAACAATCTCATACGTACAAAAGACCCAGAATTTAGGTATTCTTGGATTGCCAAGGAGCATTCGGCTCGGTTGACCGGTCTGTTCTCCTTGACACGTTCGTCCATCAAGGAATGTCTCGGAAGTATGAGACCATAATAAGTTCTTTGTATTCTCAGACTTTCGGGCGTGTGAGAGCATACGGATAGCTCCCCAAATGCTTTTTTGCACAAAGTGGTGTCCGTCAGGAGTGTCCACTAGTCCTATTCCTATTTAACTTCGTGATCGATGAGATACTGAGACGAACGCTAGAAGGTCTTCAAAACCCTGGTGTTCAAATAACCGCTGACGAAAACCTTGTCGACCTGGAATATATAGACTACATCGCTCTCGTCTTCGAAGAGAAGGATAAGGCGCAGGTGTTTTTGGATGAACTGACCAAAGTCATCCCGTTCTTCGGCATACACGTTGCATCCACAAAATATGGCCGAGCTTGAGTGCTGCAATGACTCCGCAGACTACGCTGGTTGGAACTCGGTTGCATTAGGTGTAACCGTGCCAGGAAGACAAGAGAAAACCCGTCAAACCAAGAGGAGCGAAACCTCCTACTACGAGCAGTCATGCTAGGAGAGGGTCTGGGGGTGAAGTCGTGCTGTCTAGTGCCATAAGAGTGTGAAGGCAGTAAGATGTTCCCCCCAGGCAACCAGCATGCCCATATTTATGGAAGCAGCGATGCTGCCTTCCCCCGAGGAAAAACGGGTTAGAAAAGTCGGTCCCGAAAACCGCACACTCCGGTCGCCCAACGATTGACCCTGACCGCCGGCTCATATATATATATATATATACATATACGACCGAAATATTTTTCAAGCCAGAGTTTGGCGCTGTTCAAGAGCGCCTGCATCAGGAGTCAGTAATGACTTATTCACTGCCCTCGGATCAGGACAACCGCTTGCAGTCAAGAAGGTAGGACTCTTGAGTCGTTGGTTCGAACCCCACCTCTGTCTCTCGACTTCCCCTGTCTAGGCTTGGGCAGCCTGACAGTATCCCAGCCCTCGTGCAACCTTCGGGTTGCATGGCAGTTAGGCACCAAAAGGGTGTTACAGCTGAACGATTGAGTCGTTGGGTCCGGGCAGGGTCTCCTACGAAAACCTTACACCCCCAGTGTCTTGTGGGTCAAACTTTTGACTCAAAGGCTGAAGGTGAGGTATCTCAAACGAACTTCCTTCCTCGGCCTGGGCAACCGGAAAGTATCATTTGCCCACACAGTTCTGTGTCTACTGATGTCCCTCCCCAACCCATTCCCGTCACACACGCAAACGTTGCTGGGTCACTTGACTTTCAGTTATCTGACCGATGTGTCTTATGCACCCTGCTGCCTATTAACAATAAACGAAATAACGCTTTTCTTAACCCAAGAGATCTTTCCTACGTAGGAGCTTTCAACTTCCGTGCTCTATGTCAGATTGACAAAGAGGCAATTCTCGCTGAAACCTTTTACTTCCTTAAAATTGATGTATGCTGTGTCTCCAAAACATTTATATAAGTCCCAAGCGTGGTTATGCATATCAGAACGCTCTTTCACCTTTCCCCTCCTTGTGTCCGATGATCCAGAAGCGATGACTCGTGGAATATATGCTGTGGGAGCCGCACTGAGCCACAGAACTGAGCTCATTTTGTTGGATTGGATTCCAATGAACAACCGTCTTTCCACCGTTCGGTTATCCAACTCAACGAGGCTCAGTGCCTGTTGGCATAAAAAACGGTGTCTGTTTGTAGTGTCGACAAACCAGACTGTTTTCCAGACGATGATAACGACACTTTCTATCGAGAGTTTTCTGGCTCACTCGTTGGGCAAGAAACACTGGTACTGTGATCCTTTCGGGCGGTATGAATGTCCAAGTCGGTCATCTGAGCTCCTTGGAATCGCACTTGGGCGCTGGATTCGGAGTCGTCGCACAGGCAACGGAAGGCGACTGCTCCATTTATGTGCTGATCGCCAACTGTTTCTGGCCAGTGCTGTATGTCCGACTCCTCCAAATGACTTCTAGATATCGTCGGGATCGCTATCCATCATTGATGCCTGGAAATCCATACCAGCAGGCAATGAGTACGAGGGTGCGCAAATTCCTCAAATGCCAGATAATGAGGAGCCTAAAGAAAGACCGAGAGTTCTGCAAATTCCTCAAATGCCAGATAGTGAGGAGCCTAAAGAAAGACCGAGAGTTCTGGTGCACATAAAAATCTTTGGAGACGGAGAAGGCTTTTGCTCCTGGAAACAACCTTGCCCTATATTGATTGATACGATCGACTGGCCCTAGGAAAAGCGGTCAGCGAAAAAGGCGGCTCATAAATTCACTCTCAAAAACACCGACTGGAGGGATGGGCCGAACACTTCGAAGAACAGTTTAGCTGGCCTCCTGCAACACAGCCTGTGGAGATAATGCATACGGGCGAATGGAATGTAAACCTTGATCGTCCGTCGGAAGAAGAGATAAATAATAATAATAATAGTAATAATAATAAATATCCGTCCTGAAACGTGAGAAAGCACCCGGATCGGATTATCTGTATCCAGCCATTTCCAAAGAAGGCGGAGAACCCCTGGTGATCCGTCAACAAAGCTTATTTGTGCGATATGGAACGAAGAGAAAGTACCTGCAGAATAGGAAGTGTCGACAGTAATTCCTATCTTCAAAAAGGGTACGCGAACGCTGTGTGAAAACTACCGTGGCATCAGCCTCTCGAAGGTTGACTGAACACAGGGAGAGACAAATCCGTGAAAACCAAGCTGGGTTCCGTCCTGCAAGAGGACGCACCGATCATATCTTCACCCTCCGACAGATTCTTGAACAGCGACACTGGTAGTATTCCTTGACTTGAAATCTGCCTTTGACCCTGTGTACCGTCAGGCACTATGGCAGTGTCTATGGAGCAGAGGTGTCCTCCATGGATTCTTGACCCTAACTGAGGCGCTGTACGCCAACTCCCGCGGACGTGGGAAGATCTACGGGAAGCTCTTGCCTGAGTTCACCACATGAAGTAGTGTCAAGCAAAGCTATCCTCTTTCACCTTTCCCCTTCAACTTCGTCATTGCTTCTATTAGGGGAAACTCACTGCCGGCCTATAATGCCTGTGGGGTGGAAGTGCTCCCGGGGCATCCGCTTACAGATATCGAGTTCGCACACGGCATATTTCCTCCTGGCTCTGATGCCATTGTAATGAAGACGGCATTAAATAGTCTGAATAATTCTGTCTTACGGTTTGACACGCGTTTCACACCTTGAAACTGTAGAGTGCTGCTGCAAGACTGGGTGGGCTGGAACCCTAACCTCATGCTTGAGGACGGTTGAGATAGTAGACATATTTGTCTTCCTGAGCAGCCGTATCAGTTTGGTGATCTAGCCAAAGAGGATATTTCCATTCGGATTGGGAAGGCTAGGTCAGCTTTCGTGAACCTGCATCAACTGTGGCGTAGACGTGACATCAGCTTATCCATCAAGGGTCGAGTTTACCATGGTGCGATGTGCTCCAGGTTACTATTCGGGCCGGAAACGTGGCTACTGGGCGTCTAAAACGTCAAAAATTTCCACCGTTTGGCCATGGATCGCTTCGGAGCATTGCCCAAGTCTGGTGGGAACACCGTATCAGTAATGTTGAGGTACGTCGAATGGTTTTTGGAAATAACTCGCCAGTGTAGATGAACTGACCATACTTCATAGATTTCGCTGGCTTGGTCCGTATGCCAGTCGACCGGCTTCCTCGAAGGGCCTTTCCGCACAACTACGTGAAGGGTGGAAACTAGCCAGGGAGGGTCAAACAATGACCTGGCGGCGAAGTATGAAAGCCATTACCAGCAACCTCAGCTGTGCTGGTCATTGCCGTCTCCTTGGAAGAGGACCCCGGGACGAGGTCCATCAATGGCCAGAGACATTGTCAGACATGACCCAGTCGCTCCCTCGATTGCGCTGGTGCATTCAGTGCATAGCCCTCTCCCAACCTCCTCACTTGAACGTCCAGTGGCAACCCTGTATTTACGGAATAATTATATCAGCTGCTGCTTCCAATGCGCAGCTATCTACCCCACCTCCCCAAATCATCGGTGAACGAAATCGTGGCAGCTATAACCACTGTAGGACAAGTACGCAGTTTTTACGGTTAATGCTGATGGTTAGTCTCGCTTTCCCTTATCTAATCCCGAAAGCCCTCCACCCTGACCCACTATAACTTCATGTATTTGTTTACTCCGTGGTGTTCATTGTTTCACACTTTACCCTGAAGTGCCTTATAATTTTTTCTCGCGTGAGCATTTGGAATGGACCGTCTGTAGCACTGGTCAAACCCGCTGATATATGACGGTAGCGTTCTTTCCTCTTCATGCCGTAGGTTTTTTCCTTTACGGTCCCGCATAACCGATGTTGGTATATCCGATCTGATTCTCCTTCTCGTCCATGCTTATGGGTCAAGGTGCCTTGGATTCCATATACTTCTTTTTTTCAAAGGAACTTCAGTTTCCGGTCAGAGCAACAAATGCTCTCGTCATCCGCATACATTACAGGTGAAATTTGTCGATTATTTGGGAATGACGTGGTCGTCTTTCAGCGTATCGCTGTTCTATAAAAGTATGGACCGTGCGATATCGTAATATACGGCGAGCGCTACGTCCAATTGAAAATAGTCCGAGGCACAGTCCTTAATGCAACACGGGGTATCAGTAGTCGCCAGCTGAACTCATGGTCGATCGACCAGTTTTGCTAGGATGATAGAGACATGAGAAACAAGTTATCCACCACCGTTCAGCTTGATTTTCAGTAGATTTCGTTACAGATCAGGAACTGACTGGCGGAAATTAGGCGTTTTAGAACTGTTGTACTGAAGCCAACGTGGATGCTGTCGTTAAGTGCTCCAACGCTGCTTCAAAATATGCCGATTAAGCAGAGTCGCCAGCGAAAACTAGTATACGGACCTCCGAGTCATCGAGCACCGGTTTGGCTGGGAAGCGTTCTGAATCGAATAAGTGACCCACGTTGCATCGGACAACTCTATCGTCTTCTGAGTTCCGCAACGCTTTATGCATATTGCAGCCGAATGCAGGCAAGTAGAGCCGGTGTCATTATTGAAATCTGCAGGCGTAGTTCTAAAGCTCCGAACGTTCGTCCCTGTCAGATGGCGCAAAGGTTCAACAAGATAAACACACTGGTGTGGTTAGTCCAACTTCCGCAGAATGGTCTACGGTCTTTAATAGATCCCCTGCCCGGTGGCCTTTATGAAATCAACTAATGATGTCAGTTGGTTATGTCCTCAGTATTTCGCTTCAGAAGTAGTTCTCCCTTCTTTTGGAAGGTCATAATTCTGAACAACCGTCCACAAAATCCAGACTAGCAAGCCCAAAAAAGCAATCCGAAATGATGAACAACGGAGTACCGTTCATCACTTTCTTGGTTTCTGAACTGTAGAAAAACAGATTAGCCTGATGGATATGGCTGTAAAACGGTTGCAAATTTAATACTGGGAAGATATCGCTACTGCCTTGTAATTGGTGACCCTTGGCTCATGTTTCCTTCAACAAAGTAGAAGTTTACCTTTCTTCATTCTAACACTATTCTTTGGATGTCCATCGTCTTTGAACGGTTGCTAATCGTAACTCTCTGATGTTCCATCTACTGGTTTTAACAAGTAGTACGCCGGCTATCAATAAAAACTAGTTTCTTCGAGTAAGGGGTAGGTTGTCTACAAACGTCTAAATAAGTATTTTATAGCCATGGGGTTCTGTCACAGAATAAAAGGATAAGCTTTGTGTCGCCAACTGCCAACTACTCAGACGACTGACCGTCGAAGAAAGGAGTTCAGTGTTTTTAGCGTGTCATTTCAGGTAATTCTCAGGAGTTTCATGAATTTCCGTTACTAGTCGGTGCCCAGTTACACAACAACAACGTTTGTTTTCGGGCAAAATCAAACGTAGGTAGCATGAGGTTCGTTAATACTCATTGAACACGATATAATCATAGGCCACAAGTAACGCAGTAACAAGCTTGACAGCTCATCAAGTAACCGAGGTGCGAAGGCGAGTTCGAGTAAACAGAATAACTCACCAAAAGATGCTAAACTGTTCTATAATTTCCGCATCTCGGTAATCTGGCACACTGGTATTGGACCAATGATAAAACCTGCCGAAAAGTGTCAACTGCCTAGGAGTGATCACAATGTTATACTCGACGTGGTGTTTTCCTTTCAAGATAACCGGACTATGGATTTTGAATTAACAGGAACTTGCAATATGCTGAATGTAATTTGTCTTTTTGACTTGTGCAGTTATCGTAATCGGGAATTACAGATTTCGCGGACGAAGCCGACTACAGCTTTTATTATTTGCAAAGAACATTATTCTATAATTCATTGTCAGCGTAACCGTGAAAATTTCGATGGAAGGTCAAGAAACTAACTTGAGATGTGTGACAGTCGGAATAACCGTCAGTTATATTGTGATGTATGGTATTTGGTGTCTTACCGGTAAAATGTCGAACATCAACTACATTTCTTCCTGCTAACCGATTCTGCTCTGGGATAGTGTAGAAACGCAGATGCTCGCTTCATTTCCGATCGTAGACATTTTTCTGGTACTGATGAGCAGGCTGAATGCTTTCATGGGATATACATTTCGCTAAAAATGACTTCGCAGTGATCGAACGTACTGATTGCTACCGGGGGATTCCGCCGAGATGGCAGGCGTCCCCGTATACAATGGAAATTGCAGACGTGGCTAATTTGTAGTTATTCATTCATGTCTGGCTGCCAGAAGATTTTACATTTCAATGCTCTTCATCACGGTCTGCGATGATGCTGCCTACACACTTCAAAAAATCCCAAATTCCTGTGGATAATCAAACTGCTCCGTTCTAGCTGGCCCTATAATCGGCTCGGTAGAAACCTTGCTTTAAGATCTCCACGTTTCTCACCTTCACGCTCTTTTGCGGGATATTCTCCTCAGATTACTGTTGTGTTTAGACCCTCATATGTCCCACTCATAAATATTGAGTGATTGAACGCTAACTGTAATTTTTTTGGATTTTTTCCACTGAGTTCAGAGTGTATTGAATCCAAATAATTGCGTTTCCATGACAGTCACTTTATAATTTGCTGGTCGCCCTTCACCTGAAGGTATTCACACTGATTGACATTGTCACAAAGGAACACTACTCATAAGGTTACTGAAAATCTTTCATATTACTTTTGAACCACAGCGACCATTCCCTTCATAATTTCATGATCAAAAACGATATCGGAATTCTACAGACGCAAGACAGAAGACATCGAAGACAGCTGAGGCAGCACGATCTGTGGCACAGAGCATGTTTTCACCGCTATTTTAGCTCACACAAATCCGAAGTTAGAAAGGAGTTTGCCAGGGGGTCCGTCAGACAAACAAACAGAGGGCGGTCGGCAGGCGCGTAGCGGGCCGAAAAACGGATCAAAGTGTACGTCGTACCACGTATCGTCATACTCCAAGATGTGCTGGAACTGCACCACAGTCAGACACCGAAGACACGGATCCACAAGTGACCAAGACAATCTTGGATTTGTGCAGAGTGGGGCAACCTTGGTCACTTGACTCGTGATTGGTTGAAATTCTGTTTCAAGCGTCCACGTTCGATTTCAGGTCAGACCAAATCTCCCCTGAGATAATGTACAGTTCGAGCATCTTGATTTCTGTAGGGGATCAGCAGTACTGTGATCATTCAGTACGGCGTTTCAGTATGTCGTGCATGTGATGGTGCCTGGCATGATCCTTTGTGGTTGCCTTAATACAGATCACATCGCGTAGTCTGAGCTTAGCCTAGGCTTTACTTGCCATTGTTGATGACCACTATTACACGCGGTGCATGCGCCAATAGTTTCCGGGTGTTCAGCTCTCTCCACCTCTTGATAGTCAGGGTATTTCGGGTTTGCACGCTGTTCCCTTAGAACTGCCTTCTCCAGTTGACATCGGGTCTCATATCCTGTGGGCTTGTGAGTGCTACGACAGCTTAGTTGTGGGGGGGGGAGTTGGGTGGGATCTAAACTACTTCTGTTAATGACTCCTCTGTCCGATAACCGCACATCACCACGTATCAGCTTGACTGATCAGAAACCGTTCTCCACACGCTTGCAGTTCTACGGATGCTTAGCGATTTCCACCGCCTCGGCTATCAGTCTCTGTGGCGTAGACCGTAGTTCCCGCCTCAAAGATTCGAAACTTTCTAGATCTACTTTATGTCCCGTGTCCAGTGTATGTCCCACCATTGCCGAGTCTTCCAGTAACGTTCTATATTCATCTGCTGCGGCCTGTTTATATTTCTCCTGTGCTTTCCGATTCTGGTGTGAAGTCCCCTGACCGTCTGTACTATATAGACCTTAGTGCGGTCGTTACACTTAATGTTGTAGACACAGTCCCCGGTTTTGTTCGCCGGGAGACGATCTTTCAATTGCATTAGTGCAGAGCGCAAAGTGTTTCCTCTCTGGAAAGCCACTAGCCTTGTTTAGGATCTTTCGAATGATCTCTGATGTCCCTGGTTTATATGGAATAACAGCTGTCCCAATCCATTCCCTGTTGGGTTTTGCTACTGGTACCGACACCCTTCGCAATTGACGCCTAATCAAACTAGCCGGATATTCACTACCCAGAACTAGGTTTTTTACTTCCATTTGGGCCACCCTTCGGTCAACCGCTTCTGTGCACAGGGCCCTTACTCGATTAAACATTGATGAGGCAATACTAGTGAACGCCAACTTTGGGTGAGTAGTTCAGAACCGTCCCAGTGTCAGTTGGCTTCTCATACACTGTAGTTTTTAGTTTTCCTCTGACCTAGAGATTTAATCAAGTGACCTGACTACTTATGAGTATTGAGTTGCACAACGAAAACACGCAGTCTCACGCAATCAATTCCTATTGTCTCCTCAGTACTTAGACCAATCACCGAATGAGCGGGTTTCATAACAGCTTTCAAGACAAACGTTATCACGTGACTGCGGATCGTATAAGTCAGCCGACCTGTTGAGTCACTAAGTTCAGGGTAGCTTATAATTCAAGAACACACTGGTTTTGAACTCATACCGAGGGCTTCGACGGACTGGTTGCGTACCTCAGAACGCTTGAATTTCGGTGGCGAAGAAGTATAATAGACGATGAGATGGAATTAGCTTAGAGTAAGCTGAGCAAACATCTGATTCTATAGTGTCCGCTACTATGAAACACAATTTTTATACTCTCCATTCTAGTGGAAAGGTACCTATTGGTTCTGCAGGGCAGTTATATGTAATTCGTTATAGACAGTGTTGTTTGGCCCGCATTAGGTTCGTCTCTTTTGACTGAAGATTCTTGTAGCCCCTGATTCCAGCTAGGAACCTGTAATTCTACCACACTGTATGTCCGCCGTGTTACGGTTCTCATTATGCTTTCTTCTCGAAAGGGTAGGTCGGATTCGTTGACGCGGTTTCCTGCTCGCTGGGTTTGACGCCCTCTTTAGCGTATGCCTTATTGAAATGTGAAGGATAACCGTTTTGTTCCAAGGTTTTCGTGGGCGGTTTCAATTCGTGGGCAACACAGTCTAGTTTAGAAATCCGACGTGTCCTTGTAAATGTCATTTCGGCCGCATTCTGTTGGTAAATCAACAGGATGAAGCTGAAAAAATGTGTCTATTGACCTGACCACGTAGGTTTTCTTGAAGCACTGTGTTTAACAGATTCATCAGCTCTATGTGTGATCAAGATGTCCAGTAATGGCAAGGGTGTTTGACCCCACCCCTTATGTGTTACGGCCAGATTTGCAGACCGGACGAGCTGAAGGATCTGGTCCATATCTCTGTCTGTCTTGGTTAAATGCACTGCTTGGCTAGGGTGCATTTTTCAGTCATGCTGTCAAGAAGGTCAGATTCCTGAAAATGATCCCAGAATCCCCAGAACCTGCTTAGTCCCCAAAACTAAATCAAAATCTTAATAGGGAAGGCAGCAAGCATCCAGACCAGTCAAGCACTCAATCAATTCAGCAAAAACCGATGAATTCACTATTACAATAGAGAGATTGTGCGCGTACTTAGTAGGACATTATTCGCATAGTCGACAAATCCGTTGCTGTAACCAGCCATCTGTTTTCACGAATGAATAGGCAGACTGGAGGAAAGGCACTGAACCAGAAGCTGGATGGGCTAAGTTTGGGTTAGGGTTAAAAAGAAAACTTGAACACACAACACTCTTCACCATCATCACTCGAAGCTAGAGTGGTGAACCAGAAGCTGTAGTTTTGGTTGACAAACGACAAGTGGCAGTGTCTGATCTGCTCAACAACCTATGGTACGCCCCATTCATGTTAAAATCTGCCATGTCGCTGTTCTTTTGTGAACTGAACACGATCCGCTACAGGGTGTCCTTGCTTTTTTGGTTGCATGCCACTCCCGGTTAGTTCATCGACGCAGTCCTGAAAATACCAAAATAGAGTGAATGCCAGACTTTGGAGAAACCTGTATTAGGATCCGGTCACCTTTTCAGAAAACGCAATAATATTTTAACCGTAAGCGAGCGTTTTCCAAACAATCAGGGAGTGAGGTCTAGTTTTTCGCCGGTGTCTGACTTACAAGCCACCTGTTCGCTTGGTACATATTTTTGTTGCTCGGCCTCCACCATACCGAGATCCAAGGCTAGATTGTCATGATTTCGGCCTACGCCAGTTCTTTTCCTATCTTGTGCTCTAATTGCACGAGTATTCAGGTCTGGAACAAGCGCTCACTCACCTTTTTCCTTGAAAATCGCGTCTGGGGATTACAGTTCTGTACTTCTAGGCAGAACTCTTTGTTTTAAGATCAGTCATTTCGTTGAAAGATTGCTCATCATACAATTGACTTGGTCACTCGATCTCAAAAGGACCTCGTTGTTTCCGTCCTCGAGTAGGAAACACGTTTGTTGGGGAGATAGCTTTTACATCAGGACAGTGCAAAAATAATCGGTTTGTGGTAAATCAAGTGATCTAATGATCGCTGCACAGTTTCACGGTTTTAGTGCACCAATTCGTGGCGAACCTATACTATAACAGCATGAATGAACGCCGTAGGTCATCCTTTTTAAGTGACCACTCCTTTGATACGGTCGAACGCACCTGCATTTTTGTGGGGTCACAGGAACCGATTCAAAGATGGTCGTTGGTTGGCTCGCTGTGTTTGATTGCTAACGTTTTATCAGGGCGACATAATCAGTTTGTTGTTAGGGAGCGGACTTCACCCTCTAAGAATTTATTGATAATGTGATATCGACTGGTGATGAAACGATTGCAGTCAATCACCCAGCTCAACAAACAAGCCAACGACCATCTACTCTGTCTGTCTACTAACATTTTCATCAACCGCAAAGAATTCATACTCCAAGTATCCCAATTCTAGGTTTGCAAGTGTAACTGACTAGTTTGGGGGTCAATCCCTGCGGTCAGATTTGTAAATTTCATCAGAAGCGGACAAAAGTCTTTGAAAGCTCATCATATTCAAGCGAATGTAGCGGTAATCGAGCGTCCCTCTCTAATTTCCTAAACTACTTATAAGTAGGCAAATATTTGGCTTAACCGTTAGGTTTCCTGGTATACCCAGAAGCTCCATTCAATTATGTTGGTGTGTGCGCATCAGAGTTCATGGCTATGGCTCACATGGTGGCGTTTTCCGTTATTGTGCAGGGACTGACTTCAGGTATACGATTAACTAGATGCTAGCTTTTGGTTTGGAAATCCAATATGGAGATGCGGCATTAATGTCAATCTGCTCCTGAGTACCTTACTACGGCAGGGCTACTAATGGAACGAAACTTACCGTTTGAACCGTAACGAACTACTCACAAGGGACGGGTTATTAAGCAGCTTGTACAACAAATCCTACCCTGTTTCTCGCGGTTTCTTCCTCAAAGTTAATAGGATGAAACGGTTTTCAGACGCTGTGACCTGGTTGGGATCCACTGGTCGTTCTTCTGGGGGAGCCGATGGAACACTGATTTCAAACCAAACAGATGCGGGGAGATGAACTGTCCCAATTGATTCGGGGAAAAAAGTTTACCTCGGGATCCAAAGAGAATACCGACAGTGCCATTCTGCGTGTCCTTTTCTGATCTGCAGATTGCCGTCAACTGTACGCAATTTAGAGACCTTTATTCGAACAAATGTCTTAGGGAATTGAGGAAGTCACTTGTGTTGAACCTTCGCCAAATTCGGTGAATAAAAACGATCAATTACGAACTTCGTTTGCAAATATCTGAAGAAAACTTCCCCTTTGTTGCTGGACTTTTGGAATCCATTTTGTCATCCGCAACCAATTTTGTATCTAAACGAATACCACGTCCATATCGCATGTCTGTCCATAATTTTCAGAGTTGGCTGTTGATCCAAATGCATCGATAATCGCAGCAGGAATTCTTAGTTCCAGTACAGTTGAGAAGATTACAATCCTTATATTGAGACAAAGCACCCGACTGGGGTGACGATCACCTTCCCATATACCTCAATAAGTTTTGACCACCGATTAAAATGTATGAATCGAATTTTACCGCCAGCTTCAGTCCACAGTCGGCTATCTTCCGCCGTGATATCTCGTCCCAGCAGGAGACTGAAATGTTTATACTGGCCCGCTGGACAGCTGTGTGTCCTCTCCGGTCTTGGATAGCATTGTGTGGGCTTCGCAGCCTCCCAGAACAAAGCATTCAAACAGGCATCCTACATGACAGTCAAACGATGGGTGAAGCGACCGACAGATTGACTACAGACAATCACGTTGGTCGCCTTCTGTTGGAAACCACCGCCTTATCAAGGTGCTGAGACCGAAGGCAGGAAAAGATCAGTCTGTTTGGTTCAACCTACTTAATGCAACCTGACCGCTTATCACAGATCCCGGTGATTAAATCACCAGGTAGATAAATTAGTTCAATAAACTGATCGACCCATACTGGGACAGCTTAATCGAATTTTCGCTCACGATCCCATAACTTTATACGGGTTCAACTGCAGTACCTCGACAGAGTAAGTACTCTAGGCTATGAGTCAGTCCTTCCGGACAGGAAGCTCCCCAACCGAAATATACAAAATATGCACATCTTTACTTATCAAATCAGTCCATCAGCTTATTAAGGTCTGCCGGAACGTCCGTGGTTCAAACCCGACGTCTGCATCTCGACTTTCCCTGTCTAAGCTTGGGAAACCTAGCAATATCCCAGTCCTTGTGCTTCCTTCTGGTAGCATGGCAGCTAGAATGCTCCAGTTGAACGGTATTGAAAGCCCTGCATGAGAAACTTGGACATTTACGTCCGAGTTGATCATCTTACTTCTGATATTTGTCCCGACTAATCAGTGCTGGACGCAGATATCAACCATATCGATACAGGGTTAAACTTATTCACTTTGCTTTTGGTCAGTCGGGTCCCTATCGTTAGGCCTGTGCACAACTGACCTGACGAAGGGAGAATCCTCACGGGATGTAGTTGTGTCAACCAGATTTTTAATTGGAACGTCGCTTTAAGCCTCAGCAAACTACCGCCTTATGCTTTAATCGATTTCCACTCCGCTTTTGACTCAGTTGACTACACTGTCCCGTTTTATATTTGGAAGGTATTCCCCCGAATTTTCTTAACTTGGTTTCATCTTAACACGTTCTTACCGTGGTTCTGGAAAGAAACCAGTTGAATCTGACGTTCACACTGGGGTCCGGGAAAGATGCCTCTGTTTAACTACTCCATCAACTGTATAGCAGTCGATGTTTTCAAGACGCAAATTGGAATGCCCCGAACAAGTTTTTTTAACTGGGTGACAAGTCTCTTACCGCTACCATCTCATATCGAGCAATACGTTGTGAAATTCGGTCTCCAAATCAAAGCCCCTAAGACAAAACGTTCTCGGCGTTGCCCATCAGCCAATCTAAAAATCCGTGATGCTTAACTGGTGTCATGTTCAACTATCTCACATCTTACCGAGCGACCAAGCAAAATATAAAGTGAAGATACCCAGTGATCATAAGAGAATGCCAACTTTACAAATGAATAACGCCTTGTGACGTCGGACGGGGATGAGCATCAGAACGAAGTACGCGTCTGTCACGCGTCTACTCATTCTATACTACTTTATGGACTGGACATGTCGCCAAAGCGCTGCGAGAACATAAGGAAACTGGAGATACCCGAAAACTATATCGAAAATAGGGTGTGTCGATGGGGTCTCTACTGAAACAGCTCGGATGCATTGAACTAGTACGTGTCTTGGCTATCTCCATTGCCAAAGTGGGTACATAGAGCCTTTACACTGGGATTTTGGAACACGGACTCCTTGCTCTGTTTTTTAATGTTTTTTTTACCATAATTCCGGATTTTGGAGATCCAGTAAGAGAAAACAGGCCGCATCTCTTTGCCAGCCTCAAGACAGGTTTGGAAAAATTGGTGGTGATTAACCGTAATTTTTCGGGATGGTCACCAGAAGGTGAAAGGAGAACCCAAGTAGTCCCAAATTTGTAAAAATGGCTCAACCACACAAATTCAGTACAGTGTGGGCAAAGTAGTTTTCTGACTGCGTCACAAACGTCTACTAACCAGCATGTAGCCCATCGGAATATTGCTTCAGAAGCATGTTGCGGACAAAATGTCATGAAGAAGGTGTAGATAAAGCGTCCCATAAGTTGCGGGGTATGACGTAACAAAGCAAAGTGCAAAAAGCAAAGTAGCAACTGAAACATGAGGTGGCCTGCTGCAGCACATTCAGTGGCCTGGAAACATCACAAACGAGAGATTCAGCTGGGTTCCAAGCGAGTCTTTCGCAAAACCAAATTCGTTTGCAAATGAGTGTATTTCGCTAAAAGCAAAGTACTCTTTATATACCACACTTTCAACGTAAATCAACACAAATTTTGGTTGTTAGCGTGACAATACCAGCGTTCACGAAACTAGTCACAGAAAGCTTTGAATAATGTGCCGGCCATTCAATTACTGAACACAGAGTTAGATTTTTTCGTGGTTCATGTTTAGGGGGAAGCTAGAAAAAGATACTTGGACAAACCAAAACAATTCAGGGAATTCTATCACCAGGCTAGTTAGGGACTTGTCAGGACTGACGTATTTTCGGGGCATATTTTCAGCTCCCTCAGGCTTGAACTTTGTTGTCATGAAGAACTCGATTGTCAGTGTCTTCTAATTATTTCGGAACCATCGTCTGCCTGAGGTTTTATCAGCACTGGCGTAGCAACGTGGATGTTCGGCACTGTATTATTGCGATCAGGCTAAGTCCCGCAGTGAGTTGCAAGGCTTATTGCACCGGTGACGGGCTGTCAGAGAACTCCAGCGCAGTCAGCATCCGTTGATGGTCTGTTCGTTGCGCGTTGCACGTGGGTGCAGCGAGCACTCATTTGCCGTTCTCAATGGCACGCCAATCGCTCAGTGCAGATCACAACTGTGAGAGCGCTCCAGGTGGCAATGTTGACATCACAGGCTCTGGGCCTGACGCTCCCAGCAATCGTATTGGCAAAAGGACCCAGGAGGTTTACGGCATCACCTGGGACGAACAGAGCGGTGTAGACACGATGATTTGAACCGAGAAGGAAGCAACCGGTTAGTCGAATACCGGTGTAATACACACCGGAGTTCCGGTTATTCCGTCGCGGAGTATCAGGTTACATGTGTCTGCTACAATGTGCAGCCTAAAAAATAGTTCGATGCACACAACTGAACAAAATTGTAATGGGATTTTACATCGTTTTCGTTGTTGCACGAAATTTCACAACACTGGTGTTGCACGCTGTTTGGTGAAATTCGGTTAGACCACCCAAACTCGGTTTTCGGGGAAGCTAGCGAGTTATCGAACAAATCGGAAAATTCCAGACATTAGTCTGGAATTTAAAATTCAGGGAAATACATTATTCCAATGCTCTAGTATTAGATGTACAGCACGTTGTTTTTTTTTCAGGGTCCCATGATTTTCGGTTGTTTTTCACGGACATCCTTTTACTGGAAGATTCACAGAAATCGACTTTCCGTCTACAACAGTTGTGTGTGGAATCCACGCATTGTCTATCGGCGCATGTCGGCGGTACTTCGATTAGTTGGGCGGCGACTGATTAACAAATCTTTCATGTTCGCTAACACAGGTGACTTCACGTTGCGATATGATTTCCACATCTTAAAGTACAGTCAATCTGCACGAGAATCGTAGCAGTCACTTGAGTTGGAAAGATCGACCGAACCGAACGGTGGACAGGATAAGGTATGTTCCAAGGCCTATTAGTTAAGAATACACTTCCTATGGCGTCACAAATTTGCGGGTGACCTTTAGTGACTTGGTTGAAGTAACCAAGGGCTAGTTATACGTTTTCGTCCCTGCAGGAATTTCTAACCCACATGTGGTCAGTTTCGTTGATAATGTCGGTAACGTCCGAATAGGGCAGAATCCCGCTACACTGTTGAAAGCCGAAGACCACAGTTTGGATTGCCTTGGCCTTGCATATTAACTTGAAAACGGAAAGGAAATGAATCAGCTGATTTGCAGCAGGCTAAGAAAGGATAGCCATCGTTCGAGGAATATTAGCAACAACGTTGGGGTAGAGACAAAAGGGCTCAGAGTTCGAAGCAAAGGCATTTGGGCTTCTTCTCGGACGATACTGGCCTTCTTTTTTGTTGCGGCCATTTTTTTTGCATCAGTTGAGCCAGCCACGCGCACTTTTACACAGAAATCGATCAGTAAACACATCGATATCGACTGTCTTCCAGCCGCTAAGAACAGAAGAATTACGCCGGACCATGAACCAAACAAGTTAAAGACAACCAAGAAATCAGTGGGAACAAAGGAAGAAACCTACTAAAACTAGAAGGTTATCCAACCATCCAATCAAGTGGAACGAAACTGGACCCCAAATGAAGAAGAAAACGACCCAATAACAAGGGGAAACAGAACTACCGAATTGAAGGCACCCAACGAACCAACCAACTGCCAAAAGTGTGACCGCAATGCAACTCATATTCCGAGCTGACCAATCAGATTACCCGAATACCGGCTTGGAACAAACTGAACGCTTGAGAGCTATCAGATATCATGCCAAAACTATATAAGCACAGGCAGAAGAGGAGGAATTTACACGCTCAACCCCGCACTGGCGATGTCGCCTTGATTGGCCATGAAATGTTTGTAATCCATCTGCCAAGCTGCGCAAACAGACCAACTACTATGTGTTCAAACCACTCTTAGGAATTCAGCTAACAACATTTCTGGCTTCCTAACGTTCCGAATTTTTCTTTGTCGAATGGATCACATTTAACTGTGGATTTGAGTGATGCGATGGACACCATCAATAAACTCGTTCAAGCGCTCAGTCTCAGTGACTCAGCCCGATATGGGTTAGCCACCGAATATAGCAGTTAAGAATATCGTTGACATTCTGTCGAAACCGCTTTAACGAAAGAAGACTAGGCCGGAGGTGAATTGGAGTAGGCGTTCGTTCCATTTATTCGGAGTCGATCTTACATGCTGTTTGCAGTGGATCAGTGCGGTGGGTCATGAACACTTGTATCATATTTGAACCCCATCTCAGCGTGACGCAGGCGTTACTGCTGTCCCTAGCACAAGCTGTGTAGAAGCCTACGCGCACCATAAATAATAGCTCTTTCAGCTTGTGAATAACCAAAAAAAGTCCACTTGTCGGACGACTCTCTAGGCAGGTAGTGTAGGAGGAGACTTGGGAATTTTTGTGGAGATTTCGTCCTGTAAGTGAAGCCAATCTATGCTGAAAAGCGGAGAAGCACTGTACAGCCGTTTCATCCTTATTGGAAATCATCTAAAGTGCGTATCTGACGAAATCCTGGAGAGTCTCGAGCCCGCGACCTCCTGGCTAGTAGTTTGAACGGTCACGGGTTCGACACCCTCCGGATTTCCGTGAGATGCTTACTGCTGATGATTCCCAATAAGGATGAAACAGCTGTACAGTGCTTCTCGGCTTTTAAGCATAGTTTGTCTCCACTTGCAGGACGAAATCACAAAAAACTCCCCAGGCTGTTTGAAAGGCGTAACAACTGGGAGCGTACAATAGCCCAAGCCGTTGAAAATGCCGGAGAGCTCTCAAATAATCCCAAAACACCTGGGAATTTTTCGGGAGTTGGTTATTTTCGAGATGAGCGAAATTGACAATCCTGTCCAAAGAAGACGAAGCCGACTGAGAAACTTCGCTATTGCCTGCAGTCCGACATTAGCCAACTTAGTTTCGCCGCATCATATCATGCCCTCCTGTCGCTAGTTTTTCACCAAACAAGACGTTAGCTTAGTAAACAGCCGTTTCTGTCCTACAAATGCGGTGCCTGTCCACGATATCCATTTAGTGCAATATCGCCCGGTTACTGCATGTTAATAAAAACATGTTTATTCGTTTTTCTTCTCTCCGTGTGGTTCCGATTGTGGTTGTGCGACTAAATGTACTACGTAAGCGAAATTTCCTTCCTAAAGGAAGCAAAGCCCCATGGGGTCGACTGATTATCCCTACCGAGGTTCAAAATATCCGTTCTGTCTGATAAGGTAATTCCAGCTAATTAGGAATGGACAAAACTTTCTGATCCGGAAAAAGTTTCCGTGGAATTCAAACATGAATGAAGATGCTAGGAATACTTTACGTGGCATAGGTAGCACATCTGGTAGACGAGAATTCAACAGACAATCGTCTTTGTTTTCCATTCTACTTGGAACGTGTTCAACAGCCACCTGTTCGTGACGTTTTTTGTGATGTTAAATAACGAGGACGCAACAAATTCATGTACCATTTTTAAGACAATTTTTTTTTGAAAAGTGGACGGGTTGGTTGATGGTGAAAAAAGGAAAGCTAGACATCGGCCAACACGCGCAAATTCGTGTACTGCATTGATTAGCGTCGTAAAGAAATAAACTTCCCCTGAAATGCCATATCGCAACTGCTTATGCGAAATAATTTACGTTTAGTTTTGTACCGGGAAAGAAATCCACTCTTTTGTGCAACTGCTTATGCGAAACAATTTACGTTTAGTTTTGTACCGGCAAAGAAATCCACTCTTTTTGAACAGTGTTTAGTCGCCGGGGTAGTTAACTGCCGAGCTTTTTACACTGGAGACTAAGATGCACAAAACAGGCAGTTTTAGATGCTGCCGTGTGTAACGCTCAGTCATTCACTAGGGTATGTGGTGGTAGTCATCTGCGCTTTCCTAACTGACTGTTTGATTTCAACTCTGAAAAAGAGAAACTCCGCGTTTTCCGCCCTCGGTGTTTCGGTACAAATGTTGTTGCTTTCGTCCTCAGGCGTGGCACCTCCAGTTTTCTCAACCGTGTTTCATTTTCAAAATAATCGCGGAGGACCTACCTTCAGAGCACCGCTTCGTGGTATAAAAACAGTTCAAAATGGAGAAACAATTTTCGGGTCTTAACACAAGTACTTGAGAAATAGTCGCTAAAGTGTGGGACAGTCTTTTTGTGTAGTGGTTCATGCATTCTAGACAACATCCGTTTAGTATGCAGAAAATTCCAACTCTATCCAGTTTAATAGTATACATCGAACAACGACATCCGGTAATTCCCCATTAAAGAGAAGATTTATAGGACCTAACACAAACTTCGCTTCGTTTGCTTATTCCCTGCCAAATTTAATCGGCCTCTCATCACGAATGCACTTTGAATATCAACTTTGTTCTGATTGGTCAGACTTACAGAATGGAACTGAGAGACACCGAATGACACTCATAATCCCTGCAGTATTCCGATTCAGCTGATTGGCAATTCCTTTCATTATTGTAGTGCAATGCAAAGACAGATTCGGCCGCATGTTTGCTGCACTGAGGAAGTGAAGTTTTCTTTTCAGCTGGATGTCTACTTAACAACTTCCACCACAATGGGGGGAGGTTCATTTCCACTCTGTTTCCACTCTAGATATTCCGTACTTGCGGAAATCATTCATTCATTCATTCATTCTAGCTTTTGGATAACTTGAAAACTATCGTCAGGTCCCGTCATGCGGACCACTTCGACTGGGCGGTTTTCTATCTGACCAGACGTGATTGAGACTCGCCAGACGCAGCGAGTTACCACAAAGACGTATTCTGACTTGCTGAGGAAACAATGAGGAGCATTGTGAACTTGAGAGAATCTGAATCTTTTCTCCATTTGTGCTGTATTTTCACTCAGCATTCCATTTAAGGAACGTTCCGAAAAACGGTACTTTAAGCGTATTCAAGGCTAAGTTATCGATTAAGGCAAGCCATGTCAAATAAAAAAGCTCACTCATATGGTGGGTTGGTATTTCAGCCTTGCTTCTGACAAACTCTGAAGTGATAATCACCTAGTGAACTTGGGCGTTTCGACTGAGGTGACTCTGATGGACAAATAAACCATCTATTTAAATTTTTCTCACTCCAGACTTCTCCTCAGTGGTTGGGCATGTGAAGACAGTATTCGGAAGTGTAGCCCAACAAGTTTTATGCTCAGCTTGTCGTTTGGCAGAATTCGGTCTTGTCATTTTGGATAATGATCCCCATTCTTTGTCATTCTACGATTGGCCGTGCTACCTGACGGACACAAGACGCGGTCATTCTCACAGGTTCATTGTAACTGAGTTCACTCGTTTTGCTTTTCACCCGATGATTCCCCCTTTGTTTCTTCTCTCTCCGTAGGAAAGCCTTAGTTGGTGCACATGGTCGTTGATCAACCACGTTGATGTATTACAAACGGTAGGGATGTTTCCTCACTGAAACTCTTTTGTCCAACAACATGTGAACCCTCGAATTGCGCTAATGATTACCATCACCTTCGGCTATAAAGCGTAAACGGATGGTACTGTTGCCTCTACGCTCATGCGATTCCTATCTTAATTTATTGATTTCGTGTGTACGTCACCTGGATTGATGAACTGTTTGAGTTTCGGGAATTTCCGCCTTTACAAGCGCTTCTTTTCTCAAGACAGCAGAGGCAGATATATCTGTACTGCTTTCATTGGTGCCCATCTACGTCAGGTATTTACGTCGGTTTTGGACTAAAACGTGAAAAGAAGGAAAACTGTTGGTTGAGAACGACAGCAGGAGTGTTCCTTCCTGTACTCCGCGTCCTTCGAATCCAGCCACGAAAATGTATCACATCTTCTCTCTCAACTGATGCATTTTGCACAATGAGCAACATCAGTTTGTTCTCAGTGTGATGTGCCCTCTATATGGCTTACTTGTAAGTAACCTCTGTATGAGTTGAAAAGTTTTGTTCTTGTTAGAAAAAGCTTGGATTGGTGGACGAATCCTTGCAATATATCCCGAGTAGGGGAAGGGGCGAAATGGATAGAGGTTGGTTGGTTCTAGATCAGGTGGCTGTTGGTTTGTTCGTCTATTTTGGCAATTTGCTCGAAAATGTCTCGTGGGGATGTCAACAGTGCACGCATCGCGCACGTTCCACTCTGACGACCATTACCTGATAACTAACATTTAGAGGTACCAAGTTGAAGAAGAATGTGGGCAGTTCTGAAAGACGTAGCCCACTACTCGTCTCATCGTTTTGGAGACCCATCTGGTGGATGTAACAGAACAAGGGGGCCGCCGACCTCAGTTACGTGCAGGGGGTTTGTGTGATTGAACTGTTTTTCTCGATGACGTCCGATCAAAACGATTGCATTTTTTGGACGGCCAGTTCTTTTTTCCAACTAGAGTGGTCCCTAGAATTTCACTGACGGTGAATTCATGAAAGGAAGGCCAATGGCATTTGAACAAAATATTTCAATGCTGCTAGAAGCTTCATATATATATATGTATATGCAATAAAATATATGTCTACACTGTGACTGACAGTGGTTTCTCTGGAAAATTCCCATACCGAAACTGTTAGTCCTGCTGGTAGGTATCGTTTTAAACCAGATCTCCACAACTAATGATTACTTTGGCTTCCAAACATGTTCTTCGTTGCAGTGACATGAAACACGGATAACTGATCGGACGTCCAGGTTAAAGAAATTTGAATGACCTTACTGAAGATTAGAAGTTGCTGGCACTTGTCGACCTTCTCCAAAGTTTGTGCGTCACCAAAAACTCCAGAAGTTCAATTAGGGTTTTATGTTGCACTCTGCGCTGAAAGGTCCAGAAGCGCTGGTTAGCTTCTCTCCATCATTCCACACCTTATGGACCTCTAGAATGAATCGAACCCAGGTGGTATTTTCCATCAAAAAAGAAAAAGATGCATTGTACTTCTCGGCACTTCAGCACAGGTTGACTTCACATGAAGTCTTAATCAAACATTCTTTGTGTTTACAGTTGTCGTGAGGTTGGTGCCAAACCGGGAATATACGTCAGTTTATTCGGTGTGAAGTCACAGCTGTTAGTCGGAACTGCTAAGTGCTGATTTGATGGGGCTGCTAAACGCATTGGACCGATAACTTGGGGAGGCATATAAGCCAATTTCAAAACGTTTCTGTGATAAATACTGGTTCTTGAGTGGGCACCAGGTTTACAGACGACAAACTCAGGGCAGTTCTCACTGCTCTTTTGAGGTCTGTTGTACCCGGATATGGAACAAGATGGAAATCTGACCATTTAGGTCGCCTTTGAATGCGTTTCACCATTAGGGACGGTTGACAAATGCGAGGTTGTAGTTGCCGTAAAACATCATTATAAGTGTCTCTCCGGGAGAGAAGGAACCTAGTTATATCACTGGTGATCTCATCAGTGGTTCAGAGAGATACACTGACCCAGCGGTTGTTAAGATGGTGTGCGTACTCACCTTGACTGTCAGAAACAGGTTGATCGGACGATGCGAGTAATTCTTCCTTTCCATCTACATCATGCTTCTTGAATTATGCTCTGAATGATTTATTAACAGTAACAGAGAGTGAACCTTCCAGGAAACACAGTGTGTTCAGATTTTTGTCCCCCTCGTTGTCTTCATGAAACTGCCATGTTGGTTCCAAATAAGTCTTCTTTCTGTGTAACAACAATACGGCTCTACTACTGTTGATTCCAACAAAAACCATGAAGGCACTGCAGAAGTAGGTTGACGTGTACAAGTAAGTATTTCTCTGTTTACAATTCGTCATTTTTTTAATAGAGCAGGACACTCAACGAGCCATCTTAAGAATGAAGAGGGGACAGACTACTCATAAGGTCGCTGGAGATTCTTCCGCAGTCCATGAACGGTTTCCAGCTTCTTGGGGTCCATCAGGATTCCGTCCCAAACTGTATGAAATTGGTGAAGACCATTCATTTACAAATCAATTTGACGGTAATGAGGGACTCAACTGGATTCCAGTTGAATTTCCCGGTTATGAAGTCCTTCCTGAAGTCACCACAGGGTGAAAACAAGTTGATTTTCAAATGAGTGTATTTGGCCAAGAATGGCAAACTGTTCAAAGTTATGTCTCGTCAAAATAATAGGTGGGAATTCGACAGAACACAAACCAATAGAATTTCCTTTTTATAAGGACGGCATCACCCCCAGAAAGCTATGCAAGGACGACAGACGACTGAGCGACATCAGGGTATTTTGATGTGAACTAACTGAATTCCAAATATTGTTCAAAGGGTGGCTGATGCAGAGCAAATGCAAATACTGGGTACTCTGTGTCAGTATTTTGGTTAGCTGTTTTCCTGAAACAGAAGGCAAAAACTTCGGCAACTGGTTTTATCGAAAGGTGATCCAGTTTCAAATTGCTTCCAAGATACCAGTGGTTCAAGTATGTCCGGGGAGCTTGTACACCATTAGGTTTACACACACAGAGTCCTGAGGAATCTGGCCACAGCTGGCATAACAATTTGAGGATACTCCCTGAAAAGACTGTATCCTCCAAAGAAAGGAGACCTTGGTGGGCGTATGTTTTCGTTGGGTCTACTTGTTATAAAGAACTAGTTTGAGGTCGACAACTCAGAGGTAGCGACTGAATGTTCAAGGAGAACAAAATGAACTGGCGACAGCATCTGCAAACCGGAGCAACCCCAATTAATTCATGGCTGATATTTGGCTTCTGTCCTTCAACTTTTATGTAAGGAATATTATGCAACTTACTGCTAGACATTGAGGTTCGCTTTCTCTATTGGTAAACTAACTTTACTTTTGGTTACCGCGTTCCTGTAGAGTGTGTTATAGGTTGACTGAAGACAACATGCAGAAAACACGAGTTCCACGGGTATATTCAGCCACTTGATGCATGGCCTATCCGGGTATATTCGAGCGTTTGGATCAATCCGCAAACCCAAGATTTTACCTCTGGATTGAACTGTAATGACTGTGGTTCAGTTCATTTTGATCAAACAAGGTACCAGATAACCACACCTATCACCCAACCCAGACGGAAAACACGACCCCCCATCTCACACCGAGGTTAAATTAGGACAACTCAAAAGCGACATGGTGGTTAAATTTCACTCCTTAGCTGAGACAGTTATCTTTTGGGAAGCAAAATTGCCACAGAATGGTCCGAGAAACTACAACATGGCATCTCCAATCATTAAAAGAAATTCTGAATGTCATCAGGAAGAACGGTGTGAAAATTTCTGTCTCGCAGATTGCACTGATTCACCAGTTGCCACGATACAGTAACCGTTAGGTGCACCACCCACCAAACACACCACGCAAAGTAATCTGTCAATATATAGCAACCATACTTGAGTATGTTTCACTCGGTCTTTCAGCTAATGATTTGTCGTTCGCCATTATTTACTTTCCTGGAGATTACAGCAACCTCATACGCGTATGCTTCCTCATCTCAAACTTTTCACCATCATCCGATTTCAGATTGCAGATATAAACCTTGATTTGCGGTACAACCACTTTCCACAAGAGATAACTTGCAAGCAAGATTAGTTTGGTTTGTAGTGTTGAGGCACCAGTTTCACCAAATGAAGGCTGAAATCGAACTCGCCAGTTGGTCAATATTTCTAGAAACGATATTACCTTGTAGAAAGTCATTTTCTTAAGATTTACTGGTGAACTAGGGTGTCACGATAAGATTGGACAATGTAATTTGTTTTGGGTCTTTGCACATTCGAATGTTTCAGCTGGTGCGGAAATTAGGTAAAACACTGGGTTCTTACATTACACTGAAATGGAGCGCTTGCCACCTGGTCAAGTCTCGCCCAAAGTACTCGAATTGCGGGACTAAATCCATTAGTTCTTCCGTATGCAGTGACAAAAATGACTGAGTTCGTTGGTTCTTCACAGTCTTTCTAAATAAGTGGTCATGCACCTCATGATATCGATTTGCTGATTTCTGGAGTCGAACGGGGATGGTCACTGTGACAATGAACAACAGTTACTTAACGCACTGGTGTAAGATGTGCAGATATTCCGCTGGCGATTCAAACATGCCTGCCTGCAAAATGGTTTTGTTTTTGTCTGCCGTCTACATTACATTGACCTTCGAAGAGAGAACAACAGGGAAGTGGAGGTTTTTGATGTCTTTCGGGGGTGACGAGACCATTTCATGGGGGAGATTCCCACTGGAGACGCCATTGTGGACTATCCAACGGAGTGCCCCCTTTTTGGAGAGGTCTTGTTTGGGGGATTATCATATTGAGCCATCATTCAGCAGGTGTATAGTGAGCTATGACCTTACGTTCCCTCTATCTGTTTCTTGGAAATGCCTCTTGAAATTACTTTAATCAAAACTGTCCATGAACTGAGTTTATTGACTGAATAAGTAAAAGAGGAATTTCAGTCAATTTGCCCAGGTATTGTGCAACACTTGGAGTTTCCTGATCTTACATATAATGTGTAGAATCTCGCCTTCAGACCTACGTAACATGAAAACAAAAATGGTTTCTATCTTGGTGCTCAGCATGAGATGTGAATAATGCTATCCGCACATCGATGATTTATAGGTTAGTGCGGAAGAGTTGTCTTAGTTATGGTTTGGGGAAAGGGGAAGGCTTTAAGAAGTATTGCTCCAATCTTTGTTGAAAAAGGGTTCGGAAGGGACAGATTGGACAGGATGGATGCACCAAAAGGCAGTTGCTGCATGGCCAATCGGCCTAGGATGTTGTCTGACGTTTTATTGATCACTTGTACTACGCACACATTCCACCGCGCAGTTGGTTGCTTTGCCGTATTGATTTTTGTGCTATGTCGCCTGTGTTTGAAAGTACACCGGACATTAAGCCGGCATTACGACATCCGGATCCTCTATCATAGACTTGATGGTTAACAGCTCCGCATAGTTCAGAGCAATAGTGTTCGCTGTTACACTGAGTGTTTTTAATCTTGGTGTTTAAAGCTTATGTCATCAACTTATCTAGAAGTGGTGGGTCACATGTTATGAACTCGTTAGCTAGCTCGAATTTGGAGTTTGCGCCCGTCGGGCGAGTGCAGTACTGACCACCGGAGCACATTTTGGTATTTGAGGTGTTTGTGGTCCAATTGGAAAGTGACAAGACATCCAGCCTAAAGCTGACAGTATCCGCACAAATATGTATGTGCGGGCCTGCGCTGTGTCTCATTGGGAGAGATACATTTTACGTGTGAGACTGGTTCCACGAGGCTTTCAGTTTTCAAACGAAAATATTCAGTTAACATCATCAGACGTTCTAAACAGTTTAATCAATATAAAGAAGTCTAACAAACACAATCTCCCTGCCACGTTGCAGGATGTACTCAGGTGTACGCAGACTAGGTGTACCCTCATGAACAAAAAAACGAGCAATCATGGGGATACGACACGTATCGATTTCCGATGCGACTCAGTGAGAGTTTTGCACAAATGTATTCCTGCTAAGCCGTGTATCCTCAGTTTCTCATTGGTTTGACTAATGGATTTGCTAGCAGAAAAGCGAGTCCAATATTTACCTGGTGTGAATAATGACACTAGGAATCGGGCTTGAAGGACTTTCTGTATTCTCGGGATGGGAGGTCTTCCACTGCCAAATAGGTCAACTCTTTGGATCACTGGCTCTGGATGGAGTTGCTCAGAGGAATTTCAACAAGACCATGGAATCACAAACCTTAGATATAGCCCGCAGAGAAGTGCCTTGTTGGCGAGTCTTTTGACCTAAGAATTCAAGTTGAAGTCTTTTAATCAAACTTCCTTTTACTGGCTTGGGAAATCGGAAGGAAAACGTTGCACCTGAAGCCTTGCCTCCTACTCCAAGGCTTCGTAGCTCTAACAAGTCTCCCTTTTTTGTGTTCTGTGTTTTACCAAAGCACCGTTGCATTGGCAGCTTTCAGCCTTCGCACCCTGTCAGGTCGGTTTAAAAACATCCCTCACTCGTATACTATCTTCTATGGAAGCTGATATGTGCCGTATATTAGGAGCACTATGCTGATACGGCTCCGAAATGCTATGATGAACTCCAACTATTCGGGTATCCGAAGGTACGGGACTTAGGTCTCGTGATGTTTCGCAACATGAGATTGGCCCCGATCTTGAAGGCCGAAGCCTTAGCAATTGTTTTTTTTTAAGCTCAAAAACCGTACACTGACATACAGTTTTCCAAATACTTCGTTTGCCTAGGATAGGGATAACAATGGAATGGGAGTAATGCGTTGAATACGATGGCTCAGCCTGTGCACTGACGACAAATATATATGTATCCAGCATGCCATGAGGTAAGAGCTACGCAGTCAAGGTAATAGCTTTGATGTGAGAGTTTCACTGGCTGCTTGACACGCTCATACGTGTCAGGGTCACTAAACATCGGTTTGTCGCGTCCTGCTATCCCCATCCGTAGGGACCGCCGTTAACATGACTGAGTTGACTGGTAAAGCTTTAATGCTTCGTTGCCGAGTCACCGGTTGACCGCTCCTTGGTCGTCTTCAATCGGAACAAAGCTGAGTGAAGCGAGGTGTGCCAGACTGGTATGCAAAGCACACGGCCTAATTAGCGTTACCTGTAGAGTGTGATCAGCAGATCTATCGATTCAGAGTTGGCCCATGTACCTCAGCACTACTTATCTGCTGTTCCCAACAGACCCACGCAATTCTTCGGAGTCACCGGTGGCTAAACACAGGAGCCCTTCAAAGGTCCACGTAACCACGCCTCTGATCAATAAAGTGGGACAGATCGGACCGCGGCACCGTGCACTCCACCCATGACAGTAAAGCCCTTGTCGCCTCGGTCCTACAAATTTCGTAGGTTAGCAAACCCTGCCCTGGTATTCTCGATTCGCACAATGATTCCGTCTTTCGCCAGTCCACCGGTATTTATGCCATTTCCAGGTAGAAAAAAAAACAAATCTCCCGCAACGACCGGTTTGCCTGAAAGCGTAAGGTTTAGTTTTGATTTCATTCAATCTTTTAGTAACACTACGCTCAACAGATGTGTGGTACATACCGAACTGAGCGGCAGAACTTTTCGAGTTATTTAAAATATTTTGTATTATTGAAGGGTCTGATTCAAGGGAGGCAATATCATCAGTGTACGCAATTTCCTTGACTGAACGCCCCTGGATTAGTCCGATCTCCGACGTATTGGAAGCGCGCAAAGAAGAGACAAACAGCACACCGAATTTAATGATAAGTGGACACAAGTGATACCACTGGATGTGGGAAACTCAGGAAAGAATTTGTCGCAGACACGTATTTGCCCACAGAAGGAGGCATTTAAGTAGTTTTCAGAGACAAAAAGTTAGAAGGGACACTCTTCATCGTCAGACATTCCCACAGTTTCTGGCGACCAGCGGAGTAAAAAACAGATCTGAGATCGAGAAGTACGATCACTGTTGTGGTCGAAAAGGGGTGGCGTGGTTCTAGCTGTTTTTGCAAAGCGAGGATATGGCCAATGCAATTTTGGCCAGAGCATAACTCAGTCTGATTATGGATCAACTTTCGTAGAATAAAACTATGGAGTAAGTTGGAAGCTCTGACCACTAGGCTGAACGATGCTACTGCACCCTTTTTAAATATAGGGATTACCGTAGTGGTCTATTCTGTCGGTATGCTCTGCTACCTCCAGATACTATGGAGTGAAGTCGTCAGGATAGTCACGAGGGAGTCGTCGCTTTTTTTGAAGAGTGCAGAATGCAAAAAGCCTGGACCAGATGCTTTGTTGCGCTCAAGCAATGAAACTGTACGCTGGGACTTCGAAGGCGATGGCGGACTGGTATCGACTTTCACCTGGGGTTCATTTGGTTCCTCCAAACGGTGAGTTGATGGAGTCTAGTTGAACTGTTCTTCGAGGTGTTCATTCCATTATTCAAGACGATGTTTCTGTGAATGAATTGAGGTTTCACCATCTTCGGAGATTGGTTCACTAGCATCCGTCCCCATGGGATCGGCTGAAAAGGGGTGCGATTGTTTCCTGTTACAAAAGCCTTGTAGATTTATCATGTCTTTGTGATCCACCAGAGCTCTCTGTCAAGCCTTCTTTTGTGTGGCTTGGCAGCTAGACACCCGAATCATGTTGCAGCTGAACGGTATTATTTCTGTCAGCCCTTGGTCTCTTCATTGTCTAGCGTTTGAATCGTCTGTGCTATAGTGTCCATGGTCTCCACCATAGTCGTTTGCTGCTGATCGTGATGAGATCCGGTGTTCGTCGTGGTATGCGAGGACCAGGGGCCGATGGTTTCAACAGCTGTGGTCATTGTTCATTTCACCCTTCTCCAGTCATCATCCAACCCAGCACTACCACGATCGTACTCGTCGAGTTCTGAGAGCTTTTCATCCAAATGATGAGCCATAAATACGCTTTACAGATGGTGAAACTGAGTGCCTTTGCATGCACAAACCTGTTCCAGAGGGGAAGCGAACGGAAGCACGCGCTCACACGATGAGGTAGGCGGTGACAAATGGCGTGCGCCAAAATGAACGACAATCATGTGCCTTGATTGCCACGCAGTCCACCTGAGTCCGCGGCTGGTTTGCAGCTGGTGGCCTCCAAGTAACTCGGTGAAAGTCTGTGCTTGATTGAATGAGATGATGTTCAGCAGATAACTGAGGAAGTCGTTCTCCATTATCCGTGCAGTTAAGGTCGATCCCGAATTGACCGCCAAGATGGGCTCGCTCAGGACTCAGTCACTCAACCTGAGCATTCAAATCACCTGCCAGAATCATAATATCGGTACTCCTAGCTGTCCACAGCAATCGCAACATGTCACAATAGAAACTGTCCTTCACAGCCTCAGAGGTATCATCTTTTGCGGCAGATATCGATACAACAAGCAAAAACCATTTACCACCTTCATATGCGTTAATCCTGATTGAATCAGTCAACCTAACTGCGCCAGTCGGGCAAAAGCGATCAGCCCTGGGGCTGGTCACAACTCCTATCCCGCAGATATATTAGGATCACTGGACAAGTGTGTAAAGTGTGAGATATCTGGGTTTGTTCCGAGCTGTTTAAGTTTACTGACTGGGATCCTGTATGTGCGTTTTGGAGAGAGAGACAAAAAGAGAGAAAAAGGCCCGAAAAAAACTACTGTTTTCCAATTGGTCACGGAGTACTGACGTTGAAAGCAGATATGCAGGTTTATTTGGGATTGTTTTTATTCAGTTCTGATTTAGTTCGCTGAGAACAAGTTTAGCTAAGTAACAAATGTTAGGCGACTGGGAGCTAGGTGAATAAGAAATAATACGGTGAAGAAATGTCGTTGAATGAAGGGATGGAAGGGTAAATGATAATTCCGGCTGCCCAAGCCGAAAAGGAAGTTTGGCTGATGCGCCATACTTTTGGCCTCTGACGCGAAAATCTGACCCACAAGACATTGAAGGGATGTAAGGTTCTGTTCTGGGACCCTTCGCTTTATTCATATTCGGAACTGCGAGGCGTGGGTTGTTAGGGTATTCTCAAGGGAGCCCTCCGGGAGTTAGTTACTCCGTAGTTTGACCCGGTAGGCTGCAGGAGACTGCACTGACTCAAAGACGTTCTGGCTGTGACTTCCAATGCGCCTTTTGAGCAGCACCCGACACTTTGTTTTGAAAAGTGGTTCAACCACGTTGAACAATGCTCCAGTGGTCCCGGTTAACCGTTGGAGTATACGGTTTTTAGGGCCGACCTTCTCTAACCCGTCCTTCCTCGAGGAAAAGTCAGCATCGTTACTCCCATAAATATAAACATGCTTGTTACATGAATCAAACGCCTTACTGCATCTACAGTTCTGTCGCAAAAGACAATACGATTTCACCTCCACACTGTCTCGTAACACGATTGCTCGTAGTACGTAGTCTCACTGCTCCTCGTCAAGCAGCCTTGCGTGAGCCTTCCAAGAATTGTTAAAAATTTTATAATTGAGTTCCAGCCAGCATGACAGATTTTAAGCGAAATTTCAGGCCAGTCTTCGAAGACAGTTACCGTGTTTCCCATAGTTTGACTCAACTCCGCATACATCTGGCACGGTCATTACAGATTTTCAGACAAAGTGCCAATTTGTGTGGCATCCCGGATTAACAACACTATTTTTAGGTGCACTCTTCCGCCTGCAGACACCAGCGGATAAGGGTGAAGTTTTACGTTTAGTTTACAGCTTGCAAATATTTAAGAACAAATAAGTTATGGCGTAGTTCACATTTTACTTGCAAGCTTTCGGAGATGTTAGCAGTAAAATACACACCGCGATCCGAAAAGACCGCATAGCCGTCCTATTGCTGATTGAGAAATCAAAACACACCATTCTGGAACGTCCTGTGTTGCAAAACTGACCCAAATGAGGGTGCAGATCAATGGGGAGACCAAACAATCTTATGAGGGCAACAGAGCACCCACTCTGGCATCCTGTCTAATCATGAGCCGATGCGATACAAGTACCGACGATGTAGGAATCAAGTCATGGCGTGCACGACATGAATCGTGTTTGCGCACAAGTTGGGGAGGTTGGACAGATCAGTATTTATGTTTAAAATGAACTGAAGAGCAAGTCAAATTTGATCGGTAAAACTTAATTTTTGGATTGACCTCAAGTTTCGGGACAGGCGTTCTGACCCCTATGGAATATCCCCAATTACTTATTATGGTTCGTGTTTCGGGGATGAGTTTTATTTTGGGGCTGATTTGGTATGTACCCAGAAGCACGTCCGATGACAATGAAATATCACGTCGCTCAGGCACTTCAAAACGGGGTAAATGTGGTTGACAAGTTTGGTTCATACGAACGAGTCCACCTGTACTGTGCACATGCCGTATGAAACTGTTCAATACTACAGCCATAAATCCATTTCGACGACTCGTCAAGGAAATGTCAGGGAAGCGCACCGTGATGGCGTTCCACATTACGTGGCAATGGTTTCAAAGCTAGCGTCGAAAGTACTTCTGACAATATCGATAAATACACTCATTTGCAAATCGAATAATTTTCAGCGACCGTATGAGTAGTGCATTACGTATTTCAGACAAGTTTATTAATGAACGCTTCAGGCGGGGACCAAATTTGAGATACTGATGCACCTGAATTCTTGCGGTAAATCGGGCCAAAAATTACCGATTATTTCTTAGCTGTTTCCTTTCCCTGCATTCCGACCAGTGCGCCCTGAAATGTACCTACCCAACGTCCAGCCCGCCCGTTTGACTGCAGCTGGTATGCTGGACTGCGCACGTGCTTGATACCGTGTAAACTGCAATAGTCCTTAAATTCCTAAGAGATGAACTGCAAACCACTGTCAGGAACAACAGCTTTAGGGATAAAACCTTCCGAGATTAGACGGGATAGATGAATCAAGACAGTGAATACATGTCCTATTTGAAAGTTTTGGTCCAATTTGAGTAAGCGTCAACAGTTATAAGGTAATGGAACCTTTTGAGAAGTCTGACAAAGTCAATGTGAATGCGAGAACACAGTCAACCTGGGGTTTCCCAAGACTGGCGTCCACATAACTACGGGTAATTTTGTTAACATAACGCAGTTACCGAAGAAACTAGCAACATTATCAACATTTTAGCCCATGAACTGCCATCAAGCGTAGCTGAGAGCTATGGATTTCATACGACTGACTAAGAACCTTCCGCTAAGACTCCGTCAGGTGGTGCTAGAGAGCCACTGATAACAGTAAACGTATAATTACTCTTCGGAGGCTGTTCCCCATATGTGACTGAGGAGCACATAGGCCAACTAGGCCAAATAAGGTGTCCTACGACACGTTGCAAGATAAAGATAATCGTACTGCTTTAACTCTTTTGGAGCCTAGCTGCCACGTCCCCCGAAGGAAGCACGAGGGCTGGGATACTGCCAGGTTGCCCAAGCTTAGACAAGTGAAGTCGAGATTCAGAGGTCGGGTTCGAACCACGGACCTTCCGGTCAGTAAATTCGCGCTCTAACCACTCGGACTAAGCCTGCTGTGGCCCAGATTAGGTGCATAGATATTCATGATACTTAACTTCAAAGTCTGTCGTGACGGTAGACAAAAATATCATCTGGTGTTTGGGACGTGTAGTCAACACACAGTTTGGACGGTGCATCAGCGTGACAAAAAGAGGATGTTCTTTTAAAGTGCTAGCCAAAATCATAATCCATCAAGATAGCAGCCCAACGCCGTGTGGACGGGGACGTCGCGCTTGGTGCCAAAAATCGATAACAGGGGTTTAAGATCTATGTACAACACCAATTTGTGACAGTGTATCTACTCATAAAATTTCTCAACAACAAAAACGAGAACCAACCACTCGTAATCAATTTGACCATCGTTTCTCTCGGCCGTTGTCAACGCGCAGGAGACATGCGTTACTTCTTTTTGACGCAAAAGCGTGCCAGTTGGGCACCGGCAGCAACGATTAACAGCGACGCTGTATCGCAGAAAGAAATCGGAGCTTAATATCCGCCTAATGTCACCACAGGCTTCGTGGCACTGGGATGACCAACGCCAGCAAACTGATGTTAGGACCAGAAATGTATTTAGTGGGGCCCTGAGTCTGCACAGCTGCGTAGAAATTGTGAGCCTAGTCACTCAAGGAAACATTAAATGTTCTCTCCCTCTGTGTGTGTGTGTGTGTGGAGGTCGTTTTAACTTGAGAACAATTATTTTGTTCCCACCCAATAACCAGCAGAGCCACGGTGTGTGATAATCGCAATCATGTGCTGACAATTTTGTAAGCGTAGGCACTTCTCCTTGGGAAAACCTCTGCCGGGTGTCCATAGTGTTTCACAGCCGTGGAGCTTGCGATTGACATCATCCAAGTAAGACACCACTTGTGACACTGGTGATTTCCGTGTTTGTTGGCTGTGAGCAGTTCTCTGGAATGCCCTCCAACTACTACCAGTGAGTATGCGTCAGGAAAATCGATTTCGTAAACTAGTTTTCTTCCATAATCTTTTAGCGCGTTTGTGAATGAATTCCCCGGAATCGGCAAACGATATTGGTACGTTTAATCGAGTCAAAAGGTCAGCATAAATAGGCAGATTCTTCGTTGACCTTTCTGATAATTGCATTAGGTGAATGGGACGTAGAACTAAAATCACCCATAAATTCCAGTCGATTGAATTCCACTTCTGCTGTCACTGTAGAAGCATGGGATATTGGCCCCGTTGTGGAACATACTGTTTGTAAACCGTGGCGCAGAATTGAATTTCCTTTGCCCAAATCTTGGCAATGTTTCTGTGCTGTTTTGGACGTTTACCAGTCCAACCGGACAAAGAATGTGAGCTATCACAAGTACATTCCTTAAATGCAGTTTGTTTATCCTATCAATATCGAACTAGTTCAAACGCTCCTAACGCGTAAAAAAGCTAACATATTTGTAGTCCCCCCCCCGGATTCGGTCTTCTTCTGGAGGTATTCTGTTGATATTCACTACCATTTCTCTTGTGGGACACTTTTTGCATTCTCTCTTAACGGCTTCCTTTTTCGCCAGTCGTACTTTGCAGCTCTGATTATCCTTTCCCGTAGTTTATTGATGTTGTTCTAGTGATGAAACAACTTTGAGGAACTGTGAAATTCCTTTGGAAATTTTTGGTTGTATGTCGTTGAATCAGATGCAACTGAAGTGCATCTTTATTTCGCGTAATACACTTATTCACACACTAATTTTTTAACGGGAGACTCAGCTGAATCCCAAGCTAAGTTCTCGTTTTTTGTCTTTATATTTATTTGGTACGTACTGTTGAACTTTTTTGACAGCTGAATGGCTAAAAATTGTGTTTATACCAACCACACGAAAGGCAGCTTTTCATAAGACTGAATTGTACCATCGTGCAACCGCTTGGAATCACTGAATAAAACTCCACAGTTAATGCACCGGTATTAGGTCACACTAAAACATATTCTGTCTGGCTGTTTGCCATATGTGATGGGGTCTGACATTTTGTCCGACCATGTCCGACTATGCCGATGCCAAGCTATCAGAGGCGAACCCGAACTTCATTTTGTCGATCACCGAGGAAAGCCTAACAGACGGGGTTGTTCAACGCCCGCACAGCGTGATCCACACCTCACTGGTTATCTACCCAGTAGGCCAGCGCAGTATTTCCAGGCCACCGGTTAATTCGGTCAAGTCACAAATAACCAAACACTGCACGGTTTCTAAGCGCGAAGAATCGCAAAACGTGGGTGTAAAACTTCAAATGCTGGTGTGACGCCCATAGATTGAGCCAAAACTAAAAGCTTTTTTTACATTTTGTTTATGATTTAAGGGGTATGATTTGAAAATGTCGACTTTCAAGACCAGTCAGAAATAAAAGAACGCAAATGGGTGCGCAAACATACTTTTTGGTTAGGTTAGGTTCTTAAGACATGGACTTATTCAAAGCAGCTGGAATTGATTGAATCCAACCCAGCTTTGACAGTAGTGCCTGATTCAAGACCCAGTGAGCTTTCTTTGCTAAATCCGCGGAGATGTGTTTATTGGGCACAATGACACCACAACAACGTTAGTTCCTGTTACCCATCACTGAATAGTACCGGTGGAACTCTGTCTCAATGCAACCTCGGAAAGCTCATCAGTATTTACGCCCCCTCTTCCTGAGGAGTGTTGAAATGATGAGTCGGTGAAGTATTACGTTTTTTATGCAATTTGTGAATGTACGATTTTCAAAATGCAATCAGAAAGGTGTCGGTAGAAAGTAATTCTTTTCGATTGCGAGAATTAAAATAGCATGCTCAGTTTTACCATTAAAATGATCATTCTGAAAGGAGACGATTGGTGTATGGTTGCGTAGAAAGATTACTTGAAGTCAAAATAGAAGCAGGAGCAACTAGGTCGCGTCGGAATTTGGTTCGACTATTGTTGTTTGTCTAATGATATGAAATAAACAAATAAAGCAGCAAACATACCCAATTCAGCGAAATACACTCATTTGCAAACAAATTTGGTTGTGCGAGATACTCACCTGGAACCCAGCTGAATCTCCCGTTTTTGATGTTTCCAGGCAACTAGCTGAATGTGCTGCACCAGGCCGCCTCACGTTTCAGTTGCTACGATATTCAAGGTATCGCGATACATGGATATTCGTAATGCACTACTCGTAAGATTGCTGAAAATTCTTCGACAGCCCACGACCGGTTTCGCGCCTCTTGGGGCTCATCAGGTAGGCGTAGTCCCTGAGTTCCCGTCAACCTTACGTTCTACTTGAAACCAAGTTGCACGAAATTAGCGAAATATACTCATTTGCGAACAAATTTGGTTTTGCGAGAGACTCACCTGGAACCCAGCTGAATCTCTCGCTTGTGGTGTTTCCAGGCAATTCACCATCAGTCTATTAGTGGTTCGCAGAATGCATGCTTTCACAAGACGGGCGAGAGGTGGTCACTCGAGCAGTCAGTCAATATGTGATCACTCAATGTGGTTTCCATGATTGAAGAATGAGTGACGCTGTGTCCTGCTTAGGCGAGAACCAATCACGTTGCTGATCCCCGTTGGTGGCCAAGCGGTCAAGTACTTAACAAGTGACAAGCAAGTCGTCGGTTCGAGAATCTCTGAGTTCCGCGGGGTGGGCAGTGTTGATGATTCTCAGCAAAAATGAAGCAGCTTTACTGGGTTTTTCGGCTTTTCAGCATAGGTTGTCTTCACTGACGAGATAGAATCTCCACTGAAAATTACAAATATCTTCCAAGTGTCCGATTCTTTTCAAGTGTAGATATTTTGTTGGAAAATAAACGAAAATTTCTATAGGGACATCAGAGGGACTTCAGAGGAAATCGTAGTAATTGAGCACACCATGAAGTTCAACAATAGATGACCTTTACCGGACAGGTTAGGCTTTTTTTAGTTAACCACCAGTCATTCTGTTGTGGGGGAAGCTGCACGCATCAAGCATGGAATTTTAATGGGTAAAAGCACTTGTGTGCCGGTCGAAACCTATTTGTGCGGGGAACAACTTGGCGGAATGACGTTACAGTTCTTTTGGGATTTTGTGATCTAAATGCTGTTCAGACTTCCTAAGAGATCAAATACGTCCTCAATTTTGCGGTGTAATCTGCTTATTCTGCCTGTCGAAACCTGGTTTCACCAACATACTTCTTCTTCGGCTTGTCGGGTCAGAATGATCACTTTTTAAATGAGCGCCTTGCAATACTATCTATCTGGAGTTTAACCATAAAGGCTTTGATTTCTTGTGTCATTTGGCTGCTTTCGTCGTAACCACTCTCTTTCTGCCATGGAGTGTGTATTTGGACCCGACAGGTTTAATACGGCTGTAGAGCTTTCGGCTAAAACTAACTGGCGAGTAATTGGACAGATCCACACGACCAAGATATTTACGGAATTCCGGTTTGGGATGTCAAGTCAACTGCGTGAATCAGTCGCCTGTTCCCAACTGATGGCTAACATTCACGCTGTTCATTCACTGTTTTGGTTGGATTTTACGATCGACTAGTAAACGTTCGTTATGCGCTGGCAAAGCAGCACCAACAGCAGCTTGAGTCGAGTGCGATGCGTCCAGAGTTCAAGTCCTATCAGGACCAAGGAAGTACGTCTATACTCCATCAGCCTTCCCTTTTAGTTTGCACTAACGACAACGAACAATAATAATGATAATCTCATCAGAATAATAGAGGGACTGTTCAAACGAAGTTGACGGAGACATGACACCTTTATCAGAGCGAGTTTAAATAATGCATGTGCATTATTGACAGGTACTGCTGGCCGTCTCCGCGCTCGGCACCTCAAGAGATCCCAGCAGTGTGACTCAGCCACAGGAGAGAGATGAACTTTGATGGTTCAGCAGAGAGTAAAATCCAGGATTTTAAGACCCCTTGCATCGTAAAATAGTTGGTCTGATATACAGGCATGCCACCATACATCTGGTCTTACATGTTGTTAGAGGCGGTCTCATCTTTTTCGGTATTTTTGCATTCATTTCATCCAGTTTTAAGCTTAACAGTGAATGCGTACAAAGGAGAAATGAAAATCTGCTTCTAAACGAACCGGTCGTACTGCGTGTGTTTCCGTTACATCTGCCTCGGGGGTGCACAATTTGCGAGTCGCCTATTTATGTCCAACCAGCGATTATTGCTTGACAAGTCATTGTTCAGCATGAGTTGATCTTATCAGACTGTTGTATCCTGTTGTTTATTCGATCAATGATTTCTATGTAAAGTCTTCCTGTTTCATTTCTTCACTGGTGCCCACTCTGGCTGGCCTGTCTCACCTAGTGTCAAGGCTTGTTCATCCTGTCTAGACTTGGGCAACCTGGCAGTATCCCAGCCCTCGTGCTTCTTTCGGGTGGCATGGCAGCTAGACACCGAAAGGGTGTTACAGCTGAACAATTTCGATTTTTTCGAGTGTCAATAGCCTTCTCATCAGGTCCGATGCTACTGCTTTTCTTAGTTTCTCTGTAATCTTATACCCTATTGGATGTTTCTATAGTAACTGTTCCACTATACAAATTGCAACCTCAAGCAGCCCTTGTACTGAGATATTATTCGTTTACATAAATGATTTTAGTCAGACAAAAACAGTGTAGAGGATTCTTTACTGTCGTTTTCATCAAATTCGAACACACTTTGTACTTTGTGCCAGCGACACGAACCGTCGCCATCTACAACCCGTATGCAGATGGCACCGGGTCCCATGCTCATGTATCATTTCCATCTATTTTAAATGACTTTATTCATAACGTTGAGTGTTTTGGATAACGGGTTCCGAAAGGCGAAATCGGTGACCGAATATCACTGTAAGGCGGTGAGTATACTGAGAGACATGTTTAATGTGAGTTTGTATTCATCCTACTTAAAGGCAAGATAAGAACAAAAGATCAGAGTTTTGATGTCTAATTCAATGACAGTAATAACAAGGTCGGAATAAGACTCGCAAAACGTTTGGGAACGAAACACGAGAACATAATAAACCTGTTTATATACTCGGTAAAACTGACTGTTTATGTTTCTCATCTTCATACTCCCATTAAGATTCCAATGAGTGCCACTCCATCTTTTTGGTTTATATTTGTAAGGCACTGGTATACAACTGATCGTGGTTCCGGTAAACCCACGTCGACTACTCATAAGTATTGTTCTCGTTTGCGGTCAACCAAGGGGACCCAAAGTGGTTTTACAACAGAAACTTCGTAAAATCGCGTCCTTGGAGCGTTAAACCGTGAAAAACGTCTCCGTCAAAGATTCCCATCCCATGCTAATGCGTCGGTAAAGAACGAATGGACTTATGTTTGGCTGGATAACGCCTCAAACTCAAACAGCGTTCTGTGTGTTAATTCTAAAGATCTTTTGCAGTTAAGCTGGGTATGTGGATTCGGTAGCCCTATTTGCTCCGGTAAACCCTAAGAGTCTAAACTATGCTCCAATGAGGGGCACACTGCCATTTGAACAGTGTCACTTAGAAAATTCAGCCAAGATTTATCTTTAATGCTCCAGTGTGTATCTCAAATAAGGTTTGTAAACATAGAGAATCAGTCCGCCAATCTCATCTTGCTGACTTTGGCACAATGCTGAGTGCGGCCTATAGGTTCAGGTAATTTTGAACGGAGTATATTATGAACAACTACGAGGGACACCAATGGGATCGCCAATTTCAGGATTTACTGCAGAAATCATAATGCGGAAATTGGAACATATTGTGTTGCCCGATATAAATCCCAAAATATTGATCCGTTACATGGACGACACATTTGTGATCATCAAAAGGAGTGAACTGCAGCGAATAGCCAGCTGCTAAACAACATTTTCGACGACATCAAGTTCGTAATCGAAGAAGAAAACAACGGAAAACTGGCTTTTCTTGTCGTCCTCATCATTAGATTGCCAAACGTACAGCTACAAACCGAGGTCTACAGAAAGGCGACACATACGGACCAAATCCTCAGCTACCACAACAACTGTCAAAACTGCCACAAACATAGCTGCGTTCGGACACTTTTCAAGCGGATCGAGACACACTGCAGCACAACAGAATCAAAGATCAAAGAAGAAAAACGCCTATACAAATTGTTTCGGAAAAATGGATATCCGAGAAATTTCAGCTGGACATCACTCAGGAAGCAAAGTACGATCGATGCAACAGCACACAGTGAAAGCAAACGAGTCTCGTTCCCATACATCAAGAACACCGCTGAAATGACGGCAAGGCTATTACGACGGCACAATACAACGGTCGCTTACAAGCCGGCGAACACCTTGCGGAGGACACCGTCAAGACCAAGAGGGAAATTAGATCCAATGACGAAGAAGAATGTCGTATAAAGGATCAAATGCAAGGACTGCAACAAAACGTATATAGGACAAACAGGAAGGAAGCTCTCCACCAGAATACATGAACACAAGCTAGCCACTGAAAGACATGATCAACTCTCCTTCATCTCCGTATACAAAGATTAGGAAGGACCGAGTTCGACTGGAGCGGCGTCCGCATACTGGCTCAAGCAAGAACGAAGAAAGAACGGGAATGGATGGAAGCGTGGTAGCTCACTGAAGAAGCTATCAACAAACATATCGAAATTGATCCCATTTACCAACCACTAAGAGCGAGAGAATGGCAGAACCACAGACCTTTGAGCTGCAAAAGTAACCAGACGAGGAACCCATGAGAGAAGCAGGAAAGCCCCATTCAAACGGACACATCAATTGGATTGGAGGAGGGGCCCAAGCAAAGCACCAAATAACCGGCGGACGCAGAGACACTAACCGTTACAGAAGGGAAAACAGGGCGGTGCAAGCAACCAATGAAGCTTGAGGACGTCAGACCACAAGGCAATGCCAATCAAGGCCAGAGGACAAACTACTAAAAATAGAAGGTGTTAGGATAACCATTGAACACAAAGGAACACAGACCACAACGCAACAAAGATCACAAACGGACCAGTAGATTCACAAAAATCCTTACCCCTAAGTAGCCAATCACGTCAGAGGATAACAGATAGTCTTCAAATGCTGTGTAAACGCACGCAGGCCAGGAAGAAGTACCCAGTCAACTGCGCACTGATGATGTCCCCTAGTATGTGTGACGAAAGGTTTGCAAGCTAATTGCCAAGCTCGGAGAACAGATCAACCACCATCTGATCAACAACCAATGTAATGACTTCTCACATTTCCTCCTCACTCGCATGCCTAATAAAATACTTTCGCCATGTTTCTTAGTTTGTTGCGCCCTAGACCCTATGAATAAAATATAGTTTTATGGTTGACCATCGTCAATGTAGTTCATGAAAATAGTTTAAAATCTGAGGGATGAAAGTGGCAATCGTGCAGGCGTATGCGCTACTGACAGTGGTCATTAATGCATCGCACCAGATATACAGTGATCCCTCCAACAGGGATTGCTACCTAGACATGGTTAACCGAGTTCCCTCTGGAGCGAGAAAGTCTATTTTCATACGGATCACTGTAGACCTCATACAAAAGGTACTAGTACTGCCTTTGACCGAGTTACCCTGCTTACGCTGCAGCAATAGTCTGTGACGCGTAACGAAAGACAGGGGAATTTTATTGTGCTTAGCGTGAATCACCTGCTGCTGTAATGGAGGTTCGGATAGGATAGTACAAGTACACACGCTGGCTTTGTCTCGATTTGGTTGTTGATCGACCAAACGGTCTAAATAACATTTTCGCGGGACTTTATTAACACACCCTCCTCCGCATTTACACGTAGTGTTCGCGATTACGGACAATGCTGGTCAATCTTTGTCGGTTCATTGTAGGCAACATTGTTACAACACCCAATTTTACCTTGTTATTCCTGTTTCTCGTACATTCCACTGTCCCGTCTCCCATTTACACAGTCTATTTATATAACTTTTCGTCTTTTTTGGGTTATTTGGACAGAGTACACGTAACGTGTGTGTGTGTGTGTGTGTGTGCAAAGCGTACCGTTTGCAGACCGTTTGCATATTAGACTATCTATTGACGGCGGACTTTTTAGTGACAAATAGATGTCACACACGAGACGAATTAAGTTAATCCTCAACACGAACTGATGAAAGAAGGGGTGGTCATCAGCAAATAGTGCTTTGTATCGAATTCCTAGACGCAGGTATCCCAGTGGCTTCTAATTTGGAACGGGAGTTGTATGTTGAAAAACGGCTTGCTAATCAACACAAAAGCTAAGAGTGTAGCCAGCCTCAAACCTGTACAATTTTCATAATTCACATCTAGTTCTGTCGTTACAATAATGATGGTGAACCAGGTTTTGATCTAAATTACCACACACCGAAACAGGGGAAACACTATTTTGCTACGGGCTTTCACCCTAACTGGGTTTGGCTTGAAACGGTCCTAATCACGTAGTAAACGGACAAATTTCACCCGGATATGGAAGTACTTTGTGATTTGTGCCTTATGTTTGCTATTCTACGAAAGGCGCATTGCAACGCAGAAGCGCAGCTTCTGGCATCAGGTTCGCCAAAAGGCAGTGGAAAGTTGTGGGGCATAAATCAGGTGGACATCTGTCTCTCTCAGCTTGCTGTATTGGTCAAAATGACTATCTGTTGGAGAATCAGCGGGCAATACAAGTTAAAAACGGTTTGGGAGGAAGTATTCCTTCCACCTGTAGAGATAGAAGTGCAGCAGGGGCGCGAATAGAGACATGATACACTGTGATGACAGTTTTTTTTAGCTGGGTACCGGTATGACCTCAGGAAAGCAGCGATTTCCCATGATCAAATTCATGCGCTTACGATAAAATATGGGCCAAGAAACGTGACTCGGAAATCTGTGGCTAACAGGTAGATCGACGGCCAATAACGGAATAGCTTGAATAGTCCCATTGTTCGAGCAAGAATACAGTGATGAACTTTAAGGATTTTTTGGGATCTTATTATCAGATCGGTACGTATCTTTTAGTCAAAACAGGGGGTAAATAATAAAACAAAACAACTTAGATTACTGAATTAGAAAACATGGACGACCGGTTATCAGCGCACTCCATGTCGCATCTAATTAGATGCGGTGAAGGCTTTCGGGTGACTGGGCCGATCGATTCGTCTCACGTAACCAAGGCAGAGTCAGCGCCGGTGCGGATCAGCACCGTGCCTAATTTCGTAATCGTATTGCGACTGCTTCGGCTGTAGTCAAGCCATGCCGCTGTATCGATACTGCCAGTCTATTAGGTACTTTGTAAACAAGGTGAAACGACTCAATGGGATTTATCACGTGGCCGTGAGCTGTGTGTCGCGAATGAGCTGTCGGCTGAACGGTTAAGGGAGATACACACGTATTCTCTTACCAAGTTACCGACTCGTGGCCCAACATGCATCTTGCCTTTGAGGTTGGAGTTGAACAGTGGGTTGGTTGTAAACCGAGACTGCAAAGTTGTAGCTGGAAACGAGCTAACTGATCATCTTTGTAGGGTATACTCAAGAGATTGCCTTATTTACAACGGTCGTGACAGACGGCTGGAAAAGATGTTCAAGCATATTCTTGGCCATAAAACTCTGTTGGCTCTGCGCACCTTAACAAGTTGATTCAGTCCAAAGTGCAGTGTATTTGCAGAGCGAATTCGCCAAACTCGGTTCGTTAAACCGAGTTGCTGTTGTGGTTTGTTTGTTTCTGCCTTAGTGGTTACTTTGATTTATAGTCGTTTTTGCAAATGGTTCCAGACTTTCATCTTGCGCCGAAAGCTGATGCCCACTTCGAAGGAGCTGAACCTCGCAACCCGTGGGTTAGGTGTCCCTGGGGAAGTCAGAACGAACGGCGAAGGTATACCGCGTTACATTCGGATACCAGATGAACAAAACCTATTAGCGACCTGAAATGTGTATCCTGACAACTCCCTTTTGAAAGACACCTGCACGACAGTGAAAGATTGGGTATTACTGGTAATCCCTAGGGTTCCGGGTGATTTGCAAATGAGTGCATTTACCGAAATCAGTCCAATTCGGGTTCAAGTAGAACATAAGGTTGACGGAAACTCGGGGGACTGCGCCTATCTGATGAGCTCCAAGAAGGGCGAAACCGGTTGTGGGCTGTCGAAGAATTTTTAGCAACCTTACGAGTAGTGCATTACGTATATAGGTGCAATTATAATTAGTTTACATTCGTCTGCGGTCACCAAACTCGATACCATTACACGACAAGAGAATAAGTGAGTCTTTTCATGAAATTCATTTAGTTCACTGGCCAGCTCATAATACGGACTTGGATTCGGTGGATAAGACGTAGGGACTTGGGATAAAATGAGTGTGTGAAAGCTACCGCATTCTCCAAAGGGATGAAAGCAGTCGGATAAAAAGGCTTCTGACAAGTTCGAAGGAATTTAGTTAGTTGCTAACCAACAATGAAGGGGATCATTGAAAAAATTGTCTAAAGTTTCGTATTAATCTTTAAACGTCCGTCTTGCCACGTTCTAGTGTATGCCTCATATTATCATCAGGTGATGAACTCAGTATTCGTTCAAGGACTGCGCGCCTGAGGAGTCCATGTTACCGATCCGCTTCAACCGTGATCTAGTGATCGATTAATCCGAAGAGATTTTATCCTCCAGGAGCAGTCCGATAATTTATCTTCTTGTAGTGTTCACAGGAGGATTTCATCGATTCGCACGCATCAGTAGTCTGAAGTGCAAAATTTCACTGACAGACGGTTAATAAACAGTGACTGTTATTGTGGTGATTGTTTGGCCAACAGGCAGCTGGAATGTCCTGTATTCACTTAACTGTTTCTCCCTTGCGTCAATTACTATTCGTGTTTTCTACAACACGTTAGCGAATATTTCAAACTGCATCCCCTTCCCGAACGCCTGCTGATAAGATCGCCACAACGCAGGCGTTTCAGCTACTTACTTATGGAAGTGTGGGTGTTGGAGGCACCCTACCTACTTTTAGAAAGTACTTTTTATTCAGCCGATTCAAACGAATGCCTAGAGAAAACAGTCTCCCATTGATCCGGATATGTCATCCAATACCTGACTGCCCTCATTACAACCCATCCACGCAGATTTATTTTTTGTTTGTTTCACTGCCGTCTGTGCATACCCTGGACATTTGTATCCAAGCCTACTTGCACCTGCAACAGAAAATTCGGTGTGGGACACGGCGTGCTGCATCGACCAGCCCGAAGACACAATAGTTCTTGCTTCGAACAGGGCGATAATGGCGGTGCGGTATTTGAAAATGCTACACACATTCCACGGTGAGGGTAAAACCCACTTATAGGAACTCATTCAGACAGGAAACGGTCAGATCGCTTCAACGTCACAATGAACTATCGCTGAATAGTTGGTTCGTTCGTTCGTTCGCTCGCTCGCTTGGTTGATTGGTCGGGCGACTGTACATGCATACACATACCCCATCAACCTTGGTTGGTTGTGATAGATAACAATCGAGTATCCCAGATGCTTTTGACGTCTCGACAAACAACTACTATGGGCTGAGGTACGCACAAACGAACCATCGTGAGTGTATGCATCCAGTTGGAGCCAGAGGAGTTTATGACTTGGACGTAGAGGAGCGGGCACTACAAGTCAAGCCAGAGACAGCATAATTCTAACCCACATAATGTCCAACAACGGGTGAAGAACCACTGACCGGAGTGCCTGGTAGTCAAATGGTACCTGTTGGTGTGGGTGAACCGACCCTGGAACTTAGTTACTATGATTTCCAGTGTCGCCGCCTGTACACAAGCACATTTACATTCGATCTGGGTTGACATTTTGCTAAAGTTCAGCTGGTTGAACTACTCGGTTGTATGAACCAACAGTCTTTGGCACGGATAGCGGTGCGCACCTACAGGTATACAAATGCACATATGAAGGCGTGCGTGAACGCACACAACACCATCTGGCCAACCAGTGCGGCCCACTGTTCAAGGCCGGCCGGCCGGCCGGTAAGTTGCCAGACAGTTGACCCCTCCGTTCATGTGGCACCCGTTCCCCTACCAGGTATTTGTCTTCATCCACGCAATTTGGACGCCTAGCAGTTAAACAAACCTATAATTTCAGCTAGGCGAGTTCACTTGTCAGGACATCACAATCACGATAACCGCCGCTGGAGTTTGTTCGGCCTGAGAACACGCTGCCCAGTCGGTGTGTTCCCCGACGTTGACCGTACACATATTGTTATTTTGTCATTAACGCTCAAATGAAATGCCGGTGACGTTTCTGAGTACAGAAACGATGCAGCTTTACCGCTGGGGAACAAGAATTCAGCGTCGATCTAATGCAATCAGCAGTCAACTCGCGATGATGTTCATCTTATTCCTTTCCAGTATCATTCTTTCTGCTTCCGGACTACTCAGTGGCCGCCCAGAAAGTCCACAGGGTAAGCCAGAATTTCTGTCTGTTTGAAAACCCCCATAAAACTAGCAACATATTTTCTTTGGTTTTAATCCTTTCGCAAACTGAAAATGAATCTCAGGTTGTCACATTTACAGGGTTCTCAGAAAGCTAAGTTCTCTTGTTCCTTAGGGATATTTTTCATTTATTTATGATGATGAGAGCCATAAAGTACAGCATGTCATCTGCAGAGCGACTACGCGGCTGCGCCTGATAAGATGTATGAAATGAATTCATAATGGGGCTCCTGAACGCACTACATCTTTGTGCCAACAATTGTCAGTGTCAATAAAGCTGAGGTATCATTTGTGTAGAGTGTTGGAACCTGAAAAATCTACAACTGGATGTTCAGAAGCACTGTTTCGATTTTGAGGAGAAACAGTGGGGAGTCTGCAATGGGGAATAAAATCAGAAGGCACGTTTTCGTCTTTGTTAAGATTTTGGGAAGAGCCGAGTTTCCGTTTCATCTGCTTTAATGTGCCTATTAGAGAAAGGACACAAAGCGTTCATTGATTTGGGTGCCTTTTTTTGTAGAAAATCTTGCCACGCCTGAACACTAATGATTACTGCCAAAAATGCTGTTAAGCACACAGTTGACAAAATGTCTTGCGTCGCGTACATCTAGTCTCAAACGGTGAACGTCACCTGTTTTGGTTTTAGTACTCCGTTACAGGTGATCTAGGTGATCCTAAATTGTACCTATGCGTGAACAGCATAAAGCTCAGTGAATAGTCTAAACTGTGCTACAGAGGCCATAAAGAATCGTGCAGCTGTAACACCTTTTTGGTGCTTGACTGCCATGCCACCAAAAGGAAGCACAAGGGTTGGAATATTGCCAGGTTACCCAAGCCTAGACAGGGGAAGTCGACAGGCAGAGGTCGGGTTCGAACCACGGACCCCCGGTCAGTAAATTCGCGCTCTAACCACTTGGGTCATCTCGTCCGATATAAACCATGTAAACTATATAAACCATTAAAGCAAAGTTAATTTTTTAGGCTAGAATAATCCGAACTGAAAGTGTGACCCGGTGTGAGCAACCCAACAAGCTACCACAAAAGGAGTTAATTCAAGGTTAGATCCTATGGAAATTCACTGTAGGAGCTTCAGTCTGGGGGGATGGTCTGTCATGAGGCAAAGATAAGTGGAGTGTGATGATCTACACGAAATAGTAACTAAGATTCTTGGTTACGTGAAAAACTAAGTCTTTCGACAGACGCTGCACAAATCCTGTTGTGTCTACGCAAGCTTTGTTTTCTTGCCACTGTATCTGACATGCGCATCACCGTGATGGATTATGCTCGAAGCCACCAAAATAATAATCGTTGGCTGTCATCAGGCTCCCAACGCGTCTATACAGTAATCGTTAAAGGGAAATAAATTAGCCGACATCAAACTAACAGATTCGTCCGAAGTCGAACTAAACGAAACAGAAACAGACTCTACGGCTGTCGGCGGTTTCTACAAGTTCATTTGTTTTTCAGTTCTATCTAGTAAACTGTCACCATGCATGATGTCCGAACTTTTGCTCTTTTTGTCTTTAAAAGTAAATTGCTATGTGCTTAGCAGCTTCCAGAATTCATCGTCGTATTTTAAAATTAGGCTAAGCTGTATCGACGCGGGATTGTACCCTTTGCACATAAACTTGGTTCCTAAAATCCGAATTAGTTATTCCTGTTGTTTTCTACATGTTCTTAACAAACCTGATAGAGTTAAAAGGCAACAATTTTATCCCAGTTGAAGCCCTTGTGTCGTAAAATTCTGAAGACCATGTGCGTTTTCTGACATGTTTCAGAAACGTGGCTGTCGGTAACGTGCACGCAAAGTGCACTAGAGTATATGGTGCGCGCACAAACCCCATTTGAAAGTTCTTAGTGTTAGCTTTGACAAGAAGATGGCAGTGGACATGCTGATTGACGGTGAAGGTTGGCAGAGTATCCCATCTTAGTGGCAGAAAATAGTAATCGTGTATGTATCCGGACTAACTAGAACTACAACACTTACATGTCCGAGTTTTACCCTAACTTTTCAACTTTTGAACAAGAAGCAACTTGCACAAAAAATTTCACCTGTCATTTGTGATGGAATTTAAAAGGTATTTTGAAAAAAACCGCGTATTTAGAAGATTCTGTCGGAGCCTGCAAAGTTTAAGAGTGGGAGAAATTGTAGAGTAGAACTAAAAAAATTAAAACAGAAAGGTTTTCCCCCCAGACTTACGTGGCGCTCTTCTTACATAAGAATGAGAAGACTTTGAAACGGTTGCGTCAAACATTTTGAGTTTCGTAAATTTCGTTATTGCAGTGTTTCTTTTTACATCATTTCCACAATGGGGTTGAGAGCACAATTGAACCAAATCCGACGAGTGATTTAGTTGAGTTTAGTTTAGATTTAATTTAGATTTAGTCTAGTTTCCCTTATAAGGGACACCGTTCAAGAGCTCTCAAGGCGTTTCCCACTTCGAATTACTGCTTGTTTGATCCAAAACGATACCAAAGTCGTAAGAAAGTACGAAAAGTTCGTTTTTCATCAGTCTACATACATGCTAAACTTTTTCAAACATCGTCAGCCATTTTCGTCAAGTTGGGTACTGATCAGCACCATTCTAACTAACCGGTGGTGATAGATCTTCTATTGCGGTGAAGTATCAAAGCGACGGTTGGTTATAACATTAAGTGTATCACAGCGCAGAGCAGCCATCCGGGGAAAACGAAATATCGGTGCTGTTTCACCCAGTGTGATAGCATCGGCTGATCAACGGGTGTGAATAAAAGCTCGAGACAGAAGACTGTTCCGGACATACTGGAACATCACTAGAGAGACAGCAGTGAATCGAGACCAAAGCATTGTTGAATTACGTCTCTTCAATTGCACGTTATTCTACATTTCTGCATCACGTGTTCTTGGTTTCAAAGCTAGAACACATGGTGGCTGAACAAGCTGTGTGTGTGAGAGAAACACATTCAGTTGGACAACGCTTCCATCCGACGGGGACGTAACTTTACACACTTATTACTTTTTCCGTGACCGGATGGTGGTGCCTAAAGAAGTGAAAATTTTTTCGTGTGTGAGAATAACAGAAAATTCCTTAGGATTAGCTGAAACGCTAACGGAGTAGTGGTGCGATTTTACGGTAACCATAAGTGCGTCGCGTGTGACTAGTGTGCGCACGTTGTCCGAACTGTGCGTTGTACCCCGACAAAGTGCTAACAACCTGATAGGTAGCAGTCGAGTTTTACCGTAGATAAGCTCTTAAAACAAACGGTAACAACAGATCCATAACGCATTTCCATTTAGAATACCCATAAGACCAACAAAACTCAGCCGATCGCGCGGGGTATTCTTTTTTATAAATGATTCGTCCTTTTGATCATGGTGCATCTCATTTCGAGTGATTGTGACTGGATTGTTCTTCTTTAGATTTTTACTCTAGTAATTACCGTTAATCAACTCTGTCAGCTGTAAACATATGTTTTACATAGTAGGTAAATTCAGTCCGCAGCCCAGGAGCCCCGTATAACCGTCTTGTTCTGTTTATAAATTCCAAGTAACACACAACTGAGGAAATTTTCAGTGAAAGAACGGAACCCTCGTAAAGTTCAGAAAAAAACCTTTCCAACCGCTTCAGCCTCGAATTGAATTCCTAAAGAAATGCACACTTATCGACCGTCACGGAGTTAAGTTAGATCAATCTTATACCTGTTTGGTCTTCCTGGTTCCTACTGCTGACGAATTTTCTTTTCAACTTTAGGGCTACTGCTTTTCCGAGTCTCTTTAATTTTGAATGTCTACACAATCCTTCCAGCTATTCTTCGTTTGCATTGTTTCATTTATTTATTTATTACGACCGTTTCACAGAAGACTAGGACTTCCGGCTAAGTTTTTTTTGGATGTCCGGCTCACTCAGCGGTCGCTGTCGACTGAAGCGCATTACAGTTCCCTAATCCGCTGTAATCATCTAAGTAAGTATGAGTGCTACCATAGTAGGGGGGTTCGCAACTGTTTTCCGTTCTTGCATTCCTCAAACGAAGAATAAAAAATAAGATAATCACTACAACTTTCAGCAACCCACTCGTCATATCTGCTCCAACCTTATCTCACCTACCAGAACTATAGCACATTGATGCAATCTGAATGCCACAAGGTATTTTGAGCACCATCTTGGTCGAAGTCTTCGCCGTTATGCTATGAGATTTGGGTTCTCGTGGGCAGTAACTAACACAGCGTAAGAAAAAGACGTGAGAGTAAATTAGCATAAATTCAAGCTCAACAACTATCGGGCAGTTGCTTTAGAGCAGGCAGCCTGCGAGGAAAAAATTATTTCAAAAGCAAGCAGCAATTCAGAATAACAACAAGCTGTCGGATAGATCCTGATCCCCCCAAACCCTTTCAGCAGTCAGGATCTGCAACCATAAAGACATGAGCTAGAAAGTTTGGCCTACGCAAACATTAATCCGATTTCTCCGACCGGGCTATGGACGCATTAGTAAACGTATGCAACAAACGAGTGATCACGGATTGAATTGCGGTCCTTATCCGAGAAGCTAACTAAACGGGCCTATGTAAAACTAACAGTGTGTGTGTGTTTGTAATAGACGTTTGTCGGATCGACCAGGTTCTTGCCACACTAGTCCGCACTTCTATTTAAGGAAGGTATGAAGAAGTTATTTCAAAAATAGTCACAGTGACAAACGTTGCCAAAATTTTTGTGTGCTAAAAAGAGGATTCTTTTACACTATTTGCGCGCAAATTCCATAGAAATCTCGTTAGCTTGTTAGCCCTCAATGAAGTCTTTTCTGACGTCACTCCTGTCTAAACGACCCTCCAAATCAATTTAAAAAATGAGTTCCTATCCAGGGAGCACAAAGCTACAAATTTTTACGCAGCATCTGCATCGAATGACGACTAAACAATATGTGAAAATTGGATTATTCTTACAGTAAACTCGTTCGGAATATAGGCGCCCTTCTCCACTCTTCCATCAGACGTGGAACAGTTGCATATAGTTCCTTTTCTTCGATTTGAAATGCTGTCAACTTCCTATCGGCTCCATTGGGCTAGCCACATTGTAGAAGATCAATAACCATCCGTAATTCAGTTACAAATCAAAGTGAATGGCAAGCGAACTTATCGCAGTTATTTGGCCTTCTAGATGAGAACTCCTTCAGTCGTGTCTCTGGCACACATAACGGGTCATCATAGGGGTTAAGAACCACGGGATTGCCGAGTATTGACAAAGTTCTCGGATGATTGAACCAGAGCGTTTCGCTTGGACTTTGTGCTTTGTTCCCGCCCACATTTTGAGAATCATTTTAGCTTGACATTTAGAGAACTCCACTGGCAACGTTGTGGAATATAGGTAGCTCTTGGGTGCGCTGATTGATTGCTGGTCTGTTCGCCGAGCTTGGCAGTTGGATTGCAAGCGTTTCATCAAAGAACTCCACTGTTTACCGCGCTCTTATAGAATTTTCATCAGCTTCAGTTATGATGATGCGGAAAACCTGCTTGATGAGCCTGGATCCAACGACCCATCCTCAAGCCTAGATAGTACTTCCATTATTTTTCCCCTCCTGTCAAAATAAAAAAATGAAATGATGATCGATTTTAATCCCTAAAGATATCGTTTCGCCAACTTTTTCTCCGCTTGCTGTTGTGCGTTACACTGACGCAAAGTCCCAGTGATTCACTTTTCAAGTTTCAACTCTTTAGAGTCAGAATTGCCCATCTATTCGAATCAACCTACACCCAAACTCTGAAAATTGACAAAAAAATTTGAATGAGCAGGCGAGGTGGCTTGTCCACGTCCATATGATGTAACGATGGTCACTACTGATGAACTATGCAAGTAGTCTACGGTTAGTGGCCAAGTTCCGCCCCCGCATCTGACGGAAGGTGAAGTTTATTACGGAAATTGTGGGACTACTTTGCAGAGTTAGTTTACCATTGTATAACAGTCAGTGAATATCCAGGAAAGTTCAAAAGGACGCGTGAGAATGTTCAGTATTTAATGACTATGTGCACATGAGATGTTTACTTTCCTGTCCATGACTCATAACTGCTTAGTTCGTGTTTGCTAACGGACGACCTAGGGGCGAAGGGTTTTCTTCCTTATACTGGTATTACAAGATGGTCTGTGTAGATGCCTTTGTGGAAAATCGTTGATTGTGTTGCCACAATACTGTTTTGTGTACCCGGTGGGGCAGGTATAGGCTGTCCTTCGACTGATGCACAGAAAGGATAATTACAAAAGGCCGTCACGAAGCCTCATTATACCAGTCTGGAGGTAGCAGTAAACGCAAAATCCAACCCCATTTCCAAATTCCAAAAATGTTTTCAAGTTTTCCGCATTGCTGATGTAAGCTTTATATGGTTGAACGTATTTTATTGTGGCAAATCCCGTCGAAAAGAAAAAAATCGAGGCCGATAAAATGCAATCTCCAAAGCTATGAACACTCACTAGAGAGACTACTGACGGTCCCCCAGAAGGTTAGGTTATTCAGCGATCACCATATGTCAAGGGTTCAATACTTGAATTAAGTTGAATTAAACTAAACTGTTGAGGTTACATTAGATTAAATTCTGCCATTATGTATAATTTAGAGTAGACTCAGTGTAGCTGCTTCCCTGACGATCAATATGCCTTAGCAGTTGCTGCCGGAAGTTAGTTAATTTAAAACAGATCTAAGTACACCCAATACAAATATAGGGGCTGTAGGCTGTTATGCTATGGGCTGTTTTTTTCTGTGTAACGTTCTACGCTTCGGAGGATTCCTAAAAGGGGATGACACAAATCAAAGAATGTGGCATTTGATAAAGTGTGACGAGCATATTCATTCACCTATGCACTCTCCTTGTGCTTTCCCGTTATTCTGCATCCCGAGTTAAACTTCAAGAAAGCTCATTTCACACCTTTGTAAACCGTAGCTATTTATCGTCAAAACTTCGGGTCGTATCCGTTCCTTTGGGTTGATGAAATAAATGCGGCTTTCAACCTCTGGATAGCTAATAAAACTCTCCCTCAGGAGTTAAGAAGGTCGACCTTGGGACCGGACTGTCTTAGGTATAGTCTATTAAACTGATAGTCTAACCCACCAAAAAAGCAGTTCGGTTTGCTGTCAAACGGTTCACATAGTTTTACTTCTCTAGGCAATTTTTGTTAATCTAATTAGCGTTTTCTCCATATCAGAAATATCCAACATCACACCTGGATAGTGAAATGTCACGTGTGTCTGATATACACTTGCTCATCACGGGACAAAGTACACTTCCAGCATCATTGCGAGAGGCCTGATGTGGTGGAAAGTTATGGAATCCTGAGAAACTATGGTGAAACGACGTCTATCTGCCAACAACCTTTTGGTAACTGTTCAAACACTTTTTGCAGCGGAACTCTTCAAATTTTTGTCTACTTGCTGCCTCTATTGAAGAAGTTTTTCAATTAAAACACCCCATTGAGACAGGAGCCTTTACGATTTTTGTACAAAATGGAATTGACTCTGATAAAAGCAGGGACAATCAATATACGTAATACACTACTCATAAGGTTGCTGAAAGTTCTTCGACAGCCCACGACCGGTTTCGTCCTTCTTGGGGCTCATCAGGTAGGCGCAGTCCGCGAGTTTCCGTCAACCTTATGTTCTACTTGAACCCAAATTGGACTGATTTGGTTTTGTCTGGAGGCATCACAAACGACAGATTCAGTTGGGTTCCAGGTGAGTCTCTCGCAAAAACCAAATTGATATGCAAATGAGTGTATTTCTCAGGGACAATCAACTTCACACGCCTTCTAGGGCCACATTAAATTAGTTCTCTTGCTGCTTAAATCGTGGAACCTTTCATTTATGAATTAGCGATAATCACTCTCAGAGACGTTCCTCTGTCTTTTGCCAGTACAGCTCTTATTGTGCAGGTATAATTGAACATTCGTACTTTTAAATATGCTGTACACAGTCCAGAGCTTTTGTCATGCTATTCTATCTGGGTTTTTTTCGACGATTTCATTTGATTCGCGATATAGATGGGAATACTCACCTTTCCTGTTTCTCCGTCTCAATAGAGAACTGTGAATTGGAATGTACGATAAGCTTGTGTGCAGAATGAATCGAATGCCACTTAGGAATGGTCCAATGGTTTTGATAAGTACAGAGAGTTGAAACAGGCTGAAAAGGCGAGTGATTTAGGGTGTCAAAGGCGCAGCGACGGGAATGACAATTAGAACGAAGTTATCATTCCGAAAAAAAACTTGCTAGTTGCAGTGCTAGTTTCTGTTATCACCATGGTACTTGTGACTACTTCGGTAAATTGCGTTTTTTGCACACATTTTTTACCAATTGGAGCTTTTAGCTTAATTTTATCATAATGTGTCGTGTATTTTTGCTTGTTGTAGCCTGCTGAACTAAATTTCGGAAATTCAAGACCTTCTTTGGTTGGTACCAGCGAAAGATTATCTGATTGATTTGCATTCCACATTCATTGGGAACTGCATTTTGTTCTGTTCTAATCCCGACACCTAACTTCCGAGTTTTTCCTCAACAGCACGAGGTCGTCCAGCTTGGGTGGTCATTTTTATCGAACATTTTTTGCATCTGATTAGGTGCAGTGAACTTTCTGTCGCCACCTCCACTATTCGAACGTTCTTTTACAGCCTCGATTAAACATACTGCTTACGAGTTTGTTAAGAATGTTCGACAATCCTTGGTTAGTTTCGTTCTTCTTGGGCTCTTCAGGATGTCACATTCCCTGAGTTCTATTTGAGCATAATGTGTACAAACTTTGCTCGATTCACTTTGTTAAAAGAAGCTTGTTACAATGGAGACTCAACGGACTCTCGGCTGAAGCTTTTTTTCATGATAACCTTCAGTTAAATGTGCTGCACAAGAGTCCCTAACTCATGGACTGCAAGGAAAGTGAGGCCAGAACCAAACGAGTGACGCGGTTCATCTGCACAATGTACTACGATATCTCGAGTACCATCCTAAAGGAGACACGAGGCGGCCTTTGTTCAGCACATTTACTTGACTAATGTCATAAACTAGGACTTCAGGAGGTATTCAGTAAATTCACCTGTTAAAACCCCATTGGTTTGTAAATTAGTATAGATCGCGAGTCCAGCTCAATTTGGTTTCACAAGGTTGACGGGAACCCGGGATTGTGCCTACTTGATGAGCTCCAAGAGAGATGAGACCGTTCGTGGGTTGTCGAAGAGTTTTCAGCAACCTTATGAGTAGTGTATTATGTCTATAGGGGAGGATAGTTTTCATTTCATTCCAGCAGTTTGATCACGAATGGATAGGGATTGCGCGGAATACAAACACTACTCGCTTTGATCAGTAGGCTACGGATGCATCAAGATTTCAGGTACTTCGAAATGCTGGCTTTCGCTAGGTTTTACATGTTATATCCCTGTAAAATGTGTGAAAATTTGTACGCAGGAATCCTGTAAGGAAAAAGTATTAGAATGGCTCTAATCTGTTGAAATATCACTGAAAAGAAACCACCTCATTTAAAAATGTAAAAAAATTCACAAACATGGTGTGTAACTCTTTTCAGCTGGGATATGGCGACGTTTTATCCTACTTTTTCAGCATTCTGTGTAGATTATGGGCCTAATTCTACTGTATGCAATAAACAGTGTACGTTTTCTGTGTCGTATCCATGTGATGCTGTTGTACTTCAGAAATGTCAACTTGTTTGAACAAAAATAGGTTTGCAAACGATCACTTTGCATTTCACTCATTGTGGCGCCAGTATGTCAGTGTAGTTTGACTGCGTTCACCATTTACTTGGCCGTTTTTTTTTCAAATAGGGAAAATCTCTGATTAGGTTATTCTCAAGCACACTGTTGATAGTTTTGTTTCACGGGTTATCGGTTTGTATATTTGAAGTCAGTTGTTAGTTGTGCAGATGCAAAACCTCGGTAATCGTATTCTTTTCTTGTTTATATGGTTTTACGGTTATGTAGTAAGTTGGTGTACGTTATCTGCGACACCACTGTGACAGTCAGTACACCCAGGATTATATAACATTACCACAAATTTCCGGCCCGGTGATGTTACCTATTGACTAAGTGGCAAGATTTTCAATTGTTAGGAGTTCGGTACTACCAAAAAGTATACCCAAAATTTGTAAGGAGATAAGTTGAAGTAATGAATAGAAGGACAAGTAAAGAATGGAGGAGAATCATCACAAAATAACCACTTAAAGCTGCAATTGTATTCATTATTTTGCCCTAGATGATTTGACCTGTCAGCATATCTGTAGTAATTCTAAGGTCATGCAGACGTCTTTCTTGGCCCTGTAGCTTTGATCAGGTGGTCGATAGTACCTGTAGAAACTTCATTACCTCTGCTAACTGCACTTAGAATAATGAGTCATCTTTATTCACCCGAGTGCCTCATTATAGTTAAATTGAACTTTTCTTCATTTGAGAGCAAGTACAGAGCAACAGATTTGAGCAAGAATTGTTGTTTTCTGCTACTCAGGCGAAACCACTAGGTTACCATGGTTTTATTGAGCGGATCACATCATGTGGGACCTACTTAAAAATCCGACTAACTCCCTGATTTATTATTCTGTCAACTTTACTCTTTTTGCGACGTACGGCAGTGTACGAAGTTAATTCTTCCCGAAACTGTGTTTTCATTGCGCTGCTGAAAGTTCTTCCAAGTCCATTAATTCTGTGTACACTGAATCATTTCTAGGCGGGTTTCAAATCTGCGATAGCTCGAAACATCACTGTGCATAGTTAGGCTTCTTCGGCTGGATTAGAACAATGCACTGCGTTTTGTTCTCACATTTCAAAACTAAGGGTGTCTACTGGTCACAAGGTCACCAGGTGCTCCTATCTGAGATCTGAAGAAATCTGGCTTTAGTCTCTTTCGCCTGTTGGAACAACAGCTGGCAGCACTAAACATGCCTTTGGTTCGTACTTCTAGACATTGGGACAATGATCATTAACATTAGCTGCCATGAGTTAGTTAGTCAAGGAACGCGGCAGAGTGGTTTGCCTCAGCCATGGCTTAGCACTAAGATACTGGTCTAACTGACTTCCCTTCTTGACCTCCACTCGATTAGAAATACGACAAACACTATGGCACACCAAATGTACATGATCTGTCCTCTAAACTGGGCTGGTGCTTATTCCCAAAAAGAAGGGATGAGCATTGTTCCGAACACTCAGTAGTAGTTAAGCAAGACCATGAGGGATTTTGAGGACGGAGAACGAGAACACCTAGATACATTCTCTAGTTTGGATGATACTCTAGGCATATTCATGGACTCTTGGAACTCCTCCTTTACTTTTAGATGATTTTGCGTCAACTTCTCTGAGAACTGGCAATCACCATCAGAAGTTCAAAGTTGTTACCGAAATTTGACGGGGGTGAAAGGAATGTCAAGAGATGGAATACATTTAAATTTGATATAGAGGTATCATCGTGGTTCAACAGATAACTCGGTGCAGATTTTATGTTCACTTGAAAACGCTTCACATTCTGTGAGATTAATAGTAGGTCACCTGTCACATCTGTGGCCGGTGAGTTCTTGTATAGGCTATTATCGGATAAGTTGCAGCTTGCTCCGTACTTCAGGATGCTGCTGGACAGCTCCAGTTTGCTACTGAACACAACAGGGCCCACTAAAATGAGGTCATCCCGTGAAAAAATTACCGGAAAAGCTTGTTACTAATGCTGAGCATTGGGACGTTGAATGCATGCTGCGGGCGTCAGATGCAGAACAGGGACAGTATTGTCGCATGGAATCTCGATAGGTCCGTAACGATTAGCCGAACAAGCCGCCGACTTCACAAGGGAAACTACTCACAAGGTTGCTGAAAACCTCCCGACAACGAGCTACCGGTGAAAGGAAAAGCGCCTCGCTGGGGAGAAACTCATCGGGAAGCCCCAACTGAACTGATACAGATTATTGGACAGGAGAGGAAAACTCTCATATGCATGTTGTTTATAAAAATTGAATATCCGTCCTCTTCTTGAACGCGTCTTCCTGAACTATCCTAGATATTCATTGAGTTTCACTCAAATGTAAACGAAGGCTACAAAGCAATTCCACAGATTCCCTAATAAATCCCACTTTCCAATAGACGCGAAGCGGATTTACGAGAAAACATACTACTCGCATGCCTCATCAGTAGTATCCAGCGTTACACCAGTTTTACTCCAGCTGGAGCTTATCAGGATGGCGAATTTTCAGAGTTACTGTCCATACCACGATCTATTTGAATCCATATTGGACAGAACTCGATAAATACTCTAATTGGCACGTGAAGTTAGTTTTGCCGGGAGACTCAATGCATCCACCTTAATTTTCCGTTTACGATGATGTGCTGCATCAGCCGTCTCATGCTTCTGTTGATACGATATTCTAGATATCTCAATACACTGTCTAGACCTAGCACACTACTCATAAGGTTACTGAAAACTCTTTGATAGCCCACTACCGGCTTTGACCTTTTTGGGACTCATCAGACAGGCACACCTTCTCAGTTTTAATTAGTCAAATATTCCACTTGATCATTTGAGTGCACGCAATTGAAGAAATACGCTATTTTACGAACTACATTAGTGCCAGAGAAAAGAATATCATAGACAAGAAATTCATTTGAGTTTCATGTGAACATCAACCCAGACGGCAAAAGGAGTGTGTCTCGCCAGTTGCGTAAGACAGGATTGACGGGAACCCAGATGAGTCCCAAAAAGGCAAAATCCGTCGTGAGCTACGGCAAGCTGATGAGTAGTATGCTAAGTCCAGACAATGTAGTGCGGTATCTTAAGTGTGAGGCAGTCTCGGGCAGTACGTTCATTCGAAGATGACCATCACGCTTACAATCGTCATTCATTGTTGAGGGAATAGCCCTGACTGGCCATGTCTGATTAGAGTGTGAGCAATTAGTCATCAACCACTTCCGAACAAACCATCGATGTCCCAAGAAACAATTTATATCCCAGATTGGAAGTCGTCACGACCGTTCACTTTTTGTCCCAACGATAGATGAGGTACAGAGGCTTTTATAAAATTAATGGTCAGTCTTTATTCAGACTGAGGTTTGCTTTGAATGCAACCCAAAGACTTAGTCATCCTGAGCCGGTTTGTCTATAGGTTATTGTTTTGTTTTATGATCGGTGAAGGGCGAGTGAGCGGAAATCCTCAAAAAGGTTTGAATATGCAAAACAAACACTGTGTAACTATTTCACATGCACTTGAGGCGCGAATTCTCGTTAGCACCCTGCTTATTGGTTTGTACCAATGGCTAAGTCCAACAATAATTGCATAGATAAAAATGGTTCACATTCTATATTTGTAATGCACTACTCATAAGGTTGCTGAAAATTCTTCGACAGCCCACGACCGGTTTCGCCCTTCTTGGGGCTCATCAGGTAGGCGCAGTCCGCGAGTTTCCGTCAACCTTATGTTCTACTTGAAACCTTCTTCACAAAACGGTTTTTTACAGAGTCAACAAACCATTGGCCAAAAATAATAAACAGAATGTGAACCAGCGAAATACACTCATCTGCAAACAAATTTGGTTTTGCGAGAGACTCAACCGGAACCCAGCTGAATCACTCGTTTGTGATGTTTCCAGACTGATGGCGAATTGACTGGAAACACCACAAGCGTGAGATTCAGCTGGGTTCCGGTTGAGTCTCTCGCAAAACCAAATTTGTTTGCAGATGAGTGTATTTCGCTGGTTCACATTCTGTTTATTATTTTTGGCCAATGGTTTGTTGACTCTGTAAAAAACCGTTTTGTGAAGAATTATTTTCAAAATCTATCAGTAACCATTTTGGGTAGTAAACATTCGAGTGCAGTGTCAGTGGTAAAACCATAAATTTTCTGTTCTTTCCCCTCGTTCAGGCGCTCCAGAACTTCTCAGAGCCATACATCTTGCAGAGCAAGCTTATGTGGAAGCCTTCCCTGGTCACTGCCGCACCAGATTGGATGAGTTTGGTCAACCACGACCGCTGAATGAACCAACAAACGCCTATTCCATTGCTCGGGGGATCAGTTTGTATATTGAGGGGAGCCGTCTGATCCCGAGTAAGCCTCTATGTGTTTACCCGTCTGTGATGTGAAAGAAAGATTTGGGAGAGATCGTGGTTAGTCCTGAAAACTGCAGTTATCTACGCTTCCTAGCTTGATATGGTTTCGTCAGCAACACCGATCAGCTAATGTCCACTTTCAAAATGGTCACTTCAAAACAACAGTAAGACGTCACTGGATTTCGAGCCAGAAAGTTCTTGAGTGACAAACGTTTACAGCTTTTGTGCGCTAAACTTGTTCTTTGCCTTCCCATGATGTGAACTGTGTGCAGAATTGAGCGCCGCCGAACTAACCCATCACGTGCAATAGCAAGTCATCATCAAAATATACACTTTAATCAAACCCATAGGAACGCCCGTTAGCCTGTGGACCTCAGCTTTTGTGGCCTAATTTTATAAGTGTGTCTCTAAAACACTGGTCTGACGTCTTTTCACTAAGTGACCGGAATGGATTAGTCTCGCTGCATTTCCTCCTCGCAATAGGGTTGGTTATTCATGCTATGCACTTGGGATTTAGAACCAAAGAAATGTATTATTGAAGTCTTGTGGAAGTAAACATAAAAACCGTAGACAGTGGACGATTGTTATGATAACTAAACTAAACTAAACGAGAAAGTGCATCGTTAATGGCAATGTTTTGGAATATGGGGTAGCTTGGGTGCGCTGATTGATTGTTGGTCTGTTCCAAGCTCGGCGAACAGACCGACAATCAGTGCATCGTTAAGTTTAACTGACTGACTTCAAACGCACCAAAGTCAAGCGACTTTCTTTGAGCACAAATTTCTATACAGAATGTCATAAAGTCTTCCCCCGTAAGAAATCATCTCTAAACGGTAGGGACTTCGGAGGAAAAAATCAACTTGACTGTTTTCAAACCTCCTCGCATTACGAGAGGAAAGCTGACTTGTGAGAAGTATCCGTGGCGAAACTTGAAGTACGGGTACCATAAGGGTTTTGGAAAGAGCAACCTAGATAGACAGAAGTTGGTAACATTTATCTTGTTGAAAATCCATGATATGGACGTAAATAAATACTGCTGAACTGACGAATCAACGCATTTGAACGCAACACATCTGAACTGATAAAATTGAAGTCATACAGCCTATCAAAGACGCTGTATAAGTATTCTACACGAACAAAATTTTAGTGTAAAAAACAGACGGTAGTTTTATCTTCCTCGCTATTCCAAGATAAATTTATCAAACATTCTTCAACTGGAAACATCATGGTACGGTTTCACCACTGAAAAAGAAGTCCCTTAAAAGCGTGACGCCTCCAGCTTGGGCTACAGATAAAAACACCGGAAGGCGATGACCTCCGAGGAACACTATCGACAGTGCCTTTATCAGTTGTGATCCCTCTGACTTATAGATATTTTTAACCGGCGTAAACGATGACCGATTTTCTCGAGACATTAGAAAGGGTCTATCCAAGTTTGGAAATATTGTGGAATATCTTGCGGAGCTTTTCGTACCTCGAAAAAACTGTTCAGCTGTAACCCTTTCGGTGCCTAGCTGTCATGCCACCCGAAGGAAGCACGAGGGCTGGGATGCTGCCAGGTTTCCTAAGCCTAGGCAGGGGAAGTCGAGATGCAGAGGTCGGGTTCGAACCACGGACCTTTCGGTCAGTAAATTCGTGCGCTAACGAACTGAGCCATCTCGCCATCGTACCTCAAGGACGGTAACAGAGGATTTGGAAATATTTCGAAGTAGTAAGCAACTTATCATGGGGAAATGCAGTGAAAAGAATAACGAGGACGTTCGTAAATGACAACTCAGCATCTTATTTGGCTCACCAATTTGTGTTGTGAAACGGATGCCATTGGTGCTGCATGCCACAAGTCAAACGAAACAGAATTATTTGCCTTTCCTAATTGACCTGACAGTGCAAAAAACATACGAGTTCGATGTGGGTTTCAAGCACATTCCAACTTAAACGTTCTTAGGAAAGTATTTAAAGTATGACTTGAACTTAGCGCCCAAAAGAATATGTTTACGAGACCAGTTAAACTGTGGACTCACCTGCGTTTACCAGCGTCCAAAAGATGCTGTATACATCACTGTGATGGAGTACATGGTTTTGGATCTGTTTACAAATAACCAATCTAAAGTAGATATGGAATTTCGGGAGAGTATTCCGAGCTTTTCAATGAGCTGGAAAATATGGACTTCTTGAATAAGACACATGAAGTCATGGCTTGAGAGAAATCCTACTTGGAACTGTCCAGGTGTTTCTTCTCATCGGCGGGTTCCTGTAATAAAACGTGTACAATATAGATAGCCTAAAACATGCTTCTTCAAAGAACCATGCACGTGAAATAGTAGATTTTACACACTCGTTTTCCAGATGAGACTTTGTCCTATAAGTAGACCCAATCTATTTCAAAAAGCCAGAAACCCATGAGCAGCTCTTTCATCCTTATTAAGAATCACCAGCGGTGTGAACCTCACGGGGAGATTCGAACTCGTAACTTTTCGGCCAACGGCTGAACACTTAGCCGTTCGGCCTCGACCGGCTGAACAGCAGTGTGAGTAGCTGTCATTTAGACAGGATAGAGAGCCGTTCATCTTTCAATCACGTAAACCACATCAATCAACCAATTCAATTTATCAGCTATAAACCGTGTGCAATAGGCACACTGGTTCCAGCTGCTACAGTTTCGATCACCGGGGAACGGGAGAGTGGAACATACAACCAAGCCTCGGAGGCGAATGCGTGTTTAGTTTGTTCGGAAATTGGGTAGCTACGCAATGAAGGCGATAGCTTTGCTGCACGAGCGCCAATGACTGCGCGATTGGACCATTTCCGCCAATGTCATTAACCACTGGTGATTTGAGTCCCGGGATCCCCATCCAGGGAGGCGGCAGTTGCCCACCCGACTAAGTTTACTGGTTAGTGTTTTCGTACTTCGTTGCCAGGTCAAACGCGGTCCACCTATCGCTCGCTTCCATTCATCACTCGGTCACATACTGAATAAATCCGACTGACGCCTTCTCAGATAGAAGTTTCACCCATCTTGCGGAATTATTCTTCCTCTGCTTGGTGGTAGTGTGACGTTGTAACGATTCTATTTCCATATCGCCGAGCTAAACTTGGATCAAATTAAGCTTTTGTTGGTCATGTTCACACATGTGAAACTTGTTGCTGGTTCCTAACCGATGGACGAGCAGTACGCTGGTTGGGATAAAACAGTCTGGCATTTCAAATCTGATGTCCAACCTACAAATGCTATATCAAACTGATTTAGATTTAAAATGAATACTAAGTTGTAATGACTGACGCGTACGAGATGCAAGAGGAAGTTGTCTTCCATTATTCCAGAGCAAAACGCATTTTGCCTAAGTTAGTTTCCGTATGTCGCATTGTTCTGAAGAACTTAGTTTGTTGTTAGCTTACAAAACACATTCATGACTGGCCCTTGTTCCATTCATTTGATCCCTGGTGGATATTGCAAGAATGCGAGCAGTCTGCTGATACGCGGAGATTTCAGTCGTTTCGCAGTAGCACAGATAGTCAGTGTACTGGCTTGATGATCGAGCGTGAAACTTCATCTGAAACCCGGTGTCCCACTGGTAATCGGGGTATAAAATACACAAGTTTACTGTGAATAGTGCAAGCTTTACCAATTGAAATCGATCTGTTTAACACGATTTATGCGCACTACTTCAGTTCAAACCTTTTGGATGACTAAAAGTAAGTCGACTTGGAATGGAATACATTTTTTGCTTCAAACAGCGGTCCACCTATCGCTCGCTTCCATTCATCACTCGGTCACATACTGAATAAATCCGACTGACGCCTTCTCAGATAGAAGTTTCACCCATCTTGCGGAATTATTCTTCCTCTGCTTGGTGGTAGTGTGACGTTGTAACGATTCTATTTCCATATCGCCGAGCTAAACTTGGATCAAATTAAGCTTTTGTTGGTCATGTTCACACATGTGAAACTTGTTGCTGGTTCCTAACCGATGGACGAGCAGTACGCTGGTTGGGATAAAACAGTCTGGCATTTCAAATCTGATGTCCAACCTACAAATGCTATATCAAACTGATTTAGATTTAAAATGAATACTAAGTTGTAATGACTGACGCGTACGAGATGCAAGAGGAAGTTGTCTTCCATTATTCCAGAGCAAAACGCATTTTGCCTAAGTTAGTTTCCGTATGTCGCATTGTTCTGAAGAACTTAGTTTGTTGTTAGCTTACAAAACACATTCATGACTGGCCCTTGTTCCATTCATTTGATCCCTGGTGGATATTGCAAGAATGCGAGCAGTCTGCTGATACGCGGAGATTTCAGTCGTTTCGCAGTAGCACAGATAGTCAGTGTACTGGCTTGATGATCGAGCGTGAAACTTCATCTGAAACCCGGTGTCCCACTGGTAATCGGGGTATAAAATACACAAGTTTACTGTGAATAGTGCAAGCTTTACCAATTGAAATCGATCTGTTTAACACGATTTATGCGCACTACTTCAGTTCAAACCTTTTGGATGACTAAAAGTAAGTCGACTTGGAATGGAATACATTTTTTGCTTCAAACACGCCACGGCTAACAGCAGTTGAAGAACTGCTCACGCTACGTTCAAAGCCCTACATTTATTCCGTTACTTGCACACACCGAGAGCCTCACCTGTCCGCTCAAAAGCTTATTCTCAGGTGTATCATTGGAGTTGTTCTCTCCAACCGGATTCTCCAGTCACTTGTCACATTTTCTAGGTCTTTTTTACAGAGAGTACTGCCCTACAATACGGCCGTTGAGACACGTTTTCATTCGGCATGGAATCTCAGGCAGTGTAGTTTATAATCAGTTTACTGGCTCCATGATTCTGCCAATTTACCTTACTTATTCATTCGTTTGTTAATTGTACTCAATGATTAGTGAATAATACTTTCTTTGTCCCAGGCGATATGTGTCCGCAACAACCCTTCAGCTAACGGGACAACCACTTACGAAAGCCAAGTACATTGTGTGATTTGTTTTCATCGAGCGTTTCACTTTGGTTCACCTGTTTTCGACAGATTTGTCGTACAGTTTAGGGAATTTATGCCTGTTATTATATCCTAAGATTTCAGGGCCTTGTGTTTTTGTTCACCTTAGTAACAAAATTGTGGCAAAAATCGTGGATGTTTCACCCCCCATCTATAACAGTGACCTTTAGGAACGGCTAAATTCCAAAACCTACGCTCAATTTTTTTTTCATTCCAGATCTTCCGCTGTCAGAATTATCGGTGCTATTCACTGCCAGAGTTGACCCGGGGTTTGCCGGCGAACTGTTTACTCTGTATGATCGCCATGGCCATATTCAGCTCAGTGTGACTTTCGGACGAAAGCTATCTATCCGATACCTCGTGCGCCCCACTGCTTTACCTCATCCGCGAATTTCTCAGGTTGACAGAAACCAACAAACAGAAACTGTAGGGTTCCAAACAAGACTTGACGATGGTCTGTAAGTGCATAACTTTCAGTTACTTGCTCCACAAGAAAGTCACCCTAACCACTTTTCATTCTCCACAGGAGACTGAATTAAGTGACACATTCAAACTTATGTTTGTTTCGAATATGTAAGGGACTCATTTCATTTGTCGCGTTATAACTTCCCTCAAAATGTGAATGATGTGCATTGTAACGGTGAAGCTGACTTGTAGTTTAGGACTTTATTTTGTTCTTATTCTGAATTTGAAAAAGTTCTCTAAGGAATTTGTCCAACATTTTAATAAACGGTAAGCTACTAGAGAGTGAAGCTCGAGACGTTTGGTGTTCCATTGGGTACTAGGGTAGGGTGGGGTACTAGGGGCGTGACACCAGAGATGTATTGGTTACTAACATGACAACTCCGTGTGCTCACCGAGTAGGTGAACATTTATATGAGTTCAACAAATACACTCATTTACACATCAGTTTGGCTTTTACGAGTGACTCAACGGAATCTCTCGTTCAGGATATTCTTCAGCTGAATATGCTGCCACCTGATCTACAAGCAACCAACTGCTACTGTGTTTTACTTTAGGCGCTCCAATCTGACTCAAGTTTTGTTTTCACATCTGACTGGCTGCGCACAGTTCCATATCAGTGATCCTCGATCCAGCTGGCCCCTTTCCCTTTTCGGTTTATGTTGCAAGGGTTCCCCACCCCCCGTATCCAATATGAAACAAAACTTTTTAAAATCATCCGGAATCTACTCACAGAATCTACTCTCCATATAGAGGGCATCATATTGAGGACAAACCAATGTTAGTCATTGTGCAGTATAAACCAACTGTGCAGCACATTGAGTTGAAGGATACCATAAACGAGAGATTCAGTTGAATCTCCCGTGAGAACCCAGTTGATATGCACATGAGTTTGTTTACTAGTCTGCGCCTACCTGATAAGCTCCGAGAAGGGCGAAAACGGTCGTGGGCTGTCGAGGAGTTTACAGTAACCTTGTGAGGAGTTCAGTACTGTTGTAGTGGGTGATGAAAAACTCAATGGTTACATCTAGTTTTGATGTTCCAAGTCCCTGGCCTTCAGTGTTTTCGTTCACTTGAAAAAGAGACAGTGTCTGAATCACAAACTTATTGTAGACTACCTATATTGTGCTGAGACCAACCCCGTTTTATTGGATCCAACAAACGACTGTTTAATTCCTGAACTAAACAAACATTGCAGTCAGTCGGTACATAGGCGAAAGTTATGATAGCACAAATGCGGCAGACTGATTAGGGTCGAATAGAGAACAGGAAATTGGTAGATTAGACTTATGCTGCTTCTTGACTTAGAGAATCTGTCAAGAAGGTGGGATTCCTGAAGATTATCGCAGAATACCCAAAACCTACTGAGACCCTCATAACTCCACAAAACGCCCATCGGACAGCCTTGGATCAAGATCAAATAGTGCCTTTCAAAATATAGCGCGAGGCCGTTGTACTTTCGCACTCGCCTGTTTGCAATAAAGCTGTCGTGTTCCTTACGGCGAGTCTTTTTCCCGGCACTGGAGCGTGGACAGCAGTCAGACATAACAGAATCCAATCGGTTGAAACAAGGACAACAAAAAATCGATGCTAGAACTGTCGATCGAGCATATAAGAACAATGATCCGGGGTACCACAGATTCTTTTTTATCATGCAGAAGGACCGTGGTATTTTGCGACAACTTCGGTCTGGCCTGAAAGAAAACTGTGAGTGCTAGAGCGGAGTTTCCCTTATGATGATCTTTTTTGGTAGATAGGGCAGGAATATTTTGTTACCCCCCTCTTTTCACTAACCGTGGGGAAATACGCGTGAATATTCTGTTAGATAATTTGCTGCAGTTGCCCGTTCGATTGAGTAAGACCTCCAAAACCACATAAATTTGCAGGTGTGTGGCCTGGGGGCGTTTTTGAGCTTTCAATTGTTGCCTTCATACGCGACATTTGCTAACGCCTAGCTGCAGGTCAGACGGACGTTTGGGCCTCCTGCAGACAGTAAATTGCTGCATACTTCATAGGCCACAAACGTGTGAACGTGACAGTCTCGATAAAGAGTTGATTCAAACAGCCTGTTATTGTGGACATGTTTCGGAAACGCAGTAAACAGATCCTTTTTGTCATATGTTGGCGAGCCAGTTGTTCACACTTAGTTTTTCTATGCAGTGTACTAGATGATCCTTTCTCCCATTGATTAAAAAAACGCAGTTGTGATATCATGTCCAGTCTAGCTTGACGTGAGTTCGTGTTACCCTCCGCTAGAGAGTGTTATCAAGATAAACCACCTTTCAGTGAAAACCGGATGACTAGATTTTATGGCGCACTTTACTCAGAATCATCCTCAGACATGTCAACCACTCCAAAAGTAGATAGATCTTCTTTTGGGCTGTGCCTTGAGAAAGACGCTAGCAAGGCCACGAGAACTGATCGGATGTGTTGTGTGCTTGAATGACTTAGTTTGTCTTCATTCAGAGGCAAGACACAATGGTGTAAGAGTTCCAGTAGCATCTTATTCATTCTATTTCTCTGCAGGTTTAATCATTCAATTGTATCTTGATAGAGAATGCGGAGCTTCTCCACTCTGACCCGATGATCCTGTCGTTTGAGTACTGTGACTCGGTTACCATGAGCGATAATCATGGTTTACACCTATTCTTCCGGACTAAGTTCTTCGTCCTCTTGAGGTTTATAACATGGAATTTCCTCAACCACTTATGGTTGAGAACGACTTGGCATATGTACATATTAGACCACGAGTACTTGGATAAAATTTGATTTGGGCCACTATTTTCCGAATGTTTTTAATGAAGCATTTGCTTTTTGCTAGACGGTCTCTCAACAACAATGTTTCTGTACACACTATTCAGGTGGCATCGAGTTGCAATCAGTATGAAGAATGCTGAAGTTCGATTGTTCGTAGACTGTCGTCAAAGGGAATCGGCTGCATACAACAGGACAACCATCACGGTGGATTCACGCGGTCGAATGCGCATTTTGAAGGATGGGATTCAAGTACGCGTTTTTACACATTTACTAACCATTGAATATGTGCATTGCAACTCAATTTTCCGGTGACAATTGTACATCAGTTAGTCTGGTTTGTTTTCGGTATGCTGTAGTTTCCAAGTTTAGTTCTGACGGACAATTGCAATGGCATGGGAGTTGCATATTGTGGACAGTCTTAGTTACGCGGTACACGCTGCTACCAGTTGACAACATATATTTCATAAAATAGAACAAAAACGACCAAAATCCAAAACAATAAGTGTATTTGTGGAGCATTTGGGAATTATGTCCACATCGGAATCCTTTGAACGGTCCATCTTTTATCTGGGCCAGTTTGTTCCGGTTCAAGAGAGGCGAATACTAAAGTGTTTTCAAGCCATGATTTAGCCCACGATATGTAACGACGAACAGCGAAAATCGATTTCTAGTTCAGTTCCGACAAATCACAGTAATTACAACATGAGGCTGCTCAGAAAATGCTGTAGTGGGAATAAACAAAAGGTTTATTGATCACCTCGTTTGCTCCGATCACTAAAAAATGTTACATGAGTGATAGTTGGCGAAAACATTGAAAGTGTTCTGAACAAATTCGAGCTCGGTATATCTCTGCCGTCCCAAATTACTCCTGTAAGGGAGGTCGATGTTTGCTCAACTCCATAATTGACCGTTCAAGAAAAGATACTCCACCATTCGAAGAACCTAAACTGATGGATTACTTCCTTTGACTCGGAACAGATCAACCTCTTTGAGTGAGAATGAGGATAAATGAACTACTCTGGTTCACTTACTGTTAAACGAATTAAAACCTTCACCCTCATTTACCACCTACGGGTCACGACCAACAGTTGTTCACGCGATGTAGTTAGTGTGACTGAACAATGTCCTGGTAAAAACTCAGCGCTTGACCTAGCCGTCGCGTTCAGACTCCATTAATCTTACCCTAAGATCTAGGTGTGGGTTCTACCTGCGACATTACCTTTTAACTAATGCGAGGTCCTGGTGTAACGAAGAAAGTCTTTCGCCGCGGAGTCGCTCATTAGCAAACATCAACTAAACACTTACAAACTAGTGGACAGGAAAGTAAACATCTCATATGCACCCTATTTTTAAAAACTGAAGATTCTCACGCGTGGATATTCATTGACTACCACGCATTTGTAAATGAACGCTACGAAGCAGTTGCACAGGTTACGTAATAAAACCCACCTTCCGTTAGGCGCGAGACGGAGTTACAAGAAAACCACCTACTACTCGCGTGCCTCATCAGTAGTATCCGCCATCACACTGGTAGTTTCGCAAGATGTTCTGGTCGAAGTTCCACGATAACTCAATGGAATAAGTAAACCTTCTTGATTGACGGAATGCTGGCATTTCTTTTATTTTCACCGCCGTCCACTCAAAGCGTGACAACTGCATTTGACAAAAACACGTGAAGACATTTAGAGGGAAGGGGGTTGTGTAGTTACAGGTTAGTGCCAAGGTATACAGATGTCCCGAGTGAATAGCTTTTGCGCACACAGAACCGACTGTCTCGGTTTAATCAGCACTGCCTCACCGAATGCTGGCATCCAAGGTGTTCAGCTGCTTATTAGAAAAGCGGATGATTGTCTGAGGTTAACGGAATGACCTGTGACCAGTAGATATCTTGCAATCGACAATGCTGGGTTTCAGGTCGTGGGCCCGGTGCTGTCTCATAGAACGGATTTGATATTTTACAATTTGTTCCGCAGTTCTTTCAGAGAGATAATGATCTGCTGTACTGATGTAAGTGTCACGGCAATTTCTGGTGGAGTGGTAACAACATCGATTGCAGACAGCTCACTTCTTGAAGTTGGCTAGTTTGGAGTCGCACAGCCAAGACTAACTGGCTTAGTATTGGTTGAACACCCAGCAAAGTTTATAGGTGACCCGATTAGAAGTTAGGGTGTCCTGGATGTCGGCCAACGGGCATCATATCCCCGAAGCGTTGCAAACCCCTCGAAGTCTCTTCCTATTAATGAAAGTGATCGTGCGATGAGTTGGACCGACCTGTGGTCATTCACATAGCAGACTGGTTCACCGATAGATCATTATTATTGACGACCATTTTACTGTTATCAACAAAGTCCTTTTCAACTTTCAAGTCAATTCTGACCTGATTTCGCCACCTAATAAGGACGATCAATGATCACGTGAATCATGCATAGACGGCTAATTGGTGTTTTACACCCAAACACTGAATAAACAAGACTCAGCACACAGTCGTTTTGACCACATTGAGGGCCCCCACTTGAGTATACTGCAATCATCCGCTCTCTTTATATGGCGCTTCAAAAGAACAAACAGAAACCAAAACATTTCCGGTTCGTACACGGCAGATGTGTTGTTCTTTAGATTCAAAACGAGTGGTAGACTGTCTCCGGTGTCATCCGGATGAGTGCTACCCTATTAGCCTACTGAATACTAAATAGGTTCTGGTCTGGGTTGCCGATGACGTCTTCTGTTTCACTGGTTACATCTAGTTTATTTGATATAAACTGTAGTGTAATGTACGTTACCGGAATTTAATGCATCGTATTTGACAGAGTTTATTTGTTCAACCTGAAGCACACCAATGCACGTCTTTCGAACCCTCCTATTGTTCGTATGAGTTCAGGTTTCCGTGCACCTTTTCATCCTTTAACCCGAATGTATTTTTTCATTTGAAGTCATATATTGTAAAGACACCTAACGGTCCGAAGTGATACTGTGTCTGATTTGCTCATCATCCGAGCTGCGTTCGGGTGTCAACTTACCTTGACCAGCTCCGTCATTGAAACCAATCGATGGAGCTTGAATGTCTCCAGAATTTTAGGCCTCCGTATTTTCTTTTGTGAGCGTGAAAGGCATGACGAGTTATGGCACAGAGATTCGTGCTGGGACCATTCAGTGAAACATATGAACCACATATTTCGATGGGCTTCGGGACTCACTATTCAGAAGTGCACGTCGTAGGACTTGACAACGTCGTAGAAGGCCTGCAACGAGGCACTAAAGAGAAGTGGTCAACCAAATGCAGGTTCGTACGCCCATAGGAACCTACAACTCACTTTCATACCCTAACCCTAATGTTGGACAGCCTATATGCTTCCTTCTGCAGACCGGTGTAGATTAACTTCATTTGATGGATGAACTCTTGATTGAAAAGGCCATTTGTTACACAGTGAGCCGGGGACACCCAATAGCCATGAAAAATCAGCAAGGTAACACACCCTTCACGCTTGAGTAAACCTGCAATAGTTTGTGTCGCACGTAGATCTCCGCAGAGCATTTCCTGCTTATTACCAGTCGTTAGTCGGTAAGACAGTGGCCGTTTTACCGGTAACACATTATTCATTTGGAAGAGGCATCACGGGACACAGAAATGAAGCTCGTCTGCAGTAGGCATTACATTGCTGCGAACGCTTCAGACAGGCCAACTTCAAACTTTTCACTTTCCTAAATGTTGTTTGTATCAAGTAGTTTCAACCTGGGGCTGGACAGTAAAGCTAGATGTGCTCTTTGTTTTTGTGAGCAGCATTCATTCCACAATCATGCAGTTTTACGAAAATCGATGGCAGTATGACAGATAACATCAAAAAAAAGCGCTTTCAAATTGGAAGGAATTAATGAAACAACTGGCAGTGGGCTGTCACACTTCGGGAAAACGAGTTGTTTTTCTTCGAAAACTCGTGTAACGCAATTTTCGGACTGAAAACTGGGAAAGACCATGAGTTCATTTCGGCCTGCTTGTGCAACCTTTCGAAGATAAGTGAATATTTCCGAGTGGAAGAAGGGATCCAACAGCCAGGCTGTGATATTTTGGATGAATCAAACTGTGTACCTACCAGATGGATTGAAACTCATATATTCCGGTTTCTAGGACATTGAAATAGTCGGTACGTATGGAAAATGCATACTGAAAATAATATTTCTCCTCACTTGGTGGCTATTGCCATGCCATTTTCGGGTACTAAACCAGACAGTTTTACATTGTTTAATTAGTTTTGGGTCCTAGCCTGTGGTGATACCACATGTGTGCTGGCAGTGTACATGTGAGTCACGTCATTCCTACATCTGTCCGCTTTATGACAGGGTGCTATCCAAGACCTGTTTGTCGCACCGACAGCAGATCTCGCGAACAAACAGTGTGACGTTTATACAACCGACTGCTTGGAGGATCAAATGATGGGTGATGAAGTGAGTCATGATATTTTTGGTTCACTAAATTTCTGACATCCTGGGCTCGACTGAACTATCATGCCACTAGATTTCCAATCTCAAAATAAGCACAGATTTAAAACATTTTTCGAGTTCGTTTAACAGTTTCAGACACATACAAAGTCAGTTAGGGTTGTCTTATCATAGTCCAAACTGCCCACTCCACTTTTAGTCCTCGTTTTTGCTTGAGGATTTCTCCCATGAAAAATTAGATTCCGGTGGAGTTCTGATTACCTCTGACCTATGCATGACTAAGGTTCAATAACATCCGGGTTGAGTAAAGTCTTATTCCATCAACTGCGGACATGACTCGTCTGGTGCAGGTGAATTGATGAACCTACCACCCAGAAGATGCTGTAATAGCCGCTCCGTTGTCCCCCCCCATCAAGCTCACTGTAGCAGCATTGATGCAGAAATTTAAGGTTACACAAAGTGGATAGAAACAGACTTGTTAAAGGGCGCTAGTTATTGACGCTTACGTGGCTTATATCACTGATGTCTTAGCAACACATGCTGGGAACCAAATTGCCTCACAATTGCCCACTGTGTCCATTGTCTCGGAAGATCTGTCCTACTTGCCACATTCTTCAAGTAGTGTGACACATGTCCTACGCGTATTCACCCAAAATCGACCTTGACAATATAAATTGCGTGCTCATATATATTTCGAGACAGAGCGTACATCATTTGCCTGAATGTACGCTTGTTCATATGCTACGCTTGGTATTGTCTGGGCGTTCCATTTTCGCGAAACGCAGTCAGTTTTATTTTCCTTTCTAGGATACGACTCGTCAAATATTACGTCAATTACGTTAGTATCTTGGATGTTGGTCCAACCGAACCCCTAGACAGCAACAGATGTGGCTGAAGAATAACCGAATTGTCAAAAAAAATTTTAGTCTCACCCTACTCTTTTCCCTGTAGTGGAATATGCAGTGCATCCGTAGTTGGCTTACTGTTAAACAACCATATTTAAGGGCTATTGAGCCCCGTTTTCGAAATTGCGTGAGTTCCTTCATTCTAGCCAGCATCTCATGGGCCTGAGATCAATGCTCCACAGCTCTTGTGGGATGTCCCATACTTATGAACAACGTGTTTTTTGCTGGAGTAGTTTGTCAACTATAGAGATGGTGGGCCTTTATCCGGGTTTCATTTCTCACAAGCCATTGTGTGCCCAGCAGGTGGCCAGATTGAAGGTTGTATCGGTTCTTCTCACCAATACAATACTTGTCCTGTGATTCGGGGAGTGATTCCTCATTGGTTGAAGCTGCTGCTATCCTCCAAAGATCGCAGAGCTCAGAGTAGCAGCGAGTAGGTCAGGCATCGAGTGGCAAGCAGAAGTACCTCTGCTCACGAAGGCCAAGTTATAACAAACCTAAGAGGAAAACCTTGCACATTTACTTCAGGCCAACGCAGATAGCGTATTTAGGTTCGGCTGGCGATTCGTCATGGAAGCCAGCCGCCCTGGTGTGGCTACACAGGCCCGGTAAATGCATGACTAGCGTTCACCTGGTGATTATCGGTAAAAGTTGCTGTCAAATCACAACGTTGCGCCGCAGCTTAAACAGTTAACCACATGCTGGTGAATCGGACGGGATAACGATAAATAAGGAAAACAAAAAACGAATTTTCAGCAACCTTATGAGTAGTGCATTCGGGAAAACAAAATTCGTGACTTAGCAGTGCAATGTACTTTGAAAGGAGTTCTTCAACCTCGTGGCGATCTGTTCCGTGTTCCTTGTTGGGTTCATCAGGGTATTTTTAACATTTATGGGGAGTTCAACGAAATGTTTATAAAGGATTGAAAAAAAAGTTTCTTGTGACCAAGCTACTTTTTGTTGTGCAAATTCAGAAATCAACAAAATGATGAGCACTTACATATCAGCTTAAAGTTATTTTGGTCTCATTCATGATTTCGTACAAAAACTCGCCATTTTTTCGTAAATGCTTAGCTTCACCTAGCTTAAGGACTTTTGACGACATTTTCGCCTCTTTATTTTGAATAAACTGAATAAATGTGGAATTTTCAAAAGTGAGGAGCAGAACTGTTATTCACGTACCAGTGCAACTTGTGTGCTTTCAATACGGGTCTAGAAACAGCACGTTTGGGTAGAGCAGTCCTCTCGTTTGACAGCACTGTACGTAAAGGTGATTTTGTTGAGAGTGACTGTTCAACTTCCATTTGCATCACTCTCGTTTGAACATTTTTCCTCTTGTTCGGACAAGATTATTCTGGGCCGGGGAACAACATACGAGCCTCGCTTTCAGTAGAGCCGTGCTGATATTGTGCCCCGGTGGTAACAGGCGTTCTTCACATGTCAGACATCTGAAGTTCAAATCTTACTTACGGCCAAGCAGTTGCACCTCTGATTGGCTCAGAAAAGAGCAGAACTCGTGTCCTCGAATAACAGTGACACAAAATGACAGTCTTTTATTGCTTAGCCGCCACACCACCGCAAAGGAAGGATGTGAGCTGACATACTTCCAAGTTGCCCAAGCCTAGATAGGAGCACTCGGGAGGTAGAGGTTTTAATTAAATCACGTTCTAATCACCGAACTATCTCGAGCTCGTGTCTTCCCTTCGGAGTGGGCCAGCCATTAGAGGCGTTTCGGGACAAGAGAAGAACTGATCACATGGGGGTGATGTGAACGCAGTGTCTCTCAGAGTCCCATATATTCTTGCGTTTGGCTTCATGGAACGATTCAGCTGAACCGGAGCCTAATAGATTTTCAACCGTAGAATACAAGCATACTTGTAGTTGACACAAGTAAAATTCAGACCAAAGCAAAAGTAATTTGCTTGCCTCCCGATAAATAGATCAGTATGAAGGCCATTCAGCAATCACTGGACTCTCCAAGAGCAAACTCTGCGTTTCTCAGCTGATTCACAGGAACTCAAACCTTTCCTGATTTCACTCAACTGTTTGGTGATCAAGGACTTGAACATCATATCCGGCGCAGCAGAGTAAACTTTTGAATCGCAGAGTAGAAAACGAACTCGATGTGACAAATCCTGGCTGCTTTCTAGTTTCACAAAACGTAAGTACGACCGCAACTGCAGATGAGTAGTTGGATACAATAATCGACAGGTGAAAGCAACCGGGACATTTTGGCCAGTGGCGGTGGATTTAATTGTGTGCGTGCCCCAAGGCCGCCCGTCATCACAAGGAATTTAGCATATTTTCTATCTATATATAAGTAGGTTACAACCACCGAGTCATCCAGAATACAAAATTTACTTTTGGGTTCTTCTAAACATCATCCATCGATTATTAAACTGTTTCGTCACTTCTGCTGAAAATTTTTGTTAGATAAAGTTGTGTTGTTTTCTGAGTCTGTGATTTAGTTAGTTCCGGTCGTTTACGATCTGTACGTGGGTACCGAATGGGAGTGCATTCTGGCAACCCCATATTTTTCCATTTTTTCCCTTTCAGGCGGCATCCCAAATCGAGGAAGCACTTCGCGTAAGTTACGCAATATCCGCGATTGCTACTAGAAAAGACCTTAATGGATGCCTTATTGGTGAAATAGTTGTGAGCACTGTTCAGTCTTACGGGAGCTGTACTTGGATTGGAAGTTGTATCACCTGGCATCTAGAGTGACAGTTCCTTTTCTCGATAGACCACAATGACATAAAAAAATCTTAGGACTTCGAAGGTTTTTGTAGTCCTCTGAAATAGAGGACAGGGGACGGTTCGACGGAACAAAGTGATAGTTTTCAATAAAGTCTGTCTGTTTGAGCCAAAATTTGTCGAAATCAGTAGAATTTACTAAAAGCACTTATATGTCAAACTTGGGCCAAAGATAAACAACGAAAAACCAATCACTCCTGCTATCCAAGTTGGTCATCAATAAAGGTATATTCTTAGTGTCATTGCAAACAAGTACCAAGAACTTGATCCCAGGCTAATGTTGTTTATTTAGAACGGCAACTTTCAGGGCATACTTAGGTCGATAGACGTTGCAAGATTGTGAGGGTAACTTCGAGAAAAAAACTAGGCATTTATCACCTGTTTTTAATGAATTTCATTCCGGTAGAGACATACCTACCTTTTCACTCCATGGAAGGGCTTCAAAAGAATGTTCGGGTAAAACTTTGAGGGCTTTTATGAAAGCGCGGACAACTTGTGAAGTATTTACCGAAGGAAAGAGGTGTACTCTAATTGCGTTTCCACCTTATCGCAACATTAGTGCACACCTTTGACAACGACCGGAATGGACTCTGATGCCCTGAACTGTAAGGTAGTTTTGCCCGCTGCAAATTCTCAACTCCAAAAGGCGAAAGTTGGGATAATCGTTCGGTTCATATTAAATATTGTCCCTTGGAGGACTTCTTGAAGGACCAACATAACTATTCAAAATCAATGATTTGACGAACCTTCCCACCGGATACTACTTTAGTTAGTAACAGGCGAGCCGCGATCAGGTTAACGTATCTCAACCGGTGCGCTTTTTGACAGCATGTCAGGCAAAACCATGAGGATAAAAATGCCAGACAACTGGGCTGAAAGGTGTAATGCTAGTTAAGCTTCTGTCAGGATGGTGTCCAGGAATAGAGCACATTTTCAACGCAATTCAGTTCGAAACAAAGGACAAAGAGAACCATTTGCAAAAATGTTCACCCATCTGGCTTCGCTGATAAAAAAGATGAGTTTGTTCCATCTAGCTTTCGACAAAATTTACAGAGTTTAGTTGAACTATTTTCAGTCTCTTCACACGTCAAACTTAAATAGATAATGTTAACAGAAGCCAGAACAGTTTCCTGCAACTCCTCTGGAAGAAGTTGATTGTTATGAAACTAGAAATTGTTATGGGCCCGCGGTTGGTTGTGTTACTTTAACTACTTTGACCATAAGTGAACTATTATACAAAAAAAACATTACTCCGACTATATCGGACGTTGTGGAGCACCACGTAAAGTTGAAATATTGGGTGCTTATCCTCAGCGCGATACACATCTCGGTTGCCCACTTAGAAGTTTAGCGATACCGCGGCAGTAACAGTGTATTCCACTGTCCACGAGGTTGTTTGTAAACTTTCGACAAATGATACTACAGAAACCAGCCGGTCACTCCAACAAATACGGAACTGTATGACCTTGGGGAAGCCAACCACTTATTGTGGTCCTTCGACCCAGAAACGTAACTGAAAAGTCATTGAAGATTGACGACTGCAAAAGGACACCAAGTGAGGCTTGAAAGTGGCTTGAAAATGGCTGCACACAAAGCGATTTTGTACAGCTTGAAGCGAACAACACTCATTGGCTTAAACTAGCTAGCGATGTGAAGAACGAGGACTGATTTTTAAGATTATGCAGCCGTTTGGTGAAAGTTTGTACCCATTTCTGACGAGTGCACTAAAAGGATGTAGTTAGGTTCTTGAGAGCCTCTAGAGTATGGGCAATACTATCAGCCACTAAGGTAGACCTGATGCTAACACTTGCAGTCTTCTCTTTATCGGTTTGCCAGTATTCTGATGGTTGCCGCAAGTTGGTGCTTCTCGTCATTAGATCACAGTTTGTTGACAAGTTAATTAAGATGTTTTTGTTGTGTACCTTGTTCGGTTTTCTCCTATCATGACCTCTTAAGTGGCTAATAGTTCACTGTTTTTTAGTAAGATCGCAGTCGACATAAGACATTTTGCAGCTTCTATGGTTCTGAATCCAACTTACACATTCGAAGTCGTAAATAGTGGCCATAAGTCCAGTGCTTTACACACAATCTGATGACGACCAATGTGAAAGCACATTCTGTTCACTCGTAAGTCTTTCATTATGAATATTGGAGCATTTCAGAGGAAACTCTGCGCTGGCAATTCCTACTCAGAGTGTGGAAGAAGTTGGACTGCTTCTAGGTGTGTTCCGCACTGAAATGTTCTGTGAATAAAATTCATCAAGTTGGGATGATTTCACTGTCCTGCACACATGATTCCAACACGCCACAGCCAATGTCCCCATTTTACTTATTCCAATGAGCAAGTAGAATATCCAGTGGTCGGACAGTCGAATAAACTCTAAGATTTTTAAAGGACATACATTTCCTAAGCCTAAGAAGCGTGAACTTACAAAACCTACCCTACATTTCACTTCAGGGACCAATGGGAGCGACTGGAGCCATGGGACCCCCTGGTGACAAGGGTGAAATGGTAAGTAAGTTTTGTTTGCAAACGCGCTCTACCCTCATCGTATTTATGCATAACTGTGCAAAGTATTTGTACTGGAATCTAGCTGTAGTACGTTCACAAGGACACTGAGACGGGTCTTGGTTATAGTAAGAATGGGGTTGAATCAGAGTTGAAACCTGTTTTGACAAGAAAGCTAGAAGAATGCACTCTGAGAGATGAGGTGGGGAAAAAGCAGAGTTTACCCTGAATAAGTGGCAGTTCAGCTGGAGTTCAGCTGGCAACCAAGGGTTAAAGCAGTTAAGCCGACATCCATATCCATATTTCCGTTATATATATATATATATAATGATTCTTCCACTAATGACGGGCCGTAGGACCTGGTCAAGGTGGTCTATTTTGTGAAGTTGCCATCTAATGAAATGGAACAAATTCCTGTTGAAAATTGAACAAACGCTCAGTTGAATAGCTGTTTTGTAAGAAAGTCTGTCATGCCTGTTTTTCTCTCTTTCTACACAAGCCCATTCCAACAATGTTTCTCTTATAGTGCTTGGTTAATTTAACATACTAGTAAGGTTAAAAAAGTTTGTGAAATCTTTTTAACCGAAACAATTTTGCCTGTGGGACTAGAGTTAGTTACCGTTCTTTGTCATAGTCTGTCTTGCCTCCGATTGGGTTACTTAATCGATTATCGTCAGACTGGTCCATCATGTAATAAACATTCTTTTTGAAGAAATTCGCATTGGTCGTTCAACACTGGCATGTGTGTATAAAGGTGGGTTGCACTAGAAAACTGGGATCTGCTCACGCATCGGGCCATCCACTTTATTTGGTTACATCGCCGAAGGCCTCGTTCGAGCTGGAAAGCTTGCATTTTTTGGATTACGGGTCATTGCGGTACATCAGCTAGCGCGGAAGCCATAGGGTGCGAAATGCAGTCAAAAAGAGCCTATGAAGATTAAGGATACTAGCTTTATATGTTTCGTGGACATTAAGTCAACGGCCACGTGTGTTTCAGTGCCCACGAAAGACCTGGGCATGGTAACTTCCAAGATTACATGTTCGGTGAGGACATTCGAGCTGTCTCGAGTTGAGGCAGCACATATCCGCGCTCGTTTCGTGCTACTGCCCGAAAGATCAGTTATTTTGATTTAGACGCCTGAATACACTTGTTTTGTACCTTATCTGTCACGGGCCTCGCTACGATATGGTCTCCTATGGATGGGATCATACAGGCGACACAAGGCAAAGTTATCTAACAGCATGAATGATATATCTTTGGTTTTTCACTTTCGTTCTTTCGATTCGGTCAGGTATGCCTTCGTACAGCGCAGATGAGAATCACTGGGAGGGAACCTATGACACATGCCGAAGTCATCGCAATGGGTGCAGTGGGACTACTTCGGTTAGAAGCGAAAAACCTGTGCCGAACAGTTGTGCACTACCGTATTGTTAGAGTGGTGGTATCGAACTACACGTGCAATGACCCAGAGACAGTGGTTATAGACAACTGTCAGTTTGCGAACCTTCTCAACAGCAGGTTCCTAGAGGCATATAACGAGACTAGCTACAGATAAATGTGGCTGTCACTGTAACTATTTCAGCTTGGAAACAGCCGATTTTCCCATTGATGCCATCATTAGGTGTAATACATCTCAGAACCTCCAATCTCATACCAACCAAAGTGGGATTAAAACCATGCATTCGTAAGCCGCAAAACATATGACCCACCATGCAATTTTGGTTGCTGGGTCACTCAGTATGTCCTGTGTTGCCCACACAATCAGCATAGATTACAATATGATTATCATAAGCGAAATCGACGAGTCGGATAACATCAGCCATTTGGTCGCTCTTGTCCAACAGAAAAACCGTAATATTGGATAGCCTTGCTATAGTCCATTAGAGATGACAAACGACTGTGGAGGTTTGTCACGTGCAGCAACTATCACGTAGTAAGTCTGTACTACACATATTCAGAACAACCACGATTTTTCATATATTGTACACTCCAACAGACAGTTAGCTAGATTGGATGACCTTATTGAAGGAAGTCACCGAGCGCTCTGATATCTGAGAATACAACAGTTGTGGACTATGAGTAACTATATCGGTGTCCTGGTAATTGGGAGAGGATGTGAGTTTGATGTGTACGTCTATTTCCTGCCCTTCACATGTTTCTGTGTTGGTGTGTAGAATAACTGTTGTTATCCTGTTGGATATGATGATGTTTTTGGAAGTTAAGAGGGATCTTCGTTCGATCTTCACATTCGATTCAGTCCATCTAAAAAGCTTTTCGCTTTACATTCTGTGGTCTATCAGCAACTATCTGTAAGATTTCCTCGATGCATCGCTGAAAACCTCTTGAGGTAGACCACTCGGACTTGCTGATTAATCAGGTTTGCGGAGTTCTACTAGCCCGTAAATTTTGTCGTCCACAGGTAGCGCAATATGCCTGTGGAGAAAAGCCTTTAGAAAACTTCCAACAGTACCGGCAAACTCTATGTAGCTTTAAGCAAGGGTGATTCATGAGAAGAGAGGGTCTCCCATCTGAGAAGTTGTTATTCGAGGAGCAGTCGACACATGTGACCATGCATTGTGCATCACATGACTGAAGGATAAGCGGCACTATATCCTAAGTGTGAGTTAACCGTACAAGTGATCAGCTGATCGGGGTAGAACGGTAAAGTATTCAAGCTAATTGCTGGGGGTCGCAAGTTCGAAATCCCCGGAAATTTCGCGAGTTGCACACTTCCGATGATCTTCAATAAGGATGAAACAACTGTACAGCTATTCTTGGCTTCTGGGTTGTTTTTATGGTAGATTAACTTCACTTGCAAGACAAAATCTCAACTGAAACAAACATAGATTTGATTGTTGGCCTGTTCGCCGAGCTTGGCAGTTGGATTGCAAACGTTTCATCACCAATCGAGGTGACATCATCAGTGCGGGGTTGAGTGATGATGATGTCACTGATGATGTCACCTCGATTGGTGATGAAACGTTTGCAATCCAACTGCCAAGCTCGGCGAACAGGCCAACAATCAATCAGCGCACCCGAGCTACCTATATTCCAAAACATAGATTTGACAAAACGGGGATATGTAAGCTTTGCTACACGTAGGACTGATGGAATTCCAGCAGTGACCCACCAGTGACCTCTTTTTTGAATTTTATGGGTTAGACGTAGCCCCACATTTCCCGCCATTTGTTTAAAGTTATTTGGAGGGCAAGTGGCAACTGCTTTAACAGACTGCTTGTGAGAAAACGAAAAAGTATGAAAGTGAGGTTTAAACTAGTTTCTATGAGGAAATTTCGATCCATCGGATGATTCCTTGATTTGTTCTTGATTGATTAGCGCACACAAAGCTACCGTACCGAGACGAAACCAAAAAATACCGCGGGTCATTTGCCTTCGAGTCCCAAGACGCTGGGATCACAAACATTTATTTATTCAAGCTACGAATAAGAAAAATCAATGTTTTTATGTGGTTGAGATTGATTTGTTATGCCCCTATGTCGAACGGTGTTACTGGTGAAACTGGGAACAAACGTTTTGGGCTCAATATAGCTCATTTTCAGTCAGTGGTCGACACCAAGATTCAAAATCAACTCACCATAATTGTCTAACTTTGTTCTCTTCGTTTTCAATTTTGGCTATGTACAACCACTTTTCAGGTCGAGCTAGTACGGATACTATATAAACTCGTCTTGCACAATGTGTAGGCAGTTAAGCACACGAATTCGGCATCTAACGAGCTTGTGTGTTTGCCTTCTTTCTACCAAAGGGCCATAATGGGTCAACGGGTCTCCCGGGAGAACCCGGTCAACCTGGTCCAGCCGGATCGCTCTTTGTTATCCCACTGAACTTGGGAGTCGGAGATGCCAATTATGCACGTGCGGCAGTGTTTCGGGATTTGCTTCAGAAACATCTGGTAAGCTTTTGACAAGTAAGGTGTCTGGGCACAAACTTGGTTACCAACGTGTGTTAATGTACCAGAGGTGTGCTCATGGGTCAGGTCAAGGCAGTTTGCACACTGTCTCTACCAGTCAGTCGGACTGTGACTTGTTTTTCATTCCTTTTGCTTTAAACGAAGCTTTCGCTCAAAGGTGTACGAGGTGCTCGAGGGATGACTGGAAACCCTGGACCTGATGGAATGCAAGGAGAACGAGGCATCAAGGGTGAACCTGGAGCTCCCGGTGAGACAGGATTTCAGGGACCTCGTGGTCCTCTCGGTATGCCCGGTCGACCAGGTCCTGCGGTGAGTTAGTTTTGAGATGTTGGCCTTCAGTGTGCTACAACTACGCCTGCAAAGCAAACCCATCTAACACGTAGAAATGTCATTACTCTGTAGCGACTACTGATGTTAAACAACCTTCTAAGCAAGTACTTTTCGGGTAAGAGGTGAATGAAGCAATTTGTATAAAAATAGGTTATGACTGGGTGCATTAATATTATTTGTCAGTAGTATATTATTATAGTAATATTTTATATATTATATTATATTTTATATATAGTTAATATATTTAGTATTTAGCTGATCTCATCAGAACAGTAAGAAGACTAAGTCGAAAATGCCTTGCATCAGGCAAAGCAGACTAAAACTCAGAACAGTCTGTATTAATAAAACAGGCGCACAGTAACTAGCAGTGGGGAAAAAAGAGGTTGTTTTACAGGGGCAGACATGAATTTTCGGTAAATAGTTTCTGGCACTAGGCTGACCCCCATTGGTGGTCAGGATGGTTTCAGAAAATGCTGACAATCTTGGGTTGGAACAGACCAACAATACTGAGAACAACTCCGGAGGGGGAGGGGGTAACATAAACGGCTGACCCCTTTCAATGGGATGTCGAGCGACTGTTGAACTGGGCATCCGACTGAAAAACCTTGCTGTACTGGGCTGTGTCTGACGGGTTGGTAACAGACTTTTTCTAAGGTTCCATGGCAAATCGATATATGAAATACGAGACAACCACCTTGCGGCACGGTCTCCCTGGCGGTTGAGAAAAGCCACAACTCTGCCACCGGATCCAAACTTTCTTGATCTTCTGACAGATTTCTGTCGCTAAATGATCTTGTCTGAGCGGCAACCATACGAATACGTTGGTTGGTTGCTGGCCCGTTCGCCCAGCCTAGTAGTTTGATTGCAAACGCTTCATCACCAATCGAGGTGACATCGTCAGTGCGGGGTTGAGTGGGTGCTATATGGACGCGGCATAATTTGGTTCGTTCAGTAACCTTTGTAATGAAGGTCGGTTGTAGAACATACTGTTCTTGGGACAGTCCATTTGTGGTTGCTGTGTGGAGGATGGTTTGCACCAAACCTCCTTTGTGAACAATAACAGCGAAGCTACTGAAATGAATATACTATCCACTCCATGTGGTCATGTGGCAAAGTGGGCGATTCACAGTGCCATCAGGGTGTCTGGGAAAGTTAAGCTGCCATTAAATTCATATTCGTGAGATACACAAAGAACCGGAGTGTCTGCCCATAGCGACGTTAGCTTTATCTGCAAACTAAAGAGCATATTGTCTGCACAAAACAAAATGAAGCCTTTAGGTAGTTCTACAGCGGACTCACATAACAGAAACTGGAGCATCAGTACAGAACTCACTGACAAATGCTCCAAATGGTTCAAGAGAGTCCTTTGGACAACCGGACAGGGTCATGTATATCCACCAGACACCAAACCAACTTGTATCAGGTGACTTTCACATCATGAGACTCGGTCTCACTGAGGTGCCTTGTTTGTGGATTTCCGATGAGAATTCTGTGATATGGGCAAGCACAGTGGACATTAAACCTCAAAAAGAAGTGTACGGATTCAGTGAACTGAATCAGCAGGCGTTAAGTTGTGAACCGTTATTGTGGGGGATGGATAACTGAAACGAAATCTCGCTGTTATGGCGTCAATGGCCTGATTGCTCGCAAATAACGCCGCGTGCTTTGGTTCACTGTTAGATGACACAATCAGTCACCGAAGATTGCCATAGCGTGGTGTACTATGATTCCGACGAGTGCACTTCGCTTCCTACGTAACTCGCACTGTTGTGACAGATGCGTAGATCAGGGGACGGCTTGAAAACCTTCTCGCATTCAAGGGTCATACTTTCTGGAATGCACTTGCCTATGCGCTGTAGCCGTGAGCAGAGCAGTGTGTCTAAAATCAGCCACACTTGCTTAGTCTAAATTCACATCGGGCGAAATAAGATTGGCGACGTTGCTGCACATTTGTGTGCACGTGAAAATATTATCAGTTGTCTGCAAAAGACCAGTTGCTCAACTGTACGCCGTCATGGTTCTCCAGGAGCGGTACTACCTCATATTCTGGTCTAGAATAGAGGGGTTAAAAGGAATTACTCTTGCTAGTAGTGGTTGTCCGCTTTCTCTCTAACTAAGCAGCCAAAGCAGTGGTTTTCGACATGGTGTGGATTGTGCACAAACGCATTTCAGACTAGATGACCCAACCAATCTCTTTTTGGTAATACCACTTTTTGGAGGCACCCTTCTCCCCCGTAGATCAAACACTTCTTCGAATGGTCCAGTTCACCCTGATCCTGGAAACTCTTTTTTGTAGGCCATGTTCTTTAGGGATAACACTGCATGTGTGAGGATTCCGCGGATATTCATCTACGATTTCTTCCGATCCTTTGCTGGTAATCAGAAAAGGTCGAATCCGAGGTGTTAGTTATCAGATGATGGTACTAGGGCCTGGATTGGCGGGTAAGTTAAATTTGCATAGGAACTCGCAATTTGGGGGATTTGCTCAAGAACGTAAAAACGCTTGTCCCATCTAAAAATAGTGAGTCGGTTTGAAGGAAAACGCTTAATTGTGTCCCGAGGCCAAGAAAGCACTGTACTGCTGCTTGGCATTCATCATCGGCAGTGTGTTTGAACTCACGATCAGAGAAGAATGTATGGAGGTGCAGTACATGATTGATCTGACTCTCACTGTGGTTGATTTGTATCCATATATCATTCTGGAGTTTGTCGTGCAACCTGAATAGACTTATCACGAGAAGTACAAAATACTACACAGCTGGCTCATTTGCTTTGGGATGATGAACTGTTGGAAACAAACTGATTCCCCTAGATCCATAACTTGCAACTTTGATCGGAATTACTAGAACTGGCCCTCAATTGCGGATGTTTGTTCGGACGTGCCTGAAATCTGACTTATGGTCCTTGAGGGGGGAGACGACGAGTTAGGGTTACTTTGGTGGTTGATATCGTCCGAATTCTCAGTTGCTAAGGTTGATGCACAGAAAGATATCTGGTCCGTTGTCAAGGATTTTCTCTTTTCATTTGCAGGGTCGTCCTGGTCTGGATGGCTCACGTGGAGATCCGGGAGCCAACGGAGCTCCGGTAAGTACGATGTCAGCAGAAAAGTGCGTCTCTTGTTTGTTAAGTCACTGTTGCGATCACCACCAGCTGTTGTGTTGCTCCTATAAGCGCGAGCATATTCCCCCTAATCCACTCATGTTAGCATATTAACTTGTTCCATTGAGAGATCATGATTTTTCACTGACCTGTTTACACATACCTAGTCAGGGATCAGCGAAATACACCCATTTGCGAACAAATTTAGTCTTGCGAGAGACTCACCTGGAACCCAGCTGAATCTCTCGCTTATGATGTTTCTTAGATGTTGCTTATGATGTTCTCATGATGTTGCTTAGAGGTTCAGCTGGGTTCCAGGTGAGTCTCTCGCAAGACTAAATTTGTTCGCAAATGGGTGTATTTCGCTGATCCCTGACTAGGTATGTGTAAACAGGTCAGTGAAAAATCATGATCTCTCAATGGAACAAGTTAATATGCTAACATGAGTGGATTAGGGGGAATATGCTCGCGCTTATAGGAGCAACACAACAGCTGGTGGTGATCGCAACAGTGACTTAACCAACAAGAGACGCACTTTTCTGCTGACATCGTACTTACCGGAGCTCCGTTGGCTCCCGGATCTCCAGGCGATTGTTACGTCTTCTTGACTTTGATTGTTACCACCGCAGGATTGTTGTTGTAGTATTGTAATAACCACATCCACATATGCGAAGCAGATTTTCTCAGGCTGTCAGAAGCAATTTAAACAAGGCTGTATTTTTATCCGTGTGAACGCTTTTTTCCACCTCACAGGGAGAAGATGGGCGTCCAGGGGATTCGGGTTATATGGGTCCAAAGGGCTTGAAAGGAGAAATCGGTCCACGAGGACCGAAGGGAGACGTTGGACTTCCAGGAGGTGAAGGTCCACGTGGACCTGTTGGGGAACCGGGTGAACAAGGAGATGTCGGTCTACCAGGATTACAAGGACCAGTGGGTATACCAGGACCGCAAGGCCTCAGAGGAAAACCGGGTGGTCCAGGGCCCCACGGAAGAAAGGGCGAAACGGGCGAACAAGGTTTACCTGGTTTGGCCGGCCCGCCAGGCCCTGTTGGCGCTCCAGGACCTGAGGGTATTGCTGGCCCACGTGGTCCCCCGGGGCCGCCTGGCATTCGCGGACGTCCGGGTGCAGTCGGAGTGCCAGGGTCAGATGGCCCACCAGGATTCCCAGGTGAGGATAGCCACGAAAATGAGGGATCTTTTTATAAGAGCTTGTTTCCTGTTTTCAGAGGTTGTGATCAAAAGCTAGAAAAAAACGGATTCTGAAAGCGGAAGGAAAAATCAATCTACGGAAACATGTTCTTAACAAAAATACTGAGTAATTTTATTGGACTTATACACCAAGTGAAACAAATCACCAAAATATCACCTAAAGTGGTACACGCTTTTCCATGTATCATACAAGCTAATGAGCGAGCCCAAGGAGACTACGAGAGGGCGAATTAACACTTCAGGGAGCATTTCTCATTCTTTCAGGGTCTTCCAAATTTTCTCCTCAACGTGTCGAAATGGCTTCACACAAAATGGCGTCTTCAGATCAAGCCAAGAGTAACAACGGACGGCTTGTAAGGTCTCAGCTCTGGAAGTTGAGTCTCGTGCATTCAAAACGATCCCGACATAACAGAATACTTGATATAATCCCTTCAGTTAGATATTACTATATAGGATATTATACAAACAGGCGACAAATACCACCTTTTTAGGCCTCTGGGGGACAACAAATCATCATCATCATCATTGACAGCATGATGTCAGTGTTTAACACCAGTGCTTCGCTTTCGTACAACCAGGATTTGTTTGAAAGCCTTATTGTGAAGAAAAGAATAAAGGTGGACAAGGAGGGACTTAGTGCTAGCTTACCACAATCATTACGAAGTGCCTACATCTCCAGACACTCCTTCCGGCAATCTGGAAAGAAACTGACAACACGAACGCCACTGACATCGGTTGGCAGCCACATCATGCAACGTCCCTAACCAGGCACAGTGGGGATCACGCGGTCCCCATCCTGGAAGGCGAGTAGCATCGACAGCACCCGAACGTTTCGTGGTCTCCTTCATACCCCTCCTACAGGTCAAGGGTTGGCCACCTCTCTGCTTACGCCACTCTGAATTGGGCATGGAAAACAGCACTCTCTTCGGCAAACGATGGCTAGACATACGCAACACATGTCCCAACCGACGCAGCTTCTGGTGCTGGACACATTGTTCAATGGAAGTACCCGTTGCACAACCGAAAACTCGCTTTCTAATTGCCTCGTTGCTGATTCGCCGACACGAACCCATACAAGCTATGGTTCTGAGACAACGATTGTCGAACATCTGAAGATGTCTCATTTCCTCTGCTCGAACAGGCAGTCTCAGTCTCACAGCCATACAACAAAACAGCCCGCACTATAGCTTGATACACACGTCCCTTGAGAGTCAGGGATACACGACTTTGACGCCATAGGTGCCTCAAATTAGCAAACGCAACCCGTGCCTTGGAGATTCTGCATTGACTTCATCTGTCACAATACAATCAGAACTAATACAACATCCAAGATACGTAAAACGCTCCACAACATCCATTGCCTCTCACTGGATTGCAAGTGGCGTGTTCGGTGACTGCTTGTCCACGATCATGACCTTACACTTTGTGCGTGCAAACTGCGTACCAAAGGACTTTGGTCACTTCATCCAAAAAGAGCAAATAACGGCGTCGGAATATCTCACTCGCGAGCCTGAAAAGAGAACAGCCGGCACACGTCCTACTGAGGTAGGCACGGCTGAAATGTTCACCAGAATGAGGGGGGGCACGTGATTGGTGATTGATTGCGCGGAGGACACCGGCCAGCGGTGTCAAGCTGTCTCTTTGTGTGGACAGACACAGAAAACAGATACAAGTAGCCACATAAAGCAAAGCATGAACGCATTGAAAACCAAGCGTCAACAGTGAAAAGTACATGGAAGGTCAACGGCAAACTTGAAGGTTGTGAGTAGATGAATGATTTGTATGTGACTTACCAAAGGATCCGGGATCTTTGCAACCCACGCTGATACACAGCTATTTTTTGAGAATAAAGCGGAAATGGTTCCGTTCTTAGCACATCACAGGAAAATGAAACTGACTAAAACAGTACTTTTCTCCCCATTTGTTTTTTTCCTGGAGTGGAATGCGATGTCTCCAAAAGTTTTGCGAGTTTTGGGAATCATGACCTATGCAAATGTGACGAATGTTTGGCCTACTTGATGCCACAGGACTGTACGAAAGGTTTCCCGTATTTCCGAATCTCGAGGAGAGACTCAGGCTCCTTCGAAAAACAAACCCATCAACAAGGCAACACCAACTCAGCGACGCTTCACGAACCAGCACTATCGAGTCTGCTCAGCGGTTGCTGGTTGGGTACAGTAGTCTCCTTTATAAAGGATGAACTCTGGAGCTGTTTCTCGATGAGGAGAGTGGACGCGAAGATGGAGGAGAACACAACTGTGTCCGGGTATTCTGGACAGGTTCTGTCAAGACCTGATTCAGTGTTTCACTTCGGCCAGCTCATTCATAAACCTAATCCTGTCTAAGAAGATGTAACATGAACATGGTTTCCAGTTCCTGTGAGATTATTTTCTCGCTACCTGGCCAGGGCTGACCAGGAGCTGTAGTAAGAGAGAGTACAACATGAAAGATGTACTTTACCATGGGCACATAAAGGTAACTATTGAGAATTTGATAAGCAGCAACTCATCGCACGTGACCTTATCCTGTTTAGTTGTGGGTGGTTGTGGAATTTGTGGAAATCACGCCCACATCATGCAGTTATCCTCCGGTCTTGCCGCAATCATTCTGGTGAGCCCGCACCCAAGGAGGGAGGAGAATTGGACTCGAGTTTCGTTGTTATCCTATTTTCCGACGTAACACTATCGATCCGCGTTGAAGTCGTTTGATAGGTTCCAGCGAATGACGCTATGCACGTGATCTACACTAAACTATCCATCAAATAAAATCGAGTGGAGTGAGAAGCAGTGGGTTGAATTTCTGGCATCAGTAGAACACAGATGTCGGCCTAGAATTTCTCTCCTACCCTAACAAAGATCTCCGGCATATCAGCGTTTTTTTCCGTCATATGAGGCTATTTAATTAGGAAAGCTTTAGACTAAGCAGCTTGTCTTACGACTTTCAGTCGAGTAGCCTGAAATCTTGGGAGATATGTCAAGCTCTGCCGCTTTGGCTCTTAAACTTTTGATCGTTTTGGTTGTGCTCACCAGTCATTTCTCAGTGCCCTAGAGGATAATTCGAGTCCCGCATTTTCTATTCAGGTCCAAAAGGTGACATCGGTCCCAAAGGAGAATCTGGCGATCCGGGTCAAAAGGGAGAGGCAGGCGTACAGGGGCCACGTGGTTACAAAGGGGAACGAGGTCGCATGGGTGCAGTCGGAATAAAAGGCGATACGGGCAAACCAGGACCAATTGGTGTTGCGGGAGAGATTGGTCCAAAAGGTTTGAAGGGTGACATTGGCCTGATCGGTCCGGTGGGGCGCCCTGGACCGATGGGAGAGAAGGGAAACCCCGGCCCACCAGGACCGATTGGGGCACGTGGGGATCCTGGCGGAAAAGGTTTTGCTGGTGCCGTGGGACCGCCTGGTCCCCCTGGTCCGGATGGCGAGCGGGGTCCCATTGGACCAACTGGACCTCGGGGTCGGGATGGAGATAAGGGCGAGGTGGGTGGTCAAGGCCCTCCCGGAGACAGCGGTGAACAAGGTCAACGTGGACTCCCTGGTCCTCGTGGTCCACCTGGAAAACCTGGACCAATTGGAATAAAGGGCGACGCCGGAGCGGTTGGACCGGTCGGTCCTGCTGGACCCATTGGTGAACCCGGAGTTCAAGGGCCAATGGGCCCAGTCGGCCCACCAGGACAACAAGTAAGTAGTTCAGACTGTATAGTATTGGACGGGGTTGTTTCTTATCCTATACTTGACTTCAAAGCCCTTCTTCATGCTCGTAAAGAAATATACAAGCTCTGTATCATCCGTTTTAAAGACTGACAGGAGATATCTGTGGAAAACATGTCTGTGAACAGTGTGCTGTAACCAATCGTGGTGCTAATTTCTCCGCTCTACCAGTTCTCCTCAGGTACAAACATTTTCATTTTTCCTAACGTGTTTCGTGTTGCAACATAGTATCCAGCAGCACGATGCTACAAAACAATGTCCAAGCGGGAGTCAGCCTATTCGGTACTCCCAGGTGACAGTTTAGAACAGATGTTCCCACAACGGTGGTGTGGGTTTTGGGTATGCAGGCTCTGCTGGATCAAATAAGAAAGATCCGTGCAACAGAGCAGGTGTCTTTGGAGCCAAGATTGACACCCACGCGACAAACATAACCAGGAACTTTAGTGTCCGAAATGCAAGGTACCCGAACACATATTTCCCTGACTTTTGTTTGGAGCTTCTGCCCGTTGCCTAATGGCATCTGACGCCTACTAGTCGAAATGACACGAGGATAGTTAACTCAGATTTGTTACCTGATGCAACAAATTGTAAGTAAGTTTAGAACACATGAAATATTTTCCTTTACCGGCCACTTTTATGACATTTAGTCACTAAATTTTCGCACTTTCTGAATGCTTTACAATAAGTGTGTGCCTTTGTCATCAGTTTGATCCCCTTTTTTCCTCAGGGTGCTGTAGGTCGACCAGGTCCAGCCGGATTTCCAGGTCCTAGAGGTGAACCAGGTGAACGCGGACCTCCGGGTCAACCAGGACCACTCGGCGCTACAGGGCCAACAGGTGCTACCGGTGATCCAGGCCCTGATGGAGAACGAGGACCAGTTGGTCCTCGAGTAAGTTGCCTCCAGACGAAAAAGGTTATAGTAACCATCGCCTCGAAGTCTCGGGACATGAATTAGCTATCTTTTCTTAATTTTAGGGCCCCACTGGTGATACGGGGAAAGACGGTCTACCAGGACGAGATGGCTCACCAGGCCAAAAAGGTGTTCGTGGTCCACAAGGCCTGCCTGGTGGAAGGGGACCACGTGGGTTCTCTGGATTCGATGGACTACCCGGTCGCAGTGGCCCCCCTGGAGCAAAGGGTGAGACTGGCCCGGATGGTGAGGTTGGCCCAATTGGCAGTAAAGGCTATCAAGGCGATCAAGGTCCAATGGGTCCCATCGGTTCTCCAGGTTAGTGATCTCAAGAACCTAATTCTTTCTGCATTTATAGAGTTCATTTGGATGTCTACTCAGCTGACTATGTGTTTCATACATCCATTTTCACCCCAGGTTCAATGGGTCCGCGAGGTCCTCCAGGACCTGCTGGGGAGAAAGGAACGACGGGCTTGGATGGTCCTTATGGACTAGTCGGTTCACCAGGCCCTCGAGGTCCTCAGGGTAGACCAGGACCAGTTGGACAGATTGGCCCACAGGGCTTTGAAGGCGAAAAGGGGTCAAAGGGTGCGAGTGGGTCGCCTGGTGTCAAAGGGGATAAAGGGGCAAATGTAAGTCATGATAATACCACTCATCTAGCTAATACATTCCAAATTCCACAAGTCTGAGCTAGACTATTGCTTGCATTCAAATAAACTGAAAACATTTGTGTGCTTCTATTGCTCAAAAGAATCACATGAATATAAATTTGGTATCGCTAAATTCCGTAGGTTTTTCATAAAACAACTGTTTATATTACCATTCTGCATCCGATTGTCTGATCTCCTATTCTAACTTCAGGGCATACGCGGACCACCAGGACCAGTTGGAAGCCCCGGATTGCCAGGAATACAGGTAGTCTATTCGTGAATAACTCTCAGCTTGGAATCATGTAGCACGCTGTTTAGGTACAATTCTATGGTAGCTTCTTAAATACGGATCTTGACTGATCGTTTGGTTCATGAGCCCTACCTTTCTTGCTACGAGTATGAAACTCGTGAATTGTCATTTGTGAGCTGAAATTAGTGCAGAATTTCTATATCTGTGGCAGTCGCGTTCATAAGGCAATCTGAACAACAACGACAACAGGAACAATAACAACAACGACAATTACAACTAAAAACTGGCACAAGAATTGAGCTGATTTGCCCTAACAAAGCAAGAGAAGAACATGAGGTTTCAAACAAGCGCATTGCAGTCGAAGGGTGTTAGTTGCGGAGTCAAACTGACAGGGGCTTGAGTGTCACGAGTTTGTTTTGTCAGCGAAAAATGCCATATGAACCTCAAGCAAATAATCGAGTTCGAGAGTGTGTCTGACACAATCACAGACCTTTTAATAATAGCAATGGAAGAGTTTCTCTCATGCACTCTGAAGACACTTTGTTTGTGCTTTCCCAACAGGGACCACCGGGGATACCTGGACAACCGGGAGAAGAGGGACCGCAGGGACTATCAGGACCAGAAGGCACTCGAGGAATTGCTGGATCACCTGGCCAAGTTGGTATGCGAGGCGCACCTGGAATCTCTGGACCTCCGGGTGAGAAGGGAGACGCAGGGACACCAGGCCCACGAGGTCGAACTGGCTCACCGGGGTTGCCTGGTCCCCCTGGTCAGGCTGGCGTTCCGGGTGACATTGGTAGTCTTGGTCCTCCTGGTATGGCTGGGGAAAAAGGTGATGCAGGTCAACAGGGACCTCCTGGCTCTCCCGGATTCGAGGGAATATCAGGGTTACAGGGGCCTGTAGGTTCTCCAGGAGAAGAAGGGCCTCCAGGGCTGGAAGGTCCCCTTGGAGACATGGGTGAACAAGGAATACAAGGACCAAAAGGAGAAACGGTGAGTACGGATGTATCCTAGTTACACACGTTCTCCAAGTTCTAAAGTTTGTAGCGGTGGAAAATTGCACATAGTATTTCACTGTTACTCCATGTTAGCCAGCGGATCATAGGGCTTATTTTTGCTTACTTTCTGCTTGGATATCTGGCATAACTGCCACGTCACCCCAAGAGAAGCTGAAGGTTGAGATAATACCAAGTTGCCCAAGCCTAGGCATACGCAGTCGAGGTGCTGAGGTTGGGTTCGAACCCGGACCTTCCGTTCAGTAAGTTCGCCCCTTAAAAATTGAGCTATCTTGAGCCCTCTTCATGGATATGACTAATCGGTGAGCTCTAGGTCCAGCTAATAAAGGTTTGGTTACCGGGATACGTCTGGAATCCCAATATTTAGACCAATGAGTTCGCGTGGGACACATATGACCGAACATCCTTTATTCTTGTTCCCTGTAAGGAACCACCTTTTAGAAGAAATGAGTACAACCCACTGGTATTGTTAATGTTGATATAAGAGAATGTTATTCTGAAGCGGGTTGATGGTGGGCTTGACCCGAAAGAACGGAGTAGAGTCACTATTTCCTATCTCTCACTATGCAGACTTCCTTCACACACGACATGAGCTTCCTCGTCACTGATGATCAACTTACCAACAAGCGGAACCCTGATAACCCGATTCCCACTATCTAAATGTGCACAACCTCCAGTCAGATGTTATAACAATACCCTCAACCGCAAAAGATTCAGCAGGGTTCTCATGCTTTCAGTCTTAGGGCTGCCTGATTAGCAAACGAGCCAGGGTTTCCACTCATTTGCACTCCTTTGTCCATCAATTTGATTTAAACGGAGGCTCAGCTGGATCACTCGTTGATGATATTTTTCAACCGAATATGCCGCACAAAAGTCAAGGTTCTTTTTTTTCTGGCCGAAGTTCGGAGTTGGGAATAGATCAGCATGGGCTCGTCAACCTCGTTCAGGTCTTTGACATAAGCTAGAGGTAGAGGCTTTCGTAGACTAACTTGTCCCGATGATTGTCTCCCCGTTCTGAATTGTATCATATTCCTCAATTACCGTCTTTCTGAGCATACTATTTCGTATGAATTAGCTACGTAGACCTACTTTGGTGCAGAAGTTAACCTGCCACAACCAGAATCGACACGTGGCACCGGGGGTTCTGCAGTTATTTACTGCTTTTGTTTTCTCATAGTGATATCTCCGTACGAGTGAGATATTGATTTATTCGACCCCTCAACAGCGTTTTGTACTCCACCCTCAAATTTCATCCGAAAAAATCTTGGTCGTCCTGTTGCTATGAGACTATCGAACGTATTTGCTCCCCAAGGAGTTACCACTTGCGACTTAAAGCATTAGATTATTTTCATTCATCTTTAAAGCCGTAAGGACACAGTGATAACACCCATGACCCCTATCGCTATGGTAGTGACTTGCTATCGTGGTCATTGACGAAGCCGTCCGGCGAAAATCCGATATTATTGTTGGCTTTGAGTGGCATGTTAAAAGTACAAACGCAATTGTGTAAGTCAGTGAGTGGGCGGGTGTCTCCGTAGATAGCTCCAACGAAAACGGTGTTCAGGCGAGTGGATCTGGCTGATATGCCGTTGTGTGCTGGAAACCGAAGGGATTAGGATGTTTCCACTTTAAACCAACGAATTCAGTGTTGGAACATTGGGAGACGTGCTATTTTCCTGAGATAAAATCATCCACGCATAGTTTAAGAACCCGCCATGAAGTGGATCTAGTGTACACAAATTGCACTTCGTTCGTGTTCGATGCACGGAGGTGGTTCATTGGTCAAGGTTGATTGGGTTGCACTAACTCTACACTGTTTCGTAATTGATGCGTTCCCAGTGTGTGTGTCAGGATGAGTCCAGACCGGAAAGTACGCGTGAAGAGAGCGGTGCACCGCAAAGGTCATCATCCGTCGCTACACTTTCCGGATGCCAGGTGCGTGGGCCGAACTTACCAAACAGCTTAGCAGCATGCGGCCAGCAAAGCGGGTGTGAAAATGATCACGGTATGAACGTCGCCACTGGCTGAACAAAAACGAAGAAGTGGGTGACCATAGTTGGTTATTCACCCATCCTGTATAGTTACGCACTGGCTCTGTATGTCTGACTAAGCAGAGCCGTGCTCGTGGTCTTCTTATCGCGTGGTCCAATTTGGACCTGACCGATAGGTGGTCTCACGATACAACGATGTCGTAGTAGGTTTCGGGCACAATCGTTCTGTAGTCTCAGGATTTATAACGGAGTTATGTCGTACAATGGTTTTGTGTGGTGAAAAGGTTAAGTTGCTTTGACCAGAGAGGGATGTAATTGAAACCATAGAGAAGAACCGCTGTTGTCGAAGATACTAGGACGACGATAACCACCTCAGTCGTGCAGTATCTGTCAGACACGGTGCACAGCGTGGTGCTCAGCCAAAGTTTCCGTGTTGTTTACAAGGCGCCTACTAATCCATCCAGATCGGCACCGCACCGCACAATCGCAGTGGTTGAATCTATCGCCATACGACACCGCGACCCTATCCTTTGTCGGCAAAAACACTATTCGCGTTCTGGAACTGCCATGGTCCAGTTCCCTCCACACATCCTGTGCCGAGCACACAAGCACGGCACTGCATGCACTGACAAATGGTACCCAACTGATGACTTGAACTAATTGTTCCTTGACGTGTAACGGATGCCATCTCTCACTCGGCTTCCTGTTTCACGTACACCATGCCCATGATATTGTGTTAGACACTATCGTCTTAGCCTTTGTAACTGTATGACTTGAAAAGACCTTGCAGAAAACATGATCATCAACCCAGCTTTGTTCTTATTCTAAATGGAAATTATCGAAATTGTTCATGACTAAACTACGCTTTGAAAATCCAAGAATTACTGAAGACATTGAAGTCGCAACGCCGGATGTTAATCACCCTTTTGAATGAAACGAATCAGTGTGAAATTAAGTCTCCGATATTTTGTTGCCTCGCCTAGAGGATGAGGTACTCGAGCTTGAGATATGCCTCATAGGGTTACATGGGAACAGAATCACAGTTGCACCCGGTTTCATGGAAGACACTTACAATGAGTTTACCAAAAGGTACACTGAAGGGACACCTAACAATTAGCAGCTCAGCATTTGGATTTACTTTCGCTAGATGAATTGGTCGAAAAAATCAGGCCTACTTCTGGCTGTTTTTTGTGTAGTATCGGTTTCCTCCATTTTTACGTGTATGGGTAACCGAAGTTGCCTGAATCGTAATTTAACATTCAAATAGGGCCATTTGTTGGAAAACCAAAGAAAACCTGATTGGAGCACAACCTTTTTGTTTATGCCGCGTTATTCGCAAATCAGTTATCATCAAAATAAATTTAGTTGAACAGAGGTTGATAAAAAATAGCAAACTACTGGTCAGATTCTTTTGGATGTAGTTGACCCAGCACCACATTCGGCGTCAAGGGGGATGATTACCGAGTTGAACATGGTTAGATTTATTGTAGGTGGTTGCGGATTTATAGGCAAAATTAACCGAGTTAATTTATTGTGACGGTGGAGACAGACAGCAACTTTAGGGTCTATCGGGTTAAACGAGGTTGATTGTATCTGATACGCCCTTACCACTTTCGAATGTGTAAACCACTTGGATTGAAGTTGAGATAACCTCTTAAGAAAGATAAAGAAACCTGGTGGAACCAGTAGCCTGCTGAAATGGAAGCAGTAGGCCGAAATGCGCTCAGAAGGCTTCAGGTAATCCAACAAACGACTGCAGGGCGCAGCACTGGCACCAGTGAAACAATAGAGGGTCTGTTAGTGCTCTAGTTGTGACGTAATTAAGTTGATTATCAGAAGGTAACAAATACTAGCAAATGTCTGTCTTACTAAAATGTGATGAATACAATAGTTAGGTGCACTTGGTAAAAATAGATACAATGCGAAAAGTGGAATAAGCCAAAAAGTGACTTATCGTTTGAGGACATTTGTTGAGAGTTCCTGAGTGAAGTTCCGGACGCGGGACGTGTCTTCTCTGCAGTACAGCTGCTACACGTGTTCCGTAGTTGGCCGTGGAGACTTGCGGAGCTCTGTTGACTTCCTGTCCTGTGCGCGCGAGTGTGTGTTGAGCCTAGTTGTAGGCCTATTTACTGTGTGCGGTGTGTAGAGAGGGCTGTCCCTTCGTGTTTGATGCTTGCACGCACATGAATACAACTTGGCCTGATGTGTTGAAGTTCATAAGCCTGGCGCGTTACGCAAGTGGTAGTCGCGTAAACAAAAATGGATGATTTGTCGGCTAAGGTTGCAAGTGGGACAGGAATTGTCACGTGGTTTGAGTGTTGGTGATGCGTGATCTGATGAGTGACCTCCACAGGTCAACCTATGAATATCTGCGAGAAGAAAATATAACGCTAGGTTGAACACGTTGAAGTGAAATATATGTGGGCTTCTGCAACAGATCTATTCGACCAGCGGTCAAACTCACCTTGAGTGACTTGTAAGCCCTGGCTCCGAGATTAACAAAATACTGCTCCTGGCAATGACAACATCCATCCAGCTCCGCGAAAAAGCCCGCATCTTTCTGAATAATCATTTGGCCGTGTTGGCTGCAAAAATGTTACGCCAGAAGTACATCCTAGTGGACCATCTCTCCGTCGCAATTGGCCCAAAAGAGAACGCACAAAAGTCCGTGGTCACTAGGAAGTCCACTTGGTAGAACTAAGTTCTAAACCCCTAGCGGCCACCATTCTTCGGTGATTGAATCTACCCTGACAGCAGTATATCTGTAAAAAAAACTGGGCTGTTCTGTCAGGAAGGGGCTGTATCGTCTCCGTTTTCACCCAGCGTCCACTGCTGGGTCACTAACATAATTACGATCAGTCTGCCATCCTAAGTATCCTGGAGATCAAGGCTAGCTTTTAATCCACATTGAGGGTAATGAAAATGGATAAGGAGTACATCGATATCATTCGTGTGTTTTTCCGCATATATGAGGCCAGGACAGAGTATGCAATCTTTGTCATACGTCTCCAACAGTATGCGTAAAGTACATCACAGGTGTTCACCATCATAATTCTGCCCAGTTTCGCCATCGATCGGGTTTTAGGAGAAATATTTGAGAAGGTATTAGACTGACCCTGCGTGATCGACTGCATGATCTGTAGAACACGGATAATAAGTTTTACCAGTGATACGACTCAGGCTGTACAACACGTCTCGGCTAACCTCTCAAAATCAGTCCGGCATTTCGCAACACATTCTGTTCCTTTCAGGTGCAGCATGATGTTATTTGATTGGTAGAAAGTGGCCTCCGGCATGTTCTTCTGAATGACACGCTAGAACGTGTTGAGAAGTACACCTACATTGCGGACTGCTTCAGCACCGGCAGTGCAACATAAGAGTTGGCTGATCGCACGATGGAGGTTTGCGGTAAATTCAAAAAGATACGACATCCTCAATGTTGGCGCGACATAAACGTGAAGCTAAATGGATGCTTCTGTACTTTTCTGTGTGTAGTTTCACTGCATGACTAATGACAAAGTCCGTTCGATTGTTTCTAGAACAGGATATCTCAGCACACTTCTGCGCACAATGATCGCACAATAGAGGCTAGGCCATCAGGGTACTGTCCGACCCAAAGCATCTTATTTGTGAAACTTGGTGTAAACCGGTAAAAATGTACCACGAACTGAACCGAGGATTTCAAAGGTAGGGTTCACAACTCACATCACGTAATTCATCTCACTCTTCGAGCTACAGAGCTACAACACTTTCATATAACCCTCTGTTGAGTTTACTGTCAGTTTTCATTCCTGCTTCCGATATTTATGTAAGTTCTTTTCTGTTCATTGCATTATTCGGGTAATTTTCTTGTGCTGTACGGGCCTGGTACAATGCGATGCGTTCTGTGAATATAAGCATATACTTTGATGACTAAAGTTGTACATGGTTGCAGGACTAGTACAGTTTTCAGAACAAAGGCTAAAGGCAACCAGGTGTTTGGGCTGAAACAGCTTACTATTTACTTGACACTATTCCGTTCCTTAGGGCCCTCCAGGATTGCCCGGACCTGCAGGTGTTAAAGGTCCCCAAGGTGCCAAAGGAGCTCCTGGCGGCGTCGGAGAAGATGGGTCTCTGGGTCCACGCGGAAAGCCTGGTGAGCCTGGAAGTCGTGGACCACCAGGACCGCCTGGACCAGAAGGTTCGCCGGGCATGACGGGACCACAGGGTCCAGATGGTCCTAGAGGTCAGAAAGGAGTGAAAGGGGAAACCGGAGAAGTCGGACCACCAGGTGAACCTGGAAGACGAGGCCCTATTGGCGCCAGTGGACCCAGAGGCCCACCAGGTGCTATGGGACAGCGTGGCCAACCGGTAAGTTCAGAGCTTGTTTCAACTTTTATAGCAGGTAGAATGCGCCACCTTATCAACTGCTGTTTTTCCTCAAAAATGAACTCTCCTTTTGACTTCGCCGCAAGAATGATAACAAAACCTCCGCTGGAATACGCAGGGGAAACCAAATGCCTACCCTGGTACAAGAGACGAGACAGGTAGTAAAATGCTGTTTCGCTCTAATTTAATAGTCCAGTGTGGTTCAGGTCCCACTGACCTCGAGCCTGTTAGAATCGTTGACGATACCTCAATTGAATTCTAGGTGAGCTGAATGAATTCTTTCGAAACCGTTCGTTCACAACTCATTCAAGCAGTTTGCATGATTGCAGCTCAGAATGGTGCTGGTGCCCGTCAATCTTTTGGCGTTTGTTTCCAAATGAAACTACCAGGCGGTCGACGGTGATGTGTAGCATACGGCACGGCCCTTTCTGTTAGTATGTAAACTATCAACTTTGGATGTTTTGCTTGCATTCTACAGAAGTTCTCTGACAAACTTCGGTCCACAGGTTGCTTTTCTTCCACAAAGGGTGTTCACCAGTTTTGTGACAGTTGTTACCATGTGAAGATTCTGCTCCCGGACCCATAATCGATTTTTTTCACGCAAAGAACCTAGTGGACAGTAGAATAAAAAATATCTTCAGTTTTGGCATTAAAAAACCATCAATCAAGTTCAGCTTTTTACAGTTTGTGCGAAATTGCCAGTAACTGTTAGCTAGTGCTGCTTTTTTTCTCGTCGTTAAAACAAAATGATCGGTTGTCTGGGCTAATAACAGCACGTCCTACAGAATCCAATCTCGGCTTAAAAGCCGAGAAGCACTGTACAGCCGTTTTGTCCATTTTCGGAATTATCAGTAGTGCGTATCTCGTGAGGCCCCGGATAGTCTTCAACCCGCAACCGTTGGACTACGAGCGGCCGATCAGCATTGTAATTAATTCGCACTTGGACACCGCTCATCCTTAAACCCCGGAAACCGCTTTGCATAGTCACATGTTGATTGGCTCATCGAGTGACGACTTCTCAAAAGGCAGTTTCACTCGTCTTGTGAAATGAGTAGCGTTATACCCGGTCTAAGTGCGAGCTAATCACACACACTGTTTAGCTGCTTGAGCCGGGCGGGCTACTAGACAGGAGTTCGCGAGTTCGAAAATCCTTTGAGTTTCTTGAGCCACGTACTACTGAGAATCCTTAGTAGGGATGTAAAGGCTTTTCATTATAGATTGGCTTCACCTACAGAACGATATCTCAGTCGGAATTTTTCGGAATTTCTCCTAGGTGTCGCATTGTTAACACAGACTTTACTCCTTCTATTCCCTTTATTGCAGGGCTCAATTGGACTACCTGGCAGTCAAGGTGATCGCGGACCAGACGGTGTAACAGTAAGTAGAATGGGAGAGTTACTACTTCGTTCTATTTGCTTTTGGTAACCTGGCAAGTCAAGTGACTTTTCTCCCATTGAGCTAGTGTGTGTGAAACTTGCATCATTGAGCATTGCCTTCAAAATTATCGATCCATACTCGTCCGGAGTAAAAGTAGGCTAAACGATAGCTTTTTACACCAGCTTCTGTGTCAACTCAAGAGGGCAACGGAGGCGTTATTTTGTCCTTTGAGACCTTTCCGCCTGTTGTATACTTGGAAAGAAAACATAAGGAATATCATCATCACCATCATCGACAGCAGGACATCAGTGTTCAACACTGATGCTTCTTTGCCGTACAATGAGGAAGACGTAACTTTAAGAATATGCACAGCAACGCCACTCTGTCGGATGGCTCTTATCTCATTAGGTGTTTTCAGTTAAGTATTCGAAACATATTAGTCCGTCATCTATTAGTTGAGTTAACAGAAGAAACAACCTCGGTTAGATATAGGGAATGTCAGTTGGTGCTTCAGTCGCTAAGAAATTAATTGTCGCCCAATTTGCAATCTTGGATTGTTTTCATTTAACCAGGGTCCTCATGGAGATCCCGGGGAAGCTGGTAAACCAGGTCCAAAGGGAATCAAAGGAGCCGATGGTCCAATCGGTCCGATGGGTCCCCCTGGACCAAAAGGAGAAAAAGGCATTCCAGGTCTTAGTGGGGAACGTGGACCACCCGGGCCGAAGGGTGCAATGGGTCCTCAAGGTCCGGAAGGGAGACCTGGCCCTCCTGGTCCACCAGGAACGGAAGGCCCAGATGGATCTCCTGGATATCCTGGACCTATCGGTAAGCCATTCAGTTTCAAACCTAATGGATAATATGTACTAGACAGCGTTCCCTTCCGAAATCTCTCTGCCTATCGGAACAGAATTAAACATTTAGGTTTCAGCCGCTGAGAAGAGTTCGATTTGCTTTTTGTTTGGATTCCTCTACGTTCGCATCCACGTTTTCCTCAAGTGGGTCATTTGAATGCGCGCAGCAGATAGACAACCAGATCACTCGGTAATTCTTAATAGCACAAGTTCTGTACTTCTTGATAGCATTTTTGATGTAATCATAGTAAAAAAAACTATTCAAATGGTACCACAAATTCTATGACCTTTCTTCTATTGTGTGCTTGAGATCAATAGGCCTTCTGTGATTGGCTTGCAAGTAAGCAAATACTATGTTTTGTTTTCAGGAGGTGTACTTTAAAGAGGGTTTGTGGATAATTGGTGAGCAATCTAGTCCTCCCTAGTAGTACGATTTGCGTCCAACAGTTTTACAAACTGAACAGAATTATACCATATTCGGCATGCAGAAATCTGAACAGAACACATGGTCTTCTGTCTTTGTTATAGAAGCAAAAGGTATAAGATTAGTTAATCTACTTTCCTTCCGGAGGGAACTTTTCGAAGTGAAGCCGAACCTCTTTTCCGACATCGATGACCCTCAACCTCAAATCAGTTCCTCTTGGAAAGGATATATATGTATATATCCCGTTTTCTCGATATTGTGGTGCTATCGACTATGGGACGTACATCTCGCAACTAGGAACCAGACGTGTATATCGGTGCTTGAAGTAGAGTGAATCTCAGAAGACACAACCCGCTAAATCATAGACATTCGCCAAAATTGTCGCAAAATGTTTTTTCTATCATTATGAAGCTTTGGAATGCTCGTTCCGTGATCGGCTATAGAACCCGAAATTTCGGCCCTTCAAACCGGGGAGATGCCATAGACTTGGGCGTCCATCGCAACTGCGAACCAAGAATTTTTATTGCCCGTTCTTCCGCACTCATACATTAGGCGTGCAAATAATCCAACAGAACGGAAGATGTTGTCTCATCTCAAGACGAGCACCAAGACCCACAGGTCATTGGTTGACTAAAGCACATGCTGACTTGTTTTGCCATAGATTTTGCGCAATCAATCCCAAATCTTTAGTGCGGTCAAAAGTTAACCACTGAATACTGTTTTTGCATAGCCGACTCTCTCCAAACTGGGTAGGTACTCCAAACTAAAGGTTTCTGATAATAATAACTTTTTTGCTTTGGATATAAATCTGTTTTTTTTAAGCATGAATCCTCCTGGAGTTGACAGCTTTTTGACTTTGTTCCTTCTGTAATCGTTTTAAAAAATGATAAGAAAAGCCCGGTTTCTAGTGTGCATCAACTGAGAAGTATTCCATTCTTTTGTTCCGAATAGGTCCTCCTGGACCACAGGGAGCCAAAGGGGCACCTGGCGCAATGGGTCCACCCGGTCCTCCTGGAGCGATAAAAATCCTTGATGTCAGTGAAGGATACTACAGATTTGAAGATATGCCACGCAGAAGACGAAATGTGGACTATAGTTTGACAAAACAGGATCCAGGTAAGCATCTCCCTTCTCCTTTAGCAGCTTCTATGGCTTTTTTGCTTAAATATAAGTAGATTGAGAGTGCAAAAAGACTTCGGGATCATCAGAATATACACGTAGGATCATAATTCCTTTCCTTCATTTCAAAACAATACTCATACGATTAACCCTCGGTTGATTCATATATATTTTGTCCACTCTGACACTGTTTTACCTAAACACCTCGTTTGGGATACTCTCTCACTGAACGATTTTCTTTTGGTGTGGCTCAACTTAACAAAATCGTGAAACCAAACTGCTTCAAGTGGAATCATCTTCATTCTGTTAGCTCATTACATCATATGTAACCACCAGCGAATCACCAGCTGTATGTTTCAATCTGTTTCCCTGTTCTAGACGAGGCCATCACACCCAGCAACGTCCCGTCTATCGGCGCTGTACTTCGTCGCGTGTATGAACGAATCGAAAATTTGGAGAATTCCATGAATATGTTTGATCGACCAGCCGGAACGAGACAACATCCAGCCCGGCACTGTCGTGACATTCTTCGTTCATCCGAAGCTCCCGAAGCACTCAAGTTTGGACAATACTGGATCGATCCTAACCTCGGTTCCAAAGTGGATGCATTTTTGGCGGAGTGCCGTTTCAGAGATGGCAAGATAGCACAGACTTGTATTCAGCCAGTTCCTGAATCACAAACGGTAAGCCTCTGGTGCTAACTTTACTTGTGGTATCCGACGTGTGCATAACTTGAAGCAGCAGTGGGGATGGTAATGCAACCGCTCGACGTGCAAGACGCGCGACTGAAGTGGCCACCATAGAAACTTGCACGTATTTGTTCTCATTTTGATAGTGTGAGCAGTGTTGGCCAAAAAACAAAGTGGTGATATTACATACATAAACCATGATGGTCTCTAGTTCCAAATCTGAAAAGGACAAGGAATGTTCAATACCTTGTTTTTGTCAGAGCTTTTGGCCGTCCAAAATTAAATTGGGGTTTAACATGGAGTTTCAGAGCGATAGAAATATAACTGCTCTTTGGTCTTGAAAGAGGAACTTGGTTCAAGTTAATGAGAAAAAGCCACGATGGAGCATATAGGCCAAACAGGGAAGCGTTAAACGTGATCTCTGAGGTCGCGTTTGGTGAACTAATAACTAGTACCACATAAAGTACTATTCCAAGCCTACTTTGTGCATAAAATGCCAGATAATTCTGTCCAGCTTGATGTTCTGAACAGTAATTTTCATTGCAGTGGACAGCATCATCCTTTGGCTCACTCCGTGTTGTTCTACTCAAGAATCCAGAACTGCTGGTTTCGAAGTGCGGCTTCAGGAATTCTTTGATTTCTCCTTTCAGCTTGTGTGGTTGGTTTTGTGTGTTGGAACAGGAAGCGGCAGCAGCCGCAGCAGTAAAGTTCAACTTAATGCGTAAAATTCTGGGGTTAGGTTGCTCAGCTTATCGTTTCCGTTCTCCCTCTTTACAGTTACCGCTGACGCAGTTCAAGAAGACAGACCGAGAAAAAGAATGGTGGTTCTCAAGACTGAAGACACAGATTCCAAACCAAAACTTTACCCGAACACAGGTGAGTCTAAGTTCAAGTGGGTTATTCCGTTATCGGTGGTTTATGGAGGACTGAGAATTATTTGCCTTAATTTGGCGAAGTTTAAATTCAATTTCTTGCCATCAGTCTAGGTGGCTCCTTTTAGCAGCTAGTTAGCTTGGTGTGCGTTCAAAATCTAGCGTGTTAAGTTTGAACAATTGTTACAAAGTTCATTTTTCCAGAAAAACACGAAGAAAATAGACTTTCAAGGCACGTATTTTCTCCAACAGTCATTCGAACAGCTGGATTCTAAACTGAACAACTGTTACTTGAAAATGGTGCATACGACCCGCTGTCTCAGGATGCACAAACTTGGCAAAAGTAGACATACGCAATAAGTCATGTCTAAACGACTGGAAAGCCCGTTCCGTCATAAATCATCACTGGGAATGCGTACTTTGCCTAGCACTTATTACTCGCAGCGGATTTTTTTCTACTCGTATTCAACCAAAGGTTATGTGAATTCTATCCAAATTGGAATAAGGAACCGTTAGAAATGCGCCTCGATTTGCTTTGTTGTTTTGGCGAATTTCTAGCGGCACCCGACAGTTGAGCAAGCAACCAATCAGCATTGAGCACTCAGCGAGGGTTACCTGGGTCCCAGATAGGCTTAATAAAAATGTCCAAACAGAAAAAATGATTTCCAAAAGCAATCTCTTGCGGTGAAGCAACTGAATCTCCACATTATCCAAAGGATTCGAGAATTAAATAGTGTCCTTTCATTGAACACTATGTAGGGAATAAAATCAACACGGGGTATTAAATGACTTGGGATGAGATAATTGAGCAGCCCTGAATAAAAAATTACCCTACTGCCTTGAAGACTGATTCAACGTGTTTTGTAGAAGAAACTTATGATTTAAGGGTCTTGAGGGGGGTTGTAAAGAAAAACCTCATCATGGGCGGTGTTGCGTCAAACGCGTTTGACGTAGCCCGACAGATACCTTCTTCCACGTATTGGAGGCGGACGGCTCTCCACTTTCAGACCACTTATTCGTGGTCGGACGTTCCGAAGCTGCACACGTCGTAAGAAAACATCGATTGAGCTAGTTTGACGGCCTAGGCATAAATCTACCGGCTAGAAAGTCCGTGGTCTGAATTCAACTGCGTGTTTTCCACTACTCTAGTCTAGGCCTCTAGTCTAGGTCTCACAGCTTAACTGTCATTAGTATTTCAGATATCGATCATTAACGCTCATAGTTCCGTTTCTTAGAGGCCACTTATTCCTTTCCTCGCCTGTTGCCACCGTTTTGGAGGTTGAGTTCATCTACGTGGAAGAGACGATCAGTTGACCGTGTGTGTGTGATGACAGCCGAAGATTTTCCGTGGGTTTCTTCATGGTGATCTAAATTAGACATCGTACAAAGGCACATAGAGAATGAGAAAAGTAGCAAAGAACTCCAAAGTCGAAGAGGAATGGTCATTATCCTTAAATTCTCGCGGTTTGGTTCGTCCTGATGTCCTCCCGTCTACTACAATCCTATTCCACTTTCTCGTCGACAGTCTCATGAAAACAAAAACTAATAGTTTTTCCGAACTTCGCTGAGGTCAGTTCGGTCATCGCTATGGTCTATGAAGTCCATAGACCATATCGAGAAAGGCTCCGACGTTCAAGGCTCAGAGTCGAAATAGGTCTGTCCCCACTGTTTTTTTTACATGATTAACTGGCATCAGTTTCGAAAAGCAAACTGTCCTATGACTGTTCCCAATCTTGCCTAATGGTCCAGGCTTTTTTTTTACTAAAGTCATCAATCCGACGGTCTTTACTTGTTAGTCGAAGATGTCTGACTACTGATGCGTTTTAAGCCGCGCCTGACAATTTTTTGTACAGATAAGTGAATTACTCAGATTACAATCAACGGGGAAAATTTTCACCTCCAAACAGTGTTGTATTATTGTCCCAGCATCTTGACTACCATGGTAACTTTCGTCAGGCGTTTTCATAACCAAGAATTGGTTTCAGATACGACACCAGTTTAATTCACAAACGAGTGTTTATCGTGCAAGTATGAAACAATCTCGATAGCATCTCGGAGACTACGCCTAACGAGCCCAAAAAGCGATGAAACTGATCGTGGGCCCTGTACAGGTTTCACTGACATAATGACTGGCCCAAAAACAAAAGTTTGTTTAAATATACACATCACAGAGAAGCCGAGTAATTTCAGCCATTCTTTTTCCATAAGAATTTTATTCTATTATCTAGCTGAAAGGTACAGTTTATTCGAGAAACTATTCGGTGAGATGGGGTCATTTGAATTTTTATAGTTTGACAAACTGGCTCATTTTAGCAACGGTATTTGGAATGGAGTTTCCTTAGTTTGTGCAGACGAATCCTCGGGAGGAACTTTGACTGACGAGCATTTTTGTTTCCACTCTCTTTCTAGCTATATTATGCACCCCATAATCAGATTCGATACCTACAGATGCTACACCAGACAGTGGAACAATCGGTAACTTTCCTGTGTCGGAACACGGCGGTCTACTACGACACGAAGCAAAGGAATCACAAATCAGCTGTGCGAGCTCGTCTGTTCAACGAGGTCGAAATAAACACCTACGAGGACAGACGCGTCCGAGCAGCGAGTGGAACTATGCTTTTGGAGATCAAAGTGCGCGACGAATGTATGGTGAGTCAACCCAGGCCAGAATAGCCAGTGCGAACAAGTCCTTTTCACGAAGACAGGCTGTGGTTGGTCCTGTATAGTCATCCACCTTGCTTTTCGTTCCTATTAGAGTTGATTAAGTGGTATAGCAAAATCGGTCGCGTTTACCTTCGCTCAAAAGGTTTAACCACTTTTCGCAGCATCACATGGCCAGTAATCTTCCTTACAAACGTTGGAATTTGGATTGAAAGTTGGTGGACTAGTTCGCAAACCAATTTGGTTTTATCAGGATACCCTATGGTATCCGAGCCGAATGTGTTTTATAGTGCCGCGTCGCGTTTCGTTTGCCTCGGCATTCAAAATATTACGGTATATTTTCTTGATGATGAGAGTGCTGAAAATTCTTTGACAACCCCAAACCTGTTTCGCCCTTCTTGAGGCTCCTCAAGTGGGTACACTCTCTGAGCTTTCTTATGTCCTATCCAAGCTCAAATTGTATGCAATTGGCGAAGTACACACTGGTTTGCAGACTAACAACACACTTCGATATTATGAATATAGCACCAAATGAAACATGAGGCAGCGAATTCAGTTGAATAATACCGAGAGATTCGGTTATAGCTCACCTGAGTTTCACATTGAGACCAAATTATTGCGCAAATGACTGTAGTTCGCCAATTGCATCCAACTTGGGTTCAATTAGGACATAAGGTCGACAAGACTCGGGCACGGCGCCTACATGATGCCCCACAAAAAGGTCGAAACAGATCGTGAGAAAAATTTTCAGCAGCCTTCTGAATAGTTTATCCCATTGTATTTCAAAATTATGTATTACCGGTCAGGCAATGAGCTCCACCAAGACATGATAGTATGCTGCTTTTCAGGAGTGACCACATTCCATCTCTATAAATAACATCTCTGAGATCCCATTCTCACAGACTTTAGTATAAATTTAGTGAAGTTTTTGAAAAGTTGGAAATATCCATTACTTACCGTTGGTGTGGACACACCAGAATGATTGAACCAGGACAGGACGATTATGCAAACGAGAGTCAAGTGATTATGTAGCTTACAAAATCCCGCAACCACGAACACCTGAAACAAAATGTGTCCAGCAGGTTTCAAGCGTCTGTGGTGCTACCTGACTAGGAAGTCATGACTGGCGGGCCAATCGATCGACACAACCAAGGTATGTTACTGGGACGTTGTTCGAGGCGTCGGGCTTTCCGCTCACATAACTCAAGAGCGAACATGTTCACCTGCTCAGATGTAAAAATTCGGATGAGTCCAGCATGCGCTGGTTGAATAGTGGTAACACACTCACCTCGCATGTCAGATGTGCGGAGTTCAGGACCATTGGGTGTGCGCGCCCTAATAGGAGCGAAACTTTAGTCCAGTGCCTCCCCCTTTGGTGTGGACTCACCGGAATAATTGCACCAGGACAGGAAGATGGTTGTTCAAACGAGAGTCAAGTGAGTAGGTAGTTTACAAAATCGCGCAACCACTAACACCTGAAAAAATGTCTGCGTGAGCCAACCAAAATATTCTTCCGCTTTTTATTTTCTCCTACTTACATTTCTCACAGTAGTGTGTGATGGTGCTACCTAAATAAACGGAGACCTACTGTAGTCAGCCCTCAACAAACCACGTACGATTGATACATAAAAAGTAAAATTCCAAAAACAAGGCAGTTTTATAAAGACCTGAAAGATGGCTCCAGACCTGTTCACATCAATTTTGTCCGACGAGAAATGAAACCATGGACACCTCCACACTAAATCAAATAGGTTGAACACATGGGATTAACCGATTTAATTACATTGCGCTCGTGGGATTCACCTTTGGTTCATTGTCATGGAAGGTAGTGCATGAGTGTTCAGCGTAACAGAAGGTCAGATCTTCGACCCCTACAAGCAGCGAGCCTCTCTCAACAGAAAATCTTCTCACCTGTACCTGTCAATCTTTGAATGTTGATTTCCCGACTCCTCCTAATTTTTGGCCGAATGAATGAAGCTTTATTGCTGCTGATCTGGCGTACCTGCCTAGTGAGGGGTTAATGCGAACAATTCATATCTACAACATTTTTGCTTTCGACAGACTGGAACCCAGCGTAAAGGACTTGACAAGATTTTTTCAAATAGTTGCCAAGTCCCACTTTTGTTTTTAAGGTTTATCATGAACAAACGGTTTGTAGAAGTCTACCATGTGTTAGTCTTCAACCGTTCATTCAAGAAAAGAGCTAATTTATTCCCACCATTAGTTATGCCTTCAACTATCTGAGCGGTGGCTTTGCGGTTCACTCGTTGCTCACTGGTACAGCATCAGATTCGTGGGTTGTATGGTGAGCATACATGTGTGGTGTTCAGCTGTAACACCCTTTCGGTGCCTAACTGCCATGTCACTCGAGGGAAGCACAAGGGATGGGATATTACCAGGTTGCCCAAGCCTAGACAGGGGAAGTCGAGATGCGGAGGTCGGGTTCAAACCGCGGACCTTCCGGTCAGTAAATTTGCGCTCTAACCACTGAGCCATGTGTGATGTACTATAACACTGATCAACATTCCCTTCTTCTTCTTTCCACAACTCAGGAGCGGGCATCGCATCGATCAACCAGTGTGTTTGAATTCATTGCCCGAGAAACGCAAATGTTGCCCATCCTGGACTTCCAACTTATTGAATTTGGCGACACAGATCAGGAGATTGGTTATTATGTGGACTCCGTATGTTTCAGTTGATGCATTTGCTTCCAGAAAGACTGTATACTGAAGTCCTTCGTGTACCCAGCTGGAAAATCTGCCCTACAGACGGCCAGTCCTTACTAGAGGACGCACGAAGGCAACAGCAAAAACAATCTCCTCCGCTATTATCACTATTTGACTTTCAGATAGGACTGTTGCGCATTTCCGTTTATGAGTGGTTTCGTTTGCTTCCTGTGCCGTTTGATCAAACCAAATAGAACATTTTTGACACAGTTGTTCAGATTTGGCTTCATTCTACATTGTTAAGAAGTTACCTTGTTCCACACGTTTATAAGTTTCGCACGTACTGGTAAGGCAAAAAGCATGACTACGTGAATAACATGTCTGCACAGCTAGATATTGTCGTCATTCCAAGTAGCTGGAACGTTTGAAACTGATTCAAGAAAGATGAAGCTGCTGAGAACCTAGGAATCGTCGCAGGAGCTTTTAGTTCTCAGGCTCAAGATTCTCCAAGTGTGCCTCAGATAACAGTATTCCGAAGAGAGTTTCCGGTCCTTATGGCTGATCAGCAGTCTAGGCAGCCGTCAGGCTGATGGTGGTGTGCTAGTCATAGTCATTGGCCTAGGTGCTTGACTTATGCGCCTTCATTCATTCAACCAACGAATGACAACTGTTCATTTTAATATCCTATCCATTTCGTAAGTAGTGGAGAGGAACTGACCAGGTAAAGCTGGACCGATAGCCGCTACCAGTTGAGAATCATCAAGGATACGGAGAGCGCGAAACGCAGACTGAATTCGGAGCAACACTCCTGAAGGATTGGTGTTTGAGGATCAGTCAGTGGGTTACTACTTGACACAAAAGGGTTATAAATACTATTGTTACTCGCGTGTGAACCATCGAGTATTTGCTTCCCTAAACAGAGTAGAGAGTCGGCCAGTCAGTGCCAGCCTGTTATATCGTCAACCTCTTAGAAATCTAACCATATTTTTGGACAGTTTCTCAAAATTAAAGCATAACTATGCGATGTCTTCTGTTTTCGGTAGCAGCCAAGAAATATAAGGCCGTTTCGAGTGGTTAAAGCGAAACAAGACCCAAATACAAAGTGTTTTACTGAACGTGTTTCAGAGGGTAGACTGGTATTGGGAATGAGACATTCTCCAGTGTCTGGAGGTATCTGTCACCGAAATGGATGAAAAAAACGTTTTTCTCTAGAGTGTCGCATTAGTTTGGACTTGGATATGTACTCTTCTCCCAGAGCATAACAAATACCGTTCTACGTACAAAGGGGGTGTTCCTTGCCACTGTGGGGCTTCTTCCTTGGTTGTAATAAGCTACTTCATTTAGTAGAAGCCGTTAAACTGGATCGTACTTGATACACCTTAAATGCTTTATGATATTCAGTAAGTCCTACTCGAGTTATGAATTTTGGAAGTCAATTTTTTCATCCCATCGCATGCGTGACGTTGGTATCACCATAGATTTGTTCACGTTTCACTTAAATTTGTCACACCCGAATGATAGATTCGTGATGGGAACAGATGTAATCAGATGAAAGTTTCCATCTTCCAGGTGCTGAGAGGTTTCCAAGATGGCAGTTCTTGATGACGGAAACTTTATTTCGTATCAAACGGAAGAACTAAGATTGTGCCCTTGGAAACTCTGATTGCGCAGCGAGTGTGCACAATTTCGTTAGTGCCTTTGGGACAGCATTTCGCACTTGGATACTTTTGAAATTATTAGTGTACACTATCCAAACAAGAACCTTTAGTATCTATCCGACAAGTACTGCTGCCTTCCAACGATTCAGCTACCCTCCAACTTCATACATTGCCGACTAGCTAAAAAATTTGAAGATGAAAATAAGCTGAAAATTATGAAATGAAAATATCTCAGTCCTATAGGACAGGTGCTATGCCAGCTAGGCCATCGTGGATTTCATCTACCGTCGCATTTATGAACCTGAGGTGGAGCAGTGCGAGTGACGTTTGATGTGGTACAGCTCCCGTTAGACAAGCCGACAGCTGGTCGTTACTTCCCGAGCCAGGTGTTCTGTTTGTAAAAAATGTTTATTTTCAGATTTTTCGCAGGCAGTTACTGGACTTGTATTACTTCTATTCCCGTCAATCTTGTCTGACAAGTCTTCCTATCCTAATGCTGTCCTGCTTTCCTAGTTCTATTCACATCAGAGAAGGGAGGCACGAGACTCGTTCCTCGATGTTATTAGAGCCCATCAGTTATACATATCCTTGGTCGTACCGGGACTTGAATCCCGGAACTGTGGATTGAGCGCGTAATCACCAGGTACATGAATTATGACGCATGAACAAGCAGACATATCCATTTTTGATCGATGCGATTGGTTTGCCGGACACCTCGAACGACAACGCAGTAAATATCCTGGTTGCCTCGACCAATTTACCCCTGCCAGGACTGCCCAGTCACGTAGCAACATGGACGCTTGGGTAAACCAGTATATCGCTCAGGTGCATAGCGTGCGCTGGTGGAGTGCTGGTAACAAGTTCGCCTCGCATGTCAGATGTTCAAAGTTTAAACCTTGGCACGGCCAAGGCTATGCACAGCTGGTGAGCTCGAAAGTCGAGTCCAGTTCTTCCACCAAAATAATTACGTCGGGGCAGGAGGAGGGCTGTTCAAGTGATACTAGTGTGATTACGAGTTTAACCAATCCCGCCACCACCTACAGCAGTAAGATTAGGAAGGCACCACTGATTATCCTCTTTGAGATGTTCGTTTAGTTTGCGTTAAGCTGTAAAGACATTGTTTCTTCCGCTTCGCATAGATTATCGAAAATTTCTACACCAGGTGACGTTTCGAAATTTATATCTCATTTCCTCCGTTTTAATATTAATGTATGTTGCATACATCAATCAATTAAACCCAAGAAACCGTTTTTTTTATAAAGTATGAGTTTCACTGGGTTCCTCAAAGAGGTATTTTTCTCTACACGTAAACCTTGAAGCATTTCAGAAGCGTATAACTCTCCTGCACTTTGAGTTATCAGCTGACGTTACTCGGTGATTTGGAGATGCCATTCATTTCGTTTCAGTTTGGCGACTGGCTCAGTCAGGTGCGAAACAACCACTACATAATCGACATCCTTATATATGAAGCAGTCCTTAACACAGCATCTATCGACAGAGTCAGATTCGATTCAGTTTGGAATTTCGACGGTAGACTCAACTAGCAGTGGGAATACATATAGGTGAGAATAGCCTGACTGCTACGATGTACAAATGAGTCTTTTAGCAAGTTAGGATTTTTCAAATGTTCCGTCTGTACAAACTTGTTTTCTGAAAAGAAAAAAATCTGCCGTAGAAGAAGCCGTAAGGATCTTCAGGTTGGAGACCATTCATTATCATTGGTCGACAGGAATTTCCCAATGCGTCACATTCTTGTAAATCACGAAAATGGGTAATCCGTGGAGTTGTGTCAGTGTATCGAACAACATCTGTGTATGTAACAACCCTCCTTGTAACAGCTGACTGTCCAATACGACCATATAGTTGTGAACCAAAATATCTAGCTTTAGACTCTTAGTCCCTGCATCAGACGGTATGGTATCGTATCGTAAAGTAAAATAATAATAAAACGATGGAATAACGATTAATAATTACTCAGCCGTAACACGATTTTCGGTGCATTGCTGCTATGACACCCGAAGGAAGCACAAGGACGGAGATACTGCCAGGTTGCCCAAGCCCAGACAGAAGCATTCGAGATGCCGACCAAGATGCCACGGACCTTCCGGTTAGTAAGTTTGCACCTTAACCGCTATAATATAGCACAGTATAGTAGAGCATAGCATAGTACAGTAAATTTTAGTGTAGTATGGAATAGCAAAGAGTGCCATGATATAGTAGTACCGTTTTGGAGCAAAATAACTGTTTGCAGTCTTTTGGAATGCAGCTTCGTGCCGGTTCCAAAACTAGTGAATAAATGAACGGGACGGGAGTGTGTTTAACTAATAGTAGCTTCGATACCGGGGCAGTATGATGCGAATGTAACCCATGAAAGTTGCGTTAAGTTGCTGTCCACCATTGAGCATTTTAGAATCATATTCCCGGAGGGTTCAAGAAGCTACTCAGAACATTTTACTAAATTCGTCTAAAGCTAGTATCAGTTGGTGAAACGGGCCGGCTCTACCAAACAACATTCAGCCAATACAAAGGACATGAGCAGTACTGAGTAGTATCGAGTCGCGTTATAAGATATCGTGACGATTGATTGAGAACGGAATAAACCAAGATACGACTCTGCATGGCTGCTTGAAACTAGATTTTAAACCAACAGAGAATCATAACGTGAGTTGAAATGGAAAAGGCTAGATAGTAGTCCATGGAAATTCCTCTACAAATCTGATTTTTTGGAACAAGCCCTGGGTTATAACTTCCATTGGTTACTACTTCTTTCCTATGGACAGTTATTAAGAAACAATCCGCTAATCAAAACGTTGTCGCCTTCTTTGAGTTGAGAGTTACGTCCGAAGGAGAACCGGAATAGAGTTGAAGATAGAAAGTCCACCACCCTATCCACATTTTAAAGTTGTACAGTAAACATAAAGTCACATTTCAACATAAAGTCAACCATGACCGAGGACTGAGTAGACTGCTGGTCTTTTCTTTCAAGTCCAACAAACCACTGGGTGATATTTTCTGCGGTCCAAGTGGAGAAATCTTCCTTCATGAATAGACCTGCTCTTGGAAAACAAACCCTTTTTTATCGTTTGTTTATATCTCTGTCTGGATTTAGATATAGCACCTGACAGTTGATTAGAATCCTGTACAAGCACAATTTTTATGTCTACTCCGTCCTGGTTTTCCACCACACCCCCTCGGTGGGTGGTTCTGTGGGACAGTCACAAGTAAAAGCGCTTCATTGCCTTAGCACGGCTCGGCTAAAGATACGAAGTAAGTCCGCCATACACTGGGGATCACTATATTGTCCAGGCTCGTTTTATGTGACGAGAAATCAGTCCGTTCCGCTCTTTTGGGCAAGCAAATTAAAATAAAGGTCACAGATGAAACTCAACTACTGCTGATTTGGTCTTGTTTCTGTTTGAGTGATACAGCATGGAAACGAAAATTTTCATGTCTGAATGCCGAAGGATAGCATGAAGAATCTACTCTGCAAAGAAAATGGATGAACAAAATCCGTCACATTCAAGGTAGTTCTTTATTTGTCTAAAGCCTGCTCTAGCTTCGCCTAGCTTCATCAAGAGTCAAACGAGCAATTTGTCTGTTCGTCTTTTTCAGTATCAGAAAGACCGCTGTATTCCAATGTACACCACTGGGCACTGTTTGTTTACTGGATCACTGTCCGACTGACGATCACGTGACACTTGAGTTTACAGTAGACATTATTGATTCTGTAGTGGTACGGATTATTCACACAGGTGGATATCAGTTCCTGCGGAATGTTTTCCATTTGCTTGCGTTTTCTATACACCTGAATTAACTGTAAAACAATAAGCATTTCGTCAAAGTGGAAAGCACCATTTGAAAAATTTTGTAACATCATGTAACATCCAGGTGAGTTTTCCGTGAAAACCAAATTGGTATGAGTGTGCTTTGCTATTCATCTAGCTACTCATTCAGTATTGTGAGGAATCTAGCCTATTCTAGAACTAGTCTATCCATTCAGACACGAAGACGGAATTCTATGAGTAAGCCCAGCAGGCACTGTTTCAAACAGGAGGACCACGTTTTTGACTGTAAAAAGATAAACAATCAAGCGAGATCTTATCAAAGCACGGTCGGAGCCCGCGCAGCTTTTCCAAAACAAACAATAATCTCGAAAGTATAACTGCCCTCGAGACCTAGTCTCCGTCTGCCAGGTAACAAAGTGAGTTTTTCTTGAGTGGTTTTTATACTGAACCAACCATGTTCTGCTCACATCCCAAAGTGAGAACGCCGCGTTCAGCACCGAGCTTTCATCAAGTCATCTGATTCGAGGATTAATGTCATGAGCCAGAGCTGTGGCAAGTGTACTTTCTATTTCTCGCAAATTATTCAAAAGTTCGCATCAGAACTGGCAATTGTTGACATCTTTACCGCACTTTTGTACCCATAAATCATAACAAATTTGTGTGTCCTTGTCCGCTGTTGACGTACGCTGGTGGTCATGGTCATTATCGTCGCACACAACCTGCCGTTTTCATGAATCTATAGTTCTTAGTTTAGTCACTCTGGTCTCTTTCCACACTCTGGACGCTGCGAAACAACCCCCTGATCACTGGATGGCGCTGTGTGAAGAACTGAAGGTGTTTTGGGATGTATAACCGTGTTTGGGCATTGTGAAGCTACTTCTGGCAGAGAATCAACAAAGGAAGAGAGAACTCTGTTGACTAATCTGACGGTGCGGACGGTGAATGCTTCTATAAGGAAGAGATGTTTTGGCACAGGGGAATAAGTCTACTGTCTCAGAAATAAAGTTTGCAGACCAGAAGAAGTTTGCCAAAAGAAGCATTGGAAGGAGAGGAAGGAAGCCAGTGCCGTGTGAGCAAATGATACTTCCCAGGTCGAAAGATGAAAGCCGCTTGTTGGAACCCACCTTAAGCTTCTGAACCAAGCTTTTTACCCTCAGGGTGGAGGTTTCTAGGGTTTTCCCGGAGGACTACTTCCGAAAACACTCACACAATAGTCCGACCCACGTTGCTACAGAGGGCAATCCCAATCGGATGACGTCAGGCGTTGGGCACGTAAGTGTTATTCCTGACACGGTTGTGCATTGGGCTCTTGATTATTTTTCAACCTCATCACATAGGTTGCATGCAATCACGACCAACCGCCGAGTGATCAAGGCAGATGGCTTTAGATTTGACCTTGTCAAGTTTGTCCTTCTTCAAAGGATGAAACACATCGCTGGCTTCTTGAATATGAACATGTTTGTTGCCTGGAAAGAGTCCGTTACACTCCTATCGCTGAGGACAGTACGACTTGGCCTCCTAATCGTCCTGTTAAACATAAATCCTGGTAAAGAGGCTGCTCGTGTCTATTTGACTGCTGTCTTTGGTCTCATCAACATGGTATAACCTTAGGGAGTGAATGTACAACCAAAAAGGTTCATGTAATCACTGCAACACTTGGGCTTGATGAAGACGTCGATATAGCAGGCTTAGGTGAGAAGTGGTGTGCACGTGTAATGTCTAAATAATGAAGCAAAAAATCCTAGATGGGATTCACGAAATGCAAACGACCTAAATCTTGTTGCTTTTTTATTTGAAGAAGGTTTCATTTGTCTACATTGTCATTACGCATTTCCCATGTACGGTCCTAAAAAGCCTAAAAAAACGAAGAGTTCATAGAGCGCTCACATGTTAAATTAGGCTTAAATTACCAAAAGGATCTTTTGAAATCTCGGGTTTTAATCGGGTAGTACTATTCTACTGGAATCAGCTAGCCGTACAGTGGTTCTACCTACCAGTTTCGTTCGCCGATAAATTGGGAAGGTGAGTTAGGTAGTCACGCATTGCAGGTGAGAGCTGATATAATTGATGCATAAATACGGGGATATCAGTGGACTTTTGAGTGGGGGGAGGGAGATTGGGAGGAGAGCTATGCATTGAAGACAATAGCTTGGATGCATGAGCGTCAATAAGGGCGCGACTGGGCCATGTCGGACAATGTCTCTAACCATTGATGTGCCCCGTCTCGGGTCCTGATCCAGGGAGATGGCAATGACCAGTGAAGCTGACTATGTTAGTGATAGCTTCCATACTTTCCTTCCGTAGTTCATTCCTGCTCTTCGAATGGTGAAGTGAAAAGGACTGCTGATAGTGTCCATGTTAGCAACACTAACGCTACGTGAGTGGCGTCTACTAATCGTCCGCGCTGTTCATGGAAGCGTCTGACGATTTCGTAACTTGACTATCCAGTCGATGGCTCAGAAGGTTGCCTGAGCTAATTCATTGTTTTTAGCTTGGTGGACACTGTCAGCAAAGCATGCTTGAAATTTTTCACATCGATAGTGAATTACAATGCGTTGTGAATTACGGTGATAGAAGTGGTTCACCGTGCCTGACCATACACGTGCGTGGATCTCTATGCGCGGAAAGTAGTTTGACATGGTTTCTAAGACCTGCGAGAACTTGAATAGTTTCAAGCAGCTGAACTTTATGCTCTACGCGCTACCAACCAAATGCTCTATTTGAACGCATTGATCTTCTCAGTTGAGATAAGCTGTCCATCTCTAGTGCTGGACGGATGAGGCCAGAAAAGCTGGGATCTGGTCATATTTGGTTTTGTTGTGCTTTAAACCGTCTGTCACTCGGAAATCCATGAGTATTCTCTGATATCCAGATTTGGTGTGACCCACAAACAACTCTCAGCGGTTAAAAAGAGTCACAGACTTGGCAAATTTCCGTCAGATGTCGACTTCACGGTATGCAGGTTGAGGCGCCCAATCTCAGTACTAATTGTGGGTATCCAGGTTACCAGTTGCCCTGTCAGATGGCAGCGCCATCCTGAGTAAGTCTGCAATAGCTAAAGGTTTGACCAGCTGGCCACTGACCTCAATTTGGAAAGATCCAAACTTTTGGTGACGTTGTCGCTTCCTTGAGAAGTGGAACTGCTACCTAATAAACCGTCGACTCATCGCACTTTAGAAATTCGCCAAACGTACCATCAATTTACGAAGACCGTGAACTGAATGGAGCAAGGTTGGGAAAACCTACATCAGTACGAGTTGGATTGCAGCTAGGCAGGCCTATTGATAGTATTCTCCTGACGGCTTTCTTCGGCCACCTGTAATCCTCTTCTGATGTTGTCTATTTGGACAGCAATTCGAGCTTGAGATAGCTCAGTGGTTAAGTCGTGAAATTACTGATCCGAAAGTGCGTGGTTCGAACCCAAACTTAGCACCCCAGATGCTCCTGTCTAGGCTTGCACAACCTGATAGTATCTTAGCCCTCGCGCTTCCTTCGGGTGGAATGGCGGCTAGGCACCGAAAGGATTCCAGCTGCACGGTTTTCTTCGACAGCGGTTCCTTTTGCTCGGTTAGTTGACAAAGGAATCGCAGTTATTTGAAAGAATCGTCTTGAGAGACCGCCTACTCATTGACAGTATATTCATATCATTCATAGCACGTCACTCGATCGATTGCTACTTGAACAGAGCCATCATCATATGATGTTATGAGGTTTTTGAGCGCTATGGAGCCTTTTGTTTGAATTTTGGTAGTTCTTAGCTATTTGATGTTATACGAAAGTTGTTGCTTTCCGGGTTTTTTTATGTGGATACAGCGGTTTCAGTTGCCGCTGTCGGGTGTTACTGATGTTGTCCTCATTCTTTCGTTTGAGGCGTGGTGATGGAGTCACAAATATTCGGGTACTTCCCATTGCTTGATTCACACAACCGTTTGGACGTCAGAATAACAAGCAGATCCAGTGAACGGTGTGGACGTTTTTGACCCACACACTCGTTTAGCATGTGTCTGAAAACTATTTGCCAATAAGTATATTTTTTGAGCAATATATTCGCAAATTTTCCAAGGAGTACTCCGGTGGGTACGATAACCGTTAATCCAAACCATGAGCCATATAGCAGTGATATTACTTGTTGGCTGATGAAGCAGTCAGTTCAAAGTTCCTTATGTATGGTTGGTCTTGTCCCTTACGGGGTTTCCAATGACACTTGTGTGGCGCACAGACTATTCTGCTGACGAAGATATGTTCTCGTAGAGGATGACACCGTTTCAACTCCTTTGCATAATGTAGACATTCATTCGATACCTGTGAGTTTCACCTGATCAGAGAGAATACTGACAAACGTCGCTTTTCATCTGACAACAGATGTTCTGGTCAGTTGTGGTGAACTCATGACCCAATAGTCACGGCTTTCAGGTTCAAAGTCCTTTGAGTACCGGCTAGTATGGGATCAATTGCTTCAGTGAAGCGGACAACTCTCCAAGACAATGTAAATTAGGGTCTGGCCGTGCAGTGAATTAAACACCTGAGATGTTCGTGCCATTCCTACTGATTTCTTTTAAATCATTTTATATCAAAACGTGAATCTCGGCAAATAAATCAACTGCCAAGCTGAAGACATCATTTTCTTAGTAATATTCTAACGATCGGCATCCCTAAGTGGCGATCGCCTAAAGCTATACCAACCAATTTAGACAGTGCCGGTTGTTCTGTTGTTCTTTCGGTCCTCAACTATCTGAAGATGAGTTGAACTCAGCTATCCAGTTATGTTATTTGTGAATAACCTAACGACTGCCTACAAATGGCCGCCATTTTCGTCATTGCTTACAAAGTCAACCAAACGGTCAATTAACTGCTGAAAATTCATTGTAAGTAGACTTAATGCACCCCACGTTAAGGTGAGTCTATTTATCGCCAAACATAACAGCCGTCGAACACACTGTCACTTGGCAATCTGGGAACGTAAACATATGACAGCTGTTACGAAGCTTCGGATCACATGATCACGTCTCAAGAGCATGCATCAAAACACGCGAATTGACAAACTAGTTGAGTGGACCTACAACCTACACAACACATGGTCTAAATCGCTTGGTGCAATCTTCGCTCGATCCATATCGAACGTAGTAAAAACAAAATCAAATTGATTATCTATTTTCAAAAAATGGAAAGAAGCTGTAGGCTGTGTAATGTTAACAAATACTTTCCTTTGCACACGAATTCGATTTTGACAGGTGACTCTCGTTTATGAGGAGTTTTCAGCAACCTTACGAACAGCGCGTTTCGTCCAGGTTAACATTTTTTGTTGTTGTTTCCTTTTCTACCTTCTATGTAAACGTTCAAAGATGGACACACCCAATCATTATGTGAACCAATCAATTACCTGTGTAGCTGACCAACCTTGTAAGCCTAAGTGCTGAATTCAGAAAACTGTTTCGACGGGGCCAGATGGCTCAAGTGGTTAGAGATAGTCCAAGTGGTTAGGGCGCGAATTTACTGACCGGAAGGTCCGTGGTTCGAACCCCACCTCTGCCTCTCGACTTCCCGTATCTAGGCTTGGGCAACCTGGCAATATCCCAGGTAAGTTTATGAGGAAAGCCAACTTGTGGATGTCCCGTGGCGTTCTCCATGAGCCTCGACTTGATGCAAAATATCCCCGGAAACTCTGTAAAGGACGGACAGCGGATGCTATTTTTTTTTAATACAGAAACAGATGTAACAACGAACAGATCAAAAACTGTTCTGTGCGGTTGTCATGACCAAGGGTGTCGACTGATTGTTAATCACGGCCGTTGTCCCTAGTGAACTCATCATTAGTGTAACAATCATCATTAGCCATTTCGTCTGCTAATCAATGTGTAAATGAGATCTGTCACCAGGATGCCATTAGGGTGTTTACAATTCTTTTTTATGAAATCATTATGATGTTTTAGAAGGTGTACTGTTTTGTTGCGTGTTTGCGCATATTTCATAAATGGCAGGTTTTTGCTCGATTGGGGTAGCTTCTGTGGTTTTTGTGCGGCTGACTGTTTTGAATTCGATGAATAGTCAAGCGACATTTGGAATGCTCTGTTGAACCATTTGATGACATTGTTGGTTAACTAAAGACATCAGTGAGTACAGTTTGCAGGAGTTGAGTTTGTTAGGAAGCACTTGTTTTATGTTCATGCTCCCGGTAGGATAGAACAAACAACGCATACAATGTGGTAGAGTTCGGACTAAAAGGAGGGCATTTTGTAAACTGGTTTGCCGGATGACGCAGTATGTATGATTGATCCCTCGAAGTTCTGTTATCGCTGGATGATGGTATCTTGCCTACTATGGGGTGCTTCACATGAACAATCAAACAACTGATCAGTGCTGCCGATTCTGTCCGACCGTCTGACTCGCCATCCGTATCACCTGCTGCTTCCTAGCTTAACCATGAGGATACTGCTGTCGGTTGCCTACTAGGTTTGGACCACTCAGGTGGCGTAACAAGCTAGGTATCAAAGGCGTTTACTGATTGGCAGACTGGTCAGCGAAATCTCCTACCGTGAGCCATAGGGGGTAAGTTCACGTACGCCCATTGGATGTAGGGATAACTACCAGTTTGCGCTGAACGAGACTCGGAAAATGCGCACAATGGATTGCTCCATTGAGGCTGTAAATCCCTTGGGTCATCTTAAATTCACGTGAAAGCACTTTTGTTTGGCTCCCGAGTCGTTTTCAAAATCACACTGAAACACCTTAAAACTGATGTCGATATACATTTCTATGACTTGGAGTCATCTTATTTTGAAAAGGCTATAGAGTTACTCACATTCGTTAGTTGTGTTAATTTGAACAACCAGGAAAAGTTTGATGACTGCATTACACACTGTACACTTTAACTGACGGACAACGCTGGTCAGACTGCTCAGTAATATATTTCCATCCTGTTGTAGCAAATTTGGCCCCTCTCCACAACATACGTTCGGTGAACCTCCTCGTTTCTGTGTTCTCTCCAACCCACTGAAGGTTAAGACATATTCTCTACTTCAGTGCCGGAGATTTGTTCCCACATCGAGCAGCAACCTGATTTAACAGTTTTACTGGTCAGTTTTTCCATCTCGACTGCCTGAAAGGCTCGGCTTCTCCGATTCTATCTTCGGTCGGTCAACCTAGAACAACATCATGGAGTTTATTTGTTACTTTCATGTAGCATTTGATTGGTGGTTTTGTCGATATTAAGATTCCTCGAGCATTCCGTAACGCTGGTTAGAGAACAGGCGACCTCTACCACTTAAGTTGAGTTCATTGGAGCATAAACGCTATGCAGGAAACCTCAAGCGAATTTCTTCTCTAGGATACTGTTAGTATATTTACGTACTATCTGATAAGAAAGCACTTATCGCCAGATATTATAGCTCCAAACTAGTTAAAGAAGATACTGTGCGAATTTCTTCTCTAGGATATTGTTAGTATACTTACGTACTATCTGCTAAGAAAGCAATTATCACCAGATATCATAGCTCCAAACTAGTTAAAGAAGATACTGAAAACCACGTTGCCTCCACCTGTACCTCATCAGCTATTTACATTCATCCTCCGGGTCACGCCACGGTTCCTACTGTATACGTCTGATGCACGTCTCTATCACTGCGTTTTCTTTGTCTTGGTGTGCTGGTCCAGATCAGGCACGGCAACCACATGACTACATCTATAATGCTATAATGCCCTTCAAAGAGAGACTTTTCTGCAGAAGTTCCACTTTTTCGGATGGCCAACAACAGCGTGTTGAAGCATCCACAGTTAAGTTTGTGAGGGGAGCAAACGAGGAGTGGCAAACCATTTTGACAAGTGAAGTAGCTGTATTGTTATGGGATCAGTAGAAAGGCAAGCTGATGAGGGGTCCCAGTTCTTTAGAAATGTAACACAAGCATACTTCTGATGTGAACAAATGACCAAGATGGTCACCCATTCTAGGCGGATATCAAGACCTCTCTTCTGGAACCAGCCCCGTCTGACATAGAAGAGAACATCAAGCAAGAGTAAATGCATAGATATCGCGAAATGTTTTGGGCCACGCGCCACGTTCCACACAATTCTCTCTATCGGCTTGGGACTTTTAAGGTTACAATGCTTCCAATTAGTACCACGTGTTCAACTGATTCACATGAACCTTTAGGACCAGATAAAGAAACTTGCACGAACATCACTCAAAACAATACAAACATGTACAGTTTCATTAAATCCGAAACTAGATGAGTGCATCACCTTTTTCGCTCATTCATTTGCTCGATGTGACTGACTGAGATAATTTTTGATGCTCTCATAGCATGCAATCACGTGAGGGAATCCTTTCTGAAATCTCGCCAACATGTTCGCAGGTATACACATTGGTTGAAATACAGATGAATGTACACATCCACACCGCTGTCGTCTGAAGAGTTTCCTTTATTTTTGGCCGGTTATTCTAGTGAGTTTATACCACAGAAGGACTCACCGGAAAAACTGCGTTTGGACAAGGGAACAACTGCTAAAAGGGGAGCGATGTGAATAGGAATTTAAAATTTTGTTACCATCCATTAAAAATATCAGTGAGTAGTACGTAGTTCGAGAGAACAGGAAGTAAGTAAACTCAACGTAGGGAGTCAAGGGACGCGAGCAGATTTGAAGCGGTGTCCAGTACGGGCCATTGCAAATGTTCGTTTGAATCACTTCTATCTGTTAGCTAAGGTGAACGGGCCATCTAGACAGAGTGTATCCGAACCGAAATTCCGGCCTGTTGCTGCAAAAGTTATATTTGGAAGCCGGGCTGTTGGCATCCTTGGTTATTTAGACTGTCTATGTAGATTACTGTAAAGACTGTTTATGTGCTGCTTAGGACTCTCCCCCGGGCGAATTGGGATAAATTCAGATATTTGTGTAGACAATGGCCTTGTCATTAGGTGGATTTAGCGATCCTTACAGCAAACTGATGGAAACATATCGAAGAGGCTTGACCATACACTCGATCTTTCGAATGTTGTCTGATAGGTGGGTCAACTAGTGAAAGTTACATGCAGGCTGGCTGTGTAGAATCTGCATATGAGAGTCCACGTGAAGTTATTGGTGAACCACTTGTTGACTGTTAGACAGACGCAGACCAAGAGTTTCCACTGGCAACACACTGCCTATTGTTGACTTGGTACTTGGTATCATCTTCCTTTCGAAAAAAAGTTAGCAGGATGTCCAAAGCAGTGGTGCCATGTCTTTTTCGTGTATATCAAATAGACCCGGAGCTCGATTCCTGTTCACTCTAATAGGAACAAAGCTTGAAAAGTGTGAATATGGGCATACTCAATTGGGTTCATTGTATACTCTATGTCCAAGGCCGGCTTATCACCATGCTTGGCCACACAGATATGGAGGAGTAAGCTTTTTTGGTAAATGATCACAAACTGGACAAAAACTAGCAAAGTACCATTTACGTCCTCTAGACAATGTTTCAGGGTACATGCTGTCGCCATAGAAGTGATGTTTTCTAGCGCAGCAATAAATCGTCAGTCAGAATCGGAACCAGAGGTGACCCTAATGCAGTTCCACCTACCTGACTGTAAAGTGCTGACCGCAGAGGACTGTATAGGATGCTCTATGTCAAACCAGAAGGTTACTGGTGCCATGTTTCCTCGTTAGGGTCGATGGCACTGGAGTTATTGTCATCAAGCGATGGAGTTTGGTGACCTATGCACGACAGCAAACAACTTAACCTTGGAAAGCATTTTAAAAGTCTGTATGTTCAATTACAGGAGATACCACCATCCTCAGAAGTAAACTTCGAACAGCTTAAATCGACCATGCTCAGTTCATACTAACAAGGCATCAGTCGTAAACCAACGTTCAAGAAAATCTCGCTGCTTGGGAGTGTAAGCTTTGAAAAGCTTGCAAGCGAAAAATTCAAGTCAGATAAGAGAGCTGGAGTTGTCTTGATAAATAAACGTGATTACATTAGCAAGATGAACAAAAAAATTGTCTGATGAAAATTGGAAAATGTGGATGATAAGTCACGAGTCATGGAAAAAGTAATGTTCAAAATACTGCAACTTTTGAGGCAAACGAGGGATACTGGTGGTAATAGTTTTGAACGGATTTGCCCCCTAGACACTACAACGGCTCGGCTATATAGCCTTCTCAAAGTGCATAAACCTGGTCCATCTCCTAAGTCCATCTTTGAAATTTTCGATTATCCATAGCATTCCATGGCCAGATAGCTTACAAGCCAGCAGCGTCGGTCCGAAGAAAGTATCAACGTATAGCCTCAAAAAAATTTCCGTTCGTCAGCAGGCTCAAGAATCTACGGCAGCCATTTGAAAGACAAGTGGCCAAACTCTACCACCGGCTTCTGTGTGTACTTATTCGTATGTGTGTGTTGAGTACTAATCGGTGGTCCCACGACAAGGTAGTTGGCCGACAGATTACATGAGTTTTACTCGAATGCGATCACTTCATATTTGGCCAAAACGGGACATGTCAAAAACAAGGTACGCGGCTTTCAAGTCCGGATAATAAACAGTACGATTCAGAACGGCATCGATCGCGGTAGCTTTGAAAATTGGACCCAGAGTTCTGAGCTCAAAAGAAATTCGTGCGGTTTTGAACCTGTACGGCCCCAAAAGGCGCTCTGTTCTCATGCATTAGGTGGACTGTAGTGTCATAGGTCAATGAGTTGGTCGATCCTATGAGGTGGTTCATTGGTTTCTCCACAAAAAATATTTACTAGGACAGAAAACTTCTGAGAAGGGCATAGAATTTCTTGCCTTTAAATATTACCAGAAATTGACCAGTTCCTACTAGGAGTGCGAAATGGGTAGAAAAGAACATTTTTGATGTTTTCTTCAAACAGGACTATACCTTAACAAGCTTTTTTCGGATAAAGATAAAACAAGGGTTTCCTTGAATGCTAAACCATAATATGGGCTCCGATCGCTTTTTGCTCCCGAAAGAATAGGCAGGTAAGGTCATCAGGCAGGCAGTTGTATGAGTCGACAAAGAGAGTTTTACATGCTACTTTCGTTGTTTGGTTCAGCTATTTAAAAGTGTGGTTGATGGATCGGTTGGTTATACTTTGATCCCCAGATTGTTGTTTATGATTTATGTAACTAGGAAGTAACTGTCATCTTTTCAAAAGATGAACGACCAACAGACTGTTTCGAGGGGAGAAAAAGGTTGGAAGTCCTCCATTTGTGATGGACTCATTTCGATGCATGACATCAAGACTCAGGTGAACGGCGAACGACTCTGTCAAAGTTATATGAAGATTAGCAATACTGGTAAAAGGAAAACGTAGGATTTTGTGCGAAGGCCCCAATATTGGACATTAGAAAGTCTCTGACAGCACACCGGTATGACTCGCTAATCGTCACCCGAAGTTCACGAGAAAGAGTTATGGGGATTGCTGAGTTAATCGATACGTCACACTGAAAGTCAGCCAAAGATAACTTGTAGACATCCCGCACTTCTACTATAAAATGGCGAACGACTTCTCCTCTGGAGAATACTCACGGAGTGATATTTCATTCACATCAAAGCCCGGGCATGCTTTTTGTCGAGAAGAGTATTTTGCATCTATCCGACATTGGATGCTATTCTCACATGCTTTTACCTATCATTCTGAAAAATCCGTTTTCCTTTGGTGAGCCCAGATTGACTAGTTTCATTTTGTCCAAATCCTCAGTTTGAAACAGGTGAAGATATAAAATTAAGACACATTTCATTACTTGCTGAGTGTGGGTTGGCGAGTTGTGCAGCATTCTCTGTAATCCGTCACGTTGAAAGCAGCATAGAGCTTGAACGCCTTTTTGATCTAGTTATATCTTCATTGAGAACAACAGATTGGCGTTTTGTTTTCAGGCTGTGATCAGCTAACTAGTATGATCATGTTTATATACGTGAATCGGAAAGCGTCACAATGAACACTCAACTAGTACAAGGCTAGAAGAAAAGAAAAGTCATTCCGTCTCCGTCCAGTACCTGTGTACTTGGACGTACACACACACTACTGTCATGGTCCCGGTGATATTTTATCCGGTGGTCCATTAGCCCTGTCAGTTTAGCAGAAGAGCCCTGCCTAGTCTTGTACGCTTACAAAGACCAGGAACCCGCATCCTAATAAAAATTCATTCGACGTGCGCGTACGTATTTGGACGGGTAGTGAGGGGTTCTATGTACGACTATAAGGACAGTGTTCGTATCCACCCTATGGCCAGGTGAGCAATGATGGTTGTTCTCAGTGATCTTGTCCTGCTACCAGGTAAGCCTTTTGAGCATTGTTTACGGGTGTGAGTGGCAGGCTGACGAGTCGTGTGGTAGACAACTGTTCGTGCAGTACTCAGCGTTGTGTTTTATTGCTATTCGTGGTCATCATTTCAAGTCTGACGGTCACAGATTTTATCCGATACCACTAAAGTTGCACTGTCGGAATAAATCTCCTTTTTGTTGGATGCCTATATACTGTTTCTGTCGTAGATGAACATGAGGAACGTATAACCCGAGCAGCCTTTTATTGATTCCGAGCGAACCAAAGTTAACGTGAGACAAGGTTATGAATGTTTTATTCTACGATCAACTTTACCATCCTACGAGAACAGCTTGACTTTGTTTGTGACGATCTGATCCACTTTAGACTGGCTTTAATATCAGATAGTCTACTGGCTCCTTATGACAATAAATCTACACAATTGGTTTCATCGATTAGGTGAGACGCTTGACAAGGTCGGGTTAATTACCACTCACCCACGCGACCGCCACAGAACACAATGAGGCTGAGGTCAAACTGCTGCGTTCTAGTGGCGTTCAACGACCCGACGTGATCTGTGCAAAGCTTGCGATTTATTATGCATTGTTGTGTATGGAGATAGAGCGCAGCAAACAAACTCATACATCCGTAACAAAAATATGGGTTTACCGGTGTTTTTCACCTCAATTCTAGTAGATGATAGTCAATGCTGTTCGAGCAGAAAAACACAAACCCCTTCGGAAATCAAAAAAATAATCTACAAGAATATGAAAGCTGGTGATCTGGTGTGTGCACATATGGAACAGTAGAAAATATGCGAGAAAAAATAAGGAACCAGCACGTGATGTTGTCTTATCAACAGAGATTGCGCTAGGTATCTCAGGCTGTTTGGCCCTAAAATCTTCATAAATCTTCCTGATACTCGAACGGACGCCACTTCACTCCCGATTCACAGCGGCTACCAAATCCGTTTTGAAGGCACAAAAGTTTCCATCTCTGTGCGCTCGTTGTACAATCTACAGAATATCAGTCCGATTGGCGTTGGGGTCAGTTCAATTCAGAAGCGGCCGCATCGATTTCTAGAGCACCTTGTAATCATCTGAAAAAACGAAAATGGGGTTAAAATTGCACAAAAACGCAAAACTACTGAACTACGGAACTTGAAACTTGATTGGAAACAGGAAGAGCCATTCCAAATCCATCGAAGTGCGGCAAAGAGATTTACAGATTTTCGAAGTCAAATGGCCAGAAATACACATCCAAATCGCTTTCGATGAGAAGGATATCGTCACGATGTCCTTCCATGAATATGTCGTATTGTATCTCACTCCCTGGTATGTTTACACCATCTGCTCAAAATGGTGTACCTGTAAATGTTTCGCTTTCCATTTTGGTTGGATTTATCTTTTATTGAGCAAAAATCAATCAGTTTCATTCATCAGGATTGTGCTAATGATCGTAAACGGTCCTATCGCGGTGTTCAGTATCACTGGCTCCGTGGCTCCATGAATGCCACGGAAACGTGTCAAAACAGCCTGCGGATTTTCATCCCCAGTAAAATTTTGGGCATTGATACACGCTTCTACCTAGCGTCATACCTGAGCCCCACACAAGTAGGAACCGCAAAGCACATCGATCAAGTGTATTTTTAGTGTTTGCTCCCGTTATTTTAATGGTGACCTAGAGTGCCAGTTAACAGTAGCAGAACTGTTTGCATCCTGTGGTACTTTTGAGCACTCCGTGCTTCTGGGTGGCATGTCAGGATCTAACAGGATTCTGCAAAACCCTAAATTAAAAGATCTAATACAAGTGATCTTTGAGATGATGCCATTTGATGACACCAAATTGCGTTGCTTCGTATCGTTCCACACGCGTCTAACACAAATAATCCACCAAGTGTTGATGGGTTGGAATACTAGTAGCTTGGGTGCATTCGTCGATAAGTGATCAGTGATCTTCCAAATGCAGTGGTTGCGTAACTCTGTGAGGCATGTCGTGCTTTTTACGTAATCATCAATCGATCGATTTTTTTAATAGGCGACAGACTACACCTGATAACCTGGTTGTAAAACCATTTGATTTTGTTGACTGGATTTTCGCCACCAATACAACTTACTGAAACCGGTGTTTTTGCGCACTTTTCGGTCAAGTAAGCATGTTTGTTTGTTTTCGGAAGGTTTCTTCCGACCTGACTGCTATTGTGAATCGCCTCAGATGAGTGGAGTCCCGAATGAACTAGTTGTTTGTCAAACAACATCACTAATTTTACTACTCACAGGCGTGCTTTACTAACCTTCAGTGATCATTCTGATTTTCTCCGTAAGGCGAACTATAGGGAATACACACGGAGATTCTCCGGAAAAGTTCATGCTACTGAGTAGAGGAGACTCCAAAATCGATTAATCTAATCTTAGGACTGTTCAGCAGAATGTTAGCAACCGACTGACAGTCTTAACTCTTGCCTCAGCCTATGCTATCAAAAACTAGTGCTCAGTGATTGTCCTGGTGTTTTTGATTGAAACACTGTGGACTTTCACTGATGTATGAGGCAAACACTACCTAGTCAAGCTAGGCGAAGGCTACTTCAAACAGTCCACAAGCGTAGTTGTCCGCTCCTATTCTCCATTGACGGCCGACACAGGTGTCCCCAGTGTGCTCTTTTGCCCCTTTTTCTGCCCCTTGTCCCTGAGTTTCTCATCTGATGCAAATAAGCTTATGTCATGGTGATTGTGTGCAAACCTCACATGTATGGAACGAATACACAGCTACAAATTATGATGAATGAGGTCGTTAGCTGGCCAAAGGAGCATATTCTCATTCTAGTTATTCCGAAATGCCACGACGTTATTATTACGCTCACGTCCTGTCACTGATGAAATGACCCACTAAGCTGCTACCAAGTCCTTAATGTTTTCAGTGCCCCGCTCTCCAACCTCCTCCCGTAAAATAACTGAGTGTAATCCTACCTGTTTGCTGTGGTTAGCCTCCTCATATCTAAGCTGTCTTCCGTAGTGTTCGAATCCTAATGGTCCATGCTGCAAGGCTGACAACTCTTTCGGTCCTCTTCAGTCCTATTAGAAGCCATGTTAGTAGTGCTTATGCTCTATTCCATTGGATTCCTGCTCTACTCGTTAGGAAAGATTAATGTCTCATTGTCAAGCTGCTAAAAGACCTTTTAGATGCACTGGGCTCCTAAGAAATGCGCTGATAAACAGTTATTTGGTTGCTGATTTCTGCCACTCTCTTCACTAGTCACGCACTGAAGTCACGTCTATCTGGTCCAGTCTCTGCAAATTTGCCTACTGTTACCGTAAGTCTGTAGTCCCCTAATTGGCCCGTTTCCGGCTCAATCCCACTACGCTGCATACGTGTCCCGTTTACTTATGTAGGGCGTTGATAAGCGGATATTTCAACCCTTAAATTTGGTACTTTAGTAAATTTATGTGCTGAAAATTCAACTAAGAGTCTAGAAATCCTTCTCACGTCACCAGATGAGGTCAAACTCTAACAAGCAGTCAAACCGCCAACATTAAGACAGCATTCGGAAAATACGACTGTATTTAACTGGGTGGAAACGTATGAAACCGAACTTGTTCCATGGATCTGAGAAGTTGTTGATTCAAGGTGATTAGGTGAGAGAAAAATCACGATGAACGGGTGCAACCGATCTACAGAAAGTCTCAACTTAAACGTGGTAGTGTACAACCTCAGAATTATTCTGTGTTAAGCGTCACAACGAAAACTCCATCGAGCAGAACAATTAGCGTTCATACTGCCTAAGACATGAAAGGACTGAATACAGTGGCAATCTGAATCAGCTGGTACAATCGGCACCCGAAAATGTGTGTGCTACATTGGATAGTGAAACACACGCTTCTTGGACGACTACCCCGTCTAGGCGCCGGATGCAGGTGCATTCTAGGAAGTTCTGGGATGGATCACTTGATGCCATTCTGTCCGGTTGGACGCTTATCGACCGGACGCAAACAACTTGACACATCCAGTCCGTCTGTTCCTGATCAACTGTGGTAACTGATGGGCCATAAAACTATCAAAAAGTGAGTTCTAACTTAACAGAAGTGCAGCACACAGGCTGTTTTAAGATTTATCTCTTACTTGGAACTGAAGTCGTAAGTTGGAATGCGAAGAATGTCATCGGTTAGTTGCTAACCCGTGTGAAGAAAATACAAGACTAGCTTTGAGAGTTTAGCCTCTCATAGAGGGAGAAAAATCGCTTTCAGGACGGACGGCACTGAGATATCTGAAACTATTCCGCACTGGAAGTTTATAACAAATATCACGAGTCGTCAGTTCGGTGAAATTTATGACAACTCCGTCTTTTGGTTAAACTATTAACTAACTGCAACTAACTTTCATCTGACAATAGAAAAAAGGACAAATAATTTGCTCTGAATTGCGAATTTCAGACGATGATTTCTTTTAGATTATCATATCATGCGGACTTTTCTTCTATTCCCACATACAGCTTTACCTTTACAGAAAGAGTACCGCATTAATTACTGACCCGTTCTCTGAGCTTAGTAATTGGGTTTTAGCTTTTTGTCAGCATTCTAGAAGATATCTATTGGGCATCTTCCTGTTTATGCTGGTTTTCAGATGTGTCAGTGTCCAGAAATTTGAACTCCTTCATTTCACTGTGCAACGCTTTCGAAGCACCTCTCCAAACACAACTAGTGAAACGTGCGTCAACCGATTTTGCAGTGGACTTTACAGACACCATCATCCCTTACTGTTTTCTGTACCTGAAAGCGAGTTAATTAGATCTGTTTTAAGTATTCGGACCTGAAAAGCAATCGTTTGTAGGTCATCAGGCCCGTAACTGCAATATTCGAGAAGCTCATTGACGGAGATTTTGATGGGCATGCGTTAAGCAGAAAATGAGCACATGTTATCGAATAATTCTTACTTTATTTCAAACTAACCCCTAAAAAGTGGTTGCCCGTACTGTTTTTCTTGCTTATTTCCCGGTCGGATGGCCCAGTACTTTTGCTCACAAACCGGTCTTGTCGAAATGCACCCACTGGCAAATTGAGTTGGGATTCATTTGGGTCTCCCGTGACAATCTACTTAATTTGCAAATGACGGTAATCCGTCGACCGTGTACCATCTGGTGTCCAAGCGGAACAAAGGGTTGACGGAATATTGGGGACTATGTCTAATTGATTAGCTCTCAGGAAGGCGGAACCGATCATAGATTGCTGCTGAAAGGTTTTCAGCAACCTTTTGGAAAAAACATAACCGGCCTAGTTTAGCCCGGGTGTGGGTTACTCAACAGATAGTTACAAAGAGTGATAACATTCTATCAGGTCGTTTCGGACCATTGTAAAAGAGGTTTTTGGTAATCAAACAACACTGGGTTTTAGCCTTCAAGTACCTCGTGATTGTAATATTTTGTTTAAGTTGGAGATAAAGCGGGAAGACATTATGCACGTCGCTCAATTGATCACTATTTAAAATTCATCGGGAATCGACTGTTTTCAAGGAGGACAACACAATGATTAGACAAAATGAGGGTTACAACTATTTGCTGTTTTGGTTTAACGTACTGTGAATTTCCAATCTGTCCATTTGCACCGCGGAAGCTTAAAACCCCAGAGGACAACAGTTTTTATACAGAAATTTGTTGATTTAAAGGCAATAATATCGTCAGAAGAGGCAATACGCGTAGATCCAATCGATTGGTGGAGTTTTCATTGCAAACGGTAGCGTGTACATCGGCAAACAAAAACCAATCAAAAGGGCTAACACGGATTTCGTTACAACTATGAAACCAATGTCAGCAGTGAATGAAACCGATGTAGTATGATTTCACGAAAGTATTACCATCCTCTCACTATTGGCTACTGGGGTGCAGTCTTTTGTAACAGACCCCCAGGTAATCAATGGATGCAAGGATGCAACAATTAGGAAATGCACTTGTGGGGTTTTTCGGGATAGGTATGTTGTTCATATTCATACCACTCTCGTTTGAACGGTCGTCCTCCTGTTCTGGCACAATTATTCCAGTGAGACCACACCAAAGGGGGGAAGCACTGGAATCGAGTTTTGCTCTTATTAGGGCTCATCAACAGTGCCTATCCAGTGGCCGTTCCGGGATTTGAACCCCGTTCCAGTGCTTCCCTTTGGTGTGGATTCACAGGAATAATTACGCCCGAACAGGAGAACGACCGTTCAAACGAGAGTGGTATGAATATGAACAACATAGGAAATGATTCTTACTAGGAAATGCCCTTGCAGAACTCAATGACCCATGCGTGGTTTTGTATAACAGTCGTCCTCTTCTGAGCAGTTCTCCTTGCGAAATTACTTTCATTTAGAAGGAAGTAGTTGAATCAACCTACGTTCTCACTGAAGGTCATCAGCAATGCACACCTTGTGCAATGCAGAGATTTGAACTTGTATTATCTGACATGTAGAGTGAAGGTGTTATCACCATGAAATGTAACGCCTGAACGAACGAACGCGCTAATGCATGAGACCTGTGATCAGTCCTGTCCGATATCACCACACAACAAGTTTTTATCCAATTTGTGTGCATGTATTTGTATAAGAATGAACTTTTCCCATTATTAAAATCAAACTGTGACCAACTGACTGCCGAGAATCACGAGATTGGCTGGATAAAACTATCAAGACTGACGTCTCAGACACACTGGCGCGTACTGGTCAAATTTAGTTAGTTTTGGGTAAGTATACTTGAACTTCAGTTGAGCAGCAACCTCAGAAAGTACTATCATTTGAAAATGACTACTTAAGTTGGAAGCGTGTAATGTTACGGAAAAGTCTGTATCCCTGAATCTCAAGGGAAATGTGTATCAAGCTACATTGCGGGCTGTTTTGTTTTATGGCTGTGAGACTTGGCCTGTTCGACCAGCGGAACTGAGACACCTTCAGGTGTTCGACATTCGTTGTCTTAGGACCATAGCTCGTGCGAGTTGGTGTCAGCCAATCCGTAACTAGGCCATTAGAAAGCGAGTTTTCGGTTGTGCAACGGGTACTTCCATTGAACAATGTGTCCAGCACTAGGAGCTGCGTTGGTTGGGACATGTGTTGTGTATGCCGAACCATCGTTTGCCGAAGAGAGTGCTGTTTTCCATGCCCAATTCAGAGTGGCGGAAGCAGAGAGGTGGCCAGCCCTTGACCTGGCAGAGGGGTATTAAGGAGATTACGAAACGATTGTGTGCTGTTGGTGCTACTCGCCTTCCAGGATGGGGACCACGTGATCTCCACTAGGCCTGATGGGAGACGCTGGAAGCTATGGCTACCAACCGATGTCAGTGGTAGTAGGAAATTTGAAAAAGTGAAGGGAAGGGTAGAAGACATTATTCTAGTCCCAAACGCTTGATCGAACAATTCGGATAGAAACCGATAGCACGAACGCCACTTAAATTTATTACCGCTACATATTGCAGCATCTTCCTGAAAAAAAACTAGGAGTCGACACCCTAGTCCCACAAGAGTCTAGTTTTAAGGAACAAAATGTTCTGCTGTCGATGCTGATGATGATGACTGATTGGCTTTCGGTTAGAACTCCTCACACACTGAAACTGTATTTCTAGAGCATTTGGCTAATAAGGTTCCAATGATTCATGATGTGTTCTGGAGTCAAGTGTGTAAGCTGTCGGGCCGACTTCTAAGTGAACACTTTTCTTTGATTATGGACCCCAGTAGTACTCCAAATTAACAGAACTCTTAAGTTGCGATTTTAATGATTCACACACTTTTGTGTGTTCATCGGTACCAAGTCGAAACGACGCAGAATCAGTACTAGCTCATCACAGCCAAGCTTCGTTCATTGGCTCGTCTTGCGATCGGGTGGGCAGATCGCCTGTGTGCTAGACAGAAAAGACGGTGAAAGTGCTGTCCAGCAGATATCCCACCTGATGAATGGCCAACGTCACTATGCTACTTGGTATTCGATCATTGGGACATGTGCTCCTTTAACAGGCGTTCCGGATGTAGTTAAATCTAATTACCTCGCTGAAGGCAATCTGCGCCGCTGTTGCACGCAAACCTGATATATTAATGAAGCAATTTTCTGCCAGATGCTGGAAGGATCGTTTGGCTATGGATTTCGAAGGTTTTGATTTCCACCATAAATTCGACATTCTATCTTTTGACGTATTATTCTTCATGCATCTGTATGAATTGGGATCTACTTGCTACAGGCATTTCAAAGAATTTTTTCGCTACACTGACTACTGTTTTCACATTCTCGCTCATCGGTACTACACGAAGGTTATCCGCGCTTGATATAGATGTCAGTCGGCTTTAACCTATGCGAATTCTGGTGCAGCTCTTCTTGTATCTGTTCAGTCCTCGGAAGCGGTTATATTACTGCATAGTTAAGCGGTATCTATTTGTTTTGCGCCCCTGGCGATCCATCGAGTCACTCTGATCACTCGGTGTCAATGTAACCTGAAAAATATTAGTCCATTCCGCGCCTTTTAGGACGACATGTTTATCCATACTTTGCATCGACATTTCGTATCTGTCCGTTACGGCCCGCCCAGCATTGATACTGATTTGAATTGATAAGCGACAATCTCCATGTGTCCTCATTAGCTCCACACGGTGACCCAGCGATTGCGAAAGCTAATGCAGTCTTCCATCAGGTGCAAAGTGACTGTATCGATCTCTTTGGACGTCCAGAATCGCCCCAACCGTGATCTTTCTGTCCTAGCAGATCTCCACCAGAGCGATCGGAATTGTGGGGCATTGTCCCAGTTTCTCAAGTCGGTATTCATGAACTGTCGGACGACTGGTCGTGGAAGCCTAGACCTCGTTTACAGACCGATGAGAATGTGCGCATAACAGCTTCAATGTTTTTAGCACTAAAGTCACTGGCCACTAGGCTAATGATTCACTTCTATGGTGTCTCACCTGACGGGAGCAAAAGGTTGTCGCACCAGCCCACCGGGCTGCCGAAATCACACCGTTTGAAGTACAGGGTTGGAGACTGGAACTCTCATTTGGGCGGGCTCGAGCTCACCTAGCAATGACACTGAGTAGTAGGCGGTCGGTTGAAATTTTGAACTAGTTACTCATCCAATGACGTTGTGTATTGGTCAAAAGATGACAAATGGCAGATGTAACCATCCAAATATATTATTACAGCCCACTTGATCTGTAGCCTTTGTCAATTTCATCAAAGGTAGATGAACAGAAAATCGATATTAGAAGTCATAGTGAGCATTTTGAAGGCACACACAGAAGCACTCAGAATTCTAGTGGGCCCGTGACTGACCATGATGCCCGTACTAGCTACTGTAGCGTGGTGAATTTATCAAACAGACCGATAAGTGAGGAAGAGCGCTGTCTATTAGAGAAAGGCTTGAATTTTGCAGTAAGCAAAAGGGTGATAAGGGCGGAAGAAATAATCCCTAGCGTTGAATCTGTGTTTCAAAAACTTCCGCCAATGGAGGCGGAGAAGCTACGGGTACAACTGGTCACAGTCCTTAAGTCCCAGCAGCCAGGAGCTCCAAATATTACACCAGCAGAGCGAAGAGCTTTAAACGGCCTAAAAAAGGTGGACAACATAGTGATTACAAAGGCGGACAAGGGTAAGGCCACTGTTGTCATGGACAAGAGTGATTATCTACAGAAAGTCAAGCGACACCTAGCTGAGGGTCCTTACCGGCAGATCGATAACGCGAATATTACTTCTATAATGAATAGGAGAAAAGCGGAAGTTGGCAAATATTTGCGGTCCGTGATAAACCACTTAGGACAAGGTAACTGGTATCGATTGTACCCCAAAAGTGCAATTCAACCACGGCTTTATGGCCTTCCAAAAATCCATAAACCAGACGTTCCGGTGAGACCGATAGTAGACGGAATAGGTTCCCCACCGCACGAGTTGGCCAGATTCTTGGCCGGTATTTTAAAACCCCTCACCGGGAAATCTAGTACTTACATTAAAAATTCGTATGACTTTGCCAACAAAGTAGCGGGGGTCACCGTTGAACCAGATGACATCCTTGTAAGTTTCGATGTCAATTCGTTATATACAAATGTGCCAAAAGGGGACTCTTTAGAAATAGCTAGGCGACTGCTACTAGCAGACACCTCCCTTTCAGAACGGACACAACTTACGGTGGATGAAATAATGGAAGGCATAAAAGCATGCCTGAATCTCACACACTTCGTTTTCGACTCCGTGGTTTACACTCAAGAACAAGGTCTAGCAATGGGATCCCCAATATCCCCGGTTTTGGCAAATATATTTATGGAAGAATTTGAACAAAAGGCTCTAGGCGGATTCCCATACCCACCCAAGATATTCTGGCGTTTTGTAGATGATACTTTTGTCGTAATGAAACGAGACAAGGTTAATGAGTTTTACAACTATCTAAATGAACTGAGTCCACAGATCAAATTCAGTATGGAGATAGAGTCAACCTCGGGTACACTGGCATTTTTAGACTGCATGACACACAAGGTCGGTGGGAAACTAAAGACCACAGTATACGAGAAGCCAACTGACACTGGGACAGTTTTGAACTACTCGTCTGCCCATCCAAAGTCGGTATTCGCTAGTATTGCCTCATCAATGTTTAGGCGGGTAAGGGCCCTGTGCACAGAGGAAGTTGATCGGACAGCGGCCCAAATTGAAGTAATCAACAAACTTCGGGGTAGTGGATATCCAGCCAGCTTGATTAGGCGTCAATTGCGAAGGGTGCTGGTACCGGTGGAGAAACCCAAACGAGAATGGCTCGGGACAGCTGTTATCCCATATAAACCAGGGACATCGGAGACCATTCGAAGGATTCTAAACACGGCCAACATAAGAGTAGGTTTCCAGAGGGGAAACACTCTGCGCTCTGCACTGGTGCAATTGAAGGATCGCCTCCCGGCAAACAGAACTAGGGACTGTGTCTACAAAATCAAGTGTAGCGACTGCATTAAGGTCTATATAGGACAGACGGCCAGGGAACTTCACACTAGAATCGGAGAGCATAAGAGGAAAATAAACAAGCCGCCGAGAAACGCAGATGAATATCGAGCGTTATTAAACGACTCGGCAATTGCAGAACATGCACTGGATACGGGGCACAAAATAGATTTAGAAAATGTTGAGGTTTTGAGGCGAGGACTACGGTCCACATCACAGAGACTGATGGCAGAGACGGTAGAAATCGCCAAGCATCCTAGTGTTAATAGAATAGAAGGCGTGGAACTGGCAAGAGTGTGGAGAACGGTTTTGGATCAGTCGAGCTGACACGTGTTGGTGTGCGGTCATCAGAAGGAGGAGTAGTCATCATCTAAATTCCACTTGACCTCCCACCCCCCCCAACTAAATTGTCACAGCAATCACAAGCCCACGAAGACCAAGAGAAATCTACCAGTTGCGCCCGAGGTGAATAATCAACTGAAGCACCCTTAAGTGGAAGGAACAAGAGCTGATCAGAACTAATTTGAAACTCCTCCAACCCATCAATTCAAGATTTTGGCAACCACAATAGCCGACAAGAGCCATTAATTGACACTCATCACTGACCGATTGTGATAATCTGAAGAGGACTTCCTGATTGGTGCCCCGTCTGCCTTATAACCTGGCCAACTTGGTGACCTGTTTACTTGGCCTGATGAAGCTTTTGTGTCAAAAGCGAAACGTTGCCCAAACAAAAACTACCGATTGTTTACCAAGCTCTTCTGAAACACCTTCGAGGTAGTTTTCATCGCTTGTGGGGCAGGCCATTGACCAACCATGCAACCTCAGCTTCCAACAGTTTGTTCGGTAGGAAACAACTCGTAATATACTAAGCTAACGTAAATTGTGCTGGTAGTGTTTTGTTTTCCGTATTTTTGAACCTAATTCTAAGTCACCGACCGAAATTATTGTTACTTAGTTAGCTCACACTAACCGCATCGACAAAAGCTCGTTAAACAATCAACCCATCATGAACTTCGGTATTACTCAACAGGCCTAGAAAGCGAAAATCACTTTGGCTGAGCGCTTTCTATAGAGACGTAACGGGTATCTATATAGGTGAACTTCTTTTAAGAGGGGATGATCTGAGACTCGTCGGGATCCTCAGCCGACTGGGACCCTCATATGGGTTGTTCTGATTTTATTACCATGAACTGGCAGCATTTATAAGTGTGACTCTGAAGGCTAACATCTTGACCACGGATCTGTTGGATTTTTTTGCTTTTGGTTGAGGCAATGCGATCATATTTGGTTTTCCAGAGAGATAGAACGAACGATAGAGTATGGGGTTACACCAAATCATCGGTAATGTTGTTTACAGACACCGAAAGCTTGGGGAGATGAAGGTGGTTCTACTTGGTGCAGTTGCCAAAACCGTGGAAGGCTTGTAATGACGTCATGCGGTCGCTGCTAACATTATCGGTCAGTCAGAGAAGGGAGATTCAGCTGGGTTCCAGGTGAGTCTCTCGCAAAAACCAAATTGATTTGCAAATGAGTGTATTTCTCGAGAATTGAATGACCTTATTGTGACAGAACTAACGACACACTGTGATGCCTTATTGCTGGTCCGAACACACCAACTGTAGCGGATGGGGGTTGGGGGGGGGGTTGAATTGGACCTGTTATTTTTCAAAGATTCTGTGTTGAAAGGCTGGTCTATATGTTAGTAGCGCACCCACTGGGACAGGGGAGTTAAACTGTTTCATAGTGCTGCAGTTACCGAGGCAAAACAAGCTACCTGTTGTGATGCCGTGCCATGTCGCTGTTCTCCTTTACGCCAGCGTGGATAGCCAAAGTTGTCAGGGCAAGAGTGACGAATGGCTTACAATCTATCGGTGGCGAGCAGATCAGACGCAACATTTGGGTAACTACTTTCTGTAAAGGTTCCTAACCATCTCAAAAGAAACCTTCGTCAGTATTGGAGATGGTGGTGACTGAACTAACTCAAGAAGGAAAATCAACATATCGTAGAATCCCAAATTCGGCGGTTGAAAGACGCGGACTCATTGAACAGTCAGTTCGGGATTCCTCTTCATTGAAAGGGGTTGGAAGAAGTGAGTTGCTAGAGGGAATAAAGTTTAAGGGACTCGCTTGAGTACACTAATCAGGGTAATCCAAGTTACATATCTGGGTTTTCTTCAGCACATCAAAAATCTACCAACAAAGGGATTTGTTGGTAAAGCTGACAGGTCTTGTTTTCAAGATGACAGCTATGCAATTTTCGACTGCGACACGGCATCTGTTCAGAACTCCTCAAGGGCGAATCGATGAAAGTTTCTACCAGCATAATTGCAGCCATTTCTTAAGGACATAAAACCCATGTTCAGAAGATGTGTTCAATCTCTACAAAGTCGGCTTATTTATCCGCGCACATTCGTGTGCGGAAGGATGGCATCTACGTAGGTAGGATGCGACCGAATGGACAGATCACTGTTTAATGCGTTGCAGCACGCCGAGGAACGGTCGCCATTCGCGACTGTGGATAAATACAGGTGTTTCAATGCTGAGTATATGGTCAGGTTGGGCCTGTAGTGCGAAGCCGGCAAGCAAACACGGATGAGGAAGCACTTGCCCCAGAAACAAATCATCGGTTTTATAAAGGAATAGTCTGACAAAATGAAAGAGTTAGACTTATGAAAATACACTCGTCTACACAACCGTACACTGCCTTTTCTGTCTACAAAGACATCTTCCTGTTTACAGTCGTTCAACTGGTAAACAAAAACCATCCGAGACTCCTTTACCTCTAACCAAGTAACTGCTTTTCCCTATTAGCTTCACTGGGTTCAGACTTTAGACGTCATTTTGTACGGAAACCTGGCACAATCTATATAGCGCAACTGTCTATGGAATTTTCCCTAAATGTGGCCTCGGTTAATGGGCTAGACTTCGCAGCTCTACCACCGTAGAGGCGATCACCACATCTGCGACGTTTGGTACACCTGACGCTTTGTCAGTGCAATCATACGTGTTGGCCAGAAGACCCGTTAAATTCCGAGGAAAACGAAGGCGACGCAGAGGATGTCCTCGAGAGGACCGCAGTCTCATACTGCCAGGTTCAGAAATTCGCAGTAGCTCCATTGGAACCCATGCCCAGATGCGGAAAATATTCAAGAAACGTAATAGCAAATGGAACAAGGAATATACAGGCCACTTTAGATCTTTTTTCGACCAAAGGATTTACCGTGTTTGTCAGGTGTTGTTTGTGAGTTTGAACAGCTGATTTGGCTGCTTCACCCTAAAAACAAATCCTCCGTAGGTGACAATTTTTGGGTTTTCTGAAATATAGTACTTTCGGATTTAAGGGCTTGATTTCAGGAATGGGTCTGCTTGATTCAGAGGGAATCGAATCGAGAGTGAAAAAAACTGGCTTCCGTTAACTTTTGCCCCAAGCCAATTCATCGCATCACCTGGGAGAGTGAACTGTGAAGCTGATCTGATCACAGTTCCCACTCATCACGTTATAGTGTACCTTGTTATAGGTATTGATTTTTCGGTCCAAAACAAGGTGAATTCCTCTGCTAGTGGTTCAGTGCACAGGCCAGTCATTATGTTAAACTAGCCAAAACAACCTAGCAATCTCGGCCGCGCTGATTAACAGTGAAACTTCGTGCCGTACAAGAGTTATAAGAGTTGCGCTCAGCCATAGGGAAGATAACTTAGAACTAGCTTAGGCTAACTGAAGCAGTCCGACTAGCCTGACGGTAAGACATCTGCAACCGAATCACTTAGCTCAGTGAAAGGATCAACGGTCATAACCTGAAATCTTCGGTTTGCCAAACGATGTCGAAGGAAGCCGAAAATCAATAAATCAGTGTTCTAAACTTTCCACTTTGTGGAATTGCTAATTTCAAATAAACACTGTAAGACAGCTGATGATGATGCTGATGATTGTAGAAATACCTTATTTAGGTGAATCCACCAAGTTTTTAGGAACATTTCACCTCTTATCCACGGTGGACATTGATAAGCAGCTTGTGAAAACCAAACAAAAGATGTATTGTCTTACCGATGTATTCTAGCATAATTTTTCCTTGATGGTCTGATTTCAGTGGCGAGCGAATGGATGGAGTTTTGAAAAAAACAGTTAACTCAACCTGGGTCGACTACTTTGTTAGGGGCTGTTTAAAATGAACAACTTTGGTTCTATGAGACCAGAAATTTGGAAGCATAACTGCGGTACCTATATAACTCAGAGGTCACCTAACTGGGGTGTTGGCAATTCTAAACTTGGGGGAACTGCGATACCCGTCGAAACTCAGAAGGTTTGGCGAATGAATCCACAGTGTTGGTGTAAAAGAACTAGGGTTGGCGCTTACTGTTGGACCACCATACTTAGCTCTGTGCGAGTTTTCCCCCCGATTTTATTCCCTCAAGTATAAGTCGGCATCAACGGTTGCACGTGTTTCCATATTCAACTCCGCACAAACTCCTGGTGGATCAACCACTTCTGACTTACAGATATGTTCTGGTTGCCAGCCAACTATCATTTGACCGGAAAACAAAGAACTAAGAATGTGATCCAGTTTACTTACTTTTTTAAAATTTCAACCGGGCAAATGTCTTGATGCCAAACCAGCCACCACGGTCCTTACAGCTGCGATGATGATGATGATGATGATTGTGGTACTCATAGGTCTGATAAAAACCGGAACCCACGTGGCGTATCTTGAAATGCGCAACTTTCATGAAGTTACTGAAACGGAAGGTCTCCGTGGGATCAGAAAATGAACTACTCATAAAACTAGGCCTTGCAGCCGTTTTCTTTCATGTGTAAAAATTGCAGTTTCCCGACTGAGAGATTACTTTCTTTTCATTTGCCCCGGGTAACAGAATGGATTAGGTCTGGGGCTGCCATTTTGACAGTCGTCGTTCGAACGCTACGTGAGTAAATGCAAATTTGTTGATGAGCCCCAAGAAGGGCGAAGCCGGTCGTGAGCTGTCGGAGGGTTTTCAGCAACCTTGTGAGTAGTTTCCTTTATGTAAAAGAATAATTTACCGCCCAGTACTGGCCTTCGAAAAATTTCAAAATGGACACAATTAAAAGGACTGCCACTGTGTTTTAGGCCACAGGCTCGTCGCCTATCAACCTAATACTGAAAATTCCTCAGCAAACTTGTAGCTAGTGTGCCCTTTCAAGAAAATATACTGCGATTGTAGAGTATCATACCAAATGAAGCATGACGTGACTTTTGTGTAGCACATTCAGTTGACGTGTACTATAAACGAGAGACTAAGTTGCGACCCAGTTGAGTCCCCCGTGAAAACAACACTAGTAAGTAAATCAGTACATTTCGCAAATATAGCATGTTCTTCATAGCTGTTGCTTGTCTACCGGAATTATGCCGGCTTGTTGGACGAGAAGTTTTGTTTTAATATTCTACATAAACAAAACCAACCGCGGACGACCGATCGATTACCACATACACCTGACAGGCGACCCTCCGGCATCCACCTGTGTTTTGTCTGATCAAGTAGGCAGATACTCCGTCAAATAAATATGATTCCCGGGTTCCCGCGGCCCAATAAAATGCGTTTCTCGTTTTACGTACCGCACTCTTCAACCATCTACGGGTCTATATTTGAGGTACAATGAAGAATATCTCCCGAATTTAACTGTTTGGCAGATGGGGAAAACGTTAATATTTTTGAGATTCTGTGAGATGGACTGCAAAAATGGATGTCTGGTTCCCTCGAGAACAAAAGTTACCCATTAGCCCAGACGTGTTATGTTTGCAGGTTTATAGAGTAGCTGAGTGGTGTTCACCCTCAAGGATTGTAGGCTCAATTATTCCATTTGGTAATAACTTGGCCCGCGCAAACAAGACCAAGCTCAGAATGCTGAGTTTGATTTTGATGAAACTTCTTCCGAGAGATGTGCCAGGAATGGTACAGACCTTTAGGTTCATCCACAGTTTCGATCACCAGCTACCATTCACTGGATTTTCGTATAGAACTAGGCGCCCGAAACAAAATGTTGCGTGTTGTGCGAGTTTCAAACTTCCATAAGGTCACTTTATTGCTGCAATCAGTAAATGCCTCCGAGTTGTACTCAACGTGCATGATGCGCAGGCATTCGACCAGTGGTGCTTCAAGGCCATTATAATGCAATGTTTCCGACCAGGACACAATTAAAAGGACTGCCACTGTGTTTTAGGCCACAGGCTCGTCGCCTATCAACCTAATACTGAAAATTCCTCAGCAAACTTGTAGCTGGTGTGCCCTTTCAAGAAAATATACTGCGATTGTAGAGTATCATACCAAATGAAGCATGACGTGACTTTTGTGTAGCACATTCAGTTGACGTGTACTATAAACGAGAGACTAAGTTGCGACCCAGTTGAGTCCCCCGTGAAAACAACACTAGTAAGTAAATCAGTACATTTCGCAAATATAGCATGTTCTTCATAGCTGTTGCTTGTCTACCGGAATTATGCCGGCTTGTTGGACGAGGAGTTTTGTTTTAATATGCTACACAAACAAAACCAACCGCGGACGACCGATCGATTACCACATACACCTGACAGGCGACCCTCCGGCATCCACCTGTGTTTTGTCTGATCAAGTAGGCAGATACTCCGTCAAATAAATATGATTCCCGGGTTCCCGCGGCCCAATAAAATGCGTTTCTCGTTTTACGTACCGCACTCTTCAACCATCTACGGGTCTATATTTGAGGTACAATGAAGAATATCTCCCGAATTTAACTGTTTGGCAGATGGGGAAAACGTTAATATTTTTGAGATTCTGTGAGATGGACTGCAAAAATGGATGTCTGGTTCCCTCGAGAACAAAAGTTACCCATTAGCCCAGACGTGTTATGTTTGCAGGTTTATAGAGTAGCTGAGTGGTGTTCACCCTCAAGGATTGTAGGCTCAATTATTCCATTTGGTAATAACTTGGCCCGCGCAAACAAGACCAAGCTCAGAATGCTGAGTTTGATTTTGATGAAACTTCTTCCGAGAGATGTGCCAGGAATGGTACAGACCTTTAGGTTCATCCACAGTTTCGATCACCAGCTACCATTCACTGGATTTTCGTATAGAACTAGGCGCCCGAAACAAAATGTTGCGTGTTGTGCGAGTTTCAAACTTCCATAAGGTCACTTTATTGCTGCAATCAGTAAATGCCTCCGAGTTGTACTCAACGTGCATGATGCGCAGGCATTCGACCAGTGGTGCTTCAAGGCCATTATAATGCAATGTTTCCGACCATGATTATCACTCACTGATGAGCTGTGCACGGACAACACGACAATTCGTTTGAGTCAAATAAAACCTGGTTATCACTGACAAAAACACTCCCCCCCCTGTGTGAGGCAGAATGAGCAGCGGATGCAATGCATTGACAGTTGTCTGATCAAAAATTTGATGATCACGTTACTGGTTATTCATCGACGTTTTAGAAAGATGGTGCAAAGTGAAAGTTATTCAGGATCATACGGAACCAGATAAAAAATATCCTGAATGCTTAATTGAGCTTCATTTGATCCAATTTTCTCTCATTTCAAAATATGGGAAGATAGAGAAGCTGACTGAACGCAATAAACCTTAGTCTACTGGCTAACACGGCCATACGATCGTACAATCGAGTCGGCGCAGACCATGTTATATAACAGTAGTGAAATCCGAACGACACATTTATGCGCACCGGTCAATTCAGTAGTCACTTATAAGGCATGTACAATGGGTATGTCGCTTCCAGTTGCTACAGTTTCAGTTAAAAGGAAACGGGCAGGTATAAGGAAGATGTAGTCAAGCGTTAGACAGAATGACCCAATCAGCCATTTGATGCTGCTTTATTCTGGTTGCCTGAGGAAGTGAGAAATTAAACAGACATCTATTGAATGCAGCAGCTCTATTGACCGAGTTGTATCTGTCACTTTCATTTAACAATGAAGAGTCACACCTGGGGACCCTATCAAGGGAGGCTGGAGTCGTCAGTTCCCCCGAGTTTACTCATTAGTACTTCCAAACTTCGTCTCCACTCAGCAGAGGCCTGGAAGAACGAACAGTGTGTGGTTGGTAATCGTTTGACATGCTTGGCGTAATCTATGAAGCACGATTAGTTCGTTGATAGTCAGAGATTTTCTTCTTCCTAAAACCATTTGATGTACCTCAGCATTGCCGATCCGATGTTCCGGAGACACCGATAATCAAGCTCCGCGAGTATTCGTATATGCTCTGAGTGTAGATGTCATGCTTCTGATCCATAAAGCAGTATGGATCACACTGTCGCAGAGTATACTCTTCCCTTGGAAGGGCACATCAGCGCTATGGATATCGAGGGATGGTCAGAGATAGCCTGGCCTCCCAGATTTAAAAAAGACCTCATCTTCAGCCGGCCTGTCACAAGTTGAACAATTGCTTGCGTCAGCTGACTGACCTTCAACCACGAGGCTTGGGTTTGACCCCACCCAGTCTTGTAGCAACGTTTTACACTTCGCGGGTGTGGACCGCATATCAGACCCTGCGGTGGAGTCATGCAGTTTATTTAAGATAGCTTCTGCATATAAAGGATCTAAACCAAATACAACCCTGTCATCCACCTGCTCAATTTCCGTCAACTGACGATGGGTCAGCGAACGTCCGTTTGATTGCTCCTGCCCGGACAGCTGAGCAGCATCTTAGCTCTTGTGCTTCTTTAGAGATGCACCGCAGCCATGAAGCAAAAGAAGAATTCCAGAGTTGATTGTTATTATCAACAGAGGCCAAAGCAGCCAGTCGTCGAAGTCAACTGAAATAGGGTGCGGCTGTTTTCTGCTGCATCCAGCTAATGGAATTTCGCACACATCAGCGTTCTCAAGTCATTCTTCAAGTTCTTACTTGTCCGAAACTTGAGAGGTCTGTGCTTGTCATCGTGGTTACTCGTTGTAGGTGAGGCTTCTGTCGCAGCGCTAAGACGTGTTGGTCTCGAGAAAGTTCGATAGTGATCTGCCCGAGTCGGACAGCCCTAAAAGTCTTCAGCGAACTTATGAGTAGTGTGTTCCGTCTTCGACAGCATAATTTCTTTGACCCTCTTCCATTCTCTCTCCAACCAATCTTCGTCAACGTCGGGACCGTGCGTTTCTAGAAGCTATGTGACGTTATACACACACGAAAACGGAGGCGTGGCATCAAACCGAGGAGGCGGGTGCAAAACATCATAAGTGGTTGACTAGAGAGGAAAGGACTGGAAATAGGGCCCATCTTATTAGAGTCTTTCCAGATCTTCTTAAACGAAAATGGTTTGTTCGTGAAAGACAACCTAAACTGGCGTGACGAATCGATTGAATAAGTTAACTTAAATGATTTTGAAGACGTGGTACGTAACAAAGCACATGAACACATTGATCTAAGGTTTGTGTTGTATAACCTCATCCAGCCGTGAACACACTTGGTTCGATATTGCCTACTTATGGTGACGTTGTTTTTGTATACATGTGAAACTGACACGCAAGTTTGCGGACGGGAAACATCGATGAAACGAAGTCGATCATAATTCAGTTAAGCATCGTTGATGCATATTGTTGATTGTCCAAACATCCAAGCTTCACCATTTATGTCATCCAACCTGGTAGACCTTGATATGAGCTTCTTTCAGAACGAAGATAGATGACAGGCGCACCGCATTTTGTACTTTCCTGTGTTTGAGGGGAACAAAGTGTGTGCGATGCTTTCAGTATGGCAACCTCAAAAATCGCTTGCCCTACCGATTGGTTCATGGAGAAAGGTGAAACTTGCAGATTGACCTCACATCTAGTTGAATGACTTTCCAAAGTATCTTGGCGCATATGCATTGAGAAGGAAGCCTAATGTTGAATAGGGAAGGTTTGTAGGTGTTGGCTGATCCAGTAAATGGATTTCCACACGGGTCACGGAATTCGCAGGAAACATTTTTATTGGTGATCGCAAATTTAAGATATCGCCCCAATTTGTTAGGGACACGGGCGAAATGTTCAACGGACAAACGATTCAACGAATATCTAGGCGACTAGAGCTATCGGCATTTTGTACCCTGGACCGCTGTATCGTTCATAACCTTACCAGTCAATTAGTCTGGCTCACCTGGTGCATACTCCATTTTTGAACGATACACAACTGAGTAAATCGTGTTAGGTGTATGACAAAGACTGCCCTGCTATGAAACGCACAGATAAAGGCATGTAAACTGGACTAACTGAGGGGTTGAACGGGAAGAAAATCCAAAGACTGTATGTTGTCTGTGTGTGGGAACGTTTGTCGCTTGGGTGCGTTTACCGGTGGAAATGGCCGTTGGTCTGATTACCGAGCTTGGCAGTTGGCCTTGCAAACGATTCGCTCTCAGTCGAGGAGACATGGTGCGCAGTTGACTGGGTAATTCCTGCTTACCTAACTGCTTTTAAATGGCTTTTAGATACCCTTCGAAAAACTACATAAACGTAGTCAATTAAAGAAGAAGTACCTACCTAACTGCGCATTGACGATGTCTCCTCTGCTGGGGACGGAAAGTTTGTAAGCTAATTTTCAAGCTTGGCGGACAGAGTAACGGTTAACTATCAGACTGTATGTTGATGTACCCGAAGCGTCCCAACCTAATCCTATCACCATATTGTTGCACAACTGCTAGCAGGTAAGAGATCTGAGAAGCTGGAAAGGTATCGTGTGCATGCAAATGCGATTAGAAGATGCATGTCACAGGAGGGTTTAAGGTTTTTACAACTAGGGCTTGACGATGACTAGGTGTTTTTTCAAAAAAAAAACAGTACGGAGCATTTCTACCACCGAATGTGTGTGAATAATGCCGAGAAATTTGAACGGTGTAGATAGACTGACTCAATCTGTGTTCACAGAAGGCAGGGGCCAGATTTTATTAGAGGTAGGTCAGCGCCTAATGGAAAAAATGGTGTGCTTTCAGAGACCAGAATATCGTCCCAAAATCCATCAGTGAAACGGATTTTTGGAACACGATAGTCTTTCCTTGTGGGGGGGGGGCGGCATTAACTCGTAAAAGGTTGTTGTCTGGAAAGTCAAGTGCATCACACTTGATTACTGGTCAGGCAAATCTGTTTATTGTAATATGTTACTCTAAAAATAGACTGCTACTCCGCGTTGAGTTGCGTTGATTTATTTTGTTAATCAATCCAGTGCCTGCAGGATCGATTAACTAACTCGATTAGAAGGGCTGTAGCGAATCGATCATGTGCTGCATGTCAGCTGATCGCTTACTCTCTCCTGCCTAGAGTATACCCTGGTGAAAACGGGAGGATGACGGAAACAGTGAACTTCGACGGAACATAAGTATCTATAGGTCTTTACGGCTTTGTTTTATGTCACCTGCAAGTGGAACTGTGTCAGATACTAAACACAGACAAAAGGTTAGTTGTTGACTGCAAAATTCACACGCCAAATGAAAATTTTATCCCGTATTGAGGCGAATAACTACATCGATCTATATTTCAGTTTTGTTCAGTCACTTAATACGCCCGAATGGCTTACGTAGCACATGCCGATAAGATCTATGCCATTCATTTTCTATCGCTTTTTTTACAGCCCGTCCAGTGCCATGCGCATGCAAATAAAGCCACAGACGGGAGAATAAAATGGGTTCAAAATGCGCATGCGGCAACTTAACCGGCAACTTAACTGGATACCAGAGGTAATAATGGATTAGTAGCGTGAACCGGGTCAGCTGTTACACTCCATACCGATCCATCCGTTTTGGGATCGTCACGGAACTGCGCCGATGGAACCTCATACAAAATCCGGTTCTTACTGAGCCGCAAGTCCGTCTACATGAAAGCCATGTACCCGGTGCAAGGCGGGAGGGTGAATAGGAGGGAGCAGTTGTTAAACCATCAGCACTCTCATCTGATGGTCCATACTTGTCAATTCGAGAGGACACAAGGGATTAGTTGAGCACATCATATGGTTTGTTCGGTACAACGATAGTCAAAGAGAGCCACCTCTGACACTCTTGTAGGCTTAACGTTCCAGGTCATTTGTATTGGAAAACATGAAAGTTAACCAGAAATAAATTCAATCAGAAAAAACACCAGTACAAGACGAGACAATGTTATGCAATAGAATGAAGCGCAACACATAGAATATGTTTGCGAAAGGCATCAACCTAAGCCATTGGCGTTTGGTGGGAAATCACGACTACTTCAACCACAATGCACTGACGATGTTACCTCGACTGGTGATTGGACTTTTGCAACCAAGCTGCCCAGTTGAGCGAACAAAGCAGCAGGCACTACTAGCATGATTAGCGCCATCTCTAAAGTGCGATGTCCATTTTCGGGACGTTTCATCACCAGTCGAGGTTGATATCGTCAATGTAACCGAGCAACCCACACTTTAGCACATTTCCATGGTGGTTTCATAACACCATTCATATAAGACCATGAGAAGCTGAGTCTCACGTAACCCACAAGAAGAGATAAGCAAAATTCTTCCGGCATGTTTGATTGCAGTAACATTCTAACACAATGAGAGGTTGGTGATTTAGCCTAAATATGACACGGTCTAAATCACAGTCTACACAGTGACGGCGGTTACGAGTCACGTCACTCACTCAAACAGAGACACCCTAAAACAATCAAAACAGTCGTCAACCCCAAGTTAGCACGAACCTGCTGTGCTGCACCGATGAGTACAGGAGGAAAGCAAGGCTCCACAGGTTGACAAAAGTGAAACAGTTCGCCCAGCCGACTTAGGCTACGAAGTTTTCCTTGAAGTTCTACGCGATTTGATCCGAAAAACGAATTGCCCGATGGTTTAAAAAATAGTCACCTAGCTCCTCATCGGTGAGTAGCGCTCCATGTTTGACGCAAACATTTCATCGCGAAACATTCGTTGCCTAGAGTAAAATTATTAACTAGTTGTCGCACTTTTTCGAAAGGGACACTTCAATTGATTCCAAAGATCGCCGAATTGATGGAATACTGCTGTCAACTGTCTGTAGGCATTTAAGCCTTTCAAAAAGAATTGTCTTACAAAGAATGTAACAACTTCCGGAGCATTTAGTTTTTCTTTTCAGTAAAGTGATTCTGCTTGCCACAAGCATTGGTCGCTAAAATAAAACACAAAATTATGAAAACAGTAGGCTTCGATTAGCAAAGCTCGTAACACCACTGAGCTACTCAATAATTTCGTTGCACGTACACATTTTCCAAGTAACTGCGCCATTTCAACTTTTAAAAGACTGTGCACATTGATACTCTGACCGATAGAAGTACATCATCTTCGGACTGGCAGAAAACTGACAACTGCCGTGAGCCTGAAGCCAAGAAGCACTGGTGTCATTTCGGACTATTCGCCTACCTGTTTGAAGACAGTTTTCGACGGTATTACATCACAAATGTTCGGTCAAGTAGGGGTCCCGTGCACAGGATCTGACCGAACAGCAGTCCATAATGGAGTAAAACTGCGATTATAACTAATAGATATCTGGTTAGTGTTACTTGGAGCAGTATCGGTACCCAAGGGCTGATACAATTGAGTTGTTGTTACGCATAAACCTGATATCACTCGGGTGGTCTTAAATGAGGTTAACACAAGAATACAGTGAGCTGATAAAGTTGAAAGTCTTCTGAAAAACGGAACTAGGAACCTTGTTTACAAAAGCGGATGTAATGATTACAATAGGGTCAGGGAATTCCACGCCTATTTTGGAGGGGGGGGGGCGGGGCAAAAAAGAACAAGAGGACCAGGAAGGGCGCCACGTGTGAATATCTAGAGGTAATGAGAGGATGGAGGGAAGTGTCCAATTTTAAGGATACATTAATGCCCACTTGGATATCCAGGCCCAGGAACGACCAATGTGAGGTTCTCCCCCATCCTTACTCACAGTAACTAATTCGAGCCAATGCTGTCTACCCTCGATGGACACAAGAGGACCGGAATTTCGAATATGGCTACGGTGTTGCTTTTGTGAGGGTTTTCCAAGGGCTTTCCACGGTACTGAAAGCAGACAAATGAATTTTAGACTACAGGAAACCTTAATAAAAGCAGAACGGTGCAGCGGACGAGGCTTATTTGCTGTGGATCGCCAAGTCACGGAAGGAAAGCATTGTCCATCACAATATATTTTTTTTCTAGGAAGCAAATTTATCACCAGCAAACATTAGGCTTTAGTAAGCTGTGGACGTTGGAACTGAGCTGTGCCCCTCATTCGCACAGCATAAAAGATGTTACAGATCTTCACTTCTGAGTAGCGTTGGAACCCATCCTCAACTATGAATTAAACTTATCCTCTTAACATAAGCAGGTCAACGATAGCCCAAGAATGGGGAGTAGGAAATTTTCGTCAAATGAAATTGCAACAAGTTGCGTATGTAACTACCTCAACCGCGGATGAGCCGCAATTAGGGTAAGACTCAGTAGATAGGGTTCTTAAGGATTCATGAAGAAACCGAGATTTCCAGCTTACTGAAAGAGCAAGTTTCCAGTTGAGCCATTAGAGACGATGGTGTTGGGATGTGTTGGTAATACAGGGAGGAGATCTGGAGATTTTCCAAACGAGCATTCGCCCTGTAGGTGAAGCCAGTCTGTATCTAAAAGCATTGTACAGCTGTTCCATCCTTGTTGAAAATCACCAGGCTGTAGGCATCTCACGAATTTTAAATTCTTGGTAATTGGAGACACCATTCCCCAGACATTTCAAGTGTTTAGAGTGCGTTAATATGTGATCCATTTCAGGAGCTATGCTGGGGATTCGCTCACCACTTGTTGATTCAAGTGTATGGTAAACCGTATGTTTGACCAAGTGTGACGTGCAGCAGCTGAAGAACACCCGTCCACTGAATGAAAGTCACGCAATCGACTCCTGATGTTTGCATTTCATTTGTTCTGGCTACGTGTGCAAGGTTTTGGGTTCCCCAGCGTCACATGTAGTCATTCAGCTGCTATGAAAACACACCATGCAATGCAGCAAAGACTGAACGAGAATGGACCTGAATACAGAAACAAACCACATTGCTGAGCGCTTTCTGGCTGTTGAACCTTTGGCGCATCATACACAGAACAGTCACAATCGGTCTTTGTTCCTAGACCCCATCACCTCCCCCTTTTTTAACCATTACATCTCACCGAAACATTGGCCACGAGAGTAGAACTGGGGAGCATGAGTGATAGCACAAGAGAGGGACACTGTGGTCACCACACTGATGATGGGTGCTCGTGCAGCCGAGTGAAAGCTGCAGTGAAAAATGTTGCACAGCAGCCTTACTCCTCCACTTGTTCTGTCCTACTTTTCTAGTTCTTTAAATTCATGGACATTAATAAAGTCCACTCGTATTTTCTGGGTTGTATGGTTCAGAGTTGGTCACTACACCATTTGAGGAAGAAAAAGCAATCACCTCGGTGCATTAGTCTTTGCGTCGGTAGAAAGAAAAGCGTGACCTTTGAGTCGTCTATTAGCCTCACTGAGACACAAAAGCCTTGTTTGAGCAAGCCGCATGACAGGATTCCTGAAAGACATCATTTTAAATTTCAATACGCGAATGCGGTGCTTGCTTCTAACAGCACCGGTTTTCATGCCTCTGAGACTAACAATTTGAGAGCACTCGGTACTCAAACATACAACTGGATTACGCCACTCTGTGTGGGCGTTCATCAAGAAATGAGACTCGCGAATCACATGTATGTCAGATGCATTTACGCTCTCGCGTTGTCGTGGCCAATGTAGGGAGCCCGGAAGAGCACAGGTGGTGTCCAAGCGCATGGGCACTTGTGACGACAGCTACCTGGTGTAGACAAATGAGGTGCGTAGAACGACTAAAACTGTGGATAGACGAGCAGTAAGGATGCGACATCGTCCTCTCGGTGAATAATTACAAATCCTATCGATTATTTGAATGGGTCAGAAATTTTTTGACGAACGTGTGGGAACGGTCAACCATCTTAGAATGAATCCCAATGAGTTTCATTTGATTCAAGGAAAACTTGTTTGGTTTCGAGGAGTGATTCGGTTGTTCTGTGGAAAAAAGGTCATCCCAGTTCTTGAGTGAGTGTCGCGTTTCAGCAGCTTCCTCTGTTTTGCTATGAAGGAGGATATCAGTAGCTCAGGTACCGTAGATGGTTGTTGATCTGTTCACCGAGCTGGACAATTGATTGCAAGCGATTCATCACCAATCGAGGTGATATCATCAGCGCCTTGTTAGGGTGTGTAATGGAGCCTAGCGATAGGTCGGTGGTTGTGCAAACACCGCACGACGACCGACCCATCGCTACGTGCCCTAACAACACACTACTGATTTCACCTCGATTGATAGTGAAACGTCTGTACTCAATTACGAAGCGCAGCAAACAAACCCGAGACCATTTTTCTGTCTTTAAACACCGGAATCACTATACCCAACCAACTTCACACTATTGGTGTTTCTTAGAATGGTGACGAAACGTTTGTAAGCCAATTACCAAGCTAGGTAGAGAGATCGTCGGCCACCTGAACAAACACCAAGTATATGAAACGTTCGAGGGATCTCGTGTTGACCTTCACTGCACACACAAAATGTCAATTTTAGTTCATGGTGGCAATGTTCTCAGTTGGTGGACATCGTTTTGATTCGCTTAAACGGCATCCATATGTCCTCTGTCATCATCACCATATACAGAAACACACCAGTAATACATAATGGCGCTTAATTACCATTCCCCTATGAGGGAAGAAAGCCTCAGTGAAAGGATTGTTGCATGTTCAACCAATTCGACTTGGAGTATAGGCGTTGTAAGCTCCTAAAGGAAATGATGTCGTGAATTCATGGTATCGTTTCGGCCGCCTTTCATTGACAGCGGGCTGGACAAGGTATATAGATGAGATAGCTAACAATCAACTGACCCAGCGATATTTAGTTGCAGATCGGGATGGACTTAGGGAGAGAGGTCTCCGGCTCTAACAAGCGTGGGACCGAAATGCTATCAACATTACCGTCCATCAACAATTAATAAGCAGAGGACGTGGCTCTTCAAACTGTTCTAAATAGCCAAATCACATAACGCGATCCAGCATGCGACGTAAAGCAACGTTAATGGAATAAGCGCGAAACTAGTGTTTGTGGACCAACCCATGGTCGGAAATCCTACTAACTTGAACGGCATAGTTGGTCTCGGTTGAATAGAAATCGCCTAAATTCGGATGAACAGAGCGACATTCACCAATTTCCGATATTTAAGATGCCAGTGTGACATAAGTCTGCTTGTCACCAGGGTGTATCTTGTTCTCACGTAGAGAAAAGACCATGGGGAGCATACAAGCGAAGATCTTCATCATTCAACCATCAACTATTAACCAGTGTCTGAGCAAAGTGAGTAAGTGAGACCAGTAGTCAGGAATAATGTTGAGCGTCATTCTCGGAAGCAGCTGATTTTCGACAGATGAACTAGTTATACCCCGAGGGCTAAGTACATCGCCTACGGAACGGTTGTTATACCAGATGCGTCTGTTTTTCCACTCCTGGCCATAAAACACATAGGCCTTGTGTAGCAAACTCAGTCATGTTGGTATCTGCCTTTTCGAAGTGCGGTTCCAGGGGTTCCGCACGTGCAGGTGTGGGAACTCTCCAGCTGGTGTGCCATAATTATTGAGTCGAGACCTCATACTGGCATACACTGATATTCTACCTCACCTGCCATTCTGAAGTGAATCTCATATTCGAAGTCTATGTCCTCCGAAATCGTACTAACTAGCTTCAAAAGCTCGTTGTGGAACTCTACTGCCATTGCCGATCACCTCTCATTTACCTGTCAGATACCACTATTGATGACAAGCAGTATGACCAAAGTAGCAGATGGTCAACTGAACGCTTGTTATCCCTACCTTGGAGACTCCACGTATGGGTTCTTGAGCTGCACCGTCTGGAGTATTTTGAGAACTGCGAGCGATTGGTAAAACGTAAAATGTGTATTCATCATAGATCGGATAGCAGAACTTGTGCTTAGCCCTAAAGCACCACCGCAATTAACAGACAGCCTAGAAGGAGTTGCAACGGGTGAGCTTTAGATCAGTAAGCTTGTCCTCCTAAGGGCTGGGCTTCGCTTGCGCTGTGGAGGCCACCGTCGACCAGATGATTGGAGAAATGGGGATAAGTGGTAACCTTGTTGGAAAGTAAAGAAGGGTAAGGGCTGGCTGTGTGCTCCGACCTTCTATGAGGTTTTTGGCAGTACGTGTTGACTGTTCGAACATAGTTTTTAGGAACTCCACCTCTTGAAAAGAATTTCCACGGGACGCCCGGTCGACGGAAAGAAAAGGTCGCTCTGACGCCCAACATCGCAATCACTATTCGTGAAGTGGTAACGAGGGGCAAAGATTTGTTCTACACAATTGCAGCCAGTGTGTTTTCCCTACCTGACGGATAGTCTGCGAAGAGCGATGGAAACTAGCAAATGACGCGCAGTTCGAAGCAGACTAATGCTAAGCACTGCGGATTCCACAAGAGGATTTCCTCCTCGGTAGGCGGGTGAAAGGAGGTAGACCATGCAGATGTACGCTCATTTCTCGATTTATGCCCTGTCCATTGCAAAGGTCGTCATCGGAGAGTGTGTAGTGGTGAGTCATCTACTTGGCAGACCAATTCGCTAATATCTTACGGTGTGCCATCCGTGGCACGAATGTGGTGGAACAGATTAAGCGTATTCCATTTCTGAAATGCGTGCTAATTACCCAGTCGGACTCAGCTGACTTCCCGTTTCTAACATCACCTAAGAACGTATTCGACGGCGAACGCTGCTCTTCTCGCAAAGACGTCACCGCACCTGTGCGAGAAGCTCAATCCATTGCCAGTCGTTTTAGGTGGACGAAAGTGAAACTAATTCCGTGTCGCAACACACGATCTAGTATTTTTCGAGCTTCAGCCACCAGGGGGGGGGCGAGATAGCTCAGCGGTTAGAGCGCCAGCGTACTGACCGGAAGGTCCGTGGTTCGAACCCTGCCTCTGCCTCTCGACTTCCCCTGTCTAGGCTTGGGCAACCTGGCAGTATCCCAGCCCTCGTGCTTCCTTCGGGTGGCATGGTAGCTAGGCACCGAAAGGGTGCTACAGCTGAACGATTCGATTTTTTTTTCAGCCACCTACTCATAAACTGTCTCAGCATAAATCACCTGGATAGTACAGGAGAAGCTCGAACTCTTGGTAAACGATATAAATCGACATACAACCACAGCCAGTCTGGTGCACACATCACAACAGTACAACGGTTGGCTTCGGAGAAATCGATGCAATCATCCAAGCTATCTAGCTATTCACATGTTCATGCCCAGCGTATCAGAATCTCGTAGTTCACGAACTCAGCTGAAAGAGCGCCTGTGCTTCTAGTCAGACACGACATCCGGTGGGATTCAAACTTCCATACTTTGAGTCAGCATCGAGTTCGAATGTGTATACATCGTAATTTATGGGTTGACTTGATACTAGACTGTGGGTAAATGTAAAGATGGACTAAAAACATTATTCAACGTCAATACAAGATAAAAATTAGCTGAATGGTTTGATGTGCTTTTAACGCGTGTTCCGTCGACTTATGCTCTAAGCCAAGCACAGTTGGCAGAGTAGAGCGGCAGCAAAGGAAACATTCGTTTCGTAGAAATATCGAAGACCTGTTTGACATTATTTATGGAGTCCTTTCGCCCACTGTGATTGAGACACTCCGATAATTCTCCTAATGCCAAAGTAGGACGATAAGAACATTTGCTAATGCTCTCCGAATATCATTTGGGATGGATGCAACACAAGCACTCGCAATCTGTCTTCTTTAGAAAAGGAAGTACTCACAACGTACCAGTAATTGGTGAAGAAGCGATCGTAAGATCATTTCCAAGCTTGGCAACACCTCAACAGCCACAACGTGCATCATAAGGTGCCGTAGAGGTAGGTGATGAAATTTTCATTTTGCAGCAGACCCTCGGTACAGTCCTAAGTTTTAAAAGCCATTTAGGGCATCTCGTTGAATTCCGTGAAGCGTCTGACTGTTCGGAGTACCCGTCTTTCCGTTTAGATGCGGAGAACCTGTATGATGGGTTGTTAGATTGAGACGAGCCGGTACTCAAAGTCGAGATTCAGTTTGGTGATCGGTATAAACGGTGACTTCTGGGTTGAATTATTGCAGCCCTCCATCGTCTGGGCATATAAACTGGATGATGGAAGGCGCTTACCCCATCCGTAAAGGTATCCAGTTTAGTTATACTATTTTGGGGCATTTCAACCGTATCTAGTACACTGTCGTTCTGACCAGAAAGTGGCGCTTTACAGCACGTTTTGAATGTTTACCTGAATACAAACGCACACAGATGAATGCAAACATAATAAATGCTTTCTCTCAACGGGGAGGAATAGCTCAAATCGTTTCGTTCAAATAATTCGGTGCTGTCATATTACTGAATGATCAGAAGAATTAACTGCATGAAGAAGCCATCAGATGTGAAATCCTAATGCAACAGGCCGGTCTCCACTAGTAGAGTCGATGATCGTACGAAAGTCCTCTATCGAAAAATGACGTCTCCACAAAACGCCAGTGGTGCTGTGGAGATACTGTCAACAGGTCTTCCTGTAGCTCTTACATGTGTGAGTCCTTAACGGGAGAGCTGATATCGGAGGGTGACAGTGTCGGAATTAGAAAATGCTTCCCCAGCCTTCCTGATTCGAGAATTGATTTCATCCTTTACCAGCCTATCAGAATTCATATGACAAGTCTTCTTCTTGGTCGAGCAGTTTAGTTAATCAAGTTTCATTAGCTGTAAACCATGTACCAAGGGCATTGGTTCCAGCTACTAAAGTTGTCACTAAAAAAACGGAGCTTTGGAGACAATTGCTTAGCCAGTTCGTTGATGATGCTGAAGCATTCAGGCTGCTTAATGTCTAATATTGGTCCAGCCATGACACACCGTCGATGCATAGTTGACGTGCAATTAAAAGAAATCCCGCTAGAAAAGATATTGCCAAGTTGCTTAAGCATCGATAGGAGCAACCGAAAAGCCAGGATTGGGTCTTAATGACCAAGTTGCTCAAGCATCGATAGGAACAACCGAAAAGCCAGGATTGGGTCTTAATGCTAGATTTGCGCTTAACCTCTGCGCTAGCTGGAGTTCTCTGGTTGTCTGAAGAAGCAGAGTACTGGGCCGCTGTGCAGTGAAGGTGGTAGCACCAGCGCCACACATTCATGCTTACCAGTGTCATTCGTAATCATTGTCATAATATTTAGAAACCGCGTACTTGTTGTACAGTAGTGTAGCTACCATAGTTTCGTTCACTGATGACTTGGGGAGATGGGGTAAGTAGCTGTGCATTGGAGGCAGCAGGTGATACAATTGATGCGTAAATACAGGGTTGTCAGTCAACTTTCAGTTGGAAAGACCGGAAGGGGCGCTATGCATTGAAGGCAATAGATCGGATGCAAGAACGCCATGTCTGACAATGTATCTAACCATTGATGTGTCCCGTCTCGGGTTCCTGGTCCAGGGAGGCGGCAGTGAACAGCGCAGCTGAGTTTGCAGATAATGGCTTTCATACCTCGCTACCAAGTCAGTGCTTGACCCTTTTGGCTCTACCACCCTTCGCGTGGTCGTGCACAAAGAGTTCTTCGAGGAAGTCCGTCGACTGGCATACGGAGCACATGACCAAGCCACCGCAACCTATGGAGTGTGTGAGTCCACCTACCATGGGCTCGTTATTTCTTCCGGAAATCATCCGACGTGCTTCAGCATTAACGATTCAGTGCTCCTACCAAATTCGGACAATGCTCCAAAGACATCGATGGTCAAGCACTGAAAGTCTTTTGACGTCCTCGGCGAGCAGTTGCCAAGTTTCTGATCCGTACAGTGATAAGAGTGCACCGACTCTTGACGGACAAGCTGTCACGCCTACGCCACAGATGATAAGGGTTCAAAAAACTGCTCTGGCCTTCCCGATCCGGATTGAAATGGCATATTTCGCGAGATCACCGGGACTGATACAGCTGTCCAGGTAGACACATTTGTCTACCAGCTCATCCGCAAGCATGAGGCTAAGATTCGGGCCCACCAAATCTTGCAGCAGCACTTTGCAAGTGTGAAATGCATGCCAAACCGTGAGGCAGAATAATTTAGATTATTTAATATTGCTTGCATTACCACGGCGTAAGATCCAAGAAGAACTACGTCGTCTGCGTACTCAACATCCGTGAACGAATGCCCCGGGAGCACTTCGACCCCACAGCCATTAGACGCTGGCAGTGATTCGTTCATAATCATATTAGTCACGAGATAGCTCAGTGTTTACGGCGCCAGCTTATGGACCGGAAGGTCCGTGGTTCGAACCCAACATCGGCATCTCGAATGCTCCTCTCTAGGCTTGGGCAACCTGGAAGTATCCCACCGTCGTGACACCTTCCATTGGCATATCAGCTAGGCACCGAAAGCGTGCTACAGCTGAACGATTTTATTTTTTCAATGACGAAGGTGGAGATGAAAGGTGAAAGAGTACAGCCTTGTCTGATACAACTTGATGTGGTGCACTCAGACAAGAGCTTCCCGTAGCTCACACGTCCTCGGGAGTAGACGTACGGCGTCTTAAAGAGGATCCTTGCTTCGCTAGATACCCGTTGATAGTCGTCTCTGTGCAGTTCGTATGACTGTGTGTGAATGAGTCTAATGAGTGGCAGGTTGACCGTTGTCTATCAGGTCTACTGACGGTCCAAGTGTTGCTCTAATGTTCTGAGTAACATGTTACGTGGAGCTAAAAGCCCAGATATCGATGCGGTTGCCGGAGACTTGAATGCATAAGTCGGCAATTTTCGCGGACGTGTGATGGTCTACGGGAAGCTCCCGCCTGAGTTCACCACATCAAGTTGTGTCAGACAGGGCTGTCCTCTTTCACCTTTCCTCTTCAATTTCGTCGTTGATACGATCATGGAAGACTCATTATCAGCCTCTACTACCTGTGGGGTCGAAGTGCTCCCGGAACGTCCGCTCACAGATATCGAGTATGCAGACGAAATAACTCTTTTTAGATCACCGGGGAGTCCGCTCACAGATATCAAGTATGCAGACGACATAGCTCATCTTGGATATGACGCCGCAGTAATGCAAACAATATTAAATAACCTAACTAAGTCTTCTCTGTCAGAGTATGCTTCCTCCGAAACATGCATTCAAGACCCTACTTCGGTAGTGCTCCTCAAGCAACTTAGGACGAGCTCAAATGTTCCACATTTCACTCTTCCGGTATCCGGTGATCTTGACGCAGTGTGCTGTGATATCTGCAGTGTGAGGGTTGTACTCAGCCTCAAGTCTGGAAGCGCATTAATGGACTGGATCCCAGTAAACAGTTGTCTCTGCGATGCGCGGTTGTCTGGCTCAATTAAGCTCAATGCAGTTCGATGCGGTAAGCGGTTTATTTGCTGTATCAGCATGCGGGCCGACAGACTGAAGTTGAGACTGAGAAGGACATGTTTTATCTGTGGCGACTGCTCCGGTCAGCAAGAAGGACGGATACAGTAGTCCTGGAGGGTAATGTGAACGCCAAAGTTGGACGATAAAGTCCGGGAGAATCACAACTAGGTGGTAGATTCGGAGTCGATGCTCAGTGTACGGATAATGGTTAGCGACTGCTTCAGTTGTGTCAATCAACTCAGTTCAATTTATCAGCTATAAACCGTCTAGATAAGCACATTGGTTCCAGCTACTACAGTTTCGATAACCGGAAAACGGGAATGTGGAACGTACAACCAAACCTTGGAGGCGAAGGCATGTTCAGTTTGTTCGGAAATTGGGTAGCTACGCAGTGAAGGCGACCGCTTTGATGCACGAGCGCCACTGACTGCGCGATTTGGTCATTTCTGCCAATGTTGATTTGAGTCCCGGGGTCCCCATCCAGGGAGGCGGCATTTGCCCACCCGACTAAGTTTACTGGTTGGTGTTTTCGTACTTCGCTGCAAGGTCATACACTGTCCACCTCTCCGTCGCTTCCACTCAGCACAGGGTTGGGAGAAAAGAGCTCTGCGGGGTAGACTGTCTTCTGGCATGCGGAGTACATGTCCAAACCAGCGCAACCTATAAAGCGTGAGTAATTCATGTATCGCGGGAGAGCTTCTTCTTCCTAACACCATCTGGCGTACCTCAGCATCACTAATCCGATGTTACCACTAGACCTGACCAATGCTTCGGAGACACGGATGATCAAACACTGACATCTTTCGTATGTCCTCTGCACGTAGAGGCCACGTCTCTGATCCATAAAGCAGTATGGATCGAATCACCGCACTGTAAACTCTTCCCTTGACAGACAAGCTCACGTCGCGTCGGCGCCATAGGTGTCGGAGGTTGGCAAAAGCTGTCCTGGCCTTTTTCGATTCCAGAATTAATCTCATCTCCAGCCAGTCCACCGGAACTTATACAGCTGTCCAGGCAAACAAATTTTTCTACCACGTCGATTGGCTCACCTGAAAGCATGAGGTGTAGGTTTGATCCCACTCAGTCTTGTAGCAACACTTTACACTTTGCAGGTGTGAAGCGCGTGCCAAAAAACAATGGGGCAGAGTTATTTAGGCTATTTAAAATCGTTTGCATTTCGGAAGGATCAGAACGAAGGAGAGCAATATCGTCTGCATACTCAATGTCTGCGAGGGTACGTACCGGGAGCATTTTGACTCTCGAGGTTTCAGAGGCAGGCAGAGAAATTTCAAGCAGCATGTCAATAACAAAGTTGAAGAGGAAAGGGAAAGAGGACACTTGTCTCACACCACTGGACGTGGTGAACTCAGGAAGGAGCTTCCCATATACTCGTATGCACCCGCAGGAGTTCGCATACAGTGCCCTCATAAGGGATAAAATTGGAAGGGATACCTTTGATGGCCAGACACTGCCAAAGTTGCTGACGATCGACAGAATCAAAAAGCGGATTTCAAATCCAGAAAAACGACCAACGTGGGACGTCTGAAGGAGTGGCGCTGTTCAAGAAGTTGTCTCAAGGTGAAGATATGGTCGATGCATCCTCGAACAGGGCGAAATCCAGCTTGATTCTCACGAATCTGTCTCTCCCGATAATCCATCAACTTGCGCAAAATAAAGCCAGAGAGCACTTTAAATGCGGCGGGTACCAGGCTGATACCACGAGGGTTTTCACATGACGTTCTTGCGAGTTGGCTCAAGTGGTTAGAGCGTGAATTTACTGACCGGAAGGTCCGTGGTTCGAACGCGACCTCTGCCTCTCGACTTCCCCTGTCTAGGCTTGGGCAACCTGGCAGTATCCCAGCCCTCGTGGTCCACTCGGGTGACATGGCAGTTAGGCACCGAAAGGGTGTTACAGCTGAACAGCTTTTTTCGCTCCCTTTTTGAAAACTGGGATGAGGGTGGACGAGGTCCATTCGGCTCGTATTCTGTTTTCGTTCCAAATCTTCTGCAATATGATTGTCAGACTGTTCACCAGGACCTCACCGCCTTCTGTGAAGAGCGCAGGGTGTAGACCATTCGGGCCAAGTGCCTTATCGTGCTTCAGGATTGAAATCTCACCCTGGATTTCCGTTGCTGATGATGGGTTGGTGTCAATGTTCCATTCTGGTCCGCTTGATTCTTCCAGCAGTTGTGTTGAAGGAGACCAGATGAACTGTTCTTGAAGTGCTCAGCCCACCGCTCAAGACGGCGATTGAGGGAGGGAATTGCTGTTCCGTCTTTTTCGCATATTGTCTCACTGACACCTGCCTTCTTTTGAACTGTTGATCGGATCAGCTGAAACAGGGTGCCGCTGTTGTCTGCAGCGAAAGCCTTCTCCATCTCCTGGGTATTTGAAATCCACCAGCGTTCTCTTTGTCATTCTTCAAGCTCCTGATTACCCGATGTTTGAATCTGCGTGCGCCATCATAATCGCTAGTTGCTAGTATGGCCTTCCTGGCAGCAATAAGATCTGCTGATCTCGAAGATATCCAGTGTTCATTGAGTCGAGTCAGATGGGTGGACAAACAGTTCTGAAAGCTGAGAGCATTGCTTCCTTAACTCGCCACCATTCAACCTCCAAGCAATCTTCGCCGTCCACATGACTGCGTTTCTCGTAGCTTTCAAGCCAGATCAGCTCGACACTCTTCAGCAACTGAAACTTGTCGAAGTTGATGAACGGAGCTGCTCTTTCGGCACGCGTAGTGCTGGTGGAAAGCGAAGTGCTAAGCGGGCCCGCACGATGGCATGATCAGAGTCAAGTTGCGTACCCCAGAAGAAACGACAATCCTTAATTGAGGCTCTCCATCGGTAACTGATAGGCATATGGTCCAATTGAGTCCAAGTAACTTGGTGTATGCGTTTGTGTTGGAAGTTCGTACTAGCCAGGAAAAGACGATGATCTACACACAAGTGAATAGGCTGCTCTCATTATCCGTACGCTCAGCATCGACTCCAAATCGACCACCTAACTGTGCTTCTTCCGGACTTCGTCGTCCAACTTGGGCATTCATATCACCCGCCAGGATTACTGTATCCGTCCTTCTTGCCGACCGAAGCAGTCGTGATACATCTTGATAAAACTCGTTCTTCTCAGTCTCAGAACTGCTATCTATTGGGGCGTATGCTGATACGACAAACAAACATCGTTTACCAGAGCGACCTGCGTTAATCTTAATTGAGCCAGACAACCGTACAGCGCAAAGGCGACTGTTTACTGGGATCCAGCCAGTAAGGCGCTTTCAGCTTTGGGGCTGAGTGCGACTGCTACACCGTAGATACCACGAGCCATTGCATCAGGATCACCGGATGGCCGAAGAGTGAAATGTGGAACACCTGGGCTCGTCCTAAGCGGCTTGAAGAGCACGACCAAAGGGGTCTTGTATGCGTGTTTCGGGGCACAACATACATCAATAAGGAGGAAAAGTAAGGTTTCAGAAAAGATGCCTGTTGCCCACTTCGACATAAAGTACAGACATTGAAGGCTGCAACGTAGATCAGACCTTTGAGGTTACTAGGTGATTATTTTGGTTTATTTTTCTGAGCGATAGTTGAAACACGGAACAGTGACTAGGAGATTGGCAGATGGGTCGATCGCACTGCCCTGTACGATGGGTTGGGAGAGGATGAGAGAGAAGGCCGGTGAGCGAAGAGCTGCAAGGGCAAATGATACTCCCCGGTTGCCCAGGGCGACGAAGGGGCTTAGTTGAGGTACCCCACCTTGAGTCTTTGACTCAAAAGTCTGACCCACAAGGCAAATGGAGAGTGTGAGGTTTTGTTCGGGGCCCTGCCCCTAGACTCTGACTCAAAATTCTGGACCGCGAGACGGCGGCTGTTAGGTTTTCTTGGGGGACCCTTCCCGGAGCCAATGACTCAAGACTCTGACCTACTTGGCTGTAGGGGCCGGCCTGGCCCGGGATGCAGGGAGTAGGGCATTATTGTCTCACTCTTGATGCGGCTGCGCACAGCAGGTGTCTCTTGAGCAGCGCCGGGCTCTATGGTTTTAAAAGTATTTCGACCGTTTTGAATAATGCGCTGGCGGTCACGGTCAACCACTGAGCGATCGGAGTGTGCGATTCTTTGGGCCGACCTTTTCTAACCCGTCCTTCTGCAGGGAAGGCAGCGTCGCTGCTTCCATAAGTATGGACATACTGGTCGTCCGGGAGAAACGCCTTACTGCCTTCACACTCCTATCGCAGAGGACAATATGACTTTGCCTCCAGACCGCCTCGTAATACTATTACTCACATTACGGTGACTCGCTGTTCTTCGTCGAGCTGCTCCCGGTTGGCCTTCCTGTCATGGTTGAACCTTTAGGAATTGAGTTCCAGCCAATATAGCCCGCAGGATCATTGCAGCACAGAAGCCCGACCACCACAACAAATTGACGGCTTTAGATCGAAAACAGAATACCACTGGAATGGAGCGCATCGACCACCACCCTACGCTTTCAAAAAAGCCCAAGAACGTCATGTAAGACCATCGTGTCATCAGCATGGCGTATCTACGTTGTTCTCTGGCATTATTTTACGCGGTTGATGAATTATCGGGAGAGATAGGTTCGTGAGAACCATGCAGGGCCTGGCCGAGAGTGCATCGACCATATCTTTACCTTGAAACAAGTTCTTGAACAGTTGCACTCTTTCAAACGTCCCACGTTAGTCGTTTGACTTGACCTGAAAGCTGCTTTTGGTCGTCAGAAACTGTGGCATATCTGGCGATCAAGGGTATACGTTCCAAATTTACATCCCTTATGGCACTGTGTGCGAAATCCTGTGGGCGCGTAAAAGTATACGTCAAGCTTTTGCCTGAATTCACTAGATCCAGTGGTGTAAGACAATGCTGCCCTTTCCCACCTTTCCGCTTCAAACTTTTTATTGATGTGCTTGCAAAAACTTCTCTCCTTGCCTTTGAAAACTCAGGGGTCGAAATACTCCCGGGACATCCACTCACAAACATCAAGTATGTGGACGATATTGCTTTGCTGGGTCTAGATCCTTCAAAGGTGCAAACTGTTTTAAATAAACTAAATAACTCTGCCGTGCGGTTTGGCATGTGCTTCACACCTGCAAAGTGTAAAGTGTTGCTACAAAACTACGTGGGATCAAACACAAACCTCACGGTTGCAAACGAGTCAATCGAAATGATGAATAAATTTGTTCAACTGACCCCAGCAGTTGTATAAGTTCCGGTGGACTGACTAGAGATGAGGTTACTTCTCGAATCAGGAAGGCCAGGGCATCTTTCGCTAAATTCTTCCATGTATGTGCCGACGTGACGTTATATTCTTTCGAAGGCAGAGTTTACACTGCGGCACTGCGATGGATACTGCTTTGTCGATCAGAAACGTGATCTCTATGAGCAGAGGTGTTTGACCATAGGTGTCTCCGAAGCTTTGGTTGGGTCTGGTGGCATGCCAGACAGTTTTAAGAAGATATCTCCCGGGACAGATAATTTAGGATAGGTAATCCGCGTTGCAAAGAACTGCCTGGCTCATAAAGCCCTTTCCACCCAACCCTGTGCTGAGAAGCGAACAAGAGGTGGACAGTATAAGACCTGGCAATGAACTTTGAAAACACTAACCAGTAAACTGAGTCGGGTCGACAACTGCCGCCACCCTAGATGGGGTCCCAGGGAGTGAACTCGCCAATGGCTAATGATATTGGCAGGAATGGCCCTACCGGGTATTCAGTGGCGCTCGTTCACCGAATCTATCACCTTCAGTGTGTAGCTACCCAGTTCCCGAACTAACACATGTCATCGCCTCTGGTGCTCGGAACTGCAGCAGCTGGAACCATTGTATCCACGATACACATTTTGTAGTTGACAAATTAATTAGTTGATTCATCTGTATGCAAGTGGTATACGAAGTTCACTGTCCAACCATCGTAACCTAAGGAGTGCGACTAGCCGAGAGGAGTTAGCTCTCCCGAAAACCGTCTGGACTACTTCTGTATTACTTCTCCGATGTTCCCAACAGATCCACCAGTGGTCGAAAACAGTCTTCGAAGATTTCGACGCAGCAGTTATGTCCATGGTCCACACAGTAGGACAGACTTAAGTGTGTGGCAACCGAATTATTTAGGTCATTTGACATAGTCTGAATTTACAAAGGTTTTGGTCCAAGAAGAGTGGTATGGTCAGCCTATTGAATGCCTGCGGGCGATCCGTGGAGATCTGACAGCCGACTGCCGTGCCCGGACAGAATATATCCCAGATATTTCTGAAGGCGACTCCGCCTATCTCTGAAGATAGTACCCGAAGCCCCCTCTTTTGTGAGCGGGTGTTCCGGGAGTATTTCAACTTCTAAGGACTTCCAGACAGGTAAAATCCTAAACAGTCCGTTGATTGCGAGACTGAAGAGGAATGGCGGGATAAGGCACTCTTGCTTGACATCATTGGATGTGGTGAAATCAGGAGTTTGCCGTAGATACATGGGGGCCCACGGAAGAAGGCATATGTGGCCTACACAATAATTCAGACGGGGTTCATTTCGCTGCAGTTTCTGATGGTTTACAGTCAGAAACAGCTTTCAGAGCATTAAGGAGCAGCGCAGGCTCGACACTAGTCGCTAGGACGAAAGCCAGCTTGATCTTTGAGAATCCGATTCTCCTGATGATGGGTCAAACGGCGTAAGATGAGATTAAAAGTTATAGTCAATGCACTGATGTTCCGGGCAGATATCATAGAAATTTCCACAGCTCTTAGGCCGTTTAAAAAAATTTGTCCCAAGAGGCATGTGCATGAGAATAGCACCTTATGACCACTTCATTGTACGCAGAAAGTCACGATTCTCGCCAGCTCGGCCATTTTCTGACCGGGAACCGGTCGGAAAATTCAAATATTTATGGCGATAAGAAGTGTTTTGTAGTGAACTTGCCTATAGTCGTGTGATGGAATTTAGGAAGAAAGTACTTCGGGAGCCATATACAGTGTGGGCGAATTCAAATTTCATAACAAAGCAATACTTGTAGCCTTGGATTAACAGGAACCCTGAGCTGCGGAAGTCATTTCAGAGGGCAAATGTCGTAACAAACAAGCAGACCTGTGGAAACGAAAGGCCATGCACAGTTTTGACAGTGTACGCCAGATCTACAGGACGTGGCAGGTCAGCTGTATACACCATTAACCAGAGCTCTCGCGTGGAATTTAGCGCTGTAACTCATGCAAAACTTACAGGAAAATGTGGATGTAGGCAAACGAACACTTTAAAGCTGAAGCCGGTCAGGAAGACGGAAGTCAGATACGAGGAAACAACCGAAACCAAATAAAATAGGGGGGACTTGAGACGGCCTGCGATTAAGGCACGAAAAGTCCGTGGTTCGATTGACGGCTTGCACAACCTGGCAATATCGCAGCCCTCGTGCGAGTTGAACGCCGGCCATCCATCGAAAGCATGTCACAGACGAACGAATGTCAGTATTAAAACACAAGAAACACAACCCCTATGATAGCTCTGGGGAAGGCGAGGAGTCAAGTGACGACGGAGTAATTGATGTATACGACTGTTCTACTGTGGTGGACCAATGAAGTCTGCGAGATGTAGCGATAGAGGGCTATGTAACCCAATGCACTGGGTTGTACATAGCATTCATAAGAGAACAAATAGCCTAAATACACACTTGGAAAGCCCTAAATGTATGTGCGAGAGGATGAAAATATCAACTGAAATTAGCTGGGGAACACCAGCAACAAAACTCCAACCCAAGCATCAGCGGCGTAAAGAGCTAAGAATTATTCACCAAAATGAGCATTTTGGTTTCTGGCACCGGAAACATGGGAGGATGCGGAATTTACAGGCGAGAGGAAAAGCTAAGAGAAACATGGAAAGATGTGGCTGGGAGAAAGTTGCGCACAACATCCATTCCAGTTAATGTTCCTGTACAAGTTTAGCAATAAAATACCTTAGAAGACGAGAATACACATTTGTACACCGGGTTAAATGCTTCCAAACTATATACATTAGAGGCCGCTTGAATGGCAGTCCACTAGACGTGAGTTACATACATCATCACGCTGACAGTATATGGTACCTTGGGAGTCTAAGGATTGCACATGGTCGTCAGAACATGCGTTGGAATCTGGCTTTTTGCGCTTATTCCTCCTTTTTGGACTACCGCTGTTGGCGTTCCTGGCCTTCCGTGATACTTTGGAGACACAATAATCCACGGGAGCGTCCTCAGAATCTGCGGCATCACGCTTTCGCTTCTGGTTAGGCGCTTTCTTTTTCGAGGGGGGCTTGTGATCAATATGAACAGGGAAAGCGTCAAGCTCCTCGCTACCGAGCTCACTTCCACTATCAAACATCTCAGCCTGGAAGTCCCGTGGTTTGCAGTCAGAGGAAGGGACAGACTTTATCTGACTGGGCTTCAGTTCAGGAACGTCCATCACAAGATTTCGGAGGAAATCGAAGGTCGGATTACTGTCTATGACATGTTTACTGCGAAATGCAGGAAGTAGCAATGAACTCACATGCAACTGGGGCTAATTGTTCTTGAGTTCCTGGTAGCCGTAAGATCGTAGGCTTGAGATACCAACTCCTCCATGAAGAGCTCTAACGCCCGCGCTGAAAAACATAACATAATAATAAGAGTACCACTTACACACGACGGGGGGTACAGTTGCAGCCAACTTCCCTATTTCTTCATCCAACTGCATTATCTTTTTTATCCGAGTCTGGAAAAAGTGGAATGGCAGCTAATTACACAATGCAAGTGAAAACCCTACCGTGGGAAACCTCGCTGTAAATTTCCTCCGAGTCGGCATCCTTGGTTGAATGTAACGCAAAACACGAAACAACCGCTTCGAGTTTAGGTCAAGGCCAGCTCCTAGTAGTCTCGGCTATGAATGGGCCACGAAACTGGCCAGTGGGCCTGTTAGTCTCGTTAGGTTCGCAAGTACATAGGATACCCAAGACTCGTAGACTCGGACCAGCAGTCTTCATTTCTGCACGCAGCTTAGATGTTTGCACTTGAAAATGGAGAAAGATCTTACCCTCGCTATCGGTGAGCATAATGGGATCTGGACGGATTTAGGGATTAACGGAGTCACGGATTGACATGCAGCGACGAGGCGTTCGCCAAGCTCCTCGGGTAAGGGTTGTTCTTGTCATTTAGGGGTTTGCATTCACCATGAAGGTACCAACGAAAAAAGGATGGAGCACCACCCTTTCGTTTCACGGCGCGGGACAGTTAGCTGGCCAGCGCAAGGACTTACATAAAGAAAGCGTCTAAAAGTCCTTTTGCGATTAACATGATTGAGGCTCTATTCATTACTCTATTCATTATTCTCTCGTTTTATTATTCCAAGTGCCAATTCGAATAAATATGTGCTACTTGTTACGCTGAATTCTGGATTTCTAGTTTGTCTGGTTATACCGATATACGTGCTGAACCCAAACACTACATTTTGGCGTCCCGATTGGAGCAGTTCATCACGACTGCCGAAGTGGGACCGTTAAAAGTTAATTCAACTGCGCGAGATGTAGAGATTTATTTGGAGAGGCCTGATGTATGGTGTCTTACAAAATCTGATATGGATAATAAGAAACTCACGGCCTGTTTCCTACATTTTGCCGGCGAGGAGGCGTATACACTGATCAAGAATTTGATATAATCTGAATCTCCAATCCATATTTCCTACAATGCATTGAAATAAAGTTCTGCAACACTTCATACGATTAACTTCGTAGCAGCCGAAAAAAGCTAGGTTCAATACGTTGACCTGCTCTCATTCTCATTCGGTTCGTGGTTTTGTATTACAGTTACAGACACAAGCAGCCAAATGTGAATACGGTGCTCATTTAGAAGACCAACTGCGTGATAGACTGAGTACTGGTATTCAAGTTCCTGAATTGCAACAGAAACTTCTACTCTGTCAAGATTAAAAATCTCAATGTATTCGGAAAATGTGTACAGTGTGGAGATGTGAAGTGTGTAACGAAGACTGATGAAGCAGTGTTGTTAAGTTATTCTAAAAGGAATAATTCAAGGATGCAGACGGACAACAAATTCAAACCCCGAACAAAACGTCGTGCCCCAAATCTATCAATACGTTGTTTCACGGATCGTAACTCTAATTCGGAGGTTCGAAAACTTGGGAAATGTGAATCTTGCGGACGAAATCATTTGAGATATTCGTGCTCTCACAGGCAAGCGAAGTGTTTTTTCTGCGGGAAAACGGGACACATTCAACTTGTCTGTAAGTCCAACATATTGCATCACTTAATTTCCGATCCAAATGCTGACTTGACAGCGTTATATGAAGGCAACCTTACCCTTTTGTTATCCATTTTGCCCATAATTCGTCGCATATTTTTAAAACTTTGATATGCGCTTCTGGTCAAAAACGTGATTTCATTGTTGACACTGGTAGTTTTGAGTCCGTTATTCCACAGTCAGACCTAACTTCATTCTACCCCAGCGTTGTGAGAATGCCTACAGACGTTAATATCCGCGGTATCACTGGATATTCTGTACCTTTAGTTGGTAGTTGCATGATTCCTGTGAGACTGCTCCAAGGTAACCGCGTCGATTTTAATTTTTCAGATTCAACCTCGGGACCATCCATTATCGGACTCAAAGTTCTGCGCTCACTGCGAACTAGTATCACCTTACTGACTTCTGTGAATGAGAATGAACTCAAACAAGTTAGTTTCAAGTGATCTAAGGCTACAGGTGGCATGCAAATACCCAAGGTGAAATTGGAAACTACAGAAGATCCTATATTTCTTAAGAGACGGATCTTTCCATTCGGCTTACGTGAACCTCTTCGCGAAGCACTAACTTCAACGTAGGAGAAAGGAATAGTGATTTTTGTCGAGTCATTGAATTGGGCAGCTCCGATAATGATGGTATTACCCCGAGAAGTTGTGGAGACTGCCGGCTGACGCTGAATACGCGGTTACTACAACGTGCATGCACTACAGAAGAGCCCGAAGATGTACTGTGTCGTTTATCAGGTTCAATGATATTTTCAAAAACTGATCTAAAAATGCCCATCTTCAACCCCCACTGGACGAATCCCCTAGTAATCTTACCGTTATCGACACACCTTTTGGGTTATTCCACTGCACTTTCCTTCCATTTTGTCTGAATGTTTCACCAGTTGTACTTCAACAAGGTATGAATACTATTACAAAAGATTTAGAGGGTGTTGAGACGTGCCAAGTTGATGTCATAGTGCACGCTGCTGATGATATGCGTCTCTGTCTTTACTAAGTCGGTTTTTTAAGTTCAGTGTAGCCATTCACCCTGATAAATTCACTTTTGGTGTTCCATAATTTTTATGCCCTGGCTACATTGTGGATGGCATCAGTTTTAACCCCGACACAAACCATCTATCTTCTTTAGTAAATGCGCCATCACCAACCAATCTACAAGAACTGCGTTCTGTTCTAGGAGCATTTCAGTATTACTTTCGTTTTCGTCCTAATTCTGCTAAACATGCTAGTTGCTTGTTTGACATCATATCTGCCAGTCAATTTTCCTAGTCCTCCAACCATGAAAAGATGTTGCATTGCTTGGTCATCTTCAAACATCGGCTGTTTTGAAACCACATTCCACCGTGCATCATCCGACCATAATTGCTGATGCTTCGCCCACTTGAATATGATCAATTCTTGACCAGCGTGGCTGACTGCTGATCTGCATTTCCCGTCGACAATCAAAAGCCGAACGTGGGTATTCTCAGATTCAAGAGAAGCAGTTGCGGTATACTGGATCAAAACTTACCATTGCTACTGAGCACGAGGCTTTAAAACTCCTGTGTCCTCCTACAGAGTCTCTGGCAAAGTCATCTGCTGCTACTGTGCAACGGTGGAGTATCGCGCTGTGGTCGTATACCTACACGATTGTTCCCCATAGTGAAAAAGTAATTCTTCTTGCCGGTGTCTTGTCCAGAATTCCGTCATGCGACTCCAATTCAAACAATTCAGATTGACTCAGCCACTACCAGTCAAGCAGGACGCGCTTGTTGCTGATACTTAAAGATATTTTGCCCCCATTTTTCTGCACTGCGTCGTGGCTCGACAGAGCAAGAGCGACGTCGATTTCGTGCATTGTACTGTCGCCGCAAAAGTTTTCCATTACATCGGATGGGTTTTTGTGCTTTGAGGATAGAGTTATCGTTCCATCCACTCACGAGCGGCTGTTCTTGCAGATTTGCACTCTGGTCATCTGGGTGTTGATAAAATAAATTTTCTCGCACGTTCGTCATGCTGATGGCCGTAATAGGATGCTGGCATCAAGTATACTGCTAAGAATTGTGTTAAATGTGCACATAAGATTCATAACAAGTCTTCACAGCAGCATCCGTGGCCAGTTACTTGTGAAACATTTCAACGAGTTCATGCCGACTGCTGTGGTCCTTTTCTCAGTAAATACTATGCTTTATTTGTTACTAACGCATATTCACGTTGGCCGGAGGTTTTTCTAACTACTTCCAAATTTTCTCGCACGTTCGTCATGCTGATGGCCGTAATAGGATGCTGGCATCAAGTATACTGCTAAGAATTGTGTTAAATGTGCACATAAGATTCATAACAAGTCTTCACAGCAGCATCCGTGGCCAGTTACTTGTGAAACATTTCAACGAGTTCATGCCGACTGCTGTGGTCCTTTTCTCAGTAAATACTATGCTTTATTTGTTACTAACGCATATTCACGTTGGCCGGAGGTTTTTCTAACTACTTCCCCAGGTGCTAAATTCACATAGCAAGCATTCAGAAAAGTATTCAGCCATGAAGGTCATCTTGGGTCATTTCCAAAGGCACAAACTTCACTGCAAAATCCCTCGTGGAATGGTTGAAAGGTGTTGGATGTGAACATTTGTTTTCTGTCACACGACATCTCCAGTCGAATGGACTTGCTGAGAATTTTGTCGGAACACTGAAATCTGCTACTACTTCACTCTCTCCCACTTCTTTTGTGGAATTAGACCGGGAACTGATAATTTTCTGATGCAATACAGGAATGCCGTTTACTCCGTTACTGGGAAGCGTCCCGCATTTCATTTTAGATCCCGCTCGTTGCGTATGTCTTGGATGTGCCAAAACGGCACGGTTCTCTGCCGTGTATATTAGTGCATGCTTTGGACTTCGGCAGTGCCCGGTTCGGAGGACTTGGTTGGCTGTTATTCACTCCACCTAGCCGGTGATCTACAAACACAGGATCCCCTGCGATTCCATACCGGCTTCGCTCCACCTTGATTCCTCGGCTAGCCTGAAATGAATCCCGCTGCCCAAAGAACTGCACACCACAGCCCACTCACCTTAAATGTGATGTCCGTTACGGGGCTGTCCAAAAACTGAAGCACGTCAGGCCAATGATGGCACGGCACTGCCATACCCAGTTCGATAGCACTCCCGTTTGCTAGCATACCCGCAACTATTCCATCCCTTCTCTCGACTGTGCCCTCTCGCCCACTCGTTCCATTAACCACAAACACGACGAACTCCTCACCTGACCCCAGCTGCCTCCGTGACACATGCATTTTAACCATCTTTGTGTTTCTATGCTTCCCACCAAATTCAATAACTTTCTATACAGTTCGCGTTCCGGTTGGTGTGTTGCCACTATCCCACTCTTCAAACAGAACCATTATGCCCGACTCTACAAGAGCAACACCAGTGATTCACTACAGTTTCACTGTATACCATGTTTTTGAGATCCCTGCTACCATTTATCCGCTTTCCTGGTCCCTCCATTTCATCATCCCCACATACGCTTTTTGTAACTCTGGCCATGAGCCCAATAGTCCAAGGCCGCGGGGTCTTAGCGGTTGTTTTTGGCTTCAGTTCACTTCGATCGGCTGGATGATGCCAATACTGCTGCTTCACCAGATCTGATGTTCTGGTTTCTGATTTTCCGCGGCTTACATTTCTCTTGTCATATGTTAGGCAGGAAGCCTCTTGATTTGCCCTCCCTCGTTTTGTTTTGCCCGCCACCTTCAAATCCTAACGATCTGAACGGTGAGCCTTAGATGCACACCCAAAATTTCTCTGAAACCATAGTTCGGGAAGGAAAAATCTAACATAAAGTTTCAGCATTTGATGGCATTTATTTGGTCCTTAAAACCTTCCCATGCGGGAGCAGTTTTGTTGGAAGTTGTTCAAACGTACTCGAGGTTCACCATGGGCGCGGAATTTATATTTTAATGGCTGTCAACGGCTTTGCGTGATGCATCTTCGATAACGGTGGGAAATTTGTGGAAGAGCCGGTTTCTTCACGTGTTCTACTTTGCACTGTGTTTGGAAATAATCTCGAAACGATAAGGGCAATAATTTCGCCCTCTGCGTCGCCGCAAACTCAAAATTGAGCAGCTTTTAACGACCTGCGTATGAAGAAGTCTCCTATCATTTTGGCAGGTGTCCTGCAAAACCAAGCCAAGGAATTCGTCACAGCTAGTAAGTATTTTTATGATGGTCAGTACATGCTATACCAGGTGCAAGGCTATACTGAACTATCGATAGTGATGTTGGTAGAATTAGTGTGTTTATGGGCAGAACAAGCATACAGCACAATAAGGTGGCCAGTGCTTTCGAGTCCTGGAACAAATTAAACGGATTGAGGCCATCTTGTGGGTGCACGTAACACCCTCATCCGGTAAATATTGTGGATATGGTGAACTACGGGCAATCCACCAGACTGGGTATGGTAGACGCGGTACCGTCATCGCAACGCCGTACTTGGGTCCGTGGACAGCCCCGTACATGAACATCTTGGGTGAGTCGTTTAGGGTTGTTATTGTAGTTACGATTCGCCAAGGAATTGTCACAAATTGAGATTGGCATGCATTAAGGGTATTCTTGGGTCCAATGAGGGCGCACGGTGTTTCATTGCTGTAATTCAGACAATGCAATGAGACTGCCGTGTCTAATCCGGCACACAAAATAGGGAAGTCTCAGAAAGACTTCTAGAACCATAATGTGAGTTAGACTGCGGCCCGAAATAACAAGCGGCGAAAAGTGGTCACAATTTCTGACTAACTAACGTCTTCTGGACCCGGTTTTCAAATATCTGACGAAAACCTTGTCGATGTGGAGCATGCAGACGTCGTTCTCATCATCAAAGAGAAGGAAAAGGTGCAGTTGTTTTTGAATGAACTGATCAATGTCCTTTGGTATGCACCGTGCACTCAGAGTGTAAGGTAGTAATGATGTTTATTCACAACTGGTGGGTAGCATGATCGGATAAGCATGATCATAAGATTACATTCAGAATTAAGCATGAGTTTGTTCGTATTTGTAGCTAATAGGCCCAGTTGGCGAGAAGGTATAGTCAAGTAGGAGGGGCTTAGTTGCAGGTGTGCTATCAAACTGGGTATGGCAGTGCTGTACCATCACTGCACTGACGTACTTCGGTTTCTGGGCAGCCCCGTAACGGACGTAATGTTTGAGGTGATTGGGATGGGATGGGCAATTCTGTGAGCAGCGGGATTTTTGAGTTGGCCAATGGAATTTGCAGAGGTAGGACGAAGCCAATGTAAGATCGCAGGTATTTTTCTGGTCCGTTTGCGGATCTCTGGGGATGTAAATCACTGACCAGGTGGAGTAGATAACAGTAAACAGGGCGTCCAAACCGGGTACTGCCGGGCACTGAGCAGACTTGACACCAAGTGCCCGCCCGCTCGATAGGTCTTCTTTACCCCGCATCCATGAATGCACGTATGATGACGCACGTGTTCCTTGGATCCCAGGGCTCAAGTCTATACCAATTGGTCTGCGGCTGACACATATAAACCTCTCAGATTTAACTTCGCGCTCAGTAATGCATATGGTTGCCGTATACCGCTATCGAGTAATCGATATACACACGGGACCAATCGGGCAAGTGGTGGGCTTACCCTTATAACAGTAGGACTGCAGCTTCAGCGTGGACACCCATCTGGAATTGTGGACAAAGGATTTAGTAAGCACCTGTTGAGTTGGCCACTACAGCTTCGTTTAATTATGTCTTAAAGGATGTGTACGGAGTGTGTACGAGTCGTAATTGATTATACATTTTTCCTTTCAGAAATCCTGTCGAGTAAAAGCGGCTTCCTGAAGCTGAAAACTTGATTGACCACACATTACGTTTGTACCGATGCAACCAATAAACAAAACATGATTTTTTTAAAGATGCTTGTGTATTTTTAGGGATGGGGTGGACACAGGGATGACATGTATGGATATGAAGGACCACCGTTGGTCGATGGATTGGTCCATTATGTATAGCTGGGGCATTAGTTACGACCACGTGGATGGGCTTTTCAGTTACTATAAGTATTACGGTAGGCGACATCGAGTATGGTTATAAGCGTGACGGGCCGTCGTTGGCCATCGGGTTAGGCTGATGAGCCTAGTTGAGGCCTCATATTCGGCGTTGCACACAGACACAAGCCTAGCAATTACCATAGGTAGCCAAGGTAAGCGATATCGACTGCAGTTATGAGGATGACAGACCCAAGCATAGTTGACGCTTTATTTTCACCGGCCCACATAGATTCTGGCCTGGTGTTTACCATAGGTAGCAGAGATAAGCGACATCGCGTACAGGTGTGCGTGAGGGACAGTCGTTGGTCATTGGATTAGGTTATTGTACACAGGTGAGCCCTCATAAGCAGCGTCGCACATAGAAGTGGGCTTAGCAGTTGCAACAAGTATTCGAGATGATTGAAAACACGTACAGTTACGGTTAGTAAAGACCGTCATCGGCCATTAAATTAGGTTGCCGTGTATAGGTGAGGCCTCATAATCAGCGTCACACATGGACACGGGCCTAGTAGTTACGACAAGTAGCGAAGGTAGGCGATAATGAATACACTTATGAGTATGACTGGTCGTCATTAGCCGTTGGATTAGGTTATCGTGTATAGGTGGGGCCTCATAATCAGCGCCGCACATTGACACGGCCAACAAGCTACAGTGACGATAAGTAGTCGAGGTGAGTGACACCGTTATCATAATGACCGCTTTATGGTGTATTCCACCTATGGTGAGTAATATTCCTAATAGAAACGATACCACTGTGTTGGTATTGTTGGTTACCTCCTAACGCTGTATTGTCCACGGGCTAGTTATGCATAGGGGAAAGGCAATCATCCACAGATACTCGCATCTCCATTGCGCAATTCATGCTGTTTTTTGACAATGGAGGCGGAGTTCCATATGAAAAAGTGTTGTGATGAAGTTCGCTGAACATAATGATCTCGTTTGTTAAATCTGGGAGTACTAAGCAAACAAAAGTTGATGACCGATTTTCCTGGGTGGAATTTGCATTGGATATTCTGTATATATTATTTTATTCTTAAAAACGCCGAAATGTGGTAAAGGCGATTTCGTCTTTACCCCTCGTAAATCGGTAACAAACTGCGACTCGGTGATGGTCCGTGACCTTGAAATTTCGCTCACTTAAACAAAATGCTATGAGCAACGTACCATCTACAAGTGTAAATGGATTAGACTAGCTCCCCTTAAAAGTCACAACCTCCAAAACCTTATAGTTCCGGCGAAAATAATTTGGGTGTGCTTCTAGTGAGGGGCGATCTGAACTTGCTCTATGTTCTCTTCGAAAAAAGAGCCGGTTTGGCGGTGACCACGTTTACATTGGATACAGCTCACCGCCTATGGCGCTGTCCTCGTTCCCCACCCAAAACCCCTGTACTCACAGCCCCGCCAGTCATGCCTTCTGACTGTAGCCTTATGATCATGCCTGACGGCGTGCCCCCACAAGTTGAGAATAAACATTATTATTATTATTATTATTTACACCTGACTACACTCCAACAGTGACATCACTGAACCTTTGAATTCTCACAGTACACCATGTTTCTAAGATTCCTGGCACCATTTGTCCGTACTGCGAATTTTTTTGCTTAATCATCCCTACTTACATTTTTCGTGACCCTGGCCATAAGTCGGACAGTCGAATACCGCCTCAGCAGTGGTTTTAGGCTTTAGTCCAGATCGTGGCAATTCTACTGCATCACCAGATCCATTCTTCTGGTTTCTCATCTTCCGCAATTTGAAGTTTCCTTATCGCGTGTTAGGCACTTGTTTTGCCCTACCTGGTTTTGTTTTTGCCCGCCACCCTTAAATCTAAACAACCCGATCTTGTCGCAACCTGGTATGTTCCACAAATGAAGGAAGTCCTAGTGACTGTGCTTCTTTGCTCACGCCCGTTTAGACGTGACCGGATCTGAATCGGATAATCCCGCGTTTTATAACATTTCCCTTTCCGCGCAATCATCGGTACCAACAAATCCTGCCAGTCGGACTTTTATTCTGACTTTAACAGTATGATAATGCCTGACGGTGTGCCACCCACTAGTTGGGAATGAACAGTATTATTATTATTATTTCAAAGCAAGTTTCAGCAGGTGTACATATGGCAAATGCCGCAATAAAATGACAGCATTTGCTGTAGCGTTCATAGCTACTATCCGTTAACCCACTGTTAATACTTCATGGAATCCTTCCGACCAGAATAGCCTGCGAGGCCTTGGCGGCACGCGAGCCCTGTTGCCACCTAATGATTACAGCATAGCCGGGCGGTGGCTCTGTGAGACACCTAAACTTGGTTGCTTATCTAAAAATCAGGCAACGTCGATTTCATCACGTGATTCTTATTGAATATCTAGAACGTGTGGAAAAATATTGCGACTCCGACTTGCCTATTTCAGTTTTCTGTAGAACAGAGCAGAACATCTGAACAAAAACAGCCTTGCGGTGGAAGGCCAATTGTGTTACCATGGATCCGCAACTATCCAGCACCACTTGCTGGCCTCTTCATAGTTGTGGTAGACTAAGAACCGGCCTAGGCGATGTATATGTTGACAGCTAACTTACAGTCGGGAGAAGAGAAGCCTTTGAATAATAAGAGGCATGTTAAACAAAACAGCCCCGTGGAACGATAGAAGATGCACGTACAGGTACCTGTCAAAGCGTTTGGCACCTAAGAGTACTTTGGGGTTTACCCCACTGTTACTGGTGACGTGTTCCTTGTCTTGGGTTAGTCAATTTGACAGCACTTCGGCCAGGGAGTGGATGGAGCATTGTGTATCAACCTTGCAAAACGCATATGCCATGATATGGCAAGTAACACAGCTGCTTCTCCTCTGAAGTCCTCACCGGTCACAGTGACAATTAGTTGGCATCTCAGTCATATGAGCTACCCACCATGCGTGGAGGGCCTCTAGATCACCACCGTGCGCACCTTTGCTTCTAACCTAGTTTTCTCAGAATGGTGGTTGGTTGGGTTCCAATGGTGAACCAATATGCACCGCGCATTTATAACCCGGTTTTGGGTAGCCAACTACCCGTGGATAAACAACTGTGGCACAAAGTGGGGACAAACCACCCGTGAGATGTCCAAATCAAGCAAAAACCAATATGGTTATCATCCTGTGAGCGGTTACCTGTTCGGCCGTGATATCAAAACGTGCAAAGTGGTGGAAAATGTGACGGGCGCGGTGAAAGATAACATGCACGAAGATTTATTGCGCTTATGGTGTATACCTTTGATATTTTCTTCTATTCTTGTTGTGCGCGTCATTCCAGGTTTTGTTGTTTCGGTTTTGCGCTTATACTGCCTTTTTATCATTTGAACGCGAAACGCTCTTTGACCTGGTCATCGTTCGTGTTGTTTAAGTCAATACTTCGATTTCACCATCCTGTGGCCGCCTTGCCTCGAGTCCATGTGGACTTTGGGATCCGGTGAAAAGAAGCCGACGTAATCCCACGACTTGAGTATTGCATTTGTAAGGTTGACGTTGGGGAAAACGCTTTTCAGCAGATGCTTCGCTTGTGCCTGTTCATTTTTCTTCATAATGGCAAACGTGTCGTCCACGTGACATTTTCTGTTTGATACCTGGTAAACAGTCTGTTCCAGTTTCTTCATTGTAATTTTTGCGATGAATCCAGAGATTCGTGATTCCGTTGGCGCTTCTTTAAATTGTTCACAATATACTCCATTAAACTCGGGAGAATTCAGTCCGCAGTGGAAACGGAAGAGAACAACAAACTGGGGTTCATGGACGTGCTTTTCAAAAAGTCAACTGATGGCACACTGCAAACTGAAGTGCGCAGGTAGAAACGCACACTGACCAGATTGTGAACTACTGAAGCAACCATCCGAACTGTCATAATTGAAGCCGTTTTTGAATTTCATCCAAGCGGATCGGGCCGCACTGCGACACAACAAAGTCGGAGAAGAGGAGAAGAGTATTTATCAAACATTCCAAAATACTGGCTACCAGAAAAACTTCATATGAAAATGCTTACGAAACCAATAGTAAGATGGTTTGCCAACGCATCCAAAGCAGAGAAGAATAACGCCGCCGTGCATCAAAAAATCGCGGAGATGACCGCAAATCACTTACGACAACAAGGGCTAACCGTTCTATTTAAGCCTGTAAGCACATTGAGAAGAATTCTCTCGAAGCCAAAGGAAAGGTTAGATGCAATGAAGACGATGGACGCGATCTGCAAACCTTACTGTGACGATTGTGAGGAAATGGAAGAAAACCTGCCATCAGAATACATGAACACAAGGGGAGAAGCTTGCTAGTAGAAGACACGATCTAATGTCACTTGTTCCAACATACGAATACAGAAAAAACATGATATCTTTTGGGACAATGTTCAACTACGTACTCACGCAATAAGAAGAAGGGAAGGGGATTTTGCTGAAGCTTAGTATTCCACAAACTATCAATCAATAAACACATTGAGATTGAGCCAGCCAGACACACATGACCTGTAATGCTCACGACAGCGATCACAAATGTTTTGTGCCTACATATTCAAAGCCAGGCGCCCAAAAGAATTGCACTAAAAACTCTTATCATGCTTGGCGTCGACGTTGACGGCGTTTGAGAAGCATCAGAAGAAAGTAACCCGCTGCGTAAGGTCGCGTGAAGCATGTCTAAAACAGACAGAGCTACAGTACACCAACGGTAAATGACCACCTTCGGGGAGTTTTTCGGGGACCAACAGCCTCTCTGAGTAAAACGCAAACCGCCGTCTGCTTAAAGATGGAGGTAGGTAGTTGACGAGTTAGTTGTAGGTCTCCGTGTTGGGAAGCCCCCTCCAGATTCATCTGCAGCACAGCGCCGTTTCGTCAATAATGGTGCTGTGTACCACAGTTGGTTCGCACTCCTTTCAGTTTATACCACATAAGACGTACGTTGAGGTTGATCTTGATGAAGAGACTGCTGCCCGACTCGTTGTGTTTTAGGTGATAAGAAAACTACATCAGGGCGATATTGCACCTGCGATAGTGGAGTTTTACTGGGTTATCTTTACAGGTTTCCCCGTGATATCTTCGTCCACCGATACAGACCAATCGCGTTCAGCCAAGCAGCATTTAAAGCTTGATTTTTACACAAAAATTGAACTTGAACAATTTCAAGGAAAACGTTTTTGAGTGTTGAGAAAAATTACAGGGCTTTATATAACTAGCATGAAATTTTGCAAAGTCGCGTGAGTTTTCACGGTTCAAGCAAAATATTTTGGGTATATGTCTGAGGATCAACATCCATCACGCGGTTAGGCAGGGTGAACTTTACATAGCTGAACCAGTGGAGCCAGAAGAGTGAGATCCGTGATAATGCAAGACGAAGTGCGACGGCAGCAATACCAATACCCACCTATTGGGTCCGTCCGTATTTCAGGCGACATTAAACTGAAAATAGCGAAACATGCACGGCCCTTTTAATACCGAGGACTCCACATCCATGTGCGTCCCATATGGGACTTATCACAGCCTGACCCTGTGTGCTGTGTGGTGTGTGCTTGCGAATAAGACGGTGTTGTTCTGTTTCTTATGAAAACACATATTTAAATGCGACTTTAATTAACCCTCGCCGCCCATGCCGATTTCGTCAACCGCCTTCAATAATTTCGATTAGGTCTGACCCACGTGAAATCACAGGCTGCGATGATTCGCCGACTGAACGACTTTTGCAAGTGGTTGAGAGAATAATTCCACAACAGGAGAGGGAAACCTCCAAGCCAAAATTTGGTGGTCGGGGAGCCGGTCGATTGATACATGCTGTCGAGATAGGAGATTTTGTGGGTTTGAGTGGGGTTGATTCTGACGCATCGTACATTGGGACCCCGTGAAAAGTCTCAGAGGTGACCGTGCCATGTGACTTGCCGCCATTTGAAGATTTGATGGATTGCATGTCGCATGGGGCGTAGGAGACGCGAATCGGGTTGTATGTCTTGGGAGGAAGCTAGTTTATTCCCGTCTTATACACAACGGCACTGAGACTTGCCAGGTCCGTGTGATTCCGAGATCCTTCTTGTTAAAGAGAGAAGATAATAATAATAGGGCTACTGAGTGGAACAGGAACGTAGATGCCGGTTAGTATTACGGAATAGTCTGCGGTTTCTCGGAGCGCTCTGCTGACCGGCCTAAAATAGCGGATGGAGGTAGAGGACTGGATTGCTTGGTTGCGGTGCGCTTATTTTGACACAATGAGGGGATGTACGAAGGGGAGCCAGGGTCCAGCGGCTACCCAGAGGAGGGAAATGGGAGTGTTGGTATTGTATGCTACTTGGATGTATGCTGAAGTATACTTGTTCTGGAAGGAATCAGAAGTATACCCTGCAGTTCTTAGTTACGTCGTATCAGGAGCACTTCAGCCTCGGGTGAGGCTGTCATGCCTTCAAATAGATCAGTTAGGATTGTGTAAGTAAAGGTCGGTGGCAATATATCCATAAAAAAAGGATGAACTGGATGAGATTCAAACCTGTACGAAAGAGTAGGGGGAGGCAAGAAACGGTCCTAAAGCACAAGGTGTTAACAAACTTCAGATTCTGAGGTTTAAAAATCTCTAACCGGACACTGAAGATCATAGTATGTTCTGTTTACAAATGTGTACACAAGAGCTGGCATTTGGCGTCCAAGGTGGAAGCCCTTACTTTACGGGAATGTCAATGTAGTTAAACATGGGTGAGTTTCAAATAGGTAGAACTGTTGCCTTTTGTGAGCTGCGAGTTATAAGAATCGGGAGAAGAGAGTGAGTAAAGCTAGGCTTGAGTAATACATTTCATGAGAAAGTCATCAAGGGACTGACACCGACAAGCTTAGGCGTCGGGAAAGCCCTCAAAATTAGGGAAAAGCCAGAGAGCAGGATGAGCGTAGCTGTCTGAAAAACGTTCTAAACAAGTAATTAATTGGTATATCATTAGGCAAAGCTCCGTGAATGGGCTAGGGTCCGAAAGGATTTTACAACAGCTGACCTTGAGGATTTAGCTTCTTGGCTGCATGAAGTGATTGTAAACCTCTCTTATCTCTCCGTTAAAGCGAACTTGGAGGCTTGAAAACGAGGTTAATATGAGATACAGTGCAGACATTCAGAAAGAAAAGTGTAGTCAGCAGCGATATGGTCTCGGTCAAGCAGAACGGGTTAGCAGTTTTCAACAAATAAACACTGTCAATATGTAGAATAAGGACGTGTTCTGGGAAACTAAACTAAGTGACGCAAGAAAGCAAAGGCGAAGAATTCGGAAGTTTTGAGATTTATCAAGAAAGTGGAACGCCACACGGCAAAAAGGAGATACAAGCCTCAAAGTATGAGGATTTCCGTTGAACTTAATACATGAACCGTTGCAATTTCAGAGGTAGCCTTAACCGACCCAGAGCTGCCACCTTGACGTGGTGGTCATTTAGGGGTGCTGAAGTTATCATGTGGGACACATTGGCTGGAAAAGCACAATGGTGTCTCCCTCAGGCGACCAGCATGCCCAAATTCATAGAAACAGCGATGCTGTCCCTCCCTGAGGATGGGAAAGTGGGGAAAGATCGGCCCTAAGATTCGCACAGTCCGGTAATCCAACGGTTGACCGTGACCACTGGCACACTATTCAACACGGTTAAAATACTTTTAAAATCAGAGTTTGGTGCTGTTCAATAGGTACACGCGGTGTACAGCTGCATCCCGAGTGAAATAGTGAAGCCTTACTCCCTGCGTTCTTGGGCCAGGCCACATCCTGCAGTCAAGTGGCGATGAGAAGGATACCTTCTGTCGAGGAATATCTGGGTTCACTCACGAAGCAGAAAACACTGATATTGTGATCCTCGCGGTCGAAATGAATGCCCCAGCCGGTCGTCTCGTCTCCCTGGAATCACATTGGGCGGGTGATCTGGAGTCATTGCTTGTGTCATAGGGACTCTTCCAGCTGTGCGCTGATCATGAATTGTTTTAGGAGGGGCCTAGAAGTTTGCATCGCGTAAATCAACGGGCACCAACTGCAAATTAACCGTGGACCCGGTCGGACCACCTGGCCAACGGCCACTGGTAGGGGCCCACAATTCAAGACTGTCGTTATTTCTGGGGTTATGCAACTTAATTCCCATCGCGCCAAGGAGCGTGCACGCTCAAATGTTCATTTTTCCTTACGGTCCAAAAGGTCAGCAAGGGCCACACCAATCGTTCTTCGAACAAATGTCATAGTTCGGCAGTATCGAGTTGAGCTAGCTCAACTCGATACTGCCGAACTATGACATTTGTTCGAAGAACGATTGGTGTGGCCCTTGCTGACCTTTTGGACCGTAAGGAAAAATGAACATTTGAGCGTGCACGCTCCTTGGCGCGATGGGAATTAAGTTGCATAACCCCAGAAATAACGACAGTCTTGAATTGTGGGCCCCTACCAGTGGCCGTTGGCCAGGTGGTCCGACCGGGTCCACGGTTAATTTGCAGTTGGTGCCCGTTGATTTACGCGATGCAAACTTCTAGGCCCCTCCTAAAACAATTCATGATCAGCGCACAGCTGGAAGAGTCCCTATGACACAAGCAATGACTCCAGATCACCCGCCCAATGTGATTCCAGGGAGACGAGACGACCGGCTGGGGCATTCATTTCGACCGCGAGGATCACAATATCAGTGTTTTCTGCTTCGTGAGTGAACCCAGATATTCCTCGACAGAAGGTATCCTTCTCATCGCCACTTGACTGCAGGATGTGGCCTGGCCCAAGAACGCAGGGAGTAAGGCTTCACTATTTCACTCGGGATGCAGCTGTACACCGCGTGTACCTATTGAACAGCACCAAACTCTGATTTTAAAAGTATTTTAACCGTGTTGAATAGTGTGCCAGTGGTCACGGTCAACCGTTGGATTACCGGACTGTGCGAATCTTAGGGCCGATCTTTCCCCACTTTCCCATCCTCAGGGAGGGACAGCATCGCTGTTTCTATGAATTTGGGCATGCTGGTCGCCTGAGGGAGACACCATTGTGCTTTTCCAGCCAATGTGTCCCACATGATAACTTCAGCACCCCTAAATGACCACCACGTCAAGGTGGCAGCTCTGGGTCGGTTAAGGCTACCTCTGAAATTGCAACGGTTCATGTATTAAGTTCAACGGAAATCCTCATACTTTGAGGCTTGTATCTCCTTTTTGCCGTGTGGCGTTCCACTTTCTTGATAAATCTCAAAACTTCCGAATTCTTCGCCTTTGCTTTCTTGCGTCACTTAGTTTAGTTTCCCAGAACACGTCCTTATTCTACATATTGACAGTGTTTATTTGTTGAAAACTGCTAACCCGTTCTGCTTGACCGAGACCATATCGCTGCTGACTACACTTTTCTTTCTGAATGTCTGCACTGTATCTCATATACTGTGCTGGTAGCGAGCACTTGAATGAAGCATAGCAAAATGTTGGAGGAGATATTCAAGCAGTGTCCAGTGCTGTCTGCTCGACTTCTCCGATTCAACCACAAGACCACTGGGTATCGTCAAGATCGCTAGTCCTAAATGACGCCAAGAAATGCATACCAGCAGTCAGTGATTAAATTAGCGCGCGCAAATCCATCAAACGCAAACAGTAAAAAAGCTAAGAAGGGACCGAGAGCTGTTGTGGACACACATCAAAATCTCGTGAGATGGAATGGAATTCACTACCGAAAACTGCAGTGCCCCATACCAACTGATAAGATCGGCTGGCCATAGGAGAACAACGGTCAGGGAAGCGACGAAACGTCTCGTTAATTTACCTGCATGAAGGCCAACACAAAAGATAGACCGAACGGTTCTACGTACAGCTCAGTGAACATTCCTGATCATCCCTGACGGCATGCCACCCACAAGTTGGGAGTAAACATTATTATTGTTATTATTATTATTATTATGACTTATAACCCGAGATTTACGCTGTCTGACCTACCAACATTTCACTCTCTAGAAAACTTCGAGGAATGGTTTATCTGGCCTCCTGCAACATAACCTCTGGATATATTGCATATGGGTGAAGTAACCCTTAATTGCCCGTCGGAAGAAGAAGTGAAGTACAAAATATCCATACTGAAGCGTAGGAGGGAACCAGGACGGGATGGTTTGCATCCAAAACTTTCAGAAAAAGCAGAAAATCCCTGGTGACCCATCCACCATAGCGTATAGGTGCGATATGTAGTGAAGAGAAAGTGTCCGCAACATGGGGCATGTCGACAGTTGTTCCCGTCCTCAAAGAGGGTACGCGGACGCTGTGCAAAAACCGTCGTGGCTTCAGCCTTGTAGCCGTAGCTTCAAAGATGCTCCATGGTCGTATCATTCGGGGGTTGACTGAACACAGGGCGACAAATTCGTGAAAACCAAGCTGGGTTCTTTACTGAAAGTGATACATCAACCACAAGTACACCCTTCAACAGATTTTGGAACAGCGCAATGCTTCCATCCCCCAGCGGCCGTTGTATTCCTTGACTTGAAAGCTTACTTTGACTCCGCGAACAATGAGACACTATGGCAGTCTGTGGAGCAAAAATGTTCCTTGTAAATTCCTGGCCCGGCTATCTCAGAAAAAGGCGATATTTACATCAGCAGCTTTTGTGAACCTGCACCACATGTGGCGTAGGCGTGACACAGCTTAACTCTCAGGAATCGATTTCACAATGCTGTGATGCGCTTCGTACTTTGTATAGGGCAGAAACTTATCAGCTGCGCGCTGGGGAAATTAGACTCTTTCAGCGTTTGACCATTTATATCTTCGAAACGTCGCTTGAATTTTGCGGGAACACCGAATAAGAAATGCTGACGTACGGCGAACGTTTTTCCGAAGAAAAAAATCACCCACGGTAGATCGACTGATTACACGTCATAGGTTGCGCTGGCTTGGTCACGTCCTCCGGATGCCAGTAGACTTATTTCCTTCAAGTGCTCCTTTTGCACAATCACATGAAGTATGAAATGCGTTTGGTGAAGTAAAATAATGACTTTGCAGCGAAGTCCGAAAGCCATTACCAAAAAACTCAGCAGCGCCGGTTGTTGCCGCCTACATTGATGGGGACACCGAGACGGGCGCATTGATGGCCAGAGACATTGTAAAGCATAGCACACTCATGTTTTCGACTGCATTCTTGCATCCAAGCTATTTCCTTCAATGTGTGGCTTTTCTTCCCATCTTCTCAATAAAAAATCCGCCGACAACCTTGTATTTACCCGTTGATTACAACGACAACTGCCTACAGTACGCACCTAACTAACTCATCTCCCAAAATCAATGAATTTATGGTCGTTATAACCATATAGTTACAACATACAAGTGGCGTCAGTTTTTAAGAGGGTGTTCGATCGCCTGTGAGTGATATTCTAGGATGCGGTGCATTCTCTATTACCGCGGTCGCTTCTGAAGGTAAAGAACGTCTCCAATTAACGATGGCGCGCACTCTGACACCTGTCGGCGCATTGCAGGCCCAGCTTCAGCAAGATGCAGGCCACAACTCTGTTGGATATGAAGTTTGCAGGGTTGGGACGATTGACACGTAGTACCTTTGACAAATTAATCTTTCCATCGTAAACAGGGTAATAGGTTATGTTGGTAATATTTTGCTCTATGGTACACGGTCCTTTTCACGGCCTATTCAGGTCAGCCCGTATGCCCCTGAGTTGGGTCGGCTCATGTAGCCAAATTCTGTTGTCACTGAACAGCCAGTCACTTGAAGCTCTTCAAAAGTATTCCTCTTAGTTTTTCTGGGTGGTCCGCAAGTGTAGCTGTGCTATTCCATGCGGCGGAAGGGACCCGCCTGCTTACGCCGAACGAACACCGAGAAAAAGAAGACTTCTGAGACAGCGGTAAGTAAAAGTGTGTTGGATTGCATTCGTATCTCCAGGTCCGCTTCCAAAAAGGACGGAGCTTGCCTGATGGACGCCCGGATAGCAGCAGAGTAAGCCAGCAGACAGCGCAACGGCAAGATATCCCACTGCTTGAATGTTTCGTGGTTGACGTCACCGTTAGCATACCCTTCAGTGCTCAATATGTGCGTTCCGTCATGCGATTGTCCTCAGGATGATAAGCTAAGGTTCAACTCCTATTATTCAATATACGACAGTTCTTTCAGCAAAATACTTTCGAACTTTGAACATTCGTTAGTGCATAATTGTTAGGGCACATCCCAGCGTGATCCGTTCAGTAAACACCGCTTTTGCCGCTTTACATGGATCCAGTTTTTGGACTGGAATGGCTTCGTACCACTGTTTGAAATAATCAACCACGTACTTCCTTTCCTCCCGTCAAGCCCTTCGCTTGTCTGAGCCTGCTGTTTACTGCGTCTACCTTATAGACCCGGTATTCTTTTGTAATCCCTCATGATCATGGCTCATGATATGCCACCCACTAGTTAGGAATAAACATTATTATTATTATTACGCGCGCTTTTTGACCATTTTGCGTTACCGCGTTTTGTGCGCAGGCGTGTGTCGCTAACTAAGACCGATTAGCCGTCTTCTCCGGGCTTTCTTTGGACTTGTACTACTCCGTGCAACAAGTTAAACGAAAACCTCCATAATTTGATGTTTATACCCTTTTTATTACGTATTTTATACATGTAGCACCGCATTTCATTGATAAATATAAAAAATCTACAGATTCTGTCTTGCGATTTTGCACGTCACTCAGTTGGGCTTTCCTGAATACGTCGAAGTATTCTAAAAACCACGCATATATATGTGTGACCCCCAGCCGCATGTTGGTCATGTGCGTCAGCTTGGTTTGTAAGTTTGTCCGCTGATAGACGACATGAGCGTCCTGGAAGGCTTTTCCGCTTACAATGGGGAACTCTGCGGCAGTTAACCACCAAACTTGACCGAAGGGCATAGGCCGTCAACGGCTACAAGCCTTACGTTCTTCCAACCTCGCGTGAGTTATCCGAAAATAATGAATGTCACCGAGATGAGAAGTTGAGATTGCAATTATCGAGGCCCCAGAGCACAATTCGGTATTCGTCCAGTCAAACAGATACAAATAGCAATAGCGGCGCTTTCGCGTATTTTGCGTCCACAAGCACAATGTAGATTCTAGAAGTCTAAGCAAATTAATTCGGTTGCAAACCTACACGTAACTTCCATCCATTGTAAGCTATTCATGTTTCACTCCGATTCGCGACATCTCATTACATTGAGCACTCCTTTCAATGTCGGAGGTTATTGATTACCTTAAGAATGCGCTCAATTAAACAAACCGCCCATGCAGAACAATTCATTAGGCATAGATATTCCTCACTAATAAGTGGCAACCTTGGAGACTTTGTAGTTTTTAAGAATTAAGTTCCATTTTGCGAATACTGAGCAGCTGTCAAGGTTCAAAAGTTCATGGGATAGAACGCTTGTTGACATTGAGCCTACGAAGTGGACAGAGAAAGGCGGGTCCAGACAATGGGCAGGTTTGCTCAAGAAAAAAGGTTGATTTTAGCAAGAAAAATATCAAGATGCATTGAATGAGGACAAGCGACGTTATGGGAGCAGCAATAAATCGACAGACGTTTAGAAAAAAGAAAAGTCGAGACCCGCTCCAGCGTACTTTTTGGGATCTTTTTGCTTACTCCACACGGGGTTTAGGCGGGATTTAGGGTTTAGGTTTAGGTTTAGGTTTAGTTAGCAATGCACGCAGTACGCACTAGTCACATTGAATATGTTATGTATTTTAGTTAACAATGCACGCAGTACGCACTAGTCACATTGAATGACTTGCATCTTGTTGACTACCTGCCAAAAGAATGAGCTGCTGGATATACACAAGTGCACATATGTGGTATATGTCTGGATGGTACGACAGCCGGACTTTTGTTGATTTGTCATTTGGTTCCTCCACTAGATCATGCTTGTTTTGTAGCGAATGCATTATATATCACTATACTTAGTTGCATTATATTATATTCGGTCAAGAATTATTTTTTGTGCTTCAAGTTTACGTTTGAAAATCACCCACCACAAAACCCTGAGATTACCGGAGTGTGAAGACTCAGACAACGTCAAAGTTGGCTCTCTCTGACTGGTGTTGTGCATACCAAGCTGGTTAATGGTTGGCAATATCCACCCGTACATGAGCGCACAAACTTTTGGTTCTACGAATCATAAGACCTCATTTGAGTGTGTTGGTGGCTTTACACCGATCTCGCAGGTTCATTCTTCGAACTTACTCCCTCAGGTGCACATTGGACATAACGAGTTTATTTGAAGGCGCATACAACTCAATAAAAACCGCTCGCTGCGTTGCCTGGCTTGTGCACGGATTATTGGCGTAGTTCAATATAATGGGCAAATCCTAAAAACCATTACCAAAACGAAAGTCTCACCTGCATTTTTGAGAGCTTGATGGGCCGTTAAGCTGGACGGCTTACCTTACGAAGGCTGAGTGGAAGCTGAGGGCGCGCGTATCTGATTAACCTCAAAAATGTCTCCCAGCAATGTCCTATGGTGAACTCGAGCCATCACATTCCCACTTACGGGATGATTACTCTACCGCTAGGGGAAGGAAAATTTTCAGTATCCAGCTTACAGAGAACTAAGTGGTTCAAGCTGAGTGATATGGCTATTCACCTTAAGTTAACTGACGCTGCATAGATTGGTATCACTTCGTTCTCCAAGCCAGTCCATTCTTCTCAAATTTGACAGTAAAATTGGCATCCGGATGTGTCGCATTCAGAATTTTTCGTGAAGGTGTTAATTGTTTATCTTTTTCAACTGTGGTACCCTAATGCGATTTTATCACCCGGCAGCCACACATCGTCAGGAAACACTTCAATAAAACAAGGGCGTAATGAATTTTTCATGGCTGCAACAACCACCGTCAGCAAAGAAGCTAGCACACTGGGCAAACACTTCTGGGAGAGCGTACAAACGGGGTAAAGTGACGAGTGAAACAATGGGGTGGGACAGTCACTCTGTGTCAAGAGTCCCCTCTCCCATGACGAAAGTCATGACTTCATGACGACCATTTTTGAAAAAAGACAACTCGGTTTAATTTAACCAATTAGTGTCACTTTAGAAAAATTGCCTTTAGACCAAAAGCACCCATCCGATGGTGTGCTCCACAGCCCAACAAGTAATCACGTACACATCGCGGTACACCTCTGCTTGACATGGTAGCTCACATCAATGCTCAGTCACCGTTTAGCCATAGTGCACTCGTTCTGAATATCACCCTCCCATTCCCGTTGTCCCATCGGTAGCTGCCACTTTTATTTCCTACTCCGCGACCTGACTTCACTAGCATTTGTTTGCTGTTTACCTGTCCGAATCAAATGAGCTGTATTACTGGCCTGACTTTCCCCCCAACCGAAAAAAAGATCTGGTAGCCGGAATACTTTATTATTGCACAAGCTGCATTCATGACTGCTTGTTGGTTTCCCCCTGGCAGATCTGGTAGCATGCATGAGGGATGAAACCCCCGTGTGGTGGTCAGATACGCCCTGCAAGGATGGTCGCCCTGTTGCGTTGCACAATAATGCGTTCGTATTCCCGCCACCCCTCTAGTAGCAGGGTGCATTGCCCATCGCCGGTGGTTCCTACACTGGCCTTTAACACAGCAAATCCACAAAAGAGCACCGTTGTTTTCATTTTTGCTACTGATGGTGGATTTGTCCCGGTTGTGTCAGTTATCTGGCAACGCCACAGACAACAGGTGACAAAAAACTGAACTTTCATCTGTCAAAAAGATTCTATAAAAAAGCGCACATGGGGCGGCCGTACATCGACGTGCAAAGCTGCAGCTGCCTTCATCATAGTTGGGGTTGCATCGCACCAATGCCTATCTCGTCAATCAAACAGAACACACACCTAACTACTGCGCCAATGAGTGGATATGAAAAAATGAATAATATATACGCAATGAGATTCTCAAAACCACCACTACCAGCACACAAGGCTAGCGCCTAAAGACTTTCTCGCGATGCACCACTCGTTGAGTGAAGCTGATAGTAGTGCTTCGGGGACTGGTGACCATCATTCTTACATTCACTTTCATCCTAGAACATGGTATTGTCCAACTCATAGAATAAATTCCAGAAAATATAGTCAACCATCTCCGAAGCTCCATTCCCGTCAGTTCTTGTGTTTGACTTCCCTTAAGACATATCGTCTCTGCGTAATAATAATAATTTTTCTGTCCACGACTATTTTTGAAAAAAGGGATTTAATCTCAGCTAGTTAATGCCAACTACCTTAAATGTTAGCGTCTACACAGTTAAAAAAAAACGTTTATGCAAGTTTTCTAGACTTTGAACTCCTAGTACACAAAGGCGCTGTTTTATTCACATAGGTCCATCATAAGCATATTTAGAAAACGGAAAACCATTTGCAGCATTTAACTACAGCTTATAATAAACCATTCTGAGTTAAAAAGTACTGTCATTTCCCGGAACCGCTTTGTTTAATCGTTACCGGATATGCAAACCTCGCGAGTCAATTGATCATGACTAACATTGTGCAACGAACTGAGACGTTTTTCTGTACGGTTAGCTATTCCTTCGGAAAAAGTTACATGCGCAAAATGCATCATTTCTGGCTGAAATTTCTAACTGTCTGGAAGCTTCACAGTATGATGCTTGTCTAACGAAGCAAATGTTTGTAGTCCATCTTTTTGCCAAGCACGCCACATTTTGTGTGAAGTGAAAAGAAAACTTGAAAACTTCAAAAAATCTACAACGGCCGGTAATTGAACTCCATTTTTGTGTTTTAAAAAATTAGTGCAATTTTTGTGTTGACCTGAATTATTTCGTGATAAAGGTAACCACTTCGCTGATCACCGCTTACACTTCCTGTGACCCTGGCCCTAAGCACAACTGTCCGAGTCCGAAAGAGCCTCATCGATGGTTTCAGGCTTTAGTTCAACTCGACCGTCCAGATCGTGGCAATTCTGCCGCCTCACCAGATACATTCTTCTGTTTTCTCATTTTCCGCAGTTTGAAATTTTCATATCACGTGTCGGGCAGGATGTCTCTTTTTTGCCCGCCACCTTCAAATCTTAACGATCTGACCTTGTCTCAGCTTGGCATTTCCCGCAAAAGTGGGACGAACTCCTGGTAATTGTGTTTCCTTTCCCATACCGGTTTAGGCGTGACCAAGTCTGCATCGCATAATGCCCACTGTTTATGACACTGCCTTTTTTAGCGCAAGCCCCAATACCCGCAAATCCTCGCCGTCGTGATTTATTCTGACTGTAACCGTTGGGAATAAACATTATCACTAGTAAAACAAAACAAAAACCCCTGACTGTCATCTATGTTCTCTGCTGATGCTATCAAAAATTCTTCCACGCGTCCTTACGAGTTTTTTATGTTTCCTTGTCTCGGCAACCCCGAGTATTTTATAATTGTTTGGGGCTGTATTTTAAATATGACGAATATTTTATGGTGTCGTCTCTGCTGAAAGCAAATGAACATATTATGTTGGAGCATGGTGCAGCTTCAGTTGATGACAAAATGTTACTTTCAAAACTCCCAACTAACCCAGACGATTGCCCATATTCGCCGAACCAAGCGGGTATAATCAACAGTTGGGTGCCCGGTGTGGCGCACACCACTCATAAGATTCACCAAGGCGCACACCATTCGTAAGACTCGCTAAGACGCACACCTGATTGGCTAATGTCAAATCGTAAAAAATGTGGTTTACACAAGGGTGGCCGCATAAAGCTGCTTCTAGTGATGTGGTAGGCTCAGTAATTTATAATATCCATTCTCGCTTCTTCGGCACCTGCCCAGAAAAGTTAGCGTTGGCGATACCCCGGCCAGCTTGCACAATGAAACGGTGGTCACAGGTGTATAATGATCGGGAGCAATCTGTCACCAGATTAGCTAAACGACGCAGTGTTGTGACAGATTACATCTAATCCCTTGAGGGAGCAGAAGGTGTACACAATAATCTGTTGGTGTCTAAGTTCCTCTGTTACAGTTCTGGGTAAATCCGGTTGTATCACCAGCTCACACTGGAATTGCCTCCACGCAAAAATGAAGCTACTGAATTAGAGAACTTGGACAACCCGGAGAGGATAAAGGGGTTGGTGTCGGGGGGAGTAATCTAGTAAAGGAGATTTATGAAAATTACAGGAAGGTTCGTCAGACGTGACAGAAACGTCGGACAAAATGTCTGTTGAGCTCGCGATAAAGTTGTTGGATATTATTGAGTAACTTTGTAAGACCCATAGAGCAGCTGAGGATCTTACAGGACGATTGCGGCTGTTGGAGTATACGCAGTCTGTATCCAGTAGACAATGGGAAGAGACGAACGTGGGTAGTAGATGAGTTATTGAGAACTGTTTGGAACTGGTTTTATAGAAAACCGGGTTGGTAAAAATCGTAATTAAGCGAAACATACAAGCAATAAAAGCGCAATCAACAGGAGCAGAAAAATGGTCAATGAAGTAGCAGGGTATTTTGGAAGCAACGGCTGGTAAGCATCAGACGATGCACAAAAGTACCGATGCCTGCAGTCAGTCGGTGTAAATTGGCCGTATGACGGTGCAGAAAACAGTCAGCACGTCCGGGAGGCAAAGAAGTGTCTTTGGCTGACGGCACGATGCGGTAGCTTGTGTCGCGTGACCAATCGGATTGCGCGCTGAGGTCTACCTAGGACAAATCTCAACAAAAACTATCTGGCAGATGCGGTGTATAGGTGATACCAAAAAAGGTCCTTCCGAGGCGTCGGGATGGTTTAGCGGGTAACACGCTCGCCTGTTGTTCGGAGAGCTTTGGTTTCGACCTCTGGTTGGCCCGTTTTTTCGTCAAAGCGGGGGCTCGAAAATAGGTAGATCCGACACGAACTTGCAGGCGAAAAATTGACATCAGTTATTAGAGAGTAAGCAGACTTTAAGTAGGAGTGAAACCGAGGAAACAAGCAGCAAGGGAGCAAAACGGCGTTACGTCAGACGGGCGTAAATCACCTTACTCATGAGTAGTCAGAAGACAAAGAAAAATAAACGCTGGTCACTAGTGATTCACAGGTGGAATCAACAAAAAGAATCAGTACACAAGTTGTGAAGACCGAAGGCCACCGATTTCTTTCGATAGTTGGTGAAATACGTCTCCATGAGAAACTCTGACTGGCAATATTCTGGCGAACAAATCAACAACTAACAAAGTAGTTACCATTCTTAACGATACCACGAAACAGTGTCGTCCACACAATGGGCGAACAGGAAGACTCACAAGGAGCCACGTTACCGGAATTTTGGAGAATGAAGGTCAAATGTGGGAATATTCGCGCATGCACTGACTTCTAAAAGCACAAGGAAGACAATACCACTGCGGCAAATCGCATCACTCTCAGGTACGGCAACATATAGACTCTTGAAGAAACCATGGTGGAGAGTAAAATATTTCCTCAGTGGACCGTAGTAACCGGTCGAAAACGCGCACGATCTTTTTGCTAAAATTGAAGTATGCAATCACAAAAGAAAGTGAAATGACGTGTACTCTCTGTTCAACTTTGTGGAGTGACTTTGACCACTTTGCAGTGGTGACGTTGAACTATTAGGCAGCTGTGGATTTTCCAGGGGATCTCTGAAAAGAAAGGACATCTGCAAGCTACTCGACTCCTGCTCCACCACATACCATGCATTTAGTTTCGGGGTCCTTTGCTGGGATCACAAAGTAAAAATTAAAGCGCACTGTTTTAAGCAAGTTCAACCCTAAATTGTGGATCCGTTCCATAGACTATACTTTTGTCACTGTAAAATATGTTCATAAACTTTGTCACATTACCCCCCCGCAAATGCGATTCATATGGACGAGCAGTATTTCCCTTGGAACCTGTTTGAGAGCACCTTTATACTTTAGACCAGCAGTTGGCATGTGTCCCCAGTTTTTGGGGCCTTAAACAGTCTGCGCAAGGATGGGTGAAAAATTGGACAAGACTACAGGAAACCCGTTGCACCAATGTGGCGTCAAATGCTCTAGACCACAAGCATTTGTCTGATAATTGATTCTCCTCTAGGGAAGATGCCTTTGGTTTTGCTGGTTAGGCTTCACGAAAGGTCTGAGTGTTTAGCTGGCTAATTCCTATCACAGATATCTCAAATTCTATCTGATCTAGTTTTCCAGAACATAATGAGAAGAACTTGACTAAAGGTGATCACTGCGTAATCTATTAGCATGGAACTTAAAACAACAACTCAACTACAAGGTCACCGCTACTTTCATTCTTAATTTAAAAGGGTTAAGTTTAATGCGACATGCGATTCATGCACAAGCCAGCATTCTGATTGGTTAGTTGTGCACAAACCAGGAAGCGCGCGCATTCAAACTGCATTTGTGCACAAGCCAAGAAAAAAACGAGTTAGATGGTCAAAGTGCCTAAAATAAGGAAAGATGGACTATCATTGCAAGCGAGAAAATAGCCTGAAACAATTTAAATTAGATGGTCAAAGTGCCTAAAATAAGGAAAGATGGACTATCATTGCAAGTGAGAAAATAGACCGAAACAATTTAAAGATTTTATTTCAGGAGGTCTCGGTTTCTCCTCGAGAAATGTGTACAATTTACGTTTATATAATGAATAAGTGAACTTAACATCACGAAACGTATCCGCGTCCCTTAAAATGCCCTTCATCGACCTGCGTTTCTTCACACAACCTGTTTGTGACTACCCACATCACTTCTTCCAATGAACGTTTGGCAGGAACTCGACATTTGCCTTTTTGGGAAATCTCGGTTCAGACTTAGCAATAGTCCCGGTTATGTATACATATCCTAGACTTTTCGCACTTGGAACTTCAAGTTCCTTTCACCTTAGTTAATCATATTTTTATGCTGGAAAAGCCGTAGTGCCCTAAGAGAAAACATTTTGACGGGGGAAATCGGAAATGGGGACGACGTGACCGGGGTTTGAACCGCGAACCTCCGGGTCCGAAAGACCGGGCTCATCCCACCCAGCTACCGAGCCACGAACTGCCATTAGTGCATATGTTTGCTTGTAAGTAGCAGTCGTATGTTTTGGCATGGATTACGTGACTCGAAGCAGCCAATCATTTGCTTGGGTTTGGCTTGTGCATGAATCGACTTCCGTTTAATGCAGTTGAAACTCGACTGTATCTGCTTACACGACCTTATGTGTGTCTCTCCCTCTCTCTCCCTATTGCAGGTACCAGGGACGAACCACCACGAGCCCCGGACAGGAAGCAGTAGACTGCTTGTACACCCCCCTAATTGACCTTGACATATTTTTGTATCCCATCATCCGGTTTCGGTTGAATACACGTGTGTTGTTGCCACGCTCTGGTCCTCTCTCCTGTGTCACCCGACCTGTGCGAACGTGTGCTTTGTGTGCCGTGTGGATTCAGTAATACCAATCTCTATGTCTGCACATTTCAGAACCGACGTGTGCCGTCACTACATCTTCTCGAACGTCGAATACCGCTGACTTCCTGACGTCCCACGCTACATCATCTTCCCAAATAAGAATTTTATACTTGAGAGAGCTGTGGCTCTACTGTCCACAAGCCATTAATGCATTGTAAGGACGTATAGTTGTAAAAATAGCTTGGGGGCAGAAAAACATGAATGTGAAAATAGCGAAAATAACGGACACACTCAATTCCGCATTGGTGCTGAAAGTTTTCAACCCAAGTGACAAGCTCAGCCAAAGGACAAACAACCTACATAGAACTAGTCTATAGCGAATGCCCGTTGGCCACATGGAAGTACAGTCACTCTGTAAAACTATGACATCCAGGCAGTCAGGCACAAAATTTCACTCGTCAGGACTTGAGCGTGCTTTGCTCTGCGATACTGATATCATCATTCTTACTGGATAGTAGGAGGTTCAGACGGTACAAGGCTGACGTAGCATGGATGCATGTGGGACCTGCTAGAGAGCTTTTTGGATATCCAAGTAAGCTACTACAGTGGAGTGCCCAGCGTCCTAGGCTGCCGTGATGAGTTCACGGATGTGAAGCTGGCAGCCACTGACGGATCACTGTGGCAGGAATCCGTACTGTCGGTCATCTGTGACATTTTCAGTCAGGGGAACTTAGTTACTGGGCCCTTAAACAAATGCTCAAGGGTTCTCAATAAAAGGGAAGTATGGTAGATCTCCCTGTATTTGGAAGTAGTTTGTCTGGCTTCGGATTTGAAGTGCAGGCGGACTATAGGTTGCCTCCAATGGGAGGGGACGAAGCCATATTTTATCGAGTGGGTAAAAAGATATAGGATAAAGATTCCCATATCTTGACCGCTTTATCTCAAAACTCGGGGTGGAAGGTCATTGGGAACCGGCGCAAATGAGTCCCAGAAGTTTAGAAGAAGGGAAAAACATCGGCTAGGGTGATGGTTACGTTGCTGAAAGACGTGAACACTTGGAATGCTGACATATGCGGCAGGGGTTGTGAGTTTTAACTTGGGGGAAAAGGCAAGTAGCAGCTAGCGAAGTAAGTGTTCGGATGGTTTGATATGCTGACGGATCAATGATAGGGCAACCTATGATGGAACACAAACAAGCAATCGAATGGCTGTTTGGGGTACAACGCCCACGGAACAGTCGGCTCAGTAATTTGAAGTAAGAAGGGGTTCTGAGGACGTTTCTGTCTCCTCGGCGCTTGAGAGTTACCCTTAAGATCTAATAATGAGAAATCGTGAAATTTCTGATAGTCTCTGCCAGCCTGGTGTATTTTTTATCCGAGGGTTTTAGCAACTTATCATGGCGAGAGACACCGGGGTGAAAACATTTTCTGGAGAAACAGGTTAGAGAGAGGTGTGTATGTTTAGGTAGATGTCGCAAACGCGCTGTATTTGTCGAGAGGAAGAAGTCATCCCGGTCCCAGGAAGCCATCATCATCATCGACAGCATGATATCAGTGTTCAACACCGATGTTTCACTGCCGTGACAACCATGATTTACTTGGAAACCTTATTGTAATGAAAAGAATAGAGGTGGATGGGGAAGGGACTTGGTGCTAGCTTACCACAATCAATCCGAGGTGCCTACACCTCCAAACATTCACTCAGGCAATCTGGATAGAAACTGACAACAAGATCGCCACTGACTTCGGTTTGGCAGCCATATCTTGTAGTGTCTCCAACCAGGCGCAGTGGGGATCACGCGGTCCCCATCCTGGAAAGCGAGTAGCACCGACAGCACCCAAGCGTTTCATAATCTCTTTCATACCCCTTTGCCAGGTCAAAGGTTGGCCACCTCTTTGCTTACGCCACTCTAAATTGGGCATGGAAAACAGCACTCTCTTCGGCAAAGGATGGTTAGGCATACGCAACACATGTCCCAACCAACACAGCTTCTGGTGCTGGACACATTCTTCAGTGGAAGTAGCCGTTGAAGCAGCAGTACTTGCTGCTTGATGGTGGATGCATCAAGAGAGTCAAGCTGATGCTTACGCTTTTCCAGTTTTTCTATTATTACTTCTTAACTTCGTTCCCTTCATATTTGATATTCGCGCATCTGTACATCCCCAACGATACACGCCAGTTTTGTACCCAATGGAGCGAACAGCCGTACGCTGCCTCTTTCACTCTTGCGGGGTCGAATACGACCACCCGTAGGCTTTAAATCGCTGCAAGTTTTGCTGGATTTCAGATGATAACCAGAGCATGAAAGAAAGTGATGCAAATTTACTGCGCCCTTCAGCGGCGGCATCGTTTCTGGAATTTACTACGAATAAACGACTATTCAGTATATTTTGACTGCGACGTATTTCGTTAAACTCTTCGCACTGGCCGCCGGTCGCTTTCACCACTGATTTGAGTTACATACACTGTAAATTAATGGCATGGGTATTTCGGTATTCATGCTATTTAAGCCCGAGTCTCACTTAGTGTTTATCTCACAGGTGTGCTGATTTCAAGCTCCACGCTTTTAATGTAGTGCCGAGATTGATTTGTGTCTGCCGTAGATTCTTGTTGATCGGTACACCTTAGTGAGTGTGTGATTGGTTAACTCCAGTAATTTTAGCCGTAATGTTTTCTCGAATTGATGATGATATGGAAGAACGGACGCCTTGGGATAGATAAAGCTTTGTTTCTAACAACCGGTGACGGTGGACCGATGATTTGTTCGATTTTTCGTAAGCCATCAACACCGATCAGCTACTGGAGGCAATAACTTATTTTCGGCGGAAATCAAAGTGCAACTTACTTCCGACTTCAAAGGGGGTTGAAGACCACTGTAGAAGATAGGCGCATTCCTGCAGAATTTCTTGTTGCACTTCTGGGTGGAAAAGCATTAGAGTCCGTCAGACATCCCACCGGTTCTGAATTTCACTTTTCACACCAAGAACCGCAGACATTCACTGGTACTGAAAATGTCGCTCTGTGGAATCTTCCTAGACGGTTGTTTTTGGAACAGACCTATTCGGGGGTTTTCGAACGCCGTCTGCGCGTCGATGAGAAGACCACTAAGCGTGAGCGAAAATTACGGATCCTTCCGCGTGTAAATACTCCGTATACGAAGCTTTAACTGCAAACTGCAGGACGGTCTACAAGCCATCTCACTACCCTACCAATAAGGAAGTCTTGATTCTATCTAAGAATTGCGCACGACTGCTTTAGTGCACGCCCAAAAATGCTAACGTTTTGGATGTTGCTGGTTAATTAAGTTCTATGTACGATGTCCTTTGAAAGGATGATTACACAGCGGAAAATGATTGATCGTATCAGATTGATCTGACAATATTTAATGATTTGTGAAATTTCGGGTACGACACTTTCTCTCCGATCATTATGACCAGTAGGATCGTGGGAAGTTCTCGTGGTATTTACTTAATAGGTAGAACTTATCCAACTTTTTTTTACCTAGCTGTGTTTTCAAGGTACACACACATCAAAATCTTCAGTTCGGTTTTTCATTGTAACTGTTCCGAGAGAACAAAACGATGTGGGGCAACCAGGTATTTTGTCACAAGGCGGTGTCGCATGGTTGTTGAGTCACAGAAGACTTCCTGGTTGTGATCATGTTGACATATACACTCTTGAACGAATCGAGCAGCAGTTCGTTTTGGCACTCATTCTCGACTCTTTACCAACTGGTACTTGTTACACTTTTAAAGCCCGAATGCGGGATTTAGGTGTGAGCTTTGAACAATGAATTTTATACTATTCTGCAGATTCTAAACCAGGGGACGTTAACACCGTTTTAGCTTTTAATTCCTGAGATGAGACATCTTTGCTTAGTTGGATAATCGTAGACAGACACCCTTGCCGATGGTTTCCATAATGACCCGCCGTGGCCAAAATGTCATTCGTTTTTTTATTTGGTTATTCTGCCCATGCACCATGTAGCTCTCGTTTGGTAAAAAATTGACCTATGATTCCTCACTGAGAATACAATCATCGTTCTGGTCACCGGGGCGTCGGTGGACATGTCTGAGGTCATCAGATTCCCGATGCAGAAGTCGCCAAAAATGTACTTCATTCTTCAGATACGTCTGGCTGTCTCATATTCCGTCATTTTAACAAGTTCGGGTCAGGCGAAAAGCACAAGCACCGACTGACAATTGTCATCCAACACTGAGGGGTTCAAAATCAACTCCGGTACTGTCCATCGCAGTTAAATGGAAAAACTGTTTACCCCTTTTAGTCCATGGGATATATAGACAAAACCTATAGTCCATAGTCTGTTCTGTCCATATTGCTCGTCTGAGTCAGAGTAAATTATCCTGATAATTAGCCAGTCATTGCCGAATGGTATAAGCTTTAACAATTGGACTGAAGTTCCAGGAGTCGAAACTCTGCAATCATGCTCACCGCTGATTAATTCTTAGCACGGATAAAAGAGTTAATTAGTGCTTTTGAGCTTTCCAGCATAGAGTAGCTTTTCTTGCAGGATGAGATCTCCCATATTATGGAAAAGGCTATTTCTCCGGTCCGATAATCCAGTTCCTCTTTCAGTTTCTCATCTTGAAGGTGTTCCAGGACACCAGAAAAACAAACCTTTTTCTATCTTCGTGCATGATTTGTAATCGTTCCACGCGAGACTTTTGGAACAGAACTGTGTGCGACTTGCTGAATTTAAGCCTCAGTGATCGCTTAATGGACACAGACTGAGAAAACAAAGAAACGAGCACTGATTTAGTAGCGAAATCTTTCCAAAGTTCAACTCAAACAAACCTATTAACGTACCCTGTTCAAAGCCTTAACTCTTGAGTCCAAAGAGATACAACCCGGACGAAGAGATTGTTCATGGATTTGAGAGGACATTAAGTTGATTGTGTCTCTGAATTAGTGATATACCCTACTGCCTTGAAATCCTTCAAGCCTCAGGGATGTGTGAGCTCCCACGTCGGCAGATATTTACGTTTTGTACCAGTCAGTTGGTCAAAACTTATTCCGGAACAGGAAAGCGTTTTCGTCAAGCACCGACTGTCCTTTTGTTGGAAAAAAGAAGCCTGAAGTGACTGCTCCAACTGCGGGGGTATAAGCCCTATCCAGGTAGTAGTAAGACTACTGGCTTGAATAATGACGCTAAACCTTGCCTCGACAAGTGAGGTAATGTCCGACATCATCAAACAAGAGTTCATCCAGATACGGGCTGTAGCGATCACATTTTCACGGTTAATCAAACACCCGCTGAACTACAATTTCAGTTTTTCTTTGCTCCAAGGACGACCTCGACTCTTTAAACAAATGTATCCCCCTAAATATATTTGGCCAATACTGCGAACATAATTGAATTTCGCACTTTCTGTAGCGTTGGGATTTACAAAACCTATCCATGTCTCACCGCAACTAGTGGAGTTCATAAGGACGAGCTTCCCTCTATGCTGTATTTGCTCAGTAATACCATGCTGGACTGCACAGCCCAAAGATTTCTGAACTTAGGTGTCGAAGAAAAAATATCCGAAAAAGGCCAATAGGACTGAACTATGTGGGTGACCTGTTTGTTGTTATTTGGTCTGTACACATTCACCCAATCTATTCCAACTGTAGTATCAGAAGTGATCCCTTCCATCAGCATTTGCTTTATACCATCAAACTATCAAGTCTGACTTTGGGATTCCCATTTCCAAGGTACCTTGAAAATTCCGAATCAGAAGCACGAGCCCATCAATCGGTGCACATATCCTGATAGCTGCATCACTAATGATTTCCATATTGTCTAAGGAAGCATACCCCCATCAAATTGTTTCATCTATTGGCGTTCGAAACGCATTTCATTGAGCCTCAGGGGCCATATCTACAAAAGGACCGTGAGGGCAGTCATTGGCAACGGTATATATCTTGGCTGACTCTTTCGGTGGACCGCAAATGTTTTCCAGTATCCTGTCATCAGCACAGCCTCATCAGCATAGCACTTGACAGTTGGCCTAAGCATTCACAAAACGATATGGTCCGTAAGCGAATGAATAATATCGATGGGAAATGCTTGTGAAGTTAAGATAGCTGGGACATGCTTTGCGAATTCATGCTCAATTAACTTCGAATTGTTGCTGACAAAGGGTCTGCCAGGTACAAACCTTGACATGACTATACGAGGCGAAGGTGACTACTGTCGGGCATTGGGATTCTTGTGTCCTCCTTTTTGTTGTATCTGTGAAAGTGACAGTTCGTACGGAATGCTGAACAAGAGGTTAAGTGCATTAAAACTATTCGTTTGTCGCAGGGGAATCTTTGCCGAATTCAATCACGAGAACTTTTGGGTGTGCTATAGGAAAGAGGGATTCGGTACCATTTCGGAGCCAACTTAAATCTACTGAATAAATCTATCTGCGGGGCACTTTCCATCTTAATTAATTTGGCAGCATTACTTAACATTTTCATTGTGAAAAATTTCAACATTTATCCACACTTAAACCTGGAATCACGTCTACTGGTCTCTTATGCGTCAGCCTTCAAAAGTCAACATCATTCCTCATCACATTGGTCTTGCGCATCGGACTTTTTCACGTTGGAGTTTCTCCTTCAGGCGGAAACTCAGCTGGACCTTCAGGGAATGACGGAATTCCTTGGATTTGGCGTCCTCTGATAGCTGTCTACAAGTGCTCATCAGATGAAAGGACAAGAGTAGTGTTTGCGTAGATCTACAAAACGATGAGAGGAACAAAGGACTGAAATTTGAATGAGGTACTTTATATCTTAGGAAGCATTCCAAAACATGTGTGTTTGTAGTCAGCTCGTAGATGCGGCTGAAACTGACTGACTACTTAGAACCACATTTTTCTCTAGGTAATAACAGTTACTCCTACTGATAAGTCATTTAAGAAAACGGTTCGGCTAACTTATTTTGGACAGTTGAAAAATTAGCCGTTTCGATATGTGCATCGGACAAAACATACCTATGACATTTCCAGACTAGAATCCTGCTGTTGTGATAAGGAAAAGCGCTCAGTGTGATATACTCTAAGTCTCACGAAGCTCAAGTCAAGGACTTTTGGTGCAATGCAATTGTATAAGCCAATCGTAAGAGATCGTTGGTTTGTTCCCCCAAGAGCCCTTGATGACCGTTGTACACAACAGTGCTTATAGTGAGGGAAGAAGGAATTTATAAAACTGCATACATTTTACCTGTGTCAATTTATGCATGAAACTTCAACGTCAAACCGACCATGTTCGTTTCTTAACCGAAGCACATATAAAATGGTATGCGGAGCTGAGTAGCAAACACAAAAAGGTGGGATATATGTACATAAACTAGAGCCTTTGTGACGCAAGTCGCTCCTTAGGGGGTAAACGTGACTGTTTTTGTCAATTTGTTGTTCTTACCCATATGGAATGTGTCCCTAACATACTACTAGCACAGCCGGAGTTAATCTGTCGTTGTTCAAACAGCTATACGATGCTGTCCTCTGAAATTGGGAGAAAAATATGTAAACTAATAACACAAGTCTTAGTTCACCGACAGGTGCGCGGTTACAGTACGACCTCAGCGTCCAACGCTACATAGCTAATGGTTTCGCCCGTCTCCTATGATGGTCGCTATAGAGAGGCATTCCCGTATGTTATATACCGCGTTCATATGGTATATTTTTCACCACCATCGACACTGGAGTAAATGCTATTCGTGCAGGTACGTTTACACTTTTTAATGGAGATATCATTTTGCAAGTGAAGCCAATCTATGCTGAACAGCCGAGAAACACTGTAAAGCCGTTTTCTCCTTATTGAAATTTATTAGCAGTGCTCATCTAAAAAAAAACTTCGGGGAGTCTCGAGCCTTCAAGCTCCCAACTAACGCTTCAGGCACTCGACTGTTCGGCCACGAGGTACTGATCATCGGTGTGATTAGCTTGCATTTTGACAAGTTGTCAACAAATCACCTGTGACTGAAGACCCTCATGTTGTGTGCATTTATTGGGATTGTGCATCAGGTAAGATGCATGCTTCGCTTAATAAAGGCACCAGCTGCTGCTGCACGGAGATGAGTTTGATTATCACCGGGTTCGACCTCAAAGAAATCCATCAACTTCTTACTGAATCAGTGGGTTGATTTTGAGAAGATCCCTGGATCGTCCCTTCAGAGTGGACAACTAAAGCCTAGCCTCAGGGGAACGTTCGCTGCGACGGAAGCAGGCCAAGGACCGAGTCTGTGGATGGCGAGGAAATACCAGTCTACAGCTACATCAGGCTACATTTAGGCACCCGCTTATTCGGAAGTCTAAGTTTTTGGTTCGCTGTGGTTTCAAAAGATCAGAATTAACAAGTAAAATACTGTAGACTATTAGGTTTTCAAATGCGACTGAATGGACTTTCTGTGACCACACTGTGTTAACCAAATAGGATAGTACGCTTTTGCACTCAAATAACTCTATTTCGAACAACCCACTCCTGTTCACGCGCAACCATCTTGGTGAGTCCGCCCTAAAGAGGGAAAGCACAAGAGTAAAATTTCGCTCTTATTAGGGTTGGTCAACAGAGTCCAGTGCTTTCAGTCTTTGGGGTGGACTCACGTCTGAGGGTAAACCGTCGTCTGCGGTGTTGCCTCCTCTACGCGGGGTTTTATTGAAAAGTTTCGTGTGAAAGAAACATTCGGCAGCAGACGCTAACGTTGTACCAAGTGAAGCGAAAGTGAGCACTGACCCTAACAACCGTAGAGGTGAGAAGCGACTTAGGAGGCTTAAGCCAATGGCTGCAGCATACTATCAGTAATTTGTGTCAGTGCATGGCATAGTTTGATCTACTGCTAAACACACGCACGGGCTGCACACCAATCCTATCACATAATGCACAGGAAGACCAAAAATACAGGAAGATTACAGAGGTTTTAGCATGGACACAAGCACACACAATGCAAGGCCCCTCCTACACCAATGACAATGGACTGCCAACAATCGCGCAATAAAAACATGCAAAAAAGGGCCGTGACACACAGGAGATTTTCTTATCTGTCCATTGCAGGATACTGGTACTTCCATTCGGAACTGTTAAACGGACGCCTATTAGATGTTCAGTACTCACAGACCTAAGAGATGGTAGGATAGGAAACCTCAGTGACGTGCAAACCGACCGTGCGACTGAGCGCGTGAATTCAGTTATCCCATTTGGAGGAATCACCCAAAGGGAGTGGCCAAATTCGGCCTGTTCTGTGACGTGATCTCTTCTGGAAAGGAATTCATTTTTGAACTGCACCTAAGGTGACTAGGTGGACGTGATCACTGCCGCACATACGACGAATTACTTTTGCCAGGAGTATGCAGTACTGGAAGAGCATCGTCAAAAGGCTGTTTACCACTCTAGAATTCATGAAAGTATCTCGTTTCATCAAAGCGCCTGAGAGTCGAAATTTCGCTGGCTTACTTTTCCTATTTTCCTTAGATTTGTAAGGCAACTTCAAAAATACCACCAGACCATTTTCGCTCCATCAAATTTCCTTCATCATTCTTGTGTGGGAGGTGGAGAATTTGAGTCTATAAGCCGTTTGCATCAACTGGAAGTCAATTAGAAGCCGCAACTCTGAGTAAGACTATCCATTCGGAGAAATAACTATGACCTTCCTGGTTTTACTCATATAAACAGACTGTCGTACTCATCCTCTGTGATCAATCCCTGCTCCTCATTCTAAACCTTAGTTTTTGATTGCTTCTGCACTGTGAAAGGAAAGTGCGGCGTTATTCGCACTGCCATGGTTCATGATGTATAGTCAACAGGTCACGTGCTCCTAAAGAAACGGGGCATATTTATTTTACCTAACTCTCAAGTTTTTCGATAGTTACAGAGCATTGATTCAGTATTTGTCAGCCACAACCGCAATGATTTAGAATATCTTGTGACGCATACAAGCATATGTTTACCCCGTTGGTGATATTCGAATGACCCTGTTTGGGTAGCTGGCCTCATTCACCTCGGGCCAACGGGAATACAATCGACTTCATGGAACACACTAAAATGACAGACAACCCTTGTGCTTGATCAGGTGGCCGCTGATCTATTCGAAGAGCTTGGAAATTAACTTGCAAATGATTCCTCCCAAGTAAACCAGTAGTCCGACACATTGAGAGCCAATAAACCCTGAGTCTGCGGGATCTGTCTGAACAAGTCACTACTGAGACATCCCTTAGCAGTGATATCCAATGGTAAAACACCCACAGCATGAGACAACCGGGCACACACAAAATTGGAAGCCACACCAACGGAACTATGCTAAACGTTTGCTGGGTTTTCAACAGGGATTTAGTTTTGTCAGTGAAGCTGGTCTATGCTGAAAAACCGAGAATCCCCAGCGGTGTCCATCTCACGAAACTCACAGTGCGAACGGCGACCTTCCGACCAGCAGTTGAACACTTAACCGTTTGGCCACGAGCGGCTGATTAGCTCTCATTTGGACGGGACATAGCATCACCACATCACAGGGTCACGAGTGGTGATTTTTCAGAAGGAAGTTTTACTCAGCTTTGCTCGATTGTCCCAGTACTGTGTCAGCAACACTTGAACAAATGAGACCGAAACATCTGTGGGTCAGTGAAAGGCCGCCTGACAAGGCTACCACAAAGACAACCTCGGAACTGACAATAACTCAGCCTAAAAACTTGCCTACAGTCTATGTACGCCCTATCAGTACGGAGGGTGGAGATCCCCTGGTATAGCTCAGTGAGTCAGGGAGGCACAGAAATCGACATAACACGACAAGTTTCAGTCTTCTGGCGATGGCATTGTGAAAACACTGAAGAATGACGTCATCTCCCGACTGCGGAGGAGATCGATGTATTAACAATCGATCAGTTCAACAGAGAAAAGCGGTTAATTTCAATTAGGCACGAGCCCGAGTTTACGTGGGCTCTCAGTATTCGCACAATGGAATTGAATTTTCGGAAGTTACGACGTGTTCCTGCTGGACCAAAACAGACAGGCAACTGAGTTCAGAACACCGGTTCAAACTTTTGAGTCCCATCTAAACGTCCCGGGGTTCCAGTGTTGCTAGAAAGTATTCCACCGGGATTTCTCCGCAAGAGGTATGGTTGCTTCAGTGTACAATGAAATTTGGCAAGCTGCAAAAATATGCATGTTTGATTAGAATGGTTTTCGGTTTTACATACACGTAACAAAATGCAACATTTTGGCGTAAAAAGTTTTATTCCGTTCACAAAGATTTTGCAGATAAGGTGCCCCGTTTATGTGCGATGACTATATCCAAAAAATTCTGTTCTGTAGGCTTCTAGCTATACAATCGGACAGCTGAAGCACATGCAGAGCTTCAGCCGTTAGGATGGAGATGAACCGGCACGCGAAAGAAGGGGATTCTACCCGTTTGAACCCAAAAAATTATATTTTACACATGTACAAGAGGGGAACGGTCCGATTGGGTAAGACTTCGGGGGGTCCATCATTTGTCGCTCTGAGTTTCTTTTCGGAACAGTCTGCTTCCTCCGAGATACAGTAAACCTTCGGATAGGGAAATAGATAGTCACCGTGAATCAGTCTGTGAAAAGAAGCGGTTCGATACGGAATGCATAATGAGTACTGCTTAGTGTAAAGCTGAGCCATACGATCAAGAAACCTGACCACCTGCTCCTTTTTTAAATTTACGGCTAGAAACGTATATAGTCATCGTATGTTGGATATCCAAAGGACAGGGTATAGCTGTTTTGTCATTACTGAGAACCATCGTCGAACCACGACGTTTCTAGTTGAACAATGCTCATTCGAGCTACGGGTAGCTGAACAACAGCATAAGTATTCAAACAGGATGTAGGACCAATCACTTGCCAACAGTATATTTTCACCAACTCCTCGAGTGATTGATTCTCACATGATGATGAGAACAGCCGTAAGACACAAGTCACACCATTTTAACATTCCAGGCTAGATTCATCAGCTGCACACGTCAAGCCGACGAGCTAAGGCATCATATGATGTATTGCTTTGGGGGAAACAGGGATTGGGTCCACTTCTACTGCAATCAGTATTTTATACGCACACGACGATAAGGTTTGATTGGTCTGCATTCGAGTTCGCGCTATCATGAGGAGATTCAGATTACCGCAGAAGATCAGTATAGGAATTTATTCGGTGTGATGAATACGCTTACTTACCTGCGGACAAACCAGCACAGAGTCCAAGATAAACTATGCGTTGCAGACCACTATAACTAGATACTCTCTGCTTGGCTGCGTAAAGGATATAACCGGATATAGCAATAGGAAGGGTTGAACCGATGACACGACAACTAATGCAATTATCGCCCTGAGCAGCGTCCGCATGATGTGAAGAAAGGTGGTGCGCATGTTCCTCAGAGGGTGGCAAGTTTTCTTGACCCGTCATTATCCGATATTTTGTGTAGGACTGAAACGGAAATAAAAGGAGTTACGGCTGGGGCATCATAGAAATCCACAGTATGAAAAAATCCGCAGTAGGCAAAAGAAAACCACAGCTTACTTTGCTTGCCACTCACTCATCTACGTGGTCCCGGTGAGCAATAAAGCCTGTCTCTACATTCTTCTACCTACCTCATCGACAGAACACTCTCGGATGTTTACTCTACGGATTTTTCTCATCAAAAGGATTGCTTATGATCTATTTCTGCGTGCACTCACTGGAGGTTTCGTTCCACCTGCAGTGGAAGCACCAGATAGTAAAAATCGATTGAGTTATACTAGCACAATACGGTGAACGTGTATAACGATCCCCAACTCCTGCCAGTATTAGAAACGGGTAACTTTTGTACCAAATGGTTAAACTACGATAAGAACCGCAAAATGTGTCAATTTGTCGGGTGGATATATCCTTCCACACAGAAAAGAATAGTCATTACTTTTCAAACTTCGATAAATCTATGGGTTTCATGTGCATTAGTTTCACCTATTCCAATGTTCACTGTGCGTTTAGGCACTAAGACGCGAAATCTGTTTTTAGCATCCTTCCAGCGAAGAATTACCGTAGAGAACATAGATGGAAGTTTTACCACGATACACGATACGGATGGAGATTCAAGAGATTTGAGGGACAATTTGCCTCAGTTACTTGAAGATGGAGACCAAATCTTTTTGGCATCGGACTGTAAGATCGATGATCCAAGCGGATCTGTCCTAGATGCTGGAGCCAGGGATCACCTGCTAGTCCGCAACCTGGTCGAATTGTATTAAATAAAACACCAGGTTTTGTGAAGCGAAGATCGAGTTCCCAAGACAGAAAGAAGGCCTGTCTGACGGCTTACTGCGGACCAGTCTAGAGAAGTGATCTGCGACTTAGTTACTTAAAACAACTGTATAAAAAATAAACCTCCTTGTGCCTGTATCACTTGCTGGTGCTTACAAAGTCCATTATCCATCCAGCGAGGAGCTTCGATCTCAGATAGAAGGGTATCCTGCGTTCCACAAAAAAAACAGTCTCTGTAATGGGATATAAAAAAACTACATTCTACGCACACAGCTTCTGCCAAGAATTCCACTCCGGCATACTGAACTTCACTAATTCCCATTGGTTCTTGTCTTCCAATGGATCCCGTAGAACAATTCATGTGACAAGGTGGGTGTGAATGAGGCTGCATCTTCTGGGAAAGTTATGCCACCAAGTTCCAAGAAAATCACCAAAGCGTACAGCAGTTTTCTGCATCCTGTCTTCAGGAATACAGCCATATTTGTGTGAATGCCTAGTTTGCCCATTCGATATACTCTCATTGCAGGGTCGAGCATCAATGGACACGAATACCCACAATACAAATACCAATGATAATAAATAACCATTCAACTGTAATCCGCCTTCGTTACTCACTACGCCGACCGGGAGAATTGGGAGGGATAAAACACTGCCCATTCTCCAAAGCCTGGATGCGAGTAGCCGAAATGCCGGGATTGGGCTCGAACCAAGGACCTATCAGTCATTAAGTCATGTCTTGATACCTGAGCTATCGTAACACAGAAGGGAACCCTAATTGATCGGTTTTCGCCTCTTATACCACATCATGGTGCTGTGGGCAATAAAACGCCACATTTATGAGTTTTGAGGTCCTGTTTCTTGGTGTTTGCTGAGAAGACTTATCTTTTATTCGTCTTTTCATGTCACAATGATGCAAGATGTTACGTAAAACTCTCGCTTCGTTTGCAATTTCAATAGGGGTTCAGACTAAAGTTCGGGGTTCAAAAGCTGATGAATACGAATAGGTACGTCAGATAATTTGGTAGGACAGCGGCTAAAGGGAGATAAACAGTATAGGAATTTGCTTATTGTTGCTTGCCGTGGGCACATGCATAAGCTGCAGTGGACTGAAGGAAATCACAGTTACTTTCCAAATCGGTAGAGCCAAGGCAGCTTTATCAACCTCCAATGCTCCAGTGTGACGTCAATTCATCTGTAAAGTGCAGAGTATACTCTGTGGCAGTCCGATCCATACGACAGGTGGAAGGGAACAAATGTGCACCATCGTATAGTTAGTATTCACAGCACCAGGGGGGCCAAATAGCGATCAGATCACGTGAATTAAGTGGATTTTGCCGCTTGATTGATCGTGGGTCAATTGAACTTGAATAGCTCCCAACACTTGCTCTGATTGTGGAATTCCCAAATAGTATACCTGCCAGTCGGACCGACAAAATGAAAACGTCAGCAATGTCACTACTCAGTATATATATATATATATATATATAGGCTAATAAACCAACTAGCTACCCATAAAAAAGCAGTTATTTCGCTAACCCACCACGTGCAGTGAAGTGACTTTAATCAATTTAGTCTTGGTAATCACAGGCCAAATAAAAGTAGCTCGTTTGACCGAGGCACGCTATTTCCGTTAATTACACATTGATCGCGAACAAATCATGAAGTCACGGTCCTCAGTCCGAGCAAAAGCGTTAGTAACAACCTGACCGCACAGAACGTACGACCTCATAATCGGTCGTTTCCATCCTGGCTGGCCAGCCATGATTAATAAGCTGCACACATTTGCATGTCGCGTACATTCGTAGAAAACTGTTCACCGATGATACATCACGCTGCAAAAGCTGTCAGCTCAGAGCTCGGTGTTTTCTGGCCTTAGTCTAGTGCTAAGACTTTCGCCCAGAAAGCTATGCCGTGGTCTGCTTGAGAATGAACCGGTCGAGTGATCTTTTGAATGTTGTTCAACCGATTCTTCAGTTTCATGCGGCAACCTAATACCCATTGAGCTATCCTGTATACTTTTGGCAGAAAGTTGCCACCTTCGTTGTGGTCGAAAGATTCAAAACTAAATTAACTAAACTGTTCAGCTGTAGCACCCTTTCCGAGCCTAGCTGCCATGCAACCCGAAGGAAGCACGAGGGCTGAGATACTGCCAGGTTGCTGAAGCCTAGACAGGGGAAATCGAGAGGCAGACGTCGGGTTCGAACAACGGACTTTCCGGTCAGTAAATTCGCGCTCTAACCACTTGAGCCATCTCGAAAGATTCACCTTGTATTCTATCCCGATCTCCCCTTACTTAGTTTGATTGGGACTATCAACTCTGAGATTGAGACAGCATCCGTTTGGATGGTAAGTGTTAGGTTGTAGTAATCCGAGAATTCTGTTTCGCAGTAGACGATGCTGCTGTCATAATCCCGTACGGTGATTGAGCGCAACAGCATTAGGTTCACTTTATTGAACTGCTACAATACAACTCATCTGAAGCCGAGTCAACCAACCGTCCTTGATGGGGTCTTTTAAGTCAAGTCATGTATCATCATCATCATCATCAGCTGTAAGAAACCGTGTACTTGTCGTACAGTGGTTGTAGCTGCCACAGTTTCGTCCTCCGATGATTTGGGGAGGTGAGGTAGGTAGCTGCGCATTGGAGGCGTGAGCTGCGTAAATGCACCACTGTCAATGGGCTGTTAAGTGGGGCAATTGCGAAGGGGGCTATGCATTGAAGGCAATAGCTTGGATGCATGAGCGCCATTGAGGGCGCGATTGGGCCATGTCTGACAATGTCTCTAACCATTGATGTGGCCCGTCTCGGGGTCCCCATCCAGGAAGACGGCAGTGACCAGCGCAGCTGAGTTTGCTGGTAATGGCTTTTATACTTCGCTGCCAAGTCATTGTTTGACCGCCTCTGGCTCTCTTCCACCCTTCACGTGGTTGTGCGAAAAGAACCCTTCGAGGAAGTCGGTCGACTGGCATGCGCAGCACGTGGCCAAGCCAGCGCAGCCTATGCAGTGTGATCAGTTCATCTATCGAGGGTGAGTTATTCCTCCCGAATACCATTCGACGTACTTCAGCATTGCTGATCCGGTGTTCCCACCAGATTCGGGCAATGCTCCGGAGACATCGGTGGTCAAACACTGAAAGTCGTTTGACGTCCTCGGCGCGCAGCGGCCAGGTTTCTGATCCGTACAGTAATACGGAGCGCACCGCAGCATTATAAACTCGACCCTTGACGGATAAGCTGATGTCACGCCTACGCCACAGGTGACGCAGGTTCACAAAAGCTGCTCGGGCCTTCCCAATTCGGATGGAAATATCATCTTTCGCGAGACCACCGGGACTAATACAGCTGCCCAGGTAAACAAGTTTTTCTACTACCTCAATCGGTTCACCCGCAAGTACTAGGCTAGGGTTCGGGCCCACCCAGTCTTGCACTAGCACTTTACACTTTGCAGGTGTGAAGCGCATGCCGAACCGTGAGGCGGAATTAGTTAGATTATTTAATATTCTTTGCATTACCACGGCGCCAGATCCAAGAAGAGCTATGTCGTCTGCATACTCGATATCTGTGAGCGGACGCCCTGGGAGCACTTCGACCCCACAGGCAGTAGAGGCTGATAATGAGTCTTCCATGATCATATCAATGAAGAAACTGAAGAGGAAAGGTGAAAGACAAGTCACGTATGATCTATGAGGTCTTTATGTTTACCTGGAAAGTAATTCTGAGGAACATTTTCTCCTGCCCTCCTCTTTACTAATAAAATGTACACATTGTCACCGACCATTACCAAAATACTCATATTGCTTGATAGCTCACTATTTTCAATGATCTCATAAGCCTTTCTTGTGGATTAACCAGAGTCATGAACCCTTTCCATTTCTACTGAACTGAACGATTCGCGTTCCGCCTTTCAAGGGTTCAAATATCTAAATTTTCATAAACTAGTCCATCACATGTTGTGTTTGAAACAGCCTAGTCGATAGCCAACAACTCTGTGTTTGTCAGAAGTGCGAATGCACGAATGTCTTGATGCATTCCCATTGTCGAAACAAGTGAACCAATCAACACGGAGTTGGTACTTAGTCGCACGCCGCACCAGTTAGCGCAATATCTACAATTCACGTGACTCTGCTTTCCACACTGCCAACCTCATGATTCACCACCAGTAAGCACCCGTGTTAGCTACGATGTAAAGCTAACCTTATCGTTAAACGTCCTGGCGCTCAGATAACTATAAACAAAACAACGCTTGTACCGTCGGGTCATCCGTCTGCCTTGATTCTTGGAATTTCAACACTAAGCAGATATGACTGGTCAGATGGGTTAGTTTTGTTTCGGACACGTTGTGAGATCCAGATGAAATCAATGAGATGGAGCTTCAAGACTTGTTCTGTCTGTGTTCACGACCGACCGTGGAATTCGCTTAAGATGTGACTTGCCATTTCAACGCTGGGACCTCGCAAAAATGGCCAGCTCAGTTTGCCCTAGACTCGCTGAATCGAATAGAATTTTGCAGTTGTTGTTTTCACACCTTTATCCCGTGCCAAATACTGTTTATGATGTACGATGCAAACCCACACGCACATATAAAAAGAACCTAACAACGGTGACCTAAACCAGTATATTCTAGTCGAGACGCAGCGGTCAGAAGAGGGACAAAAGGTCACCGCCACAAAACACTTGGATGGTTTCCTCAGTTATACGTCGCAGTTCAATGAACCTGGAAATGAACGGTTGTCTCACAATCACAGTCAGAGAGCGTGTCAAAGTCACAACGGTTGTCCGTTCCGGTTACTCTTGTTTTGCCTTAAGATCAGGCATTGGTCCGTCACTCCATTCACAAATACGGTGAAACTGCCTTCAACAATGAATCCACTCACGCTCGAATGTATTCGAATGGTTTTCGTGAAAGGCATGTCAGCACAAGAACTCAATCTAATGGAGACTACTGGTGTCTGACGAAGTAATATATGCCCAATCACGCAGCCGTTAGACCCTTAAGTCTATCTAACCTACCTGAAATCTCAGCAAAACGAGTGATAAAGGTACCATGGCTAAGGCTTTTGACGCAGTGATTCAGTTGGCATTTCTACACTAGAGGAAGAACCCTGTAAGATGGGTGTGATAAATGATACCGACTGAGTTCTGGAAAGAAGCCTTAGTAAAGTAATACAGTTGAATAAACGCAATTGTGCTCAAACGCTGGCCGTCGGTGAAAGTTCAAATAGACCGGACGGCGAAAAGCTTAAAGAACTGGAGTATCACCGACGACGAGCGTTGCGGTTAGCCGATGAAAACCGAGTGTTTCGAAGGGTGGTGGTCGTTCAGCAGAGAGAACTATCACCTCTGTTAATGAACTCGAGTACAAGAACCCAAAACCGAAGATGCTTATCAACACTTGAGATACTGTGGCACTTTTGTAATCGTCGTGTTAACCAATCTACCTTTTAGGAAGTTTGTACGTTCGAGTGAGATCATCTAATTATGAAGACAAGATTGTTCATTGGTTACAGCGCGAACTTACTCACCGGAAAGTCCGTGGTTCGAACCCGACCTCTGCCTCTCAACTTCCCCTGTCTAGGCTTGAGCAACCTGGCAGTATCCCATCCCTCGTGGAATGGCAGTTAGGCACCGAAAGGGTGCTACGGCTGAATGTTTTTTATGAAGACGCAACCAACAAAGATGTGCCTTCGAATGGTCTCAAACTACACGTATATGAAATTAATAGCCAAGGACCTACTCCTAGTGTTAAATCCATGGAGGTCACATAAAGTTAAAGAATATACCCTGGATCCAAGTGGGTATGTAGACTTACCTAAGGGGAAAATCGTCCCTAATTTCAACGAACTTTCACGGGAATGACTAGTCAACATGGGACACGAGCATATTCTATGGAGACAACAGAGGATGAGATTCCATTTGATAGGTCAGTAGGTCTTAGTGGTCAAGAGAAATGAACCCTGCGATCGCCGGATCTGGATTTGATGTTGATTAAGAACATTTACGAATCAGCGTCATGCAGCATGGATTACATGAAAATCAACATGACCAAAGTATGCTGTTCAGTCAATAGTATCTGCAAATGTTTTTTTTAAAACAAATTTTGTATGTTGTTTTCTATAACTGCATTTTAATGGGCTTGGTAACACACACACACACACATACACTTGGTGTACTCGAAGTTTATAGGGCGATTGTACATCATAGTTTGGGTTTGTGTTCCCCGGTTTTCTGAACATCTAAGCAATACCACATGTTCTTCGCCTATTTTCTGTCACAATGAGAGCAGTTTTGCCCGATTATGGTGCAGTAATAGAAGACCAGTACACCGAGGTTTATTGCTCGACATCTGGGCCACCATGAGTAACCTTCATTCAGCTGACTGGTCGTAACTAACTAATGGTGATCAACCAGACGCGTGGTGTGTTGACTTCGGCCGCCAGCCGCAGAAGTGAGCATGTCCCATTGACCAATCAAATGACGCCCTGTAGCGGTTCGGTTTCTTTTTTCTTGTGATTCTGCTTATTCCAATCCTGAAGGTCACCCACAGCGGCCGCAAGCAACCCTCAACATATTAACGATGCGTTATTCCGCTATAAACCAACAAAACTAGGCGCCCCACACAACCAATGTTTTAGATAGACAGTTCTGCTACCAAATGGGTAGCAGGGTCAGCCAGTAATCCTCAGTGAAACAACAACCTCTTCTCCGCTAAGTGACCAGAAACCGCTGACACATCTCGGGAGTACCCATATTGAGCGCAAGACAAGTTTCGAGTAGTTTTCATTGAAAAGGCATGTTTAAGAGCACATCTGAACAATATTATCTGATCAGTAGAACGTTGTGAGAAAAACCCAACTGACGGTGGATGCGTCCACTGTTGTCGTGAGGGAGCCTCATACGTTCAACACCATAAGCTACCCGTTGTAACATATAGTGTGTCACTAACTGCCGATAGTAGCCCCTCTGTTTTACCTTTGGTGGAGTCAAATGTGAAAGTATCTTCAGTCTAGCGAAATACACTCAGTTTCAAACAAATTTGGTTTGGCGACTCACCTGAAAACAGTACAAATGAGAGATCCAGCTTCCAGGTGAGTTTCTTACAAAACCAAATTTGTTTCCAAATGAGTGTATTTCGCTAATTTCGTGCAATTTGGTTTCAAGCAGAACATAACGTTGGCGGAAATCGGGGACTGTGCCTACGTGATGAGCCCCAAGAAGGGCGAAACCAGTCGTGGGCTGTCGAAGAACTTTTTAACAACCTTCTGAGTAGTGCATTGAGTATATTTTCAGTCTAACTGCATGGTAAACTGAGTCACCGGGAGATTTCGACGTCTGAATTCCCCCCTATTCAGATATTGCAGAATGCGAGGACCAAAACACTGACACCGATGATACCATGGAGCTTCTATGGCGATCTGTCTTTCTTTTTACGACGTTTGTGCTTCTCCCCATTGTGGCTAGGATGATCATTGTCCTACTGTTTGTACGCACCACTAACATTTGTACAATCCAGGCCCTACTAAATTGTTTTCCCGCTGTAGTTCTCTGCTGAATTGGAGAGTATGCGTCAATTTTCAGCTCCCTTCAACGAGAATGTTGCTTGTTCAGTGTCTGCTCAGAAAGTGACGAGTGTTGTTTATGATGATGAGACTCACTTTGTCGCAAACGGACACATGTGAGAGCCAGCCACACTAGTGTTGAGCCATCCGAGGCCGAGTGGTCATATTTTCGAACTGCTAGCCACAACGCTGCGGGCTCGAGACACCCTGGAGTTTCGTGAGATGCGCACTGTTGATGAAACAGCTGCACGATGCTTCTCGGTTTTTTAGCGTAGATTCGCCTCAATGATCAGTTGAGCACATACACGCGCACCCAACGGCTCAACTATACGTGTCCCAGTACGGTTAAGAGGAACAGAGTGTATTCGCTATGATGGATGCATCCCTCTTACTGGTCGCTAACCATCATCTTACTAATGTCGAAGTCTAACGGTGCATCCCATGCAAACATACTTGTTCGATATCCACCTGTCCAAACAAAGCCATGAGAAATCACACAGTTGTGTGCAGGTACACACTTTCCGCTTTGAAAGCATTTCGTTTCGTGTCTACAAAGCTTTGTACACTACAAAATAAGAGATCATCTGATCAACCACCAGTAAAACACACCCAGGATACAGATAGTTCGACATACTGACAACGGTTAAACGTTGTCACAATAACCTACTGATTTTTCTGGCTAATACGACGTAGGCAGGTCGACATATTCTCTGGGCTGTTGTTTCCGAGGAACAAGCAATTTAGGCAGGAATTTCGCCAGGGTAGACTGCGCGTGTTCACGAGTTAGGCGTCATTTGACTGAAAGCCCAAAGGTCCTTCTATATAATCGTCAGACTACAAGGGAAACAAAGTACACGCTTGTATTTTGCTTCCATATTGGACAAAGTAACTTCAAGTCGTCCAATGTACACGCAATCACATTGCATGACACGATCGATACTGCACCTGAAAACTAATTATCCAAATGAACTACCCGAACCATTCGTTCTAAACGTAAGCGATTATGTTGACCAGACTGTGGTGTTTCGGCAATCATGTGCTTCTTTAGGCTGCAATCAAACACGCACACACACACGCATGCCCAACATACACCAACGCATTCACGTGATCAACTTGCGCAAAAGCGAATGGGTCATGATTTTTACCTAGACTAAACAGCCGTGTCACTGTCAGACAACAGTGGACAAAATATTTTCATAAAACAATGGACTCGGGACAGTGAGACAGGAATGAAAAGTCTGTCAACAAATGACAGAGTCGTCCGCCTTTGGGTGGTAGACGACAACCACAGAATTTACAAGCGGTCGCTGAGAAGTGATAATACAACGCGCAGTACATTGAAGTTGAAACAGTCGTAACTTTAGGCCACCAGAAATCACACTCGGTAAGTATTCAACAAACGATCCAATGGATTGACCTCAATTCCTTGAATACTACTGGATTTGTAGCATTCCGACACAAAACCGAAGCAAAGAACAGCCTTAGGACATTCGCAGCGAAAGTGAAATATTCAGCGACGGTATTTGAGTTGAATCGGTGGAGCGTCCGATATGAATTCACTCTGGTCCGGAGGCGGATAACAGAGTGGTAACAGCAGTACATCGCCCCTCAACTCCTATCTAATTTTTAGGGAACGGATAGGCTGCGTCGACGTAAGACTCAAAGTTCCCAAAAGTTCAAAACGAGCGAAGTCCCAAGTTCGACATTTGTTTGAGACAGCAAATTCATTTTAAAATGCCCGACTCGACAGTTAAGGAGGAGGGACAAACAGTTTGGCATCAGCTGATTAGATATGTAACACACCACCAGTTTAAGGCAGTCACGGGAGAACCGAAAGTCTAGCAGCCCGGTTACTCAACCCGGAACTGCGCTACAGTTCGCGGGAGAAAAGTGAACAAAACTTCTACTACGAAGGCTATGGGAGTCCAGAGGATCGAAAAAGGAGAGCAACCGATTATATTGAGATAGGAAAAATCACAACAATTGGGGAAGCCTAAGCAAAAAAGTCATAGCGAAAGGGGGGCAGAAAGTTTTTTGAAAACCTGTCTTTATGAAAAACCACCCTGGATTTCGTACCATTGCAACCGAATGAAGGGACCGTTGTTTTACGATATCACCAAGTATTAATTCCTACCGTTCATCCTGATTACCATTAAAAAAGACATCAACACCTGACTATGCTTCGGGGTGTTGCCATTTTTGAAAATTATTTTGAAAATACCAACGTGGAAATGGGAAAAAAAGAGGAAGGGGAAAGGAGCTACTGCTTGCCCAGTAAAAATATGTGCAATCATTTAAACAAACCGGATAAAAAAGACAGTGCGAACGCCGCTGACATTGGTCAGCAACGTCTACAGTCGGGTGCAGAGGGTCATGGAGGTCCCATTGTGGACGGCAGAACACGGATCGCAGTTCCCTTCTTATTTAGCTGCCACCTAAGAATCCACTCTATTCCGAAGGGAACATGAAGAATATCGCTCAGTTCGACATGCGCAACACACGAAGAATCCACTGCAGCTGATGGTACTGTATTTTTCCCCACAGAATCTGCTGCCGCGTAGCCAGACCATCGTTTCTTAATCGGTGATATAATCTTACACATTTACGTTTGTGACACAGACCATAGCTTGCAGCCACACAGCAAATCCAGTACATGTGACCCTTGAGACTCAGTGATACGTAATTTTACTGAAACCACAAGTGACGCCAGCCAACGAGCGTGATTTAGGCACCGAGAGCGTGAGAATGTGCAACCTACGGAGGTGAGATTCGCGAGCTGGATTCATCGAACACACCTGCACTGGAGCTGGTAGTGAAACTGCCGAGAAACGTTGCATAACCTCCGGTGCTGTTCTGACTTGCGAAAAGTGTGTTCGAAAAATCCACCAAATGTAATCAGTGGTTACTAGGAGACCACGTTGTCAGGTAATAACAACGGTGGACTAACATCCGGCAACCACCAAGTGGTATCATTCTCCACCTGATCTCATCCAACAACAAGAGTAAACAAAGAGCGGATTGCGCTCACACTTTTCACATAGACTAGGACTTTGTCCGTTCGACTAAAAAACGTAAGATATTGGCTTCCTTTCTTGCAAAAATGTCACAAAATACCAGAACGAAACAAATATGCTCCCTCCAAGCTTGTTGCTTAGTAGGTCAAACGACGTGTGTGAGAAAAACCTACTAACAACCTAAACAATCAAGTGTCGCTTTGGCTCTACCAGTTAGTACGCAAAAACACCGCACGGATGACGCACAGTCATTCAAATAAACAAACCCTAAGTGAAAAAGGTGTCACGTGAATTTGACCGGGTCACGAAAACTGCTTGTTTATCGACAGAAAGTCATCGGACAGTGTTACGACCTCAAAATAAAAAAAATAATACTGAGGCTAAGCAATGGTTTATTTGAGCCTAAATCACGATTCCGAAACCGTAGGTCGTAGCAGATCACGCACTGATTACGTTGAGCAACATGACGGAACTATCTCAGTTTCCAAATGACCGCAGAGAACTGAAACATGAAGATAAGCATAAGCAGGTGTAACCAACCAGCACCATATCCATACATTGGCGCGCGCGCCTCCTAAATGCAGTTGAAACAAGTCACCCTTTGTATTCACTTAGTGCAATCCCCTGTCAACCACATGTGAGGTATCCTCGAGTGACCTGCGCATGAATTATGTTCCAACAGCAACAGAAGACAATTGAGAGTATCTCAAGGCTAGAGTGACATAGCTAGAGGAAATACAAGTCTCCCTCCGGTTGCTCTAATGTTATGCTGCGGTAGAAATATTACTTCGCCTTGTTATGACTGTATCTTCAGTCTCACGTGCCATCTTGAGCATCCTTTCCAAGTTTCTGAGGATATCTGGTGTTGAAAACCTACCGATCGATGAACACGATCAGTGTGGACCCATTAAGTGAGCTGGTCTGACAATTTCGAATATGGAACTTTGCAAACACCTGTCCTCTTCTGCACGCCAATATTTAACACACCAATGTCCAAAACAACTCAAGGAAGGTGTCGACAGTGCAGCTTTCTCTCTGATCAGACCTCCATGTTCATTTAAGGCGGATACTGTGCACAAAAGCATCAACCAGTAAACGTTCTTTTTGGATAATCAAACGAACCGTTTGTACAAATACACACGGATTCGGTTTTAACGGCAGACTCAACTGAATCCAGTTGAATCACTCGTTTATTAAGGGTTTAAGTAGAACATAAAAAATGTTGAAAAAATAAGTCGTTCAGCCGTAGCACTCTTTTGGTGCCTAGCTGCCATATCAGCGGGAGGAAGCAAAAGGGCTGGGATACGGCCAGGTTGCCCAAGCCTAGACAGGAGAAGTGGAGATGCTGAGGTTGGATTCGAATCGATCTGTACACTGGCACCTCTTAACCACTGAGCTATCTCGAGCTCGAACATACGGTTACGGGAAACTCAGGGACTGCAAATACCTGGTGAGCCCCAAGAGGGGCAAAACCGGTCGCTGGCAAGTGGAAGAGGAGTTTTCAGTAACCATATGAGTATTGTGTTACGTAAGAATGTTCGTGTGCGATACTTGTTCGACCTCACCAACGGACAAACCACGTCTCAACTACAACATGCGAAATCGGATTCGTTATCACCCCTACTTGGTTAGCTGTTCGAGGCTGCATGTAAAAGTGTCAATTACTAGCACCCTGTGACTCTGGCCATTCTATGCTCATGCCGTAGGAAGATATGCCGGGTTCGCGAAAACTTACCATAGTCGACGTTGATCGATAACCGAATCGTCGAACAAGATATCACCGGACCGCATTATATTGAATTTGTCAGAACAAAATATCATGAACGGTTGAAAAATTATTTGAAATCTGACATCACAAACACTGAAAAAATAGAGACAATTTCCACCACGAGTACTGATAAACTGAGGGTACCATATGGAGTATCAAGTGTTTGATATCAATCAACAAACCGTGAACTCTTGTAAAACATGTCAAGGATGACCTACCGCATTCGAGCTAGAAATGGCACACACCTAAAACTTTTATTTGTCTCCACAGGATTAGTAAGAAGCTACATGCATCCTTTCGACAAAGACCACACCAAACAAACAAAAAGAATACCTGACAACAACGCTAGTGACCTGTGCAAAGACAGCCCAAGTGGCGCTGCACATGCCATAAATTACCAACCCTGATCCCGAAGTTCTTGTGAAACAGTAGCCAGAAACACAATTACAGTAAACCTGCGCACCTGATGTATCTTGTTATCGTTTATTTTGGCAATCTCGACGTCCAAACTAAAATCAACATATTGATGAAGTGCGACTGTGTAATAACCGCGAACTGCATGCGGCGTAATCAATTTTTCGTTCATTAAACCCGCGCCCCCCAGTAGAGTCAACCGTTAGCCAGTCAAGTGGTTATAACGGTGCTTTTGCCACAGCTACCGTCTGTATCAAACGATAGGATAAGGTAGGGGTACAACCATCAAGGTTACAGCAAACTATAAAAGCGTTGATACCCTGAAAAAGCTGCCAACAAGCACTCTGTGAAAGTAAAACAACTATTAGTCGGATTCGGGTCGTGAAATTAGGTTCTTGTCTAATATAGAACCAAAATTATTGACTGAATTTTAACGCTAGCCAACCGTTTGAAATATTTCAAAGGAACCGGGAATTCTTCATCTGACAGCGAATAGACAGCATGAGGCCCTTGATCAAATACCGGGATGTGTTGTGGTCCACTTGGGTGCCATTTATTCGGTCTGGTACAAGTTCTTTCAATACATTCTGCTGCCCATACACAAGTTTACACATGTGTGTAAACATTTCAGGACGCGGAGTTACGTAACATTTTGGAATCCCGTATGTCGATGAATTATAATCGTACTGTTACAGGGTATCTAATGGAGGAAATTTCCAAACGAAAGGACATATACACGGTCCAAATCATGTTCGTTAAGGATTTAATATAGGCATCCGGACTAGCCCTGTAACCCAGGACGGTTTCACTAAGCAGTTAACACAGGGAGACAGATATTTGCAAGGCTTTAGTTCACAAAAGCCGTTTGGCGGTGCGATAAGCCGATAGCTATAGCTACGTAAGACCTCGTATACGAACACATCAGTACACTGAGATTTGAACTGGTTCAGATAGCTGATTTCAACCACTGTACATCGAAAGCTAACGCCACGATGCAGAAACCGCACGTTTTGGGATGGAATGCTCACCAACACAAAGTGGAAAAGTTTGTCTTCTATGAACATGTTGAGAGCAGTGCTGGGCAATTGTCCCTCAAAATGAGGCCTTTGTCTCAAGCGACAAATATTCGTGATACGAGATATCATGTCTTCGATCATAATATCCAACATAATCAGCAAAATAATAATAACACCAAGAAAGCAAGTAATGCTCGGATCAGACAGCACTACCTCACGTGTATCAACATTCCCCCAAAAATGTTGTAGGACTTATTGAACTCGTAAATGAAGTCCTTCTTGGAAATCGACCCCTCTGCTGGACAGTCAGCACTGCAGAATAAAACTATCCCCAGTGGTACTTCATGAGTACTGAGAATTCGGAAAGCCGATTTAGCCCGCTGGATCCTTGGTCCTAAACGTTCTATTTCAGCTGGGTTTTTGAAGATCAATCACTGTAAATCAGCCTCATTGGTACGCTTCAGGATGCCAACTGCTAGTTTGGATCGAGGTGAGATGTAACGCGGAAAGCCGGAGAGGGAGAACTAAGAAAATACAATAACGGCTTAAGCTCTATTTCGTACACGCTTCCCCAGAAGGCACCGTACTGGCATGCCACTAATGGTGACCGCGTGATCCGCCCGGTTGGAGACGTTACGAAATACGGCCGTTAATCGATGTCAGTGGCGTTCTTGTTGTCAGTTTCTATTCAGAAAGCCTGAATAGGTGTATGGAGGTGTGGGCACCTTGGAATGACTGTGCTAGGCTGGCACTAAGTCCTGCCCCCGTCCACTTTTATTCTTATCTTCAAAATAAAGCATTCAAATAAATCCCGGTTGTAAGGCAGCAAACCATCAATGTTTAACGCTGATTTCGTGTTGTCGATGATGGTGTCACTAGAACCACACCCAATTAACAGAATAACGCTAAGTGTCGCACGCATTACACGGAAAAGTAATGGGTGAGAACGCAAACGAGAACTTTCTAACGTAGACGCCTTCAGGAAATAGCAAGACGTTTTTGTTTGTAAGAGCATGTTCACGAAACTGACGATTTAAACTGCGAGTGGCTTCTATCCTACCACGCAACACAACAGGCAACACTTTTTGGTAGTTGTCGGTAAAAATCGGACTTTACGGGCTACCAAGAAGAAATACAACCTAATGGAGTATTATGGAAGGCTGTTTTCCTAATCAGAAACCCTTGGGCTTTTTCTTTTGCAAAGAAAATATGTTAATGACATAGCATTCATTAAAACAGCCATGAGCTTATGCAATCCTGTGTCCCCCGATCGTTTTCAAAGTACACTTGTGCATTTGGTTACCAAGCCAGGACTTTAGCAAGCGCTGCTTAAAAAATCTCCTTGTACTTCCAGCAGACATATTGTTCACAAACAGGAATAAAGCTCCCTCTTAATGGCACGTCACGAAGGAGACAAGTTTAAGAGGACTTGTTACATCTAAGTCCGATGTCAGTCGGCTGCAGAAGTTTCCGGTGTTCGTTACTAAAAATACCTGAATCGAAATTTGCGTCTGCCATGTAGCTGATCACCGCGCTTGGAGAGCTGCGGTCCACGACGTGATCTGGCTCAACTTATCATGGGAGCTGGATGCCGTAAAGTATGGCAACTATCCCTCCCCCTGACCTGTACTCTCTCTCCAATAAGTCTCCTCCGCGCAAAAGAAATCGGGTCGATAAAGCTACCAAACAGCAAGTCTCGTGAAGCTTCGAGTTTGGGTAACAATGGATTTCCCACATCACAACTTCGAAAATCCCGCTATCAAAACGAAACAATCTACCCAAAAGACGTTGTTCACTTACATCCAACTTAGTGGCTGGGATTAATTTCAACGTACCCGGAGTACAGGTGAACCAAAAAGGATTTCAGCACGTTCAAGTGCTACTCTGCCTAAGATTTTTCTCCATACGCAACACTGTCTTCAGATAAAACAATACCACCAGAATACGCGAATCGATCAGTAATTAGTTGTAACAAGCTACGGAACGCTGAACTGAAACAGTATTTGCATTTTTATAACGACATGCCTCTGGGTTAGTTAAAAAATACCCACAAAACCTAGTATGTGTGATTTTCTGTGGAAGAAGTATTCCGATTCAGAAAATATTTGTTTACAAATGTAGTCCGTGCTTTCGGTTTTGCAACCAGTGTTGAACTGGACAATAATAAAGGAAATATAAAAAAACATTAAGCTGTAGCACTCTTTCGGTGCCTAACTGCCATGCCACCCGAAGGAAGCATGAGGGCTGGGATACTGCCAGGTTGCCCAGACCTAGACAGGGGAAGTCGAGAGGCAGAGATCGGGTTCGAACCAGGGACCTTCCGGTCAGTAAATCCACGCTCTAACAACTGAGCCATCTCGCCCCAATAAAAAAGGGAATTATCTTGATCCTTCAGGCATATGATGTGATAGGAACGAAAGCCAATAATTCACTGCTCAGACTTTCCGCAAGTAAATAAGCATCTACCTCCTCCTATAGATGCGTTGAGGCAAACTTTGAACAAACTTTAACCATCGAAATCAGAAATTGTAAACCATATGAAGAAAGAATAATCGTTCAGCTGTAGCAGTCTTTCTGCGCCTAACTGCAAGCCACCCAAAGGAAGCACGAGGGTTGGGATACTGACAGGTTGCCCAAGCCGAGACAGAAGAAGTAGAGAGGCAGAGGTCGGGTTCGAACCACGGACCTACCGGTCAGTAAATCCGCGCTCTGACCGCTGAGCAATCTCGCCCCGTAAACCATATGAATATTGTACAACGATTCTAACTGCTACAGAGAAGGTAACTGATGATGTGAGGAGGGGGGAGTGTATAGTTAAGCAGCACAGTGGTGTGAAGAGTAAACGCGGAAACTGGTCATCTAAGGCGTATCACTAGGCGTGACTGAACCATGTCTGTTATTAATGTGCCCTGTCTCAGAGGCCTAATCCAGAAGAACAACAAGGACAACTTATTTGCCGGGTTATGGCACGAGTTCCGTATTTGATCTCTGTTAGCGCACCGAATGAGGCGATCTCTCTTTAAGCGAAGGAAACCCCACTGAGCCACATTTATCTGCATTGCGAATTTGACCAGAACAATGGGGACGTTGAGCTGATTGATCAGATACCGGCCAATCCTCCACTCTCGTAGCAGCAGGCTTTGAACCATCAACCCTACAGTACTGTGTTCGCTGAGTTCCCGGGACTAAACGGATAAACACCGCCAGCTGTAGATTCGGACAGTTGGGCATGGTACAGATGCGGCTCTGCTAACGAAACAATCGACTTAGTAGTGTAGCTGATATAGCCGTCAAAATTTATTACTCTGCTGGCGAGTATGCGACAGAATGATGCACATCTAAATGATGATACAGCAAATGAACAGCATATGTTTACAGAATGGCGACGCTGTAATGCAGCCAGTGGAGTTAAGTATCACCACATTCATCTTCCGCTTTTTAGTTGTTGGTTCTCACGGGAGAATTCTACGTGGATCGTGTTTACAAAGGTTTTATAACGGAAGTAACAACAATATAGACCATGTTCGCTCACTGCTCAGCTGCAACACACCCTTCTGGTGCCTAGCTGCCATGCCACCCGAAAGTTTCACGAGGGCTGTCAGGTTGCCCGAACTTAGACAGGTAAAGTCGAGAGGCAGGGGTCGGGTTCGAACCACGTACCTTCCGGTCAGTAGATTCGCACTCTAACCACTTGAGCTATCTCGCCCCCATATTCGCTCGGACCCCTACATTTGATGGACATCAAGGACGCTTATAGTTTTGATGGCTATTTCACCTGAAGATCGTCGGTAAAAATGAAATATGCAGAAAAGCGTGTAATAAATACCATTTGCCCAGATCTTCCGACAGGAATTTCATTCTCATCAGTATCACATCAGTTATCACATCTTATGTGCGCTTTAAGTTTGTCACCATGAAACGAACGTCAAACTAGCGTGGACACTAAGACAGATTAAACATTTGCCTCCTGGGGAAATGTCTTCTCCCATCCAAGACTGTTCAATAAAGGAACAACACTTCACATTCATAATCGAGAACGGCCGTACTGCTGACTCATAATAATGGTCCTGTGTACAAAGCTGAAAAATCCGCGAAGACCACAGTGAAATCACATAACACTGCCTTAGATCAACTTCACTGGGTCGACGAAAGTACTAGTTGCCTGAAACTGTAATAAGAAATCGTTCGCCGGAAGAAAAATGCCTGTCTAAGGCACGGAACTGATCGGACTCGGGTTCAAACATTCCAAAGTCTTGTGAAGGGCAGGTACGTTAAAAAGGTGACCTAGTGTTTGGTGAGTAACCGACAACACATTGGAATTCCAGTGCACCGTAAATACGAATCTGTGGTGGGGCACCATAGGTTCGCATGCAGCGTGCAAACAATATTTGAACAAAAAACACCGGTGAACAAGATTATCCGCACAAGCACTTCGCTTGAATAGATTGTAACACCCCTTTGAAACATACGACTTTTTGTATCAGAAGCTTCTGAAATACTGTCAATACGATTTGGTGTCTGTTTCGAGCTAATTCCATTGTTTCAGTAGCCATACTCTAAACCGTCAAGCATTCTAGAACACTTGTGGCTGTTATTGTAAGAGATATTTTTACGAGCTTCCATGTTCAACACCCATCCCCTCTAGAGCAACCGCGTTCAACCAGTCCTTCCGCTCAACATTCTTATCGAACCATCCATTAAGAATGAATGCTGGATAGTGATTATCATGTGCGTTTTGGATACGTCATGAAGAACCGAACCAATAGTTACCTGGATCTGGCACACTATTAGGTGTATCGGTCTTTCAAACTAATGGATCATGCAGGTCTCTAAAACAGCCTCTATCTTGGTTGTTGGTCTGTTCGCCGAACTTGACAGAACAGACCAACAACCAAGCAGCGCACCCGAGCTACCTATATTCCACAATATTGTCAGCCTCTGTCGTGCTAGAGGCGGCCGGAAATCATACCCACACGGTCGATTTCAGTCATGTTCAATATTATTTTCCTGAAGCCTATGTAAAAGGCTTCAAAGTATCGAGTTAAACAATCAGGCGAAACGAACATACAATAGCCAAAAAATACTACACAGCTGTTTCTTCCCCATCGAAATTCATTCAGTTTCCACTTCACGCATCCCATGGGAGTTCCAAGCAATCAGCAACTTGAAACGGTCAGCGATATCGTTCGACGAAACCGCCACTTGGCATGACCCTAAGTACGTACACAGTATACGTAACCCGGATTGAGATGCACCTTGCGTGTACAACGCTGAACTAGTTCCTGGATGCCATTAGAGTCTAGCTTCGACCAATAAACAGTCGAACAGGACATTAAACTCGGTGCACAAGAATCATGTGGCACACTTAAGAGGTCAGTAAATCCGTGTTAAGATACTCGTGAACCTGAATTCGGACAGATTCATTACATCATGAGGCTTTGCACTGTTGATTCATGTCCCCAATCCTACCTACTCCCGTCGTATGCAAAGTTGCAAATGACGTTATCGTTCTCAGTTACCTGACCCGTATAGCGTACAAGCTACGACTAACAGGGTCTCGGCAGTCAATGGTCGCACATGATTGAACAGAAAAGCCCTTAATGGCAGCTAGCAATCGGATCACTTAAAACCTAACCTCAGCTGATAATGACTATCAATAGCGTCAACTCGATGAATCCTGGAAACTAAACTTGTGTTCAAGCAGTTTGGCATGTTGCATCCAAACAAGGCCCATCACAGTCGTTTCAGTGTAAAAAAACAACCCAGGATGAGCAGTAATGGTAATAACTCATAAATGGCAAGTTTTAAAGCAGACGCAGCTAACCGAATTCCGGTGAAAAAGAATACTAACGAGGCTAAAATTTGCTAATTCTCCCGACATTCCGTTTAAAGTCAGCTAGATTCGAAGAAATAGTTTTTATTAATTGGTCAAAAGACTTTGGTACGCTCCGCATACCCATTCCGAAAGAAATCCCAAATCACTATTCGGGCATATTAGATGAGTCAGGGTGACAGAATGGATCGAAGGGTCTACTGTGTAACAACTAATTCAGTTTTCCAACTTACGTGATCCTGTGGGTGTCAGACGAGTCACAGTTGGATTATTCGTGGATTACCTTGTCAGATTTGATAGAACCCAGTATATCGAGCAAGTGACCTAGAAGTCCATTCATCCTAGCATTTGTGTCAACTCCTTCACCCAGTTTTGTTTAGAAACCATGCCACAAACGGAGACACCGGTTTATTCTGCTAGGCATTATCAAAAGGGACGGACAGAGATGAGTCGGCGCAAGTTCACCACAATAAGGTATGGGCTAGTTACAGCATACCACTATTATGTCAGACCGGAGACAGCAACATCAGTGTTTATACTGATGCTTTGCTACTGTACAACCACAAGATTTATTTAATCATGTTTAAGAAGGGAAAAAGGTGGATGCGGGAGGGACCTGGTGCTAGCCGATCGTAAGCATTCTGAGATGTCTACATCTCCAAACGCCCAATCAGACATTTTGCACAGAAACGGACAGCACGAACGTCGTTTGCAACGACGTCTGAAGCCAAGCGCAGGGCAGTCGGAGAGACCGCATTCTAGAAGGCGGAGCACACTAACTAAACTCTGTTTTGTGACAAGGGGGCGAGACGGCCGAAGTGGTTACGGCGCGAACTTACTGACCGGAATGTCCGTGATTCGAACCCGACCTCCGCCCCTCGACTTCCCATGTCTAGGTTCGGGGCAACCTGGCAGTATCCCATCCCTCGTGCAAACTTCGGGTGGCATGGCAGTTAGGCACCGAAAGGGTGCTACAGCTGAACGATTTTTTTGTGACAAGGTAACTGACTACTGAGTTAATTGTAGGTCGAGACAATACCAGAGGCGTTACCAGTCCAACATTCCATTGGAAAATAACACTAGCGACCCCGATCGTAGATAATTTTTCTATCTTGCACCGTGCAGTGGTACCACGTGCGGTAGAAACCAGAATCACAGTATATATGAAATGCGAGGCAAATGGAAACGAAACCTAATAGCCCAAGACTAAAATCAGGCAACCATACAAATGAACAACTTCGAATTTTGGCATAAGAATTGATTTGATTAATTCGTATGTACATGCAGGAGAGTGTTGCACCGCTGAGCATAGGATTTTTCGGTCTGATGTGTACGCGATGGGGACGAGATAAAGTGGAACAGATAAATCAGTCAAATGTTTACTACCATGCGACCACCAAGAAGAGGAGAAAATCCGAGAACATAGACAGAGTGCTCGATGCCAACTGTCACAATTAGAAGTGGGATGAAAGAACAGACAGTTCATTCGATGGTGAATTGCACCGACCGTAGGTAGTACGGAAAAAAAATCAGATTATCATGAACAAAACATAGTAACAAGGGCTCCAGTCAGTTCTGAGGTCATAAGATAAACAATGATAGAAAAAAGTAAACATCGGAGATTGAATTAATGGTGGAAGGGGAGGACGACCAGGTTTGAATCGGTGTGTATGTGACTTTATCTTGATATAAACTATCGGATGACCAGAAACAAGGCGATTGGGAAGCGTGACCAGATTGTGATCAGCAACTGCAGCCGGACCTCGGTTCAGAAGGTGTGGGGCCCAACTGTATCTGGTCTGGAAATTCACTACAGATGTCCGCCTGAAACAAAAAAAAGACTAGCGTCAACGATTGTATGAACGATGAAAATCACTGACACACATAGTGGAATAACAATTTACTTGGATCAGCCAAACGAATACAAGGTCATGTTGGGGTTAAAGCCCCTCTGGGTGATTGTTGGTCTGTTCGCCGAGCTTGGCAGTTGGATGGAAAACGTTTCATCACCAATCGAGGTGACATCGTCAGTGCGGGGTTGGGTGTTAAAAATAAGGGTCGTACGATAATAATGCATCACAAACATGCAAAACCAGTCAATGTGAAAACACGTATGTATGCGTAATTTATTTTCAATTGGCCCTAATCGATCACAAAATATTCATCATGCGATCGTGGGATTTCAGACCTTTATCACCAAGACCTGCTTTGAAGTCAGGTCAGCGGACTGTTTGGATCTTATAGGACACAAACGGGGAGTCTTCAAGAGTTCCAGCCCCGATTACCTGAATGAATGTAGCGTAGGACAGCAACAGTACGTTGAATGTGTAGCGACTAACGATGTCCACTGATGCGGTATGCAGCTTTGATCGAGTAGGGGGGCATAGCATGCGATAAAACATGTAGGGTAGCCTTTTCGGCTCAGGAGTTTTCTCAGGCATTCCGAAGCGGCAGAATTACACCGTGAGCCAAAGTGAAGAGTGAGCGCAAGACTCAAGCACCCCTAAATTTGTCGGGGATGATTCTACTATGAGAACTTATAAATTAAGGAAAGGGAATAGTTCCATTAGGAACCTAATATTGTTTGTAATAACAGGATTAGTAGAGTCCGACGTTTCAGTTCGCGGCATCCGTGGATTCCTGTGAGATGGTGGCAATAAGTTTGACTGACACAACGGAAACGAATGTGGTGAATCAAACACGTGACCCTTTCTGGTTCAAACCCCGACGAGTAGAGTCCGTGGTTTCTTGTATTCCAACAAGCAGCAGCTTGCGATGTGAAGAAAGGAAAGTTCCGCAAAAATATACCATCAGATTATACAAAACACCAAGTAAGTTAAGTCATGCCAGTCGAGTCAGCTACCATTAGAATGGTAAGAAGTCACAAAACTAAGGTACAACCCAGTTTGGCGTCCAAACTCACTGAACTAGTTTATCTTCTTGAAATGGGGTTCGCGCCTTCAACTTGCTTTTCACGCATTTTGTGGTGACACATATGTAATTTCCATGTTGCCTACCACTGTTGCAAGTAGTAATCGACCACTCACCAAATAACAAAGGCGACTGGTCAGATCACATGTTTCACAGGTCTGTGAACAGCTGATTCGAAGTTAAGCATCTGACAACGGTGCAGGCGTTGCGGACGCATCGATCGCATGTTTGATGCGGGTATGCAGGTTCGGTCTGCTCAGAATGTTGCAATGTGACGTTGAATACGGGTCAGACGCAGTAATGAAATATAAACAAAACCATCCGACCATACTGAATCAGCAAAGTGAAAGTAAGTGCATCAAGCTGATGTAATGTTTTCGTCAACGTAGGCGTGTTGTGTTGCGTGTAGGGGTGTGTAAAAAGCACATGAGGAAACCCACATAACACACTGTTGACCGATATGAGAAAGCAACGTCGCACACAACACGAATTCCGCTTACTGACAAATACAACTGAAGTGTGAACGATGCCAGCTCACTGAAATGAACTTGCAAATAGTGCACATTTCGTTGCATCAAATCACTCCGTGAAATTGTTGCTGGAGGACAAAATAGTTGTGATACCACAAAGAATAGACTTTGGAATCTATTTCATTGCGCTAACGGTGGACAATCCAGTGAGTGACAGTAAACCAACTGGCTAAATCACAGATACCCTGATATCGGTCGATTATGAAGTCACGTAGAAAGGTCTCCGATTGTAAGAGGTTGGTTGCGCCCATTTCGGGCAGCTCTGTTCTTTTCGGTCCACAACTGATACCCTATTTTCACTTGTGGCTCGAGGTGACTGTTCCACGCTACAGTGACCAGACACGATTCTGGTGCAGTGGACTGTGTGGAAATAGATTGGACGCACGGGGGCGAGATAGCTCAAGTGGTTAGAGAGCGAATCTACTGACCGAAAGGTCCGTGGTTCGAACCCCACCTCTGCCTCTCGACTTCCCCTGTCTAGGCTTGGGCAACCTGACAGTATCACAGCCCTTGTGCTTCCTTCGGGTGGCATGGCAGCTAGGCACCGAAAGGGTGTTACAGCTGAACAGTTATTGGACGCACTGCATGGCTGTGACTACGTAATAACGGCTTTTCTACAAATGCTATGTGAGTTGCACCTTGTTGCACAAACATCACCAGAAACTTAACGCCTCCAAGAGTTGTTGAAACAATACTAAGGAGGTGGAGACGTACACTTTCGATCCAGAGTCAACTATGCTGGGAATTTCGGAAAATAGAACAACGTAACGTCAATGAACAGACTGGGCTATCGCCTCTTATGCTTGGCTCACAATTCCTTCTTCGCCTTACCGTTAGTGAGCGAAACTGTAGCAGCTGGAACCACTGCACTTCGATGCACCGTGTGTGACCTGAACTGGGAATATCAACAAAGTGAACGGCCACATTAAGAACAATGAGTCACAACGTATCAGAGTGTAGCAACGGTAAGACGCAAATGTATTCCCCTGAAGGTTCATCTGCCTCGAAGGCAGATGATGAGGCGAAGAAAGCGCTGCTAAAGATGGCTTTCGCCATCTCTCCAGCTACAATCGCCTGAGTGCTGATCAGTACCAGCGGAAGGAAACAAACTGACCGAAAATTCGAAGTCACCTCAACTAAATGATACGCTTCACTCCCATGTGAGCATATCAAAATTAATATGCGATCCTTGAAAATTAACAAAACTTCTGCCATCAAATGGGTCATTCCAAGCACTATTTCAGATGAGATGTTGGAGAAACGAAGTTTCCCAGAAGCATTCGTGGCAGCAAGTCGGAATCCGGGTGACAAACTAGAAACTGAGTAATCAGACTCCGAAACTGCAGGAAAGCCAAAATGGCCGAGCCTTAACGATTAGGTGTTACCAAAACGCGAAATGAAAGCCATAGATCTGGACGACGGCAACCCCATCGTTGAATTTACCGGGATGACCATTTACTTTCGTGCGACCTAGTGCAGATTCTAAGGAATATTGTGCAGCATCCAAGGTAACGAAACCCATCCGATCAAGTTCCATACAGGCCGTGTGGGAACTGAAGTTAATTTCCCCACGGCAAATCTCTTGAAAACGATGCTTGCAGTATTCGGTATTCTATTGTTGATTATAATATAGCTTTGTCCGCGCTAAGGATGCTTACACTGCACTCATTTGTCAATCACTATTTCCGTTCTGATTCCTTAGAATTCGGCCGCAAACTGATGGAACGAGCTGAGTGAGAACATGGACACTTACTGAATCTCGTTGGTTCACCCAGTCACACACTCTGTGTCCCACTTCTGAATGACAATGTGTCGCACCTTTATGGTGCGGTCCTGGGTTGAAACTGACCTCCAGGTAATCCACAGCCCTCTCAGTATTTAGTAGCGTTATTCTCCAGTTCTATTACTGAACCTTGGGACAGTAGATGCATTTGAAAAATATGCTGAACGAGAATTTCACTGAACCTCCCACTGAAATCTGGTTAGCCCTGGGGCGGAAAAACGTGCGGGCTAAGACGAAAATATTGACGTTCTCCACCTGATCAAAAGTGACTCAGAGTATCACGAAAGTGAAGAAAAATTCGAACACCACCGGTAGAAAAGTGACCAGGAAAAAAAGAACTACGATCGCGGTATGAACTGTGTACGGTGGGATGACAGGAGATATATCATACATCAAGACAAGTAGATCGCAGTCGGATAAACTATTCTGTTGGTCCGTCACAGCTGAATATGGTGCCGGAAACGAACAGCGCAGAAGGGTATCCTTTGAAAATAACCTTGGTCACAGGAGTATGCAGATCAAGTAAACGTGCGGAAAAAACTTCGGAACCTGCCTCCACGAGGTTTCACACTGACCAGACAGCTGAATCTGCGAATTCATAACCCCGAAAAATGGCTATTGAACGCTGAACGATTCCATGTGACGCAACAGCCGTTCGGCAAATGAAGTGGGCTATGAGCCCAGACTTAACTTCGCCTACTCACGCATGATTATGCACACATAGGTATTCAGGCGGTGAACATCGTCCAGGCCAAACAGCAATCTTTATGATCGATAACAACGTACCTCAGCATACCTACATTCGAAAGAAGAGTAGAAGACCATGTGTGACGAAGCGAAAGTGACTGATTTCCTTCCTAGTAGCTCCAGGCCTGCTCACCTTCGAACCACACAGGAGAAAACCACAACAGCTGAAAGCTTCACACTACAATGCACATAAATTGTCATAAGTCAGCTCAAAGATCACTTCTAAACCCAAGACAAGCGGGTGGGCTTCTGCAATGGGCTGACTAACATCCAGCTTGAACATACTAATTAGGCGATGCCACCTCTTCATGAAGACAGAAACTAACTTTGGTTGGCCTGGACGGTCTATGTCATTATTGGTATTTTCTTTGAAAGGAGACTATTACCCACTTAAGTGGCCATCATAACGAAAGTGGACACTGACATTGCAATTCTGCACGGTGAACAAACCTCTAAAAGACATGCGAAGGTAGTTTGATCGATGCCTTCCATCAACGAGTTAAATGGTCAGATAGTTGACTTTCACCAGGTCGTACATGTATGTACCTTCTATCCGGCTGAACCCTGGTTCATTGTTTTGGTCCACTCTGTCCGAAATGGAACTAGGCGAGCATATACCGAGCAAAAGAATAACTAAATCCATCCGATTGCACTCCAGACGCGTACTACATTCAATAACATCCAAATACCAAAGTGCACTCGAGCTAGGTATTCAGACTTTGGGGTTAGAAATTTTCGCTTGTCTTGTGTGGTTAATTACTCTGCAACATCTTCGAACAACTAATCTACCATGGGTAGCTCTACGAAGTAATTATCAGCTGCAAACCAGAAACACACGTCTCAGTCACGTGGTGATAAAGTGCAAAAAATTGACTGCAATTAGAGAGCACCCAATAGCAACTCAAGCAGAGAAATTCAATCGAACGTGATCTATAGAGGGAGGTCTATACAAGGTGGATATGAGTAAGCGCAAGCTAACCGCACTGCTGAGTAACCACATGTGACTCGACCGTAGATTATTCAAGTAATCCAACAAAAGGTAGGAATTTCTACCGGAAATGACGGTCACGACTGATGGTTCCAAAGAATAAGGAGAAGCGAGATGGCCCAAGTGGTTAGAGCGCGAATTTGCTGGCCCGTGGTTCGACCCTGACCTCTGACTCTCGACTTCCTCTGTCTAGGCTTGAGCAACCTGGCAGTATCACAGCCCTCGTACTTCCTTCGGGTGGCAAGGCAGCTAGGCACCGAAAGGGTGCTACAGCTGAACGATTTTTTTCCGAAGAAACAAATACATGTACAGTACATTGTGTCTACTCAACATGGGGTGAGGTCTGGAGGTGAAACTACATACAAAGAAGTAGAGAGCTGTTCAAAAGGAATTAGCCTTCTAATAGACAGGAAGAGAGGGATTACAAAAAGTTCGTTTTCTTGGTACCAGTAATTTGGTGCTGACGAACCAATATGAAATGTGTGCGCCTACTGCCTTCCATCTGTTAAGTTATCGAAGAGATATAATTGTTGCAAACCTCTGAGGAGCGAATCAACACCAGACCACGTGGTCTGAATCACCTGGTTAATGGCTGGGTGACAAGATAAGTGTACGTTAGTCATACGACCGAGCGACCACCCGCAGCTGGACGATTGTGCTCGAACACTTATCCGGAAGGCAAGAAGTCCGGAAGTCTTAGAAACCCTCCTAGAGATAGATGAGATGATCCTCATCTTTTCAGCATCGGTTTATGCTGTGTTCTAAAACCATGTCTTAGTGAGAAAAGCCGAGGCCTACGTACACATCACGAATATGGTATCCCGTATATTGCTTCTCCAAAATTCTTTTCTCCGTCTGGTTTTCACAAACCCATCCATACGAGAAGTAGATAGAGCTACAAACCAACCCGTCGGTTGTCGCGACCACATGAGATCAAATGCAGTATGGTGGGTGTAAAAATGCTGATTTTGGTGGGAGTTTCCGGTATTCTGTAGAGGAAAATGGGACAGAACTGGTGCTAACCAACGAATAAACGCAAACAGCAACGAAGAGTTGAACATACCTCAGATTCTTGGGCAAGCGCAACGCGAGCCACGTGCTGGAATGCCTGATCCACATTGGTAGCCTCTTTAGCGCTACATTCAAAGTAGGGCAAATTGCCCTTCATTTGACACCACTGGCGTGCACGACGTTCTGCGACCTGCGACAAGCAAAAAACATAAGCATGTGTCATGGTTCTAGTTAAAATAGACTTTTCAGTAAAAAGTATCGCCAAAACCACTGCGTACATCCGTGGGAACTTTCAGCAACTTTTCAGAGAGTTCTTTTATCATAAGTGGTAGAATCAAGTAAATGCACACGCGACCGTTTAGCCACAGCAGCCATCTGTCGAAATCGAATCCTACTGCGACCAAATGCTGTCAAATTTGATCCGTTAGCACCATGCGAGTGGATGCGCATAGTGGCACTAAATTTTACCAATGCAGCATTCTTGGGCAACGATGATGTTAGCTTTAGAATCCTTAAACTCAACAGCTCACCGGTGCAGTGCTAGCTTGGCCTAGGTTTTCTCACGTCATCGCGCTTACCGCAGTGTAGTAGCGCGTAGACCACATACATTAACGCACTCCTAAAGTTATATTACTACGCCTGAATGGGATCGGGACCAGACTTGATGTGAAGAATAGATAGGCGACCTATTCGCAAGGGGTGACACAGGATGTTCGCATCGCTGTGAGAACGCATGATACTTGAACAAAAAGTTTATGGTTGCAGTCCATCCCGACATTTCACCTGTTCCGTTAGATGTGATGAACAGGTAAGTTACTCTATGCGTGAGAGAACATCACTTCAAGGCACAACCTCCAATTCAAGAATGCACTGGTTTGGGTCCACCTTTGACCGATGGTCTGCTCCTGTTTATACCTATCCAACCCTAAATATCGCACCGCTCGAGGACCGTCCATTGATTAGTTCTTATAATGTTCAAAAGTCTTTACACGTAATGCACTACTCATGAGGTTGCTGAGAATTCTTCGACAGCCCACGACCGGTTTCGCCCTTCTTGGGGACTGCGCCTACCTGATGAGCCCCAAGAAGGGCGAAACCGGTCGTGGGCTGTCGAAAAATTTTCACCAACCTTATGAGTAGTGCGGTACGTATATACATGTATCGCGACATCTCGAATATCGTAGCAACTGGAACATGAGGCGGCCTAGTGCAGCACATTCAGTTGCCTGGAAACATCACAAACAGGAGATTCAGCTGGGTTCCAGGTGAGTCTCTCGCAAAACCAAATTGATTTGCAAAGGAGTTCAAAGTCTTCTTCTTCGGGTGAGGAACAGATGGGACACGTGCATGAGAGTGGAGGCACCAGTGGGACCAAAAAACAAGACATGTCGGTGTGAGCACAATGGTCGAACTGTATTAGCTCAATGAGGCTAACATTACTCAAACATAGATGTCTATTCAGAAATGGCTAGCCAAGGCAGAAGATATATTTCACGTACCCAATGGGTCAGGCAGTGATAGACGCACTCTCTAACAGACCACTTGAATACTGGATAAACATCTTACTGATTTGAACTCACAACAGCTACAGGTTGAGTTCATGTTGGTGAACCCGTGCTGGGTAAAACGACAACACTGAGCACGCATGAGTGTACAGCCATGTTCCACAGGCTGCCTTATTCTCATTCACGTGTCACATCTGTTCTGCACTCAAACAGACAGGCTTTAGAACCTGTGGTTCGTTTTCCATAATGAAAATCGACCAATGAGTAGTGCTTGAGAGTAGCTCCATTGGTACTCCCTCTCTCAAAACGGTTATTCCTGCTCTAGCATTCACCAGTCCTGCAGCTGAAGTTGAAATTTGCTAGCTACCAAGTTGTCCGGCTCAGCGAATAGAACAACTTGAGCAATCAACACTATTCCCCTACCCCGATGTCAAAACTTGGATAACTCAGCCACCGTGCTTTCGATGTGTGGCATGACATACGAGCCGAAAAGGCTGAACAGGTCAATCCAGTTTTGGGCTTTTATTCCATCTCACACAGTGAGAAAAGACTCCAGCTACGAAAACACGACTTTAAGAGTCAAACCATCGCAGCATGTCTCTGGATTGCTACAAGCAAACGAAATCCACATTCTGGCTCAAGTCGAGCTTCTTAATAAACCAGAAGGAACATCCTCGTTTACGCGGTACTTTAACTTCATCGATACCTCTGCAAAATATTTCTCCAACATGGGATACACGCATAAAGCCAATGTTGAAAAGACTGTGGGGATCAAGCATCCAACAGGACATCGTCTCACATTACTGTAGCCCGAAACAGTAACATTCACCTACTTTCCAGATGTGTATGATTCGAGTTATCGTGAAGTAATCATCTTAGCTGAAGGTGTATTGTGAAACTCGTTGAGGCCTGCTATCCGCGAATTAAAGCTTGCGTCCGGGTAATCGCCGAGGAGACCAACAGGTTCGACATCGCGTCTGGCATATTAGAAGGCTGCCTACTGTAACGGGTAATCTAAATTCGCTACCGACTGGTCACTTGGACGGACATTAGAGGGATATTCTGGCCGGTTAGGTCCCTGAACTTGGATGATGACATCATTCTGTTGAGCGAAGAACTGAAAAACCGAATAATCTGACTCACTACGTAGCACTCACAGGAGTGAAAATCAAAACTTCGAAGAACAAGTTCTCCATCTGTCTGTTCTCAACAAAAGAGGTGAATAAGCTAACAGATTGCCGATCTCAAATACTCTAACCCCACCAGTTTATCCACGGTGCAGGCTACAGAAGAAACTCAACAGCACATCAACAATGCTTGGCATGCCTTCGTGTTGCTTAACAACGTCTTGTGGAAAATACTGCGACTAGATTGCGCATGGAGATCTTCAAAGCAGTCATCCATCCGGCCCTCATTTATGTCCACGAGACAAGGCTCCTCCGAAGAGAGGATATCCGGAAGCTAGAGATTTTTTGCCACTGAAGCCTCCGACGAACACTGAGACCTCGCGTCCAGGGATGAGATACAGCAACGCTGTTATGACCTACCAAGCCTATTTCAACTCTTCCAACAACGTGGCTGCAATGGTGGTCTGGGCATCTGTTGCGTGGGGACGATGCTGAAATTAAACAAACGCTAACCCCTGCACCATGTCGAGGATGACTTTGTCGCCACGCAGGGCGACTGAAAACCTGGTTAAATACAGTAGCAATAAAAAAGTATTAATGATCGCTCAGTTGCCTAGCAGCCACGTCCCCCGAAGGAAGCACAAGGGACTGAGATACTGTCAGGTTGCCTAAGCCTGGACAGGAGCAGTCGACATGCCTGGGTTGGGTTTCGAACCACGAACCATCCGGGCAGTGAGTTCGCGCCCTAAACATGAGTTACCTTGAGTTCATTACGCTCAAGAGACAGTCAGCAACTTGGTACCGATCCGGTCGACGGAGTTAAGCACTGTAGCGAACACTGGACGGCGATTTGCGCGGAGCTGGCAGACGATCACCGTACCCCGGTAACATGCATCAGAGACATTTCTGTCTCAGGAGGTAATCGTCCAAAGGCGAAAGTAAAAGTCGTTCAATAGTTTAATGTAATGGTGTTCCACCTGGGGGATACAATGCTGTGTTGTCGTACATGTCGATCGGAAGTCGAGAAAGGACAAGGTGACTTACCTCAAACACATGGTCTGTAACCATTTTGTCTCGAAAGTGAACGAAAGATTAAAATGACCTGAATACGCGGACTGCCACTTGACGCTATTTTCGTAAATACAGTGGTTCCCCAATTTTCCCCCCCTCCCACCAGGCAGTTAACATCACCCTTAGACTGATGGATGAAAGGCCAATCCTCTCAAAAGGGTCGTAAAAATCTAGCTGCTTGGGCCCTGCTACTCCCCTAAATGGATCAGATTTTCGGAAATCGAGAAATGCAAACAATGTTTGGCATGGCAACAGATTTATGATTCGTTGTGATGAGCCAAAACGTTCGAAAACCGAGTTCGGCCATACTGATTGCTCTCATATGCATTTCTTATGCTGTCTAATGAGCTTAGCAACTAAACTCTCCTTGCAAAGAAGTGGTCACGTGGCTTGCGTCTACCACAGTAGGTCACGAGACGTATCACCACGTTGATGTTTTTTTCAGCCAACACTGAAGACACTGCAAATAAGTGTTTTCAATCGCCCGATGAATGCTGTCGTGGCTAGTAATCCAGCTGAATGTCCCAGGTTCTCATCATCACGTTTGTCAAGGGTGAACTGATAATTGTTAATCGCACTCGAAAAGATGCCAAGGAACACTGATGAACTAATGTTGGACTGTTGAAGCTTATCAGTACCGACAACAAACAGTGAAGCCGCAGGACTTCCCACATGTTGCTTCCCGAAGTTACGTCGGTCGATTGTGTGTCCCAGTTTGCATGCCCGTGAACTGCATTGCAAAACACGCATTGGATGCCCCTAGAAAATCCTCGACAGCCCACAAGTTGAATATTTTCTGCAAAGGCTGAGTGTAGGCAAATCCTGCTGGATCATGATCCAGCCTAAACGAATAATCCCACCTTCAGGAAGAGTATTAGTTAAGCTATGTCAAGGTAAACACAAACAGCTTAGTCAGATAATCTAGGCGTGGAGAAATAACAAGGTGTTCCTGATTCAAACTAGTTTCAACCGGCTGGGAACCCATACTGCACACTTTACGGATCGATCTCCCAATAAGGACAACCTCAGCCTCAGGTTACGTAGGTGATTCCTGTTAGGAAAATCATTATATGCATCGCGTAAAGCCTTTAGCAATTCACCGTGATACGATGAGTGTATGGATCATGTTGGTTGATAGTTGCGAGCACAAACAAAGTTCCAGGGTGAGTAAAACATAGCAATGACAATTGGCGAAATACACCCAGTTGCGAACTAAGTTGGCTTTAACTGGAGACTCAACTGAATAGCAGCTGAATCAGTCGTTTATGACATCCTTCGACTTAATATGCTGTAAAAAGATCACCTCATGTTTGAAGAGGTCGCAATATGTGTTCTTGAGGTAACACAACGCAATTTGGGTTCAACTAGAACATATGATTGACGGAAGCTAACGGACCGCACCCACCTATTGAGCCCCAAAAGGAGACTGTGAAGTTCTCAGCAACCTTATGAATAGTGCACTCCGTTAAAGCAGTGAAAACTTATGCAGATTAGAAACACCGAACAGATATATCTGAGGTCCCTGCAACATTAAAATTTTTTTAACTCCTGGCGTAATGGGTCTAGGTGAATGGCAAAACTTGTAAAAATAGTGCGAGACGAATCAGCAGGCAACTCACAGCTCGGTTGGGTAGATCACACTTATTTCCGATAACAACAAACGGAAAGTTCTCAGGATCGCGTGGACTGGCCTGAATAAGAAATTCATCTCGCCAGGAGTCAAGCGTTTTGAATGTATTCGGCATGGTGACATCGTAGACTAGAACGCAACAATCGGCACCTCGGTAGAACGCCACACCCAAAGACTGAAATCGTTCTTGGCCAGCGGTGTCCCAAAGTTGCAGAGTGGCCACTCGGTCGTCCACAACCGTTTCCTTGGTGAGGAAGTCGGCACCGATGGTGGCCTTGTATTGGTTGCTGAATTTACGGGTCACATACTGATTCATCAGTGATGTTTTCCCCACACTGGAAGGAACCAAAGCTAATAAACACAGTTTTACAGTAGTCTTACCCGCTGTCACCTACAATGATAACCTTTAGAAGGATTTTCTTCCGTCCCGCCATCAGGCGATCGGCTGAAACAAGGATAAAAAGAAACTCAGTAGGATAGCAAAGACACAAAGGCAACATGTGAAATTCGTGACCTATGAGTTATATGGGGATACATATCCCAAAGAACAGGATGGCTCTGCACGGATACAAGATCAGGGAGAAATTTGGATGGCGAAGCTCCCACGATGATTCGGAGATCATTCATCTATCTTTCCTGAAAATTAATAGGAATATTTCATCCTAGAGGTGCAGTTTTAACACCCATCCGTATCGCTCACAGCAGCTTCGCCATGGCCTTTGTTGGAAGAGGTTTAAGGCAAACTGCTAGAATCAAGCACGTTATGACGCTACAAGGGTATTTTGGACTATAATTGTGCTTTCACTAAGTAGGCTATTCCCAATCCACATCATGTGTCGGTTTCAGAGTTGATGTTACACGCTAGCTGAATTTCTGGGTTATTTAGCTTATATTTTCAAACGACGTTTCCGACAGGAAATTGGTGCTGGAACGTCCCATAGTTACATTAGGAAGATTAAGTGGAGACGCTGTCCTTTGCTTCGCTGCTGCTGTCTAAGCCTTTTGAAATGGCACGAAGTACCGGCTACTGCAGTCAGGAGGATCTTGAAAGTAATAAAACTAAGGCAGAAATAATTAGCGCGAACGGTTGGGTGAAACACACGTGAATTGGCATAATGGTATGACGAAATTACAAAGAAGTTTGGGTGGAGTCCGTGTGGATCACCTTCAAAGATCGGAGCCTCGTGATTCTCTCCGGTTGGCTGGGAACATCAATTGAAATCAGGTCCTTCGCAATTTCCCATTCCGACTGTGCTTGAAGTTGTGGACTGTGAAGTAGTAAAACATCGGTGTCAAGACTAGTGTTACTGCCCACGATTAACAGGTGGAAGTGTGCTGAAGTACCTCAAATTGGAGCACACCAGAGTTACCAAGATTGCGTAACCATTAAGTTTGGGGCCGTTTAAAGAACAAATGATGGTCAGGTGTTCGTCCTTGTCTTCAATCGATGACAGACACGTTCTGGTAGAGGTAATTGGTTAGTGGGCTAGTAGAAAAATTACAGGCAGCAGTAAAAATCGATGACGAAACCCCTTACGGGATTAACTGTTTCATGGAGATCGAGGATACTTTGAAGTTACGATAACAGGAGGCAACAACATTTCGGTGATGGCAGAGCTCTGAGAAATCTTGTTCGTACTAACGAATCTAATCTGGTGGCTCATTCCAAAAGCATTGAGCAGATAAAAGCACAAAACATGCACTTTTCCAAAAGCAGCATTCAAGCACTTTAGTCCATTATGTTGGATACAAACTGAGATACCTTGTTTCGAACTGCCGCAGTTTCGTTCTTGCAGGATAAAGGACGACCACGTATCGGACGATGGCCTGACGAGTGCAGTGCCGTCGCGTAGTCCCGACACACAGGCCAGTGTCACCAACATGTCTTTGCACAACCAGTGTTCCGTTACCAGGCTTCCCTCCAGCTGGACGACAGTGGCTAACACAAGTTTGTCAGAAAGAATTCGTGCACTAGACAGAAAGATGGTCTGCGGTCATCTGCCATGCCATGCACGTGTCTCACCCAGCATGGACTATGGAAGGTCGCCAAGTCGGCTATCCGCCGTAGAGTTCATTCCCTAATCATTGTGGCGCAACGGTGCCAACTGTGGTGTGACTTCTGGAGCACAGTGTTGCCATTAAGGAGCGGAAGATTGTAGGCTGGCAACCGCGACTTTTGCAAAATGTCATATTGGCCCAGTGACAAAATCACGATGTGGCAAGTGTTACCCAAACACAAAGCACAAGGACTCGTCACGAATTAGTGGTACAGAATCGGTGTGTGAGCCATGTAGTGGTATTGGACAACCCTTAAACCCTACTGCCTTCCGAGTTGCACTTAGGTGTGCAAGGGAAAGAAGAGAAGTCGAACAAATGTTAGATCTGATGGAAGGTGCTGATGAGCTCGACACATGCCCCGACGGTTCTGCCCTCCATACCATCCAGAAGCCTGGCAACTTGCAATTGGCTGGGCAAATGGGCTCGAACAAATGCCGTGATGTGATAAGGAAATCGATGGTACACAAATCCCCACTTTACTCCATGAATAAATCTCGAATGTGAAGTTCCGTTCATGCTAACACATTCCGGGTGAGTGAAGCTCCTGACGTTGGCTTAGCCGTCTTGGTGACGAAAATCAGGGGCGCACTGCTTGACGTGGGAAACCAGAGGTACACCGTACGAAGCCTCTTCGACTACCAAGTTTATATTGCATGTCTTTTGAAAACGGACCCCCGCTTTCGGTTCACAAAACATCAAAATACTAGGGAGCGGGAATTTACTGGCCGGAAGGTCTGTGGTTCGAACCCGACCTCAGCCTCTCGACTTTCCCTGTCTAAGCTTGGGCAACCTGGAAGTATCCCAGTCCTCGAGCTTCCTTCGGGTGACATAGCAGCTAGGCACCGAAAGGGTATTAAAGATGAACAGTTTCTGCTTCTTCATCGGACTAATCCGTGGGGACTTCTACGGTGGGCTTAAAAGAGTGGTAATCGTACGCCCAAACCTGATACCTGATAGCTGCTGGCGACGGGAATGCGATAAGTGAGGTTTCAAACGACTCTACCCAGAACATCCTTAGAAAGTTGGGCTTATGACAATGCCGTGAAAACGGCGACTGATTGACCAGTTTTGCCGCCTTCAACCGGACCTTCAACAAACTCTTCCAGCATCCGAGGCGTCCACTTATATTCCAGTGGCAGTCACACTGCTTTTCATCCTGATGGCAATCCAATAGGCATTGTCTGTTAGAAACTGCAGATCCTATGGTAGAGCAGAAATAGGGAATAGATGTTCAGACCATACTCTTGTAGTGCAATCCTGAAAGGCCACCTTATCGTCCGACACAAAATACGGCCTACGAAATGGCTCAACGTGAGGCTACTTATAGACCCGGGAAAGTGCCTTCAACTCCCGGGTGTGAAAAAGTTACCACTTCCTCAAGCTCAACCCGTCTCCGTCAATGTGACTTGGTTCCGTCTAAAGACATCCATGCAACAGGTCGCCGTGTAAACTCTTGAAGTTGCATCACGACGCCACTAAAACTGTATCTCTAAAAGGACCGTCCATCTCTCTCAGTAAGTCACCCAGGTGTTCACGGTCGACGCTCCTAACTTACGTCACCAGGCCACCCGCTCCATCCGAAAAGGTAGTTGGATTGCTGGTCAGAAATGGCTTCTAGCGCGTCCGTGAGTATTCACACGTTTTCCGGTTGATCCTTGGTGTCTCGGTCAAAAGCACGGTCAGCAAAATCATCCTCGAAACGCTGACGGCCAACTAACAACGGACTATGGGGAAAACTAAGGAGAACGCATTAGCTTTCTAGTAAATTGCCCTACTGGCCACCACCCACCCACCACAGACATCACAAACTCTCATCTGTACTATACTACACCTGTAAGGTCTTCCCGAAATGTCACTCACAGAAGGCTTGGAGTATTTGAGCACAAGTGCTTGAAGCAAATGCCACCTACTCTGTTCAAGAACGCGGTGTCTGGCTACCACACCCGTGTCTGTTTGAGAGAGAGAAATCGTTCCATACTATCGGGGTGAGTCGATAAGTGTCTATCTCCAAAATGGCTATACTCAGTGAACGTAGTGATCGAAGCTTTCCCGCTAGGACTTTTATCAGGTCAAGGTATAGGGAATCTACACGGAGAAATACATTTGTTTTCAAAATTAAATTCCCAGACGTATGGTTAACAGACCTAAAAAGGTCAAATGGAACGCCGGAGTCACTTGCAACAGTCTCGCTGGACTGTTCTTCAACTCTCAGGAGCTCCACTTTCGTACAAGCTTCCACAGACATTGTATACGCAAACGATTTGCAAAACGTTCACAAATACAGCAAATTCACGCTTACATCACCCTTGTTTGAGCAGCCTTCATTCTCTCCTGGCGCAATCGTTCTGACGCTCGCCTTGCATACCAAATATGCTGCACGGCCAACAGCAAACGAGAGCCATGTGAGTATGAATCTCCTAAGTCAAAATTGTCAAGCTTGAACACGTTCGCTTGTTCAGACGTGACCATTTAGCTGCATGCAGAGTACACCAGCAGAGTAGTTGGTAACACGGTCAACTCACATGTCGCATTTCGGATTTCAAACACTGCCTCTTGTAGGCCCAGCACTTAGGACTGATGACTCCGTTCGTCTTGCATCTGTTTGCGCGCAACATCTGCTCATCACATGGCGTCGACACCCTCAGGTATCTCCACATCAATCTTCAAGCCTCGACATCCAGCCTATCTAGCCGCCTTCAATGTCCGCACTCAGAAGGAAGCAGGACAACAGGCTGCTCTTGCTCTCGCACTGGACTCGCTTGGCATTGATGTGTGTCGTGTCTCAGAAACAACAATACAAGGTGCAAACAGAGTGGTTGAACGCCCCATCACCCTCAACTTGCTTCCAGCTACGCAACTCTGGTGATGCAGAGGCTGTTGCGTTGGGGTGTACAGGGGGTAGTATCGTCCTAAGTCACCGGGCGGAAGTATCCTTGCTAGACTGGATACCTGTTGACAGTCGCCTCTGTGCGGTTCGTCTGGCAACGTCTGTGAAAGAGTCTCACAAGCGGGAAGGTGATCGATGTCTGTTTATCGTGTCTGTTTACGCCCCAACTGACTAGCACAGATGCCGTCAAAGACAGGTTTTACGACGCCCTGAATACTCTGTTGCGGCGAGCTAAAAGCCCAGATATCGTGACGGTTGCCAGAGATATGAATGCACAAGTGGACAGGCTTAGTGTATCTGAGACTCAGTTAGGAGTTAGGAGGTTGACTGACTGGACTCGGTACGTACGGGCAAGCACTCGTCCAGAGTCGCTTCTCTGTACGTTTCTCTGGAACGCGTAAGTTGCGGCCAAATCGCTTGGCAGATTCGGATGTTAGACGAACTTACCAAAATCGTCTTCTAGCGTCTTTTCAAAATGCTCCACCGTCACATGTGAACTCATACTGGGACGAGATTGCCACCTTTTTGCATAGTGCTGGGAATTTTGCCTGTGGCACGGTACCACCAGGCGCACTCAAGCACTGGATATCAGACCGAACGGTGGCACTGCTTAAATCTCGGAGAGATATCCCAGCCGGTCCTGAACATAAACTACGACGAATTATCAGACGTCAAATGAAAGCGAGCGTGCGAGCCAACCGTGAAGTTTGGTGGACACCGAAAGCCAAAGAAATAAAAGAGGCCCAGAAAGCCAGTAATGCCTGAAGATTAGTTCAGTTGACCCATGCGACTGGTCCGCGGAAACCACCTGTGAGCGAAACCACCAAGGATCGGAATGGAGTGACCATCTCGAATAAAGAAGAACGCCTCGATCAGTCGACTGAATACTTCGAACAACTAGTGTCGTGGCAACCAGTTGCCAGTTACCTGGAGCCCACAGTTGACATAGAACCATGGACGGTGAACTTTGAACCCCCTACGCCCTCGGAGGTTTACGACTGCATATGTTCTCTCAAGCGCCACCGAGCTGCTGGTCCGGATGACCTCCCACCCGCATTGTTGAAAAAGATGGCGATCAAGTCCTCAGTCAACGCTTGTCTGATCTGTTTGCTTGCATTTTGGAAAAGGAGCCTGTTCCAGAGTCGGTGATAGCGCCCATTTTCAAAAAAGGGGCTCGCAGTGAGGGTGGTAACCACAGGGGGATGATCGTGACCCCGGTCGTAACGAGACTGTTGGCGTCACTTGTGCTTCGTCACCTTACGGTGGCTCGTGAGACACTGACTCAAGAGCAGCAAGCAGGATTCCGGCCTAGTAGGGGTTGAGTTGACCAAATCTGCACACTTCGTCAGGTGCTACAACAACGCCCTGCGTACAAGCGACCCACAATTCTGGTATTCCTGGATTCCCAAGGTGCATGTGACTCGGTTGACCGACCTGTTCTTCTTGACACGCCAAGGAATGCCCCGGAAGTTCGTGAACGTAATAAGCTCTTTGTGTTCTCCGAAATCCGGATGTGAGTACACTGCGAGCTCTCCAAAAGCTTCCGTACACAAAGCGGTGTCCATCAGGGATATCCACTCCCGCCATTCTTTTTTAACTTCGTGGTCGATGAAATCATGAGACGAACGCTGGAAGATCTCCAAAAGCCTGTGACGAAAACCTTGTCGATCTGGAATACGCAGACGACATCATTCTTAACTTGGAAGAAGAGAAGGCGCAGTTTCTTCTGGATGAACTGACCAAAGTCACCCAGTACTTTGGTATGTACTTTGCACCCACAAAGTGTAAGGTCCTGGACATGCAGTCACTGGACACGCCACTTACAATCCAGGGAGAGGTAATGGAAGTTGTGGGGAGTTTTACGTGTCTTGGAAATCGTATTAGTTCTGACTGTAGTGTGATGAGGTCAATGCACGAATCTGCAAGGCCCGGATCGCGTTTGCTAATTTGAGATACCTGTGGCGTCAGAATTGTGCATCCCTGAATTTCAAGGGACGGATATTTTGTGGCTGTGAAACTTGGCCTGTTCGAGCAACGGAACTGAAACGCCTTCAGATGTTCGACAACCGTTGGTTGGGACGCGCTGCGTAGGCCTAATCATAGTCTGCAGAAGAG